>CM042664.1:15562862-16762862 GCA_023638005.1 Forsythia suspensa | reverse complement strand
AATACAATTGTTGGAGCATGTACACACTCCCAAAGCTACCAGACCATATGCTTTCTATGACAGTTTAGAAGCCACCCTCGATGAATTTATCCCTCAAATTTTCTTCCAGGTGTTGTAGACACAAAAAATGATTCACTGTAGAGAATGCCTCTGGCAATTCTTTCATTAATCAAACATTCTGATCTGACATAAATGTAAGTTGTCGAGTACTCTGAACAATACTGTACAGATACTCCAAGAACCACAATCAATTATCGTGATTCTCGGAATCTACAATGGCATACACCAATGGATACAAACATGTACACAAAATAATAATATCACTAACAAAATCATATAAATCGCATCATAACAGTATTAGGAATTTGTATTATAAGAAAATAGTATCAAAATGATACTGTATAAAAAAATTTATTCATGATGATATTGTATATTGTTATACATAAAAAAATATCAAAAAAAAAAAAGGTATCTCACATTGGTTACCGTTTTTCCTGGTTGTAGATAGCAGGTTACCTTTGAACATTCTTTTAAAAAAATGTTCAATCGATAAACAACATGGGACGACAATTATTGAACCCTTGAATGCACACAGGGAAATAAACAAACAATCTTCGAAATCTTTTGAAAATTTGGTCTACCTCTAAATCAATAGGACTTCCATAATTAAGTGATCTTGCAGCTTCAATGTACCAATGTAACTGCTTAAAAGATTCGGATGCATCACCAAAAATCAATTCTTTTGCTCTCTCCAATGCATTCCAAGCCTTCTCATAGCATAAGTTGTAATTTAAAAAGTATGAAACCACGTCATTAGAACACAATGTTGGTTTCTCACTCAATATATCAACAATCAAACCAGAAACTACCTTATAGCTCAATCTTTGACTTTTTTCTTTCCTCAACAATAGAAGACAACTATGCTTGTTAACCAGCTTTCGTATATAACAAAAACCACTAACATTTGATACTGTTGTGCAAACATAACATCTACAATCATCAGAATATCTGTTCGAACACTGCACATCTACCCAACTATTGTTGTTTTATCATGTAATCAAACTTAAACACTCTCTCAATTGAATATTTGCATAAAGCATATCTAAATTCAGCTACCCATCTCTAGAACATCTGTCCAACACGAATAATTACACTTGACTAACTAGATGAAAGTAACACCCTACTATTTGTTGAGAAGTAGTATGTAGTTATCGCGTTTTCTTTATCTTCACAAATAATATCACAATCATGTGATATTGATTTACAATCTTGTAATATTCTTCTACAATTTGAAATACTAATATCAACAAATTTTAAAACAAAAGCAGAAATCAATGAAGAATCATGGACTTGAATTCTTCTTCATTTATCAGAAAATACCTATCATGCCCATGGATTAAATACCACAATAAAATATTGTCAACTTCTAAAGAACTCCAATTCTCACACAATTTACACAAAACTCCATTAAAATCAACACTAGTAGTAACCTTAATGGGTAGTGTGTATGAAATATACTTAGAAAGTAAGATCCCGTCATCTCCCGTGATTGAGAATATGAACGGCAGTAAAAAATTGTTAATCGCTATTATTACTCATGAAAACTGTAGGAAAAGTACAGGTGGCAGGTGGTGAGTCGTAAAACGCCTACGACTAGTTGCGAGTCAACGGGAAGCACGAGAAGTCGGTGGCGATGTGTGTTGTTGCTGAAGTTTTATTCGTGTTTAATTCTAATTAATTTGGGCTTTAAGGATAAATATGGAATTAATTAAAATTTACTTAAATTAGTGTGACTTAATTTAGAAAAAGTCATATATGATTGACTTATTGACAATTTCTCCTTTATATAGTCTTCGGCCTTTAGTGGTGTGGGCCTAGGCTAGATTGACCAAGTATAATTGTTGGAGCTCAAATTATGCAAATCCGATCGGGTCCCTTCAATAGCTCTAAAAGAAAAAGAGGACTTAATTGTACAAATAATTAAAGTTCAAGAATTGCAAAGTGGACCAAGTCATACATTAAGTTTCAAGTTAATTTCCTTAACTACCAAGGAATCCTAATTGTATTACAACTAATACAAGATGACATAGGTTTATATATAGGCATAGGTGGTTCGAACTGGTAAGCGTTCCTTATGCCCACTAATTCGATTCAGATAGGAAAAAAAAAAAAAGGAAGAAAGTATTCTGATCTTGTTCTTTCCATTTTTTTTCAGATAATCATGTGTTATAAGATGAGGAAATTATACAAAATGTTTATTTGCATGTGATACTTTTTAAATATGGCATCTTTTTATAACAACTTCAAAAATGCTTATTTTGGACAAAAATACCCTTAAAGAATTACATAAAATTCCTACATATCTCATTCAAATGTAGTCAAAGCTAATTCAAAATCAAATCTATAATTCCATTTGCTGTCACCCAACCCAACTTAATAAGAACAAAAATTCAATAGATTTTGTGGTAGATTAGTTTGAGTTATTTTTAGATCTGAAAATATGTTGAATACAATTGCTGAAAATTTGTTGTAAGAGATTGTGTTCATGGATTAATGCCTGGTAAAAGAAAAAGTTCGTGGAAATGAAAAAGCAAATCGAACGGCATTTGACGCTCAAGCTATCGAACGATAGCCAATTTGTTTTTGTCATTCGACAAAAATTTTAAAAATAAAAATTTACTATTGACCGACAGCTTGAACTCGAACGATAGTTAAACTGTCCAGAGATGAAAAAAAGGAAAAAAAATAACAAATAAAAAAATCAAATGTCGGTACTGATAGTTTACTTTTTTTTTTACCGGCAAATTTTTATTTTCATAATATCTACAGTTCAGCAGTTCAATACTTCCACTGTCATTTTTTTTTTAAAAAAAGTCAATAAGTAGCTTCTCTTAGAAGTCAAAAAAGAAAAACTTGTCATTTTTACAAATGAGTATATATGACTTTTTGCATAAAAGAGTTCACTTTACAATATTATTAAAATGATATTTTACATTTGTCTAGTTTTATAAATTTTCCTTAAAAGATTATGGATTTTTTTTTTTAATTTGATTTGCACTTACTTGAAATATATCTTAGAGAATACTAAAAAAGATCTAAAGATTGAAAGCAATGAAGAATCAAGAATCGAAATTAATCACACCATAAATGTATTATGCATTAAACCCTTGTGTGATTAGGTTTAGTTTGGTATTGCTGTATTTTTAAGAGAATCGAACACTTACTTTGTCTTTGTAGAAAAGAATCAGATAAGTGTTTGGCAAACTCTTGTTTCAAAATTGCTGTATGTTTCAAAAGCAGTAGTTGAACGTTTGGTAAACAAAAGTGATTTATTGTTGTAACGGTATTAAATTATTAAAAAAGACATTGATTATAATAATGTTATTTTGTATTATTATTATTATCACGAGTGGTAAATTTCTTTTTTTTTTTTTTTGCCTAGTCAAATATTTTTTAACAAGACAATGCATTTATTATTATTGTTTTAAAATAAAAATTAAACACCTAATAAATTTCAAATTTTATAAAAATTACAAAATAAAAAAGTAGTCTTGCAAAATTAATTAAATTTATATTATTTTTTATGCATCCAACTTGCATCAATTCGATTTCTCAAATGAGTATTAAAGGAATTATTTTAATTAATTAAGGGTAAAATAGATATTTTATTAATATATATATGAAAAGCTAAAAGCAGAATATGAAAAACTACCATTTTCACCGCTTCTCAAAAAATCAACTGCAGGGTGAGTCAGATTATTTTATAATCACTTTTAAAAATTTTGCTTTAACGCTTTAAATCAACTTCTGATTGTTTAAGAATCAGAAGTTGAGCTCCAAAATCAATCCCAAACGGAGCCTAATTAGAATAGTTGCAATGTAGTAAAAAATTCGATTCATAGTTGATGTAAAAAAGTATTATTTTTTCTTTATTCTTACGAACTAGTTTTAAACTAAGATTTGCCAGAAAACTGCACGATGAAGGGTTACTCCATAATGACAAGCACACGGGGACGAAATAGCATGCAATAAAGGTACAATTGTGGAGAGTGCCTCTGGACAGGATCAGAACATGTTTGTGAACAGAAAGGAGTTGAAAAAAAATGGTTATACCTCCTAGCATTAGCCATTAAGGATAATTTTGCATCATTCTACCAATACTACAATAGACAAAAACTGAATATGGCCTTCAATGGACTGTTTTTCGTTATAACATCATACTACAAATATGTTAGGCAATATCACTTCATGAAAAACACACTCTTTAAAAGGCGTGTTCGTCCGAAATAATTAACACCTAAAGTTATGTTCAATCATTCATGGATGGGGCACAAGTGTACATTTGGAGAGCAAAAATGATTCAGAAACATAACAACTCTAATTCTTGAAGAACAAATACAAATATAGACATGGTTGCCGCAGACGACCCATGCACTTTAATTAAATCGAGCTCAAACACTTTTTTTAATCTCAGATCTCCAATTAAGTAAATTTGCAAGAATTATAACTTCAAACAACTGAATATAAGGTAGTAATAATCAAACAAGAAAAAATGTGGATATTAGTACTAAACAAATACACATTATTGCAGGGCTAAGTTGAAAAAGGAATGTTAATGAATTAGTGCAGAACGAGATTGTGCATTACTACTTGTCCAAGCATTTTAAGGGTACGAGGATAGAGAAGTATGTATAACCTAAACCTTGTGTGTCAAAACATTGAACCTTCATTGTAATACAAAACCATAGAGTTAAGGAAAATCAGAGTTTAATTCAGGTAGTTATGTGAGCTGCATTATTTACTTGCTGTTAATCCCACTCCTAGAGCTTCTCCCAAGTTTATAGTGTTTCTCATCGTTCTCCTCCCAATGCCTCCATTGCCTTTTCTCATCATAGCAGCAAATTCCCCGTAGTCTATCTGTCCATCCTGCAATAGTATTGAAACCTTAATCAGTGCAAAAACAAGCATGGAAATGTATTCTACATTTGTGATTGAGGAAAAACCTCGTGTCCACTGACCTTTTCATAGATACGTACACACAAATGGGATTCCATACACATTTTTTCTTTGGTGGGTGGTGGGGGAGCATATACTATTAATGCATAGTAAATTAATCGGGTGGTGGCAATTTTTCTTAGATTGAAACTGCATTTGGATCCTGTGTTTCATGGAAAAGGAGGAAAAGGAAAAGGGAATCGGGTGAAAACTGAATTCCCAAGATTTTTTTATTTGACAAAAACAAAGAAATCGTTCTTTTTTACAACGATTGACTGTAAGTGAAAAGGAAAGGAATTATATGTGTAAACTGTAAATGACTTGCCAAGTGTGTCTAAACTCTTTTACTCGTATTAATCCCTGGGATCCAAAAGCAATAAAAAGTTTTTATCAGTATTATCCTTGAAATCCATATAAATGGAGCTTTAAAGATATTCTCAGTTTTAATGGCTATTTCATTGTTAAAAGAAATACACGGAGTAAAGAACTTACATTATCTTGATCTATCTCTCTGATCATCTCATCAAGGTTAAGTTCACTCAAACCAAATTCTTTGCAGGCTTGTTGAAGCTCATCAATGGTAATAAAACCACTACCATCTTTGTCAAAGAAAGAGAAGGCTGAAATCAAATTCTCCTCTCTCTCTAACTTATTCAAGTGCACTGTAGCTGCAAGAAACTCGCCATAATCTATTGTTCCATTATTGTCAATGTCTGCCTGTCAATACCAAAAAAAAGACTTGTTGATACTAAGTCGAATGAGAAGGCAATATGCATTTGTGTGGGTGTAGACGAGCAGAAAATAGTAGTAATGAAGCAGAAAATCCGTACTGCATCCATAAGATCTTTAATTTCAGACTCCATCAGTTCAGAGCCAACTCGTCTCAAACCCTCCTTAAGTTCATCAAAAGTTATAGTTCCACTATTGTCTGTATCTATCATTTTGAACAACTCCTTGAGACCACCAATTTCTTCTTCAGATAATCTCTCTGCAATGACCTAAAAATGAGTATAAACCATGTTAGTAACACAGCTAAGTTAATCGATAGTTAACTTTATGGAAGGTTTTGTATATTGGTGTTGGAAAATGGGTTGTGGGTCACCCATGTGGACTGTCCTGACCCGCAAGAATGGATTGGAGGGAATGATTTGAAGATGGAATTCAAAACTGTAACTTCCCTTAACCTCCCTCAACTCCCCTTAATATGTATTGCACAAAGAGAAGAGATGGAGTGGCTGAAAATGGTGAAAATTCGCATGTGAAAATACATCAAAATTGGGAAGGGCCTATAACCATAGGCAAGAAAACTCACAAAACTTGGTACTTAGATTGTGGACAATAAACTCTTTCTATTTGTGATCAATTTTTGACCAAAGGAGTGTTAATCATCAATTAAAACAGAAGTCAAGTGATTCAACATCCAATTTTGGGATTTCAAATAAGTTTCACCACTTTTGTGCACGGTAGAAGAATGCTATTGAATTTACAATTGGAAAATAGACATGACTTGAGGTAGAAGCCAAGATTGGCAGCTTTAGCATTTATGTGAGAGAAAGCAAGAGAAACAAAAAATCTTTAACATCAAGTCGACAATCACAAGAAATTTCAAAGCATGCCCCATTACCTGGACCGTGTGAAATACAAATGTAATAAATATCCCAACTTAGCTAAACAGAATTTCAGAAAGTAGTTCAACAAGTAGGCCCTTCAACTAAAATAGCTCAAAGAGGATGAATCTTTGCAGAGACCATATGTATGCATATTCATGTTTACTAAATATTTCTTGATACCTTGTTAGGAAGTGAAATAAGATTCATGCTCTTCTCCCCTATCTTCTTTTGATTACAGCGGGAAGGTCTGCATAATATTTTTCTTCCTTTTGGTTTATTAGGATGGGAGGGGGTTGAGGCCATTCAGAAAGAGAGGAAAATCCCCTTTTTTTAGCTAAACAATTTTCATAGGCCGACAGTATATGGTTAACATATACTACTGAAGCAAGGCTAAAGGTAATCAACAGGGAAAGATATGTGAGCCGCTAATCAATTTGTTATTCATTTTAGCTTATGATCAAGTTGTTCACATCAGCTTATCAGTTTATTAATTGTCTTCTAGAATAATCTGTCAAGTTGTGTATTAAGGGGGTGGGAAGTGTGATAGAAGCAGGCAGATATAAGGTATTGATTTGGGGAGAGAATTGAGCCTCTCGAATGCTCAATACCTCAATTGCATATCCTGTAATTCCAATATACAAGTACCATTTCCAGTTCATTGCAAATCGGTTTTAGTAATATACTATTGTAATTTCAATTCTCTGCTTACTAACAATAACAATTCAAGCTCCATTTACATTATAATTACATTCTAGCTTGCAATCACAAATCTTCAGTTCCATTTGACATTGAAAATCTGCAAAATATACATGGATCTTGCAATTTTCTAAGAACCAGCCATGTATATGGTTACTATAAAAATGTAGAGAACACAATCCTGCAAGGCCTTGGACATGACATATCCGCTCATCAATCATCCATCTGGCCACCACAACCGTATATCTATTTGTTAAATAAGAAATTTTTAATTATTTATGACATAAATGGGGTAGGACATCCTGCTCAGCATGTTTTAGCTGATGGTTTTCAGCTACATTGTTAACTGCAAATCACTGAGAAAAGGAGTAATTCAAATTTTCCTCTCTTTAAGATTATATTTTCTAAACAAAATCTTTTAAGCAAATTACGTTAAGCAGCCCTCCTCCCCCTGTATGTGCATGCGACAAAACATGCAAGCATAATTATACCCATGCACTAATCAGTCTTTATATTTTCTGTCGCATCATATTTATTATTTATTTACAAACATGATTATATATATATATTCCCTTAAAACTACTTTCAGTTAGAGATTTTTTCAAGCATTTTTATTTTTGCTTTATACAGATTTCATCACAGGCCAGGTGATTCTATATATTTGTCAATATTTATTTTTTCAAGTGTTTGATTACTTACTTTTGCATGAAAGTATACAAGTACAATGAACCTTTGTCAATCTACTATGGAACAAAGGTATTCCAAATGTGAATTATTATAATAAGGCTATTTTCTACTCATCTTTTACTATGCCCATGGTACAAAGGTGGAAATTCCAAATTTAAATTAAAAATAATTTATTTCCATAGTTAACATCTCAAGCCCGTTCAACTGTTACACTAGCCCATAACCTAAGTATCTTCCAAATTTCTTAACATCATCTTATGATTCTTGGAAAAATTCATAGGAGAGGAAAGTATGGTTGCTTTTTTTACCGTCTATTGCTGATTTTCTTTTTTTCTTTATTTTTTCAAATACTAGCAGGTTTTTTCAGAAAACTCTATTTATTCTGGTGTGGATGGCAGGCCTATATTCCTTAATTTTAATAGGTCTCCTTACAAGCGTTCTTTCTAGCTACTATGATGTAAAAATAATCAAGTTATTAATGACCTGACGAACCAAGAAATCATCCTCATGTGCAAAATTATAGAAGATCTCCTTTAAGATCAAACAATTCCATCCATCGAATTGAGTATGATTGTATGTGCGATAGCATCTTCTATCTCAGGAATATCAATGCCCGATTATTGCAATTGCTCAGGATACGCTTTTTTAGCTTCTAGGGTCTATTACAAGTGACATATCTTTAATATAAAAAACAATATAGATATATATATTAATTACTATATTCTTTATTGATTACTTTAAGTTATTAGTTGATGAAAGACTAAATCTTTTTTAATGAATGTATAGTTCTGTTAACTTACAACAATTAATCAGTTTTGCCAACTGAAGCTAAACATTTATGTACACATTATTCATACATACATTTTTTGAGACAATTATTCATACATACTTAGCTAACTTCCTAATACCATATTGAATGTAGTAATGATTACAAAGAAAGTAAATTTAAGAGATAGATTTGTGCCTATTATTGTTCTCTAAGATGCGTCCAACTTGTCCGATGTATATGGTCCCCTCTAAACTAAGATGTAACAAGCAAAGAAATGTCGCCTATTGATCTGATCCATGTAGTCTACAACACTTTCACACTTTGGTCACCCTTGCATACCCTAACACTGCACGACCAGACATGACAAGACTCTGAAATGCCCCTGATCATTTGGAAATGGATACAACTCCTACATGATACAAATTGAAGCACTAAGCCCCAACAACTAACTTCATAGAAACACAATATTAACGAGGGCATGATCGAGTATAACTTTTCAGTAATGCACAAGTTCTATTTTTATCTATTTAGAAGTTATGTAAGTATATTTAGAGCATCATATTATCAGTTTGCTATATTTAGAGCATCATATTATCAGTTTGCTAATTTTATTGGTGACCTACTGATAAGATATTTTGCTTTATAGGTGATAACAGGAAAAATTTGCTGTGAATCTGGCTATGCTGACTTCAAAAAACGAAGACCAGTGTTTTGTAATTGTGACTGTATGTTGAATATAACACAAGGAAATTCTGTATTGAATGCATTTATATTTTTGTATCTGTTGTAATGAAAGTAAAACAGAATGGACTTGAAAAGTTTACGTAAAGCTTTTTGTACATTATAAGAAAAGGATCCTACAAAATGTGGGAATGAAAATGGAATAGAAGTTGTTGGTTCTACGAAATGTGTGGATAAAAATTATATTTGACAAATTTATAAGTGCTTATAAGCACTCCCAAACATACTAAATTCCCAGCATTTGAGAGGCTGGTTCTCTCCCTCATTTTCCTCACCAATTTAGCTGAATGAAAATAAACTCCCCCCCACCACCCCCTTATTTATAGTGGAATGGTGCCTTATTTATTCAGGAAACTTCCCCCTGCTAACGAACTAACCAAATGACATAATATAAATTGCTTGATGAAATCCTCTGTTGTCCCACATGAATCAGTGGCTTGAGCTTTCCGTACTGCCTTTTGTGCTCTCCTAATATCTGTAAACCGGTTCGGCGGCGTATCACCCATGTAGCCATATTCAAGGTTAAAACCCTTTTCTACCAAATTCCCTTCATCTTACATTTTGACAAGTCACTTGTCCGACGATTATATCCAACCAAACTCCAAGCAACATTTTGTGTTATTTCCATAGTCTTTTATCAACATGGACATAAAATAACTGAATGCACAAAGTTGTTTGAAGAAAAGAAATGTGAAGTCTGCATTCCATATTTTAATCATATCACTGCAAAAAGTTATCTAACATAGGTACTTCAATAAATATAAAATATCAACAGAATCCTTACACGTAAGGCCATCTTCTTAAGTTTGTTCATTGCTGAGAACTGCTTGAGACGTGATAACACTGCAGAATCAAGAGGCTTGTCAGGGGCCATTCGGTCATCAACAATCCATAGATGGCCTGTTAAGGTAAAGGGAAAGAAAATAGTCATTTAATTACAATAAACTTGCAAATCTCTTGTACAGATACATGCTTTGTCACCACTTTGTGGACTGATTTAATCTAATTCTCATGGAAGTTCCTTACACAGAACTTCATGTGCAGTTAACCTTGTCTTTGGATTTTTGTCAAGCATTTTCCGTATCAAATCCTTGGCACCATCTGAAATTCCAGGCCATGGTTCTGATTCAAAATCCAAATTTCCATTTAATATCTCACGGAAAATCCCTATCTCTGTCTCTGGAGTAAAAAGAAGCAAAAAACAGTAGATGTCTCAGGTTGGAAATATGGAAACTGCAATTTAAAAAGTTATGATAGAAAACGGACAAATGAACCTAGATAGAAGATACCTGCCCAAAAAGGAGGAACACCACTGAGTAAAATGTATAAAATAACTCCAGCACTCCATACATCCGCTTCAGGTCCATAATGCTTGCACAGAACCTCAGGAGCAACATAATAAGGACTTCCCACAACATCGCAGAAAGTTTCATCTAAAAACATATGAGTTTGAAACCACTTAATTCAGGTTAAAAGAGACAGCATTAACAAGGAACATGAGGCGCATTCACAAATTAAAGGACTACAAGCACTACTTCGACCGTGAAACTCTGATATAGTTATTCAAAAACCAACTAGTATAACTTGTAAATTTTCCAAGACACAAAGTGTGAGCGCACTCATAACAGTGACTGTTTTGAAGAATATAAACAAGAAGCAGTCTCTGGTCCATTAAACAGGGAGGATTTCAACCATACTTTTTTTTTTCAGTGACCAAATAAATCTGGGTTTCCAAAACCACAAAGAAGAGTTGTATACCAGCAATCTAATCAGGGGACAAATAAATTGTACTTCAATTTCAATAAACAGTAATTATCAAAACAGTACAGATCATTTTATAGAATGTCTTATATGATCAAACTATCACCTTAATTAACCAATACGTGTACAGCTACCTACTATAATGGCAGCAACTAAAAGAAGCCTAATAATCCAATCCAAGAAAAATGCAGACGAATTTCATATCTTGTGTTTCGCTGTCATATAATTGAATAGGTTAACAAATTCACCAAAAGTCCCTTTTTTGTTCAAAGAAGTTAAATGCCAATCGAAAGTTTCGAGCCCTAGACTGAATAAAAATAACTGAGGACAGTTTCATATTATCATCTACCAAAAATTAGCAGATCACTATCTTAGATTGAATGAGAGCAAGAAAGCGAGCAAGCAAGCAATCAATCAGACGATTCAGACCAACTTTATATAATCCAACACGTAAAAGTGAGAATAACAGTGACATCCCAGACAGCAAGAAATGAAGATTAGCCCAATAAACTAAATAAAAGCAATATGTTATATTTTCTGCAATTTCATAAGAGAACCGTGGGGGTAGGGAGTGTTAATTATTGATTTTAACATTAGCGTCCACCTTTATAACACAGCCGAAAACTAATAATTACAAATAAAATCAATCAAAAACAAATAATCCCATTTTTACACCAAGAAAATCAAAGCAAATTCGCAAACACCAAATGGCAGGAAAAAAACCATATCGCGTCCAAAATCAAAATATCCAATTCAAAAATCACAAGAACCCATCAATTCAAACACAACTAGAACAAGCATAAACACCAAACACTCTAATAATGAATGCCAGAAGGAAAAAAAAAGGGGCAATACTAAATGGGATTCCAAGAAGCCCATAAAATTGAAGAAACCTGGTTTGTAGAAGACAGAGAGGCCAAAATCAGTGGCTTTGAGAGCAGCATCCTCATCAGCATTAGTAAACAAGAAGTTCTCAGGCTTAAGGTCCCTATGCATGACCCCTAAAGAATGGCAAGCCTCCACAACCCCAACAATAGTCTTGATCAACTTTGCAGCCTCTTTTTCACTGTAATGCCCCTTCTGCACAATCCTATCAAAGAGCTCCCCACCAGCACAAAGCTCCATCATTATGTGCACAAATAAGGGATCTTCATAAGTGCCCTTTATTCTTACCACATTTGGGTGCTCTGATAAATGGTGCATGATCTGAATCTCCCTCCACACATCATCATAGTCCTCTTTGCAAATCAGTTTTTTCTTGAGGATGGACTTGCAGGCATAAGGAATGCCACTTGATTTCTCTATGCAAAGAAAGGTAGTCCCAAACTGGCCCTGTCCTAGCTTCTTCCCGATGGTGTAAAGACTCTGAAGGGTAGGGGTTCTATAGGGGAGGATCCATGTGGGCTTTTGTGGATGCTGCCCCATAAAAGTTGGCTTCTTGATCTCTGCTGTGGGCTTCTGGGATGGTGATGTATCATTTTGATTGATGGTTTCCTTAGATGGTGGCGAAGTTGAAGACATGGTTGTACGTTTACAGGTTTCTTGATGTGAATCTAGAATTTGGTTTCGGAGAAGAAGAGAGAAAAACGAGTAAAAAAGTTGTAGACTTGACTTTGGTTATTTCTTGATCTTTTTCATGTGGTCTTTCCTCTCTCTCTCTTTTCTTGCAACACAGTTGGTCTAGATTTTCAATCTCTTTCTTTCTTTCTTGCTTTCTCCCCACCTTTCTGTGTGCCCGTTTGGCTGGCTGGAATTACTCCTTTCCTTTTCTGGGTTTTAGGACTATGAGATCAAGTGCATGGAAAATAAATAAAAATCAAGAAAAATATGTTTACTGGGAAACAGTGATAAAAGCAAGGACAGAATACAAAAATGACAGCTCTTTTCTTGTTTCAAAGACGAAAGATAGAGAAAAGGACAATAATTTTGTATTCCTAGTGGGGTTAATTTCATTTTTGGTGATTAAACGTTTGGGAAAATTTCAATTGAATCACTCAATTTTAATTTATCTCAATCAAATTACTCAAATTTAATTTACTTTCAATATTAGTCAATATATTAGTATGTTATTAAATTCAACGTCACAATCTTAGGTGAACGTTAAAAGTTGAAAGCAATATGACATGTGCAAATAAATATGCAATTTAATCATGTTGTGATTGTAAAATTAGGGGAAAAAATTTTGTCTAAAAATTAACAATAATTCATTCTAAAAACCATAATTAGAGTTCTGTTCATTCTAATTTCAAAATTTTACATCCACAGCATGATTAGATGAAATATTTATTTACTTAGAAATGGGGTGTTTAGTAACATGGCTAACTAAGATTAAAGGTAAATTGAGGTTTAATGATTTAATTGCAACTAGTTAAAGTTGAGTGACTTAATTAAGATTTCTCCGAAAATTCAGTAACCAAAAATGAAATTAAACCGTTGATAAACACTTTGCTTTTCTTATTTTTAATTGTCACTTCAACTGACAATTCATGGCAAATAAGACTAATTACACACTCAAATTTTTTTAAGTATCATATTGGGACACTTTTGCTTATCTTATTTTTAATTGTCACTTCATCTTATTTTTAATTGTCACTTCATCGGACAATTCATGATAAATAAGACTAATTACACACTCAATAGTTTTTTTTTTTAATTGGAAATTAGAACCACTAGTTACCATTAAAATAATATTTCTAATTTTATAAATTTAATTTTTTTTATTTTAAAAATATTATCCTTATATTATTAATAATAAATAAAATAATAATTTAAAATCAAAACAAAATATAATTTACACACAAATGTTAATATAAGCTTCATTGGAATTCGCACAGAAAAAGAAAACTACATCTAAATCAGACGAAATTTTGTTATTTCCAAATACAAGAAAATCATCTATTTTTTATATTTAAATGTTCTTGATTGAATTGTTACCCGAAAATATAGATGATATTATACAATTTGTTATTCTGTAACACTGACTATTAAAGATGTTATAACTTGTTATTGGTTAATTGCATATAACACGTACTGATGATACATTTTTTGTAACACTGATGTTAATATGATGTTTTGATTGAGCACTCTATTGTTTATATTTAAATGTTCTTGATTTAATGGTTACACCAAAATATAGATTATGTTACACAATTAGTTATTATATAACACTGACTGCTAAAGATGTTACAATTTGTTATTGGTTAATTGACGTTTGTAACATTGATTTTTAATATGATGTTTTTCATTCTTAATGCAGATTATATTACCCCTAATTGATATTCTGTATAATTGATACAGATAATATAATTGAGTATATCATGAGTTCTTTTGTGTGAAAATTGGTATTATATGTTACATCTCAATTTGTAACACAAATTGTTGCAAATATTGAAATTGAATGGATTATGGGTTCTGTTTGTGATTGTTACAGCTATTTCTGATACAAATAATAAATATTTAACAATTATAACAATAAAAGATAATATAATATATGTATTCCAATTAATTTCGATTTTTAAGAATTCAGTTACTATATATAATTTATAGTATAATAAATTAAAATAATAGTTTTTTAAAAGCAGTACTTTTAGAATATATGTAACAATAATGAGTTTTTGTAATTCTTTTCAAAAAGTTGTTTATTTATGAAAAAATTCCACTTTTTCAAGTACTAATTGGGCAGAGCTGCCTGTGGCCTAACAGCTCGACCCATTATGGGTCCGGCTTCGTCTAAGGACGAGTCCGGGTTAGCCGACATTTTGAAACAATAGTCAAGCTTGTTCGATCCTTGAAAATAGGGTCGACTCGTGTAAATTTTATTTATTCTTTTAGCAATCCCCGAAAATATATTGCATTAAAAAAAATTAACGAGTTGGGTTCATGGGTCGGACTAGGCTTGCTTGTGAGAGACGGGCTGAGTTGGGCTCAGATGGTCATGGGCCGAGTCGGTCCGACTCGATCCATTGCCACCTTTAGTATCGTATTATTTCTAAGTGTATGTTTGTCAGTACTTATAAGCTGATTAAATATTATTTTTATCCACACATTTCATATGATCCATTTTTTGTTTGCACATTCTGTATGTCTCACTATTTATATTTATAAAAATCCTTACCAATCATACACTAATTTACTATCGTAGTTCTTGAAACTGATAGCTCCTACAACTAGACGAAGAAACATAAATCATTGAATAAGATGGTAAAACAATGCAAAGTAACGACCCAACTATCAACGGTGTGATACTCATGAACTAAATCGAGCCTATCGACATTAAAATCGTCTGTAAAATATCAACTTAAATAGGACAATTGAAGCGTATCTTGGTCCACAATATCAAGATAATATATCTTCACGTGTCCACCTCCTAATAACTTTGTCATTTAGTAGAAATACCTACAAATATAGGGTACATAGAAGTATTGTCTCACTCTATATATTTTTAAATGCATAAGCTAATATTACATTGCTTCAATCTTATATTTTTTGCATACTAATTCTCACATTGGAGGGCAAACGGGTGAGAGTCTCAGCACCTTTTTTCATGTCCTATAACAACAGAAGAGTTGATTTTGATGATCCCAAATTTCGGGATAATATCATTGGCGCCACATGTTGGATACAATGGAAAAAACCATAAAGAAAGATCATACTTTCTTTTGGTTTTGTGGAAGAAGGCTGGTATTGGGCGTCAAAGAGTTCATACTCTCGGTTCGTTGCTCAATGCGCCAGTATCTCTCCTTATTGCTAAAAACGAAGCCCTTTATTTTTCTTTTACAAATCACAGCTCCATCAAATGAGCCTTAAATCGGGCTGCGATTTTGGTAGAGCCCTTTTACTCTTGCTTGAAGTTCATGAAAATAAATCGAAGATATACATGGTTTACATACATGGCTGGCAGATATGTCTAATGCAGTAATCTCTAGTTTGATGGCCGGGCTATTTCTCCATTTCTACTGTAGGGTTGTGTTAACGCAACGACTATTCTCTTTCTATGGTGGCTTGTTGGAGCTGTCTCGCTTCAGAGAAGGCGGTGGCGATTCCACCTATTTTTGGTGTCTCTAGACTCTCCACCGTTCACGTAGGTGGTGATGGCGGCACAATAGCCTTCTGTGCGTATACAAGAGAGCATTTATAGTGAATCTTCCATTTTCACTATTAGTGTTCTTTCTCATTTTCATTAATATTGCTCCTACTTTCTTGTTATTTATTTATTTATTTTTAAAATGATTTCTATGTTTACAACAACCGCTATCGTAATACCAAGAGTTGGGAATAAAAGTTATATAAGCAACATCAACCATATAACAATTTAAATCACTTTTTCTAACCCAAATTTTTCTTACATTAGTGTTGCTATGGTGTCTCATTTGTCTATTATTCAAGTTCTTATTAGATAAACAATGAAATGAGTCATATCCTAGATTACAACAGATGCAACATTTTACAAATTATTTTGATTGACCTCTCTGCATCAAGAATTGATACATTGGTTGTTTAACTGATGGTCGTGAATGTTTTTGAATCTTGGAATTGGTCAAAACCTGCATAGGTGAGTCAGCCTTAGTACTGATGACAATGGGAGCAGTTTTGTCTGAAAATACAATAGACTGTGTTTCTTTGACGAAATTGATCTGATTCCCAACTTTTCCTTTACCTTTTCCAACATATCTCAATCCATCTTTGACGTTTAAAGTTCTTTCATATCTTAGGGTTTCACTCAAGCGAGAGACTACAATTGTTAATTGTTTGACCATTTCTTTTGATTTTTATAATTCATCAAGAAGGTTCACTATTTGATCGTATTTTTTCTTTAAGAAGGTTGGTTAGAATATCATTTTTAGTATCAATTGCTGCCTTATCATCTTCCAAAAATTCCATGAATAGAAAAATTCTTCTCCTGTTCGTCTTTTAATTGTTTGTTCACACTAATGCAGTTAAGACAAACATGGTTTGGTCCTTCAGATGTTGTGGTCATGGATTCAGAACCTACAGTCAATTTTTGCAACGAATTAGTACTAGACTGTAGGTTTACAATTAGAGACATTACCAGATCATTAGTAATTCTGTCATCCTCGTCTGAGTTTGAATTCTTTTCATCATCTTCACTCCAAGTAATATTCATATTCATGGTCTTCTTGGTACGAGATTTCTTTAGAATATTTGCACATTAAGAGGTAATGTGACCAAAACCCTCACACTCATAACATTAATAATGATTTTCAGATCTATTTATAAATGTCTTGTATTGTTTGGAAATCTCTTCTTTTGTTGAAGTGCTGCCTTATCATCTTCCAAAAATTCCATGACTAGAAAAATTCTTCTTCTATTGGTCTTTTAATTGTTTGTTCACGCTAATGCAATTGAGACAAACATGGTTTGGTCCTTCAGATGTTGTAGTCATGGATTCAGAACCTACAGTCAATTTTTGCAATGAATCAGTACCAGACCGTAGGTTCACAATTAGAGACGTTACCTGATCATCAGTAATTTTTTCATCCTCGTCTGAGTCTGAATTCTTTTCATCATCTTCACTCTAACTAATATTCATGGTCTTCCTGGTACGATATTTCTTTAGAGTATTTGCACATTTAGAGGCAATGTGACCAAAACTCTCACACTCATGACATGAAATATGATTTTTAGATCTATTCATAGATGTCTTGTGTTGTTTGGAAATCTCTTCTTTTGTTGAGGTGATCATTCAAGTTCTTTCCTTTCTAAACTTTCTTTTAGAAATTTTTTAAATTGTTTGGTGAGCATGACCGTGTTTTCTACAGTTTTACTTTTCTTACCATCAATCTCTTCTTCATCTTTTTCAATTTTGAAGGCAACACCATATCTCTTTTTCTTTCTTCCTCCTTTGTAGATGTAGTTAATGTGTCATCAATGATTTCACCAATTTTTCAACCTTCATTTTCTCTATCTGCTTGCTTTCTTCAATGACAGTTACTTTGGAGTGAAAACAGTCACGCAAGAATCTGAGAATTTTCTTTACAATTTTACTCTCCGAGTATTTCTTTCCAAATGTATAAGCTGTATTGGTTATGTCATTGAATTTTACATAGAAGTATTTGAATTGTTCATCACGTCTCATGATTAGTTGTTCAAATTCAAGAGTAAATATTTAAAGCTTGGATGACTTGACAATAAAGGTTCCCTCGTGAACAATCTGTAAGATGTTTCAAGTTTCTTTAGCAACTTGACACGTAGAAATCAAACGAAATTGATTAGAATCTACAAAAGAGAATATTGTATTTAAAGTTTTGGAATTCCAGTTAGTATAATTAAAATCAATTGTTGCCCACTCGTCTACCTTTTTCTTTCTTTCTTTCTAAACCCTTTTTCAACAATGGTAGGAGTTTTATAACTATAAACAATAGAGTATCAAGCTTTTTCATCAAGTGATTGAATATAGACTTGAATCATAATTTTCCAATAGGCATAATTATTTCCATCTAAAGCCGGTAGTCTAAACGGAGCTCTGTCCATAACTAAGTTTTTCGGATCACACTTATAAAAGTGTACCCTCTCTTATTCCAATTGAAAGTTTTAAAACTTAGATTAATTAAATTAAAAAATATTTTAATCTTAATTAAGTGAGCAGTAGACAGAACGCACAAAAGTTGGCGTGTTGTATTGTAAAGCAGTTTTGACGCGTACAAGCAGATCAATGCAGTGTTTGTTTACCTAATTCATTTAGAGTGGAATTTAAAAAAATTAAATATGAATACAAGATGTAACGTGGTAAACCCTGAAGGGAAATATCCACGGCCCCCCATCCCATGGTAAAAACAATCCATATACAAATCACGTTTTCCAGAAACATTTATATTAGCTGCCTAATCACTTCTTTTCCTGGTTATTGGAGTACATGATTCTCAAATAAAAAATACATTCTGAATGTGTGTCAAAACAACTACGAGATGGGCATTTCGTGTCTGAATCTAAAAATAAAAGGCTGAACAACATCAGCATCAACAAGGAAGAAGGGAAGATCTCTTTTACATATACAACTGGATTTAGCAATGGATGGCAGTTTCTCAATCATTTTGCCTGCTACAAATATGATCATTTGTCCGAATACTTAATTCCTTGGATGGGGTCAACTACCTTATAAATGACGCAAAGCATCCCTTTGTGATCTCCATGACTTGGACAAACATGTTTTAGCATCATTAATCTAAGAGTTGGCATTGCTTTTGGGTATACTTCTCATTGAAATGGGGTCTTTTCAAAAGAGGTTTTTCAAGACTAGATGTTTTAAATAGTGGAGCAATTTCTTTCATGTGGCATTAGCAACGAAGAAAAGGAATTTTCGTTTGCTTGCTCTCTTATTAATATTCTACTTCAATCATGGGTTATCTATTTATTCATCAGAAGACAACTACCAACCTTCTCACTTCTCATGGTCTATTATTTGCTCGACTATGCATGAGCACAGTAAGACTCGGCTATTGTAGAGCGTGTGAAAGATTCGACTACAGCTTAAAAATCACCCAATTAGGTAAGAAGGCTTCAAAATACCATAAATTGGTAGAGGAAAACAACTCAATCGAGTAAGAAGACCTCAAAATACCATAAATTAGAAGATGATAAATCACCCAATCGGATAAGAAGACTTCAAAATATCATAAATTGGTAGAGGATAAATTATCCAATCGGGTAAGAAGACCTCAAAATACCGTAAAGTGGTAGAAGAAAACAACCCAATCGAGTTAGAAGGCCTCAAAATACCATAAATTGGTATAGAAAAACAACTCAATTAGATAAGAAGACTTCAAAATACCATAAATTGGTACATGATAAATCACCCAATTGGATAAGAGACCTCAAAATACCATAGAATTGGTAGATGAAAATAACCCAATCAGGTAAGAAGACCTCAAAATATCATATATTGATGTAGGATAAATCACCCAATCAGATAAGAAGACCTCAAAATACTATAAATTGGTACATGATAAATTACCCAATCGGGTAAGAAGACCTCAAAATACCATAAATTGGTAGAGGATAAATCACTAAATCGGATAAGAATGTTTCAAAATACCATAAATTGATAGAGGATAAATCATTCAATCGGGTAAGAAGACCTCAAAATATCAAAAATTGATAGAGGATAAATCATTCAATCGGGTAACAAGACCTCAAAATACCAAAAATTGGTAGAGGAAAACAACTCAATCATGTAAGTACACCTCAAAATACCATAAATTGGTAGAGGATAAATCACCCAATCGGTTAAGAAGACCTTAAAATACCATAAATTGATAGAAGATAAATCTCTCAATCGGGTAAGAAGACTTCCAAAATACCATAAATTGATAGAAGCATAAACCACCCAATCGGGTTGATATACCTCAAACACACACAAAAATACGTCGCTTAACTTTGAAAAATGGGTAAAGACCAATTCACTCAAACTCAACCGTGGTCAAACGCGTGAAATGTTTTGTTAAAATCGTAAGTTGGATTAAAGAAAAAAAGATTCAGGGGGCTCGACAAAGGAACACGTGTAAATAAAATGTGAATTAGCAAAATTAGAGGAAAAATTTCACATATTAAAAAAAGACATCGCTACTCCTCAACAATAAAATCACTATGGAGTAGGGGGTTTATGATATTGATAGCTTATACAACTGGAAAAAAAAATTGACTAAGAGGGTAAAACGACACAAAGTAATGACCCAACTATCACCGGTGTGATACTTGTGGGCTAAATCGAGTCTGTTGACATTAAATTCGTATGTAAAAGATCAACTTAAATAGGACAATTGAATCGTAATTTAGTCCACAATATCAAGATAATATATCGTCATGTGTCAACCTCTTAATAACTTTTTCATTTTGTAGAAATACCTACGAATAGAGGGTACATGGAGGTACTGTCTCTCTATATACTTTTAAATACAGAAGCATTACATTGTTTCATCCTTATTTTCTTCACATACTAATTCTCACACCATAGGACAAACGGAGAGAATCCCTGCCCCTTTTTTAAGGTCCTAAAGAAGTGGAGGAGTTGATTTCAGCAATCCCAATTTTCGAGATAGTATCAGTTCTTATTTATTTTATTTAAAAAAAATTGTAAAAGTCTATTCTAAAAGCAATTAAAATTATATTTGGTTCCAATTTTTCCTTTCTTTGTTTCATATAATATTAATATGGTTAATTTCACTGGCGGTCAATGAAGTTTTAGAAAAATTACAAAATAGTCACTGAAGTTACAAAGTTTCAGTGATGATCACTCTGTTAAATTTTCAGCGTAAATTAATGACGTGTCACTATTAAATATCCATGTGGCATACAATCAGTCGACATTTGGTAAAAATTGACGCCACATGGACTTAATATACTAATAACAATAAATTTGAACCACAAAAGATGCACGTAAAACATGATGATTTGGCTACAATTTTTGGACAATATTTAAATCAGACCTCCAAACCATTTGCACAAACTGATTTTTTCCCAAAAATGATCTCAACCCCTAATTTTCTCCCAAATTTTTTAAATCGGATTATGCAAATGGTTTTGGGATCTAATTTAGATATTGTCCAAAAATTGTAGATAGGTCCTCATGTTTTAGGTGCATCATTGTGGTCCAAATTTATTGTTATTAGTACATTAACTCCATGTGACATTAAATTTTGCCAAATGTCAATTGATTGTGTGCCATGTGGACACTTAATGGTGACAAGTCATCAATTTACTATGAAATTTAACAAAGTGATCGTTGATGAATGCATTAATATAATTCAGTTATCGACACTGAAAATTTGTAACTTCAACGACTGTTTTGTAATTTTACTGAAATTTCAGTAACCACTAGTGAAATTAACCCACTATTAATAACATTGTTTTTAGATTAAAAAATTAATTCTGTATATATTTCTCTTTTTGCACGAAGATGTTACATCTTAATAAACTTTTTTTTATCAAAATTAAATTTTATTTGAAAGAGAAAAGCAAAATTGATCTAAAATTTTAAATAGAAAAAGAAAAATTGGTAATCATAATTTAGATAGTATTCAATGCCAACTATGTTGTTCTTTTCATATTATGGTAACAATATGATAATTGACCAGGCTTAATATAGGATAAATCCTCTGGTATATAAAATAAAGATAAAAATAAATATCGCTATATTATGCAATAAAAATTAATAAGAAGGCAACTCTATTGTCTTTTTTCGAAATTGAGAATATGAAGAATGGAAAAAAAAACAAAAAAAATACACAGATATCTTACAATGGGTTTGTAAATAAATCAAATCGGCTATTGTTACAAATTAGTATAACTTGATTTGTAAAGGCAAGTTATGTTAAAAATATATAATCACATAATATTCTTTTCATTGTCAAAATATTGCAAATTGTAGTTTAATTTATACAAGTTACACGGCGTAAGAAGTTATATAAAAAAAATTAAACTAATCGATCTTCAAAAGACTCCTCAAACTACTTAGAGCTTGACTTGTTTGAGATAGCTTGTTCTGCTTTTGAGCACAATAGAGAAGAGAAGTAGAAGGAATAACTTTTGAATTAGTATTCGAAAACCAAAAGGAATGTATTCAATTAAATTTTTTATAGACTTTTGTAAGTGGGCGATATTAGAATTTATTTTTTATATGAGCTACATATTTAAAATACAATTATATTAGTGGAAATTACACCATATACTTTACATTTCATATATATTGTCAAAAATACTTTTGATATGAATTTAATCTAAAAATATTGTGTAATATATTATTATTTTAATATGATATTAATATAACAAAACAATACAAAATCTATTCAAAATTTCATATACCGTGATTCTTGCACAATAATCTCAAAGAATCCTAAAAATAGCGAAATCGATATAGAAATCCAATTTCGATTCTCCTAATTGTCCAGGGTTCTTGTACAAACCTACCAATTGCATTGTATGCCCAACAATTGTTGAAAATCCCCTTCATTTTTGTGAATCTTCCATCTCAATGTGCAACACTCATAAAACCCTAAGTTGGGATTTTTAAGGATTTTAGAGTTCATAGCCAATGGGTTACTGTTATTGGGGCATAAATCTCACGCATGGATACCCCAATGCGCAGATTAACTCTGTCATTGACAAAAATCGAGTCACCGGAAGATGGGTCAAATTGAACCACTTGCTATCAACCTTGTTCATGACTTCCCTCAATAGAGTAACGGGTGAGAATTTTCTTTGTTCCTATTTTTTTTGGAATCTAAGCATCATCAAACAGTTAATCATATTCTCAATGATGTTCAATTCCTATTTTGAAGGATCGACTCTAATGTATTTGTTAAAGTATGCTGAGTATATTATTAATAACAATATACAAGGAATGCTAAATACTTTCGATGCCATGCTTGAGAGGACACGTTTCACATTCTTTTTTGTATAAACATGTAATGGAAAAGATGAGTCAAGGCTACAAAACCGATCTTGATTTTCTCACGATGAGGGCTGAAGTCAATGAGGGCAGCCAAGAAAAAGAAGTGAACTTGATTTCTTTCTGTAATATTTTTTTGGAGAACAAATTTTGATCATGTGTTTGGATGTTGCCTTGTTTAGAATTTAAAGTTGTTTTGGGCATTCTAGCATATCCTGTTATACTACGAACTCCAGTTTTAAGCTCTTATAACTACTAATCTAACGCAGGTTAGAAACTCTGCTATTTTTGCTTATAACGTTTAGCAGTGATATGGTTTAGTTGTTTGACGTCTTGCATTCATTATTTTTGTTCGGAAAATAGTTCTATGAAATTATGCTATAAAATCCATGCTTTTATGTGGCTATTTAGCATTGTTAGTTGAGTTCTCGACATTATCAACTATTATTCATTAATAGCTAATATTTTATTACATAATTTAAATCAATTATGTAATAAAATATTCAATAAATCCTTGTATTCTGGTTATTAGAGCAAACAGTCTGAAGAATTGCAACAAGTAGTTTCAGTTTCTCTTCTATTTATGAATTAATTTAATGTTCCACCGTTTGTAATGACTCTTTGTGGTTTCTTTCTCTATTTCTTGAAATATTCTATTACAAATGTGAAAAGTTTTGTTGAGCAGTAAGCTCTTATTATATTGCTTATGTTGTAATGGTTTGTGTCAATCACCTTTTTTTTTGTTGCTAAAATATTTAAACCAAATGCTTTGGATATTGTTAGGGACAATTTATATGACTTCAAATTTTGTGTCTCAGTATCCATTTTCATTTTGAGCTTCATATCAACACCCATATGTTTGCTCCCTATCAACTTCCAATTAATACCCATATTTTTGCTCGCATGGAAAACCATACATAACAACGTATATGATGAAATATCCAATAAATTTGATGAGGAAAGTTTAACAGAGGAACTGTATTGAACACATATTGCCTGTGAAGAAGATCAAAAATTATTTTCCAAATGTAGAGTTCAACAAATGCAATGTTAAATCAATTTTTAGGTAAAAATAAACTAATTTTACCATAATCTAAATCAATATTACATCTGATAAGAAAAGGACACGAGATGCGTAAGCTATGAGCCCAATGGTTTTACCCATGTTTTGTTGGTTTATTATTTAATGCCAACAGATGCTTGCATGTCCTCTTATTGTGTCCGTGTTGCCCACATCTTTTACACTTTGTACTGCTGTTTCGTTTTCCTGCCGATCGATACCTCTTTTCCTTCGGTCTCCCTAGTTTTCTGGAAAGATTAGGAGCAAAAATTACAATATTCTCTACACTATTCGGCACTGTCCAATCTGCACAATCACTTAGTGGTACAATATTTCCGTCATAAGCTGCAATATAAGCTTCCTTTGTGTGGTACACAGAACAATATTTGTACGATTTCATTCTATATTTACTTATAACAGACAACGCATGTTTGCACGGTATCCCATTTACTTGAAATATGTTACACGTACAATGACATTTTGCATGTCCACAAAATGTTGCGTATTCTCATCGCTAACCTGATAAAGGAAGTCACTTGAACTTGATACCTGCATATTGTATCAACATTGTGAATTAAACAAATATATCAAACACATTATATGTAATTCAAGCAAATTGTTCGCACTAATAAAAAAAACAATTACCTTCATTTTCATTGGGTTTTTGGAATTCACCCTCAACATGTTTTCATTTTCAGTTGCAAGTTTTGTAAATGTGGAACATGCTTTAGTTCAGTTCTTGTAAAACAATTCTTGCAAGATGTTCCTCAAAGCATTGTCACAATCGAATAATTCTTGACTGACTTTGTTACGGCGTTCACCGACTCAACAATATTCTATGTCATCGTAGAATACATGTCACTTGGCATGTGTGCTCTAGACCACATATAATAGCCGACAGTGTCTTCCTGTACAAGAAATTGGTAAATTAGAATCAGAGTCCATGTTAAATTGTTTTCTTATTATATAAGTCTTTTCTTTACATACCAGTTATGGTCGAATAACTTTGTGTATCTTGTCTAATTGCTTCATTTGGTATTCAAACTATAAAACTGTATATGATCTAGCAACTGAATTAAACATCTTTGTAATGTGTTTCACAACCTTTCCAAATCTTTTCTTCACATTCTGCAACATATGGTATGAACAGAATCCATGCATTAAGTTTGGATATACCAAGTCGATTGCATTCTATATGCTTCTATGTCTATCCGATATTATAAACATATTCTCTCGTTCTCCATAAGCCTATTTGAACCTCATTAAGAATCATTCCCATGCATTGTCATTCTCGCCATCATCAATCCCAAACTTGAGCACAAATATATTGTAGTTTGCATCTTATTGCAAGTGGTGAATAGTGTACCACCGTAACGCCCAGTTAAAAATGTTGCATTGACAATAACCATAGGTTTGCAGTGTTTCCAACCTTGTAAGGATGCCCCAAATGCCATGAACATATATTCGAACTGATTTTTCGTATTAGCCTCTATCCTTGATATGGTCTCTGCTTTTTTTGTCTCAACATGTATAGATAACTAGGGAGCTTGTTGTATGAATCTTCTGGATCTCCCAAAATTGTATCCAGTGCATATTCACGTGCCTTCTAAGCTTTTCCATAACTCAAGGTCACACCATATGTTTTCGACGCGTCATTTATAATGTCTCGTAGAATGTAGATAATTTTTACGTCCATGTACTTGTGCTTAATGCAATCACCCATTAGAGAACTTTTTGCTTGTCTTTGATCCTCCATAGGAAAATCTATTGAGCAGTTATGTCCATTTTTATATACCTTATCTTGAATAGATCTGTGTCACCTAGCCTAGAAGCTCTGAATTGCCACATGCAAATATCATCCAGACATTTTAGGACATATTCTTGTTTGTCAGACTTGTACCCCCTCTACAAAAAGTTGTTATGAATAGCACATAATGATATAGTTTTCTTCAACACATCTTTATCTCAAAAAAATCCTACCGACTGAAATGTCCTCAAATTCAAGATGCTTATTTATAGTGTTGTCATCCTGAATTTCCACTTTTGGCAAATTTGGAATAGTTTCATACACTCTAGCAGTAAAGCTATATAGATTGCACAAGCTGTTAGATGATTTCTTTACCAAGAATGAAGGGACAAACAAGGATCTAATTGACCTCTAATCTAATAAAGAGTCTGACTAGCACCCAAAAATCGTAGTAAGCACTTTGTTGTGTAGTTTTGTACTAATAAACTCACTTACATTAACCTAGCCTATTCATAAACTAGCTCCTCTCAAAACCCAGGAGAGAGACTCAAAGCTGTCTCTTGAAAAATCCTTCGTTAATACCAATCTCCCTTGTTCTTGAAGCTCTCGCTTTCCCCCTATCTAATAAGGTAAGTCTTAGCCAATTTACTGGGATCTTATTCGACAATTTCACCCATAGCTTGCAGTTTATTTTGCTTCACTAATGCTTTAGTATTATTGTGTTGCAATTGGAGTATTTCATCTACATTATCACCTAAACACTACAAAAAAATATCCATTTTGCAACAAAATAATGTTGTCCCTTAAATAGAGATTTTGTCGCCAAATTAATTTTGCGAGAACAAGTTTTTTGTTGCGGGCATTGTCGCGCTATAAGCGCCACAGAATGTATTGTGTGACAACTATCAGTCATTCGTCGCATAAGTAACCTTGTAACATTTTTTGTTTGCCCCGGAAAGTATGAAATAGCAACAACATGCTTGTCGCCATAATGTCGTTGCACTACATAGATGTCGTGAAAAATTAAAAGGAAAACAAGTCAATTTGTTGCAACGTTTATTCCAAAACACAATTTGTGAGGAGAAATATTTGTTGCGAAAACTATTTTAAAAGTATCACGTTTGTTACCTATTCTATTTTGTAACAAAACATGCTTGTAGTAATATACATTTTATAATAGGTCATATTTGTCACGTAATTTATTTTACAATGAGAATATAGTCGTTGCAGAATATATTATAAGATATTCAATATTTGTAGAATAATTTATTATGTAACAAGTTTTGTGTGTTGTTAAATTTATTCAGCAACATAGAGAGTTTGTCGCATCATCATTTGTGCAACGATGTATATTTGTTGCCTAATTTATGTGGTGACTATTTATATAGGTCGCGTATTATAATTTACAACATATAAAATTGTTACAAATATTATTTGGTGACAATGGATATTTGTTTACATGACATGTTGTGTTTAAAGTTGAATATATTCTGCAACACAGAGAGTTTATCGCGTATCGATGTATAGTTGTTGCGCAATTTAGTTTATATGTACTAATGTATGTCGTGTATTCTATTTTACAACAAATAAAATTGTTGCCAATATTATTTTGTGACAATGAATATTTTTTTATGTGACAATTTGTATTTGTAGTTGAATTTATTTTACAATATAGAGAATTTGTCATGTCAACATTTGTACAACGCTCTGTAATTGTTGTGCAATTTATTTTATAATTATTTATATATATCGCGTATTCTATTTCACAGAATGTAAATATTATTTTGTGACAATTTGAATTTTCATTGTATAATACTTTCAACAACAACAAATTTTCAATTTCTTGTATCATAGTGGAATTTTTACAAAGATACACATTTATTTGAAAAATGTAACTTACAACATTAAAAATAACTCATAAATTAATAAAAAATTCTTCAACGTACAATTAACCAAATTAACCAAATATAAATGATACAATAATATATAATAAAAATTCATATTATTGTCTTAAAAGTATAATGCTAAAGCTTGTGAAGAAAGTGTTGCAGTAATCTTCAATCTCTTATCAACTCTTAGTAAATGTATCATCTGTATTGGAATCTACTTAGAAGGAAAAAAAATGTAAATATTCATTAAAAAAATAGAATAGAAAGACATTATAGAAACGGGCAAAATACATATAAAACATAATTTAGTTTTCAATGTCACTATCAGAATGTGACCATAGTGTCTTGCACTAATCGAAGCATATGTTACATTCAAAACCACCGGAAATATTAGTTTCAGACTATAAGTCTGTTGAAGATACCGATTTCCATTTCTATAATGTAGTTATTTCTTGTTGTAATCACTTCGTACTGCAGCCTCTGAGAGATATTGTTCCGTAGCCATTTTAGTTTGATTCAGACTTCTTACAACTTTTGGTGCCTGCACATAACATCATCAAAGGAAAATCGTTAGAATTAGAAGCCACTTTCTGCATACCCATCAAGAAATGCAAGAAGAAATCAAATATCAAAGTATCAACATGTTGAATTTTTAAAGAATATAAGCACGTTCAATTGGACATATATCAAGAACCTCAAACCCAATCTCCAACCACCCCAAAGAATAAAATGAAAAACAATTTTCACATGCCTCAAAATTAAAGTAATTGTTCCAAAAATAGATTTCCTTATCCATCCTAGGCAGTGTTCTAAAAGGCTCGCCTAGGCTCCGCCTAGATGCGCCTAAGCTCAATGCATTTGCACAACGTGTTGCATTGAGGGTATGCGTGTAAAAATATGGTCAACACTTTTTGTTGACCACCTAGACGTGAATAGACTAGAATATGCTAGAATAAACACAATTAGGCGAGAAAAGGCGCGAATAATCGAGCATAACACGCATTAGAGCAAGCAAGCCTCTTTTTAAATTTATTTCGAGATTGGGCCAAAATAAACCTTTTTTAAATCTACAAGAGGTGCTAGAAATGCTCAAGGTGAAATAATGGAACCCAACGAAAATGATTTTGTATCGGATAGCACGGAAGATGAGTTATAAGAAGAAGAAGAGCTTGAATTAGAATTCGATAAAAAGTTAGACAAAAGTTAAGCTATGTTGGTATGTAATCAAATTGTAGAAAATTATTGAGTAATTTGTGTTTATGTTTGTGGTAGTTGTAATTTACTAACTTTTGAAAACTATTATGCTGGGTTGTTATTTTGTAATCTAATTGTAGGCTATGATATTAAAATTAGTCTTACAATTTAGATTTTGAACCACGTTGAATGTGATATGGTCCATCATGATATGTGCCTTAATATAAATCTAATTTTTCTTCACTATACAGTGTGCATCTAATTTTGTAAACTCGTGTATTTTTATTTGTTTTTTTGAAAACTAGGCCTGTAATTTTATTATCTATAAATCAATATATTCTAGGCTATGTTGTTAAAATTTAAAAATTGAGCATTAAAAAAAATTAAAATTCAAAAACGTATTTTGACGCCTAGGCTTCGCATAGGCGCGGTTAGGCCTATAATTCTTGATGCTTCACCTCGCCACGTCGTCACGCATTACGTATTTTAGAACCTTGATCCTAGGGTATAGTAAACAATCTCATTTACCAGTTCAAAAAGGGAACTAGAAAATAAGATTGTCTTTTCTTCCTAATTTAAGATATTCTAGACTTTTTTGCATGAAGGTGAGAGATCAATTTTCATTAACAAATGAACATCTCGAGAAAAAATGAATGAATATGAATGGAAAAACTACCACATTGGATGTGTAACAAATCAGTAACTATGAATGTGCCCATGATATTTCATATTTCCACACATGCCGTAAAAGGCATCAATACCTCCAGGAAGTGACACAAAATGGTTTAACCCAATTTCAGTCATATTCATAGAAGAAGACAAATAGCAAACTCATCCTCTAAAATGTTTTATCATCTATGTCCAAAGGGTTTAATTGAGTCATACCCCAGACCCCTCTCCCAGGATCTCATATCATTTATTCTCAAGTTAGATTCTTTAGAACATATGTGGTTTAGTGCCATTAGTCAACTGCCACGTTCCCTTCACGAATGTATAAAACTCATGATGGTATACACATTCCCAACATGATAGGACGCCAATGTGCGTGGACACATGTTGGACACTTGCGTCATTTTTTTTCCTAGTTTTTCAGTCAGACACTAACGAGGTTAGCTCGGTTTTCTAATGCCAATGCAATAAAATTTGACCACAATAACAGTTCTACAGTAGTACTAAAGTTGACCAACTTAATATTTCACCATATGCACATGAGTTTCTCCTTAGGTATTTCATCAAACACTTGGAAAGCAACAACTTTTGTCTAGAGTTTCACTGATTTGGGAAATTTAATCTAGCCCAAAATTTTATAGTTCAAAACAAAAATTCAATAATCCAATATTTACCTAAGCCCATTCTCCTCAATTTATGAAGACTAAATCAAAAGAAATTCTTGTCATAAAACATAACCGAGAAAAGAGGATGAAAAAGCATACCTTGGAAGTTTAAGCTTTGCCATAAGATAAATTTGATGTTAATGCAATGTGATGATAAGCGAATTTGATGAAGATTTGATATGTATGGAAGATGAATGTGGTAAGAGATGAAAAATGGAGCGATGATAGTTGGGTGTTTGGAAAAGAATTTTTTTTTTATTGTGTTGAATGGCTCGCGGCTCCCAGTATGAAGCACGGGCGTAACGCCAGTTATAACAACGGGCGATCGCGATCGCGATCGCCTGTGTTTACTCTCGGGCGTCGTCCGAGATTGAAGTAACTGGGCGATCGCCCGACTCAATAATCGCCCAGTTTACTAGTAAACTCTGCTTTTCTTTTCTTTTCTTTTCTTTTTTTCTTTTTGTGTTTTGTATGCACACATCTCTCTGTTATGTATGCACACACAAGGAGAGGAGGCAAGATATTATATATACACACAAGGCATATTCAGAGCACAAGTATTTTCAGTTCCTAAAGTATCTTAAACACTTGCATACATATACCCACACTGACCATACAATTTCAAGAGCATTTGATGTGCTTATATAGATCTCTTGTCCTCAATGAGCCTGGGCTGCATGTTTAAGATTGGGTATACCTAATGTCACTGGCTGCAGAATTGAAGACATCCAATCAAACTAGTCCCATTTCTAACCTACGCTTTCAACTGAGATTGATTTCACTAACGTTAATTACCTAATTTCACACTCGAATGAATTCCATATGTAGCTTTTGCCAGCACAATGTAGAAAAGTAGAGTGGATTGAAATTAACGATAATGCAACTCTGGTTAAAGATATGTAGCTAGTGCAACTTTTGTTAAATGTTTAATCGACCAAAGTAAGGCATATTTACATACTAGTATACTGCTTGTTTTGTGGTGGAATCTGACCGTACGGATTTTGGAGATGATCGGTGGAGGGGATGAATTGAGAAAATTTGGTTAGCAGTCAATTTTGTAAATTCTCATATATCAGCTTTGTTGTCAGGGATGAGAACACATCAACAAGGGTTAAAGCTTACAAACAATAAACTGATATCCAACAACTCAATAAGAATAATTTTAAGAATTTTTAGTAATACAAAGGAAAAGGGTGCCAATGATCCATAAGCATTTATCCAATAATGCAAAGAGAGTACTTCAATGGTGTAAAACTCTTAGGCACAAACACCAGCAACAGCAATTCTCAGGTTTTCATGAACAAATTTATATTGGGAAAGGTACAACTAATCAATTACCAATGCATCATCAAGAAGCCATGAATATTACATGATTGACATATATAACCAAGAAGATAAAGCCAAAGTAAAAGATATTAACCTGTGGTGACTTGTGGACATAGGAATCCTTGCATCTCGAACCTCTATAACAGCATCCATCAGTTTTAGTTGATTCTTAAGTTCTTTTTCAGTTTTTGCAATGTGGCCTGGATACCACTATCAAATTGGCTCCCCAACAAGAGTACAAAAGCAAATATCAGATCCATTACAAAAATCGTGCAATCAATTTGTATCGTAAAAGATCAGCAGCGAAATCCAGATCTTATTCCTACCTAAATCGGGCGTAATGTCTTTGTCCAGTGATAAAGATCAGCTTCTAAATCTATCCAATCAAATTCTTCAAGGAGACTCTTTAAAGTACTACTCAATTTTGAAAGTTCATTGCTGTACAATCTATCGCCAACAATTTGCAAGGCACAAAGCTGTAACCATGTCCATCATTCCAACAAGATGTGACACCTATCTAAAGACGAGCTGGACAATGTGTTCCTTCTCGGTGCAAATGTAGAATATGCAAATATTAAGTTATTGTTCATCCTTAAGGGTTGAATTTCTTTACCTCTTTAAACTCGTGTAAAAGGAAACCCACAATTTTAATGTGCGACAAACCAGGTCTCCCAAAATTATCCTGATGAAGTTCATTTATATTCCTCATTGTTTGCACCCCTGCATTTCAATTCACAAATAAACAACAAATTCAGTTCCTATTCATCCCATTTACTCAATTACCTTTAAGCACACAACGTGTTCTACCAAATGACAGATAAAACGCAGAACAAAAAATACAATTCTGGGCATTTGTTCAAAGGACTTGCCTTCGTTTGAACAATAGGAAGCTTCAACGATTGCAGAAAGTAAAAGGGCAATCAAGAAAGTGAAATTTATTGTCAAACTAAGAACTCAACCTAAATGACAGTATTAATCATTTAACAAGGAAAAAGAAATAGCATGTGTTGAAATCTATTAATCTCATGTCAAATGTGCAAATACAAGTTCATCACAGCATCATATGCTTTCAAATGCGGTAGTCAAAAAACATATATCAACTCAACAACATCACAACACACCATAAATGTTAGTGTTTTCATCTCATGGCACCATCACTCCACTATTTTGGGTTGTACGACAATTATCTCGTTCTATAACAAGAAATCGTACCCCATTAACTATACAACTCGAAAAGGAAAATACTCTAAAATTTGGTTTACATGCTAATGCGTACAATTCTTTGCTCATAGCTGAATCTTTTTTATTATATAATTTCGTAATCTGTACCAATAAAAATCTAATTAATATAACTTGCGGTATTAATGTTATGTTTAAATAATAATTAGACATGCATTATAATTTACATGTGAAGCAAACCATTGAGGAAACAATTCGTCTTGTTTTCGTTCCAATTGCAACAACTCCATGTGCTCACTACAAAAGAACATGTAAAAAAATATTATAATACATAACTAATTATGAGACAAATAAGTTAAAAGTTTAACAAGTACTTACTCTAAATATTGTCGAACTTCATCACAATTATTTAGGACATACCAATGAACTCTATCAATCTCATGTTTTGATTGTAACTTTAGTTATACACGACCTAATTGTCTAGTATTTTGAGAGAAGATTGACAGGCTTGCAGTTGGAGTCCCACCATGGTCGTTGCGCTCAGGTCGATTAAATCTTGTTTCAATGTCATAGAGATACATTGAGCAAAAATTCAAAGACTCATTTACAATATATGCTTCCGCGATTGATCCTTCAGGTCGGGCTTTATTCTTAACATATCTCTTATATCGACCTAATATTCTATCCAAAAAATAAAAGTAAAAATTGAGTAAATTAACAAGATTAGTATTAAAGTAACTATGTGCAATAATAGTAATTACCTTTCAATTGGATACATCCATATAAATGCTACGGGACCTCCAAGTTTTGCTTTCTCGGGTAGGTGAACAACTAAATGAACTATCACATCAAATAATGCTGGTGGAAAGATTCGTTCGAGTTTACATAAAATTATAACAATCCCATCTTCCAATTTCTCTAAATCACTTATATTCAATGTTCTTGAACATAATGTTTGAAAAAAGCAAGAAAGCTCTATAATTGCATTACACACCTCCTTTCGCAAAAATTTTCAAATTCCAACTGGAAGAAGTTGTTGTAACAACACATGACAATCATGGGTTTTCAAACCTAATATTTTGCCTTCAGTTTCTCGAACAAAATTAGAAATATTTGATGCATATCCATCAGGAAACTTCACAGATTTCAAAAACTTACAGAATTTTTTTCCCTCTAATGTTAATGTGTAAAAAGCATGAGGTTTCAAAAAGCCACTCCCATGTGGTTGTAAATGCAATTCTTTTCTAATCTTTATATCCTGCAAATCCAATTTAGCCTTATCCATATCTTTTGTCTTCCCTTCAATATTCAACAATGGCCAAACAATATTATCACACACGTTCTTCTCAATATGCATCACATCTAAATTGTGTCTTATTTTCAGTTTAGACCAATACTCCAACTCAAAAAAATGCCTTTTTTTTTTTTTTACCAATTTAACTCATTGGGAGTTCATTTCCTTTTCCTATCTTTATTATTTGGGTGCTTTCCAGGCTTCGCGTACCTCACAACCTCTAATTTCTTTAAAATATCATCTCCAGATAATTTATTTGGTGGTCGTCGTAATTTCCATTTACCATCATGTAATTTACTTTTTCTCTAAGGATGGTTAGGTGGCAAATAACGTCGATGACCCATAAAACATATTTTACTACGTAACCCTTGTGAAGAAGTATTCTCATTGTATGTTGGACAAACTTTGTACCCCTTGGTGCTCCATCCAGATAGATTTCCATATGCAGGAAAATCATTAATGGTCCACATTATAGCTGCACGCATAGAAAACATTTTACCACTGTAAGCATCAAACGTGTCAACACCAATTTCCCACAATTCTTTCAATTCATCTACTAGAGGTCTCAAATAAACATCTATATCTCTTCCTAGTGCATGTGGCCCTGGAATTAAGAGTGACATCATCATAAACGGTTCTTTCATGCACTTCCATGGCAGCATATTGTATTGCACAAGAATAATAGGCCACATGCTATAGAAATTATGCATGTTATCAAATGGATTGAAACCATCTGTTGCAAGACCCAACCTAATATTTCAGGGATCTCACATAAATTATGGATATAACTTATCAAATTCTTTCCAATCCTCACCATCAGCTGGATGTCTTAGAACACCTTCACTTCTTCAACAATTCTTTCTGTGTGCCATCTCATATCTATTGCAGTGTGTTTTGATATGAATAGTCTTTGTAATCTTGTTTTTAACAGAAAGTATTGCAACACTTTTTGAGGCACCTTTTTCCCCTTTCCGAATTGGGTTTGTATCATGGTTCGTCACATTCTGGGCATCTACTAGCAAATTCATGCTCTTTCCAAAATAATGCACAATCATACTTGCATGCATGAATAGCCTCATAACCCAATCCCAACTCACTCAACACTTTTTTGGCATCGTAAGTTGATTTTGGTAATGCAGTTTCTTCTGAAAAAATATCTTTCAGTAATTCCAACAAAATAGTAAAAGATTTGTTACTCCATTGATTAAGAACTTTTATATGCATCAACTTCACCACAAAGTTCAATAACGATAATTTACAACCAGGAAACAATGGTCGTTGAGCTTTTTTCAAAATCCCTACAAAGTTGTTACTCTCTTTATTATGCATTTGAGGTGAGGAATTATGATTCCTTCCATCTTCTTTCTCATCTTGATATTGGTCATCTTCAAATGACATGGGAGCACAAAGATCTTCTAACATAGTATTCATCTCATCATCATTTTCTTCTTCGTCCAATTCAGATGTATTTGTTTCATCGTCCTCTTTATCAATCTCAAGTTCTTCTTCATAAAAAATCCATCTCTCATAGCTTATGTAAAGATTCCAGAGAGGTATAAATGTGACTCAACCACATTTAACGATTGAAAGAATACATTTTGACAATTTTGACATGGACAATGAACTTCATTGTTCTCATCCAGACATAGCTTTACTACCTCCATAAATGAATTAACACTCTCTAAATATTCATTACTTAATCTATTACCAAGTCGCATCCAACTCTTATCCATCTTGTATATCACGATTTCACTGTGATTATACAATAGAGAATATTTAATTATTAATTCTTAAAATAATTAATCTGCATATACCATGTTACCTAAAACAAAGAAAATAAGTTAATCACAGTCTATCAATTAAACATTAATACGACACATGCAAGTTTTCTCCTATTCATATAATGGTTTGGAGATGATATTGGTAGAAGCTCGACCTTTGTTTAATAATAATAACAAATTAATCAAGCATGTATATTCTAGTTTAGTGTAAACTGTATTATATTATAATCAGGAAGTTTTGCTGACAATTATCAAATAAGCTCAGAATGTTCAAATACGTTTTGCTCACAATTATCAGCTGGAAGTTTTACCAAATTATCACAATAGTAAATAGACAAACCAAATAAACTATATAATTCTGATTGAAATAGAAAAATTCAAAGTATAGTGCAATAGAAGCAATGGACTAACTCTTTAAAAGAAAGCTTATATATAGTTACTATCATAGGATAAAGTATGTTTCCTTCTCTATATCCCAATTCATAATATCTTATACACGCACTGGAGTTGATAACACAAGCATACAAAATGAAGGCAATTCATATCATCAAGAGTTTACTTCTGCAATCAGCCCAAAGCTATCCATTGAAACTGAAATTATGACTATTTTCTAATTAGATTATTTTCATATGAAATAAATTGAATCAACCAAATGATCAATAGTTTACACTCACAAACTTAATAATTCAGAAGTCAGAAAATGCCTCTGTGTCACAAACTAAATCTGGAAATCCAACCTTAATTGGGTGTTGGGACTGGGCCTGGGAGTAGGAGTTCTTGCTTCTTTCTTCTGGTGAGAATAGAGACATAGACAGCAGTCAGAGAAAGACAGATAGAGAGGAAAATCGTGAGAGGGCGGAAGGGAGGGAGGCGAGATTCGTGAGAGGGAGGGATAGAGGAGAGGAGGGAAATACGTTTTGTGTGGCAATACAATTGTTTACTTTGTTAATTTAATTTAATGGGCTAGATTTGGTTTGGGTTAAAAATGATTGAAAAAATCGATTGTTTTACCTTTGTTAATTCAACCCATTATGCTTATTTCTCTTTCCCCCCCCTCCTCCTCCTCCTCCTCCTCCTCCTCTTTTTCTTGATTTTATTTAAATTTTTCAACTAAAAATTCATAATACTAAAATTGAATTGTATGATTAAGTTGAGATATAGCTATTGTATAAAATACTATTACTAAAACGATTAAGAGGTCAAGACTATGGATTGGAATATGGTTTAGTTCTAAAGAGACTTCAACCGAATAGAGAAGCAATGAGTATATTCAAAATGGAAAATTTGGTTCTATATTCTAAGTATGGGACCAATAAATAACTGAAGAGATCGACTCTAGATCTATTTCAGTCTAATTTATTTTCTTCAATTCGAGTTCTCAAATTCATTAACCCGTGCATAAGGAGTGTCCACATATAAAAATTATTGGTCGCTCTTCCTCTCCTCTTCTTTTGTTCTCTATTATCTCTTTTATTCAAGAACCTCTAATTTGACCTATACTAGGTCTTTATATAGTCTTACACCCCTTCGATTTGTTTTAATTCAAAAAAGACACAAACGTCCCTAGTTTCACTTTTATATATATATATATATATATATAACGTGGCCGCACAAAAAAAGACACGAACGCCCCTTCTGAAATTCTTCTAATGGCTTTCTCAGTGGTTCTTATCACTCTCGTACCATCTAGTCGATCTTCAACTGCCTCCAATCAACTCCAAATAAGCTCAAATTATCCATGTTGATCTTCTCAAACAACATTTAATTACCTGACCAACTACCTAATACTACATAGACTTACCAAACAACACTTTTTACCTATCTTCAGGATTTGGTCCGAGTACTGCTTGGTAGATTCTCACGCGTTACTCACCCATTCGACGTTTTGTTCTCAACTTTTATCACCAATCCTGGGCGATAAAGTCTACCTTTAGCTACGAGCTGTTGTTCATTCTTGCAAAATCATTGAAAACAACATTCGACTTGCATGTTTTATGCATGTAGCTAGCGTTCCTTTTGAGCCACGATCAAATACTTCTTTCCATGAGCTTTGCTTCTCTTTTGATTTTTGATACTTTGTTAAGTTTATTGATTAGTATCTCATAGATTAACAATCTAGTCGCCCAACTAATCCACTCGTAAAGAAAAGTTGTTAAAGTAGCATGGATGCTTGTTTTCCTTAATCCCATGTGAAAGGAGCTTAAGCGCTTGTTTTCATGTCGAGATCTATTACAGCGATCTACAATAAAGTAATACTTGAATGCAATTAGATTAGGTGCTTCAGTACAATCGATGCATTACCACAATTAGATTAGGTGCTTAACGTATATATCACCGAACTTTAAAATATTTCTAGCTCCTCACTGTATAATATAAAAATGTTCTCCATCCATCACTATTGATAATTCCGTCACTTGGGTTTCACAGATCTGCCAACGTGGTAGACGAATGCCGTTCTAAAAATTACTGTACTTTTTAAAGTGTCACGTATACATCACCGAACTTTAAAATATTTCTAGCTCTTCACTGTACAATATAAAAATGTCCTCCACTATCACTATTGACAATTCCGTCACTTGGGTTTCACGGATCTGCCAACGTGGTAGACGGATGTTGTTCCAAAAATTACTGTACTTTTAGAGTGTCACGTATATATTACTGCACTTTAAAATATTTCTAGCTCATTACTGTACAATATAAAAATATTCTCTATCCATCACTATTGACAATTATGTCACTTAGATTTAATGGATCTGCCAACGTGGCAGATGGATGTCGTTCCAAAAACTACTGTACTTTTTAAAGTGTCACGTATACTTCACTTAACTTCAAAATATTTCTAGCTCCTCATTAGGCAATATGAAAATGCTCTACATCTATCACTATTGATGATTCTGTCGATTGGGTTTAGCCAATGTGGCAGACGGATGTCCCACATCGATTGCACATTTCTCCTTCATCTTGGACAAAGCTACCCCATCGGTAGGACCACAAAGGATAAAGAAATTCAAAATGTCGCACATAGAAGAACCACTTGGAAGTAAGTGAATATTTTTTGTGTTGCTAGTATTTTTTTTTTATACGTATGCTACATTGGTAGAACCTTTAAACCCAAGTGATGAATGGAGAGTATTTTCAATTTGTATAATGGAGAGCTAGAAATATTTTAAAGTCCAGTGATGTATACGTGACACTCTAAAAAGTACAATAATTTTTTGAACAATTAACCCTATAATATATATATTATTAGTAAACGAGAATATTTATGAAATAGAGTACTTGCTTATATGCACCAAAAATATATAATAAAATAAAAATTAAAAGAAAAAATAATTAATATATATAAACAATTCAAAAACAATATATATATACACACACACAAAAGAATTTAAAATATAATAATATATATATATACACCACACAAAAAACAATTCTAGACTATAATATTATATATACACACACACACACACACACACACACCATTTCAATATATATTCAAAAATCAATTGGAGAACATCTGCCAAACACAAACACTGTGCCCGCCAAACTTTTTCCACCAAGATTCTCCCGCAATCAATGTCAATAATCTGATAAGGAAAAAGATTATATTTTTCCATCTCAATCCAATAGCACAAAAATCTTACCAAATTTACATTCTGGTGACTTAAGTACATAAATCAAACACCCATTGTTCTTCTTTATCTATAAATAAGCAAAATCGGTGTTCAATTGATCGGTTGCCTAGACATCTCGGCTCGTGTTCTTTGTTCAAGTTTTGAACTAAAGTAGGAATTCTTGTATTCAATTATTACTTTAATTTCATTTTTTAATCAATTACATGGGTTATTATAACAGGTTGTAATTATGTGATTCTTGTGTGTTTTATATTGTATTTGCATTCTAACACGTTCAGGATTTTGTGTTTTGAGAATCTTGCCAACTTCCTCACATATGTAAATCAATTATTGTACATAGTATTCATCTACTATTGGAATACTCGTACAAATTGTGGTAAAAACAGAGGCTTTAGACTTCTGTGGTAAAACAGAGGCTTTAGACTTCAATTTCAGATTAGTACGTTACATTGGCTTTTATGTGTACATATTGCATGATTTTTGTACAAGTAATTGAAGGGTGAAAAATATTTGGCCATAGTCTTATACGTGAATGAGTGCTTATGGTTCATTCAGTCTCATTTAATTCCTAAGAAGCGTAACCTTCATAATTTGAAATGTTAGTGATTTTACATGTTTAATGTTTGAATCATGGACTGAATAATTGTAACTATTACATAGTGTATTTCTAAAATAGAATAAGCCTTGGTGAGCTCCTGAGAGCTGTTCCGGAGAATAAATGTTTCTCTATCGGATTGCCTGCAGACTTGCTGGTAGTCAGTTTTCTGGTCTTAGCCCAGCTTCCATACATCTTATCCTTCAATTTCTGTAGTGCTACATAAGTCACTTTTCTTCACTCTATTCGCTTCAATACTACATCTGCTAAAATATCAAAAGCAACTAACATGCACCTCTTCTAATCAATCTGAACATTTCGCATCAATTTAATTTTTTAAACACAAGAACTTCAATATATGTTATTGCTACAAGGAAAAATAAGGGAGATAACTCTTTGCCTAAATGATAACATCTATTCTTAAGTTGTTAAAATTTAAGATAGAAGCATAATATTGCAAATTTGCATCACGTACAGCTAGCATCTATTCTCCATTGCTGATAAATTAGACAGATAACAGAAATGGCAAAATAGAATAACAATAGAGTACTTAAACCAGTATGTTCACAATAGGGCACCCATTAAGTCTTTATTTCCAGTACTTTTCTTCCAACAACATTCTTCGGCTATAGGCATCATTCCCAATTAGAATTCTGATGTCCAAAGCTGAAATAGATATAAATTCAGGTTCTTAAGCTATAGGCAGTTGAAAAATCTATGGTGATAAGTTCTGCAAAATACACTTTGTACAAGAAGAAATTGAAAAAACAAGAAACATAGGATTTCCAACTTTTTTAAACACCCCATTTTTATCTTCATCCTACATATGTAGCAATAGTGTTTCCTTTATCTGTCTATCTATTTGTATGTGTGTGCCCTTAAGCTGAAATATGAAGGCATCACATTCTCACTATCTGTTCTATTTTCACAATTATTCAGTTTACTATTCTCACTATTTGTTCTATTTTCACTTTGCGTTGATACAATTGATTAAATGGATTTTCCAAATGATTAGCGGATTACTTGTTTGCTTGTGAATTTTTAGGTCAAAATATATATATAATTTTTTTTCTTCACAGATAATGGCATCTCGAACAAGACATGGCAAGAAAAAGAGAGTTGTTGCCACATCGTGCGAGCTGACTGCAGAAGTTCCGTCATCAAAGGCATCATACAAGGGTTCATTATCCCAGACAATTCCTCAAGCTAAGATCTCTACTTCATTGTCCCAAACTACTAATGTTCAGGTTCCTACTCCATTACCTCACCCTCTTTAAGTTCATGTCCCATTATCTCGACCTTAAACACAGGCTCCATCTCAACATATGTCATCACGTGAAACAACATTGGCACCTGAGACCACTCTTAATTCTGCCGATATTAATTTACCTTAATATATATGACATAAAATTATCTTAACGTATACTTTAAATTGATACAATTTTATGTATTATTTATTTTGTTTATAGAATCTCATTCTTCAAATATTGTATTTTATAGATTCTAATCATTCTTTGAAGAGGAAGGGACGTGGCTCTACAAGAGGCAAGGACACTGATGATATCGTCACTACAGCAGGAAAAATATCATTAGATATTTCTAAAAAGTCAGGAAGAGCTATTGGAAATCAGCAAGCACGTTTGCCTAGTGAGTGTGGCTACATAGTTCTATCCTTTGCTCCACTCCGCTACAAAAGGTGGATTGACATACCTAATGAAGAGAAAAATACCTTATATGACGGAGTTTTGGTAAGTTAAAAGTAAATTCATGTTTTTACAAAATTTTGGTGAGTAGTCATTAGTTTCATATGTTATTATAAATAATTTATTAATATATGTACTCTTTTTCTTTTTTCTTTTTAAGGCAAAATTCAAGCTTGATTTGCCAATAGAACATGTCTTTAAATGTGTAAACGATACGTTAGCGAGGCGGTATCGTGATTATCGATGTAGATTGAAAGAAAAAATATTTTAATGAAAAATTATTGGATGATGCAATGAAAAATCGTCCAACTGATGTGAAGCAAGTAGATTGGGACTGGCTTTGTGAATATTGGTCTACCCCTGAATTTCAGGTAATTTAAATTAAAGATATTATAATTTTATAAATGTTTAGAACAATATAATATAAATATAATGTTAAAATAATGAATATAGTTACAAACCATAATAACAATAATAAAAAAATTATAATAAGAGTTAATTACATTGAAATATGAATTAATTGCAGGCACTCTCCGTGCGTAATTTGGCAAGCCACAGCTACATTAAATATAATCATCGTGGTGGATCAAAATCATTTGTTGCACGTCTTGAAGAAAAGGTTTTTTTTTCCTTTTCAACTAATAAAAGTAAAGAGATTTATATAACATGAAGTATATTATTTCAAATAGAGAGCAATTTCTAAAGATAGCACACGAATAGAAATAGACCTTTATTATGAGACTCAACAAAGGATGGGTAAATGATGAGGCACAAACAAGATGTATAAGTATATTAACCTTTTATTCTTTTTCATTGACATTTCCTACAAACTTGTTTTTAATATATTTTTCATATTTTCTCTTAACCTATATGTAGAACTAATGCTTGAGATTAAAGAGCAACATGTTCCTGAGGGATCTCAAGCCCCCATTGAATTTGAGATCATGCAGGAGGTTTTAGGAAAATGTAGAGGTTACATTAAAGGACTTGGACATGGTCCAAAACCTGCTGCAAGCCACTATGTTGATTTGACATCTCCTGATACTGAGTCAATAGCTCTTCGCGGGCAAATTGAGAAGCAGGAGCAAGAATTAGTATATATATGTACTATACTATCTCAATTTGAGTCACTAATACAGAATATCGTATCGGCTCAAGTGGGCATGTCTTCACAAGCACCTGGAAAAGCAACAATCTTCAACATGCCACCGCCTACTGACCATATATAGGTGTCACAGATTTACTTACTTATTTGCTTAAAGTATTAAGACAGTTATTTCCCGTTTTATGGATTTTATAGATTCTAGTTAGACATTTACGATTTATTTGTTCTCTTTTTATCATTAATATTTCATTGTTCTTTAACATTAATATTTCATGTGTTCAACATCATATTCAATAATATTTCCCATTCATTGCATATTCTGTCCAAGATCTTTCATAATGTAAACGTAATTTCTGCTATTGTATTTGCTTTGATACAGCAAATAGCAATTGGAACAACAATTATTGTATCCCATTAATGCTAATGCTGGTTTTGATTTTAGTTGATAGATGTTGATATTTCCTTTCCTCCAAAAGAGTAATTTCCAGATTACAAAATGTAATTCAAAAATTTGATAATAAGAGGACATGGAACAGATTATTGAGCACAGAAGAATTAGCACAATTTGAAGAATATAAAATAGATTCACTAGTGTGTAGAATATGCATTTAGTTTTTTCTGTCTCAATGGACTCGTTGGTGGTTTTGTTTCAAACACTTTTTTAGCCCATTATTCATATGGTTTGGTTCATTTCAGCTCTCCTGGAGCTATTTCCTCATTAATAACATCCTTGAATCGATTTGAATATAACTTAGGATCTAAGTAGAGCATACAGCAGAAAAGCCTACCCCTGTTACCCTTGTACTTCTTATACAGTTCAATCAAATGTTTTTCTCCAATCAGAGCCTCTCAATTTGCTTCAAACTCTTTAATATCAGCCTCAGTATCTTCTTGTGTTATCTATTGGTCCTGGTTTGTTGGTCATTTTGGATTTTTATTGTTGATTTTTGCTGATGTTGTTTTGAATCAACTTATATTTTGGTTTACTAGCTCCATTGGATCTCTAGCCTCTTTCATTATTAAGTAATCCAATCAATGCCCCAGATACAATTTTTAAATCAAGTTCCATGTGTTGCAATCTGATTGATTTTGATACATGTACTTGAAGCAGATAACATATATTCTGGTTGAGTTTTTATATGTTGTGGTAGCTGGATCTCTGTCATTCTTCTGGGTGTGAATACTAGAAAACTTGTTACTTGAATGTTGAGGCATCTATTGGCAGCATCTGCTGCGGCATCAACGGCATAGGCTACTGAGTTTGTTACAGAGGACCTGGTCCTTTTCTACCAAGGCCTTGGCCCTGATAAACTGGTAGCACAAAGAAATTTGGCATAGGAGCTCCACCAGGACGCATTCCAGGTACAAGCTGCTGCTGATAACCGAATCCAGCAAGAGGAATTAGAGAGCATGGAGAGCTTTCCCATAAAATAGTTGTTGTCCAATGCCGGGTGCACCAGGATGATAGATTGGCATACGATGAACAATTGATGGTGGCATTGCAATTGGCCTCAATTGGGAAAATTGTGCCTGTAACCTTGCCCTTCTCTCTTCTTTCCTCTGTGTAAGGGCGACATACAACGGCTTACTAGTCACCATTTTCCTGTTCATCTCAGAAAGTTCTCGAGAAGCTTCTTCAGGAGTTGTGAATGCAACAAACCTAGATCCTCTGCTTACACCACTAGGATCTCGCATAACCTTGCATAACATGATGGTACTGAACTCAAAAAATAGTTCATTGAGTTTGTCATCATCTATGCTATCATCCAAATTCTTAACATATAAATTAACTCCTAGGTGATATATATCTTATTGTTGCTTCCTTTGTGTTCTTCTCAAATCGACTTTTCAGTTCTTGCCCTCTCTCATATTTTTTCTGTGTGTTCCTACCTTCACTTGATTACCTAGAGCTTGATAATATAGGTCTGTGTCATATTCAAAACATAGCTTGTTTATGCTCCACTGATAGTTTCAACAAAAGAAACTACATTAAATGTTAAGGGTGCATTTAAGTTACTAAATAATGCACTCTTAAATACATAATCAGAGCACTACCCTACCACCATCTTATTCATTCCAAGTTATATTAAACACAATAAGTATGTTTAATTTTACATACAGTTCCAACCATCTTAAATTCACATATGGTGGGTCTCCTGACAAGTAATATCTGTTGGCCTATGCGCAAATCAGTCATCTTTATCATTTAGTTTGAATTATAGGTGGCTGTAATAATTTTGCGATGTTAGATGGAATCTGTTTTTGCTTTATCTATCCTGTAAAGAGTGACTAATTTTTTTATTTTTTTAACAGAATTTGGCAACTAGATTTATAAATTTTGAAGTTTTTAGAGCTACAGTTCCATATGCAGTTTGCTACTTTTAAGATTCCAAATTTCTGATAAATATCAATCATCATTAAAACCTAAATGATGATCTTCTAAAAAGGAAACTTTCCTCACTTGCCACCATTTTCACCAATGAACCCGATTCTGACTTCTCGGCATTGTTAATACACCATGCGCTCCTAGAATCTTGCATAGGTGAGTTTTCCTGATATTCAAGCCCTCAAGAATGTCAAAATACACGATGTTGGTCTGCACGGAAGCCATATTTAGTCCTTTGATTTTGTTCAGTCCCTCTGCCAAAATCTTAGCCTTCTGATGATAACCTTCAAGTTTACTAATATTTTCTTCCAATGCAATTAGAGCAGGGGCACATAGGACGCCAACCTATCTCATTCCACTGCCTAATGTTTTCCTAAGAATCTTTGTCTTGGCAATGAAGCTCTTTGAGCCAGCAATAATAGTTCCAACTGGAGCACCAAGACCTTTTGATAGACAAGCCGTTACTGTATCAGCTGCGTGCACAAGCCTGTGAAGAGGAACTCCAAGTGCAATTGATGCATTGAAATTACGTGCCCCATCAATGTGCAGTTTCAAACCGTGCTTCTTTGCTAGCTCTCCAACTTTGTAAAGAGTGACTAATTTTTTTTTTTTTTTTTTTTAATCCATAATACATAATACATTACATTATACATTAAGTACACCATCATGTATACAGATTTATTTGCAAATTGCAATAATTATTAGTATAGTGTTCCTTTAGTTTTTGATACCTTAAAAGCTATTACTACATTTTTAGTTACTTCTCCATACATGAGCTACAGACACAATAGGTTTACCAGCTAAAGTTACAGTTATTTATCCTGTCAAAAAGTTATTATTTGGTTAATGGTGAATCCAACTGTGAATGCACAAGGTCAAGCTTTGTTGCTAGGATCGGCAGCTTCATGCTTTTCTGATATGTCATCCTCATCAATCTCTCCATCAAAATCAGTAAATAGATCATCCTTCACAAGGAAAATCTTACACTACCAGATTTGATATCTTCTGTTTGACGCCATCATTCAGTTCAGCAGCTGTAAATGTACCAGGATTCACTCTATATTCATGTATGTTCCAACGAGTTTTAGTTCCTGAAAGGATTTTTCCTTCGTAAAAAACAAGATGCTGCTTGAAACCAACTAATTTATTGCCATCAATTATTAATCCTGCTTCCATTATTGACTCCAATAACCATCATGTGTGGCGAGGTTTCCATTAGGCTTGGTAAAAGAACCAATAACTTTCATCCCCATGCTTAAATTCACATAATGGAAGGACATCTGGCTTGGTTCCATAAACATCTGCATTTGGAATAACATTAGCAGGTAATTGTTGATCCAAAATGTTCTTCCTCAGATAAATTAGAACTTCATTATATGTTGGATCAAACCTGAACCCATGCGGAAAATTCAACGCAACCTCCTTGCTCCACCCCGGAAATAAGCCATTGGGAACTTCCTTTTTACCTGAATTTTCGTGCTTATGTAAAGAGTGACTAATTAAATTACTAATACTCTAAAAAATTGAGTTCGTATGTGATTGAAAGTTAATAATTTTTGAATTTTTGGCAGAAATAATTTTTTTTAAAATTTTTACAATTCATACATTATACACAATAAAACATTATATATTGAAAAAAATACAATTTCATGTTAGTGCTAATTATTAATTTACTATGTATTTGTTAATTAGTTTAAAATATTTATTTATGAACAATAGTAGAATAGACCAGTGACAAATGTTGTTCATTACAAAGACTAATATGCGACGAATATGGATGTCACAATTTATTTTTCATCATCTCTACAAGCTATAGCAATGACAAATATAGGTATCGCAAATTTTTTCCTCTATCCTAGAATTTTTAGCAACAAATATTACTTATCGCAAAAAGTATACTAATTGCATCACAAAAAACTTTGTTGCAAGAAATAAAAGTTTGTCGCCATAAGTTTTCCACCAAATATATTTTGGTGCCGAGCTTCTCGTCATGTTTTTGGCGATAATCTTTATTACTTGTCGCGCATTTCGATATTTCGCGATAACTTTTTAAGTTGCCTTATTTTTTTTAATACTTATTTTTCTACCAAAATTTTTGCGACAAACTTTAAATAAGTGTCTCACTAAATCACTTATTGCTACAAATTTATGTATGTCGTAAAATATATTGTCGCGAAATGGAGATTTTTTTGTAGTGAAAGGACGCAAATTATTTATCGACGGAATAGATCCCAATGAATGTGTGCTATCAACATGTAGTGGGTAACTTGTTAAAAACTGATCATTTCTTTTAAGCTCCAAATAAAACAACAACGTGTTATCATTCGTTATCTTAATAGGTGACAGGCACCCAGGGGCTTCATATTATATCAATATTACAACCATACTTCTATCGAGCTTCAATACGGACATTATCAAATCAAGAAGCTGGATATAAGTACAATTTACTAGCACAAGAATCAAGTCAATAAATCAATGAAATATATTTATATTTTCCGCTATTTCTCCACTATAATTGATGAATATATTTATATTTTCCATACCTACAAATATCAAGTCAATAAATCAATGAAATGTGCACATAGATTTAATTTGACACAATCACATTTAATATATTTTTTCTGAATTATGTAACATTATTACAACCTAAAGATTTTTCACATATTTTTTAACAACCAGTGCAATATTTTGTACAAATTCAATACAATATAACAAAATTGTAAATAACGTTATTACTAACTAAACAATTTTGAAATATTTGTAACAGCGAGCGCAACATTTTATTAAAATCCAACACAATGTAACAAATTCTAAACAGTGTTAATTTTGTGTAGCATAGTTAACATTCCGTGCAACAAATGACTTGTAACATAGAATATTTGTAATATATGTAACACATTGCACCCTAATCAGGAACAAACATAAATCTTCCAACATTATATAACACAATCAAAATGTACCAGCAACATATTTCAATAGTAACAATTGCATAAGACATAAACCAACATACAACGCAATAAAATATCTGTCACATATTACAACACTCTTAGTAACAATTGCAAACTATTATATTTGTGACAAAAATCCGAACTTAAATTCAACATCCCATCTAAAGTACAAAAATTCCAAAAATTATAACATTTACAAAACCTACAATGCAAGAGTATGTAACACATACGATTACTAACGTAACATAGAAGATGTATCATATAAAACATAACATATTCCTATTGTAATACAGGTTACAAACATCGCATTTATAAAAACCATATAAATTAGCAATTTTCTAAGGGACCTATTTATCACTTGTTGCACATCTATATACAATCAATCCCAAAAAGCAAAATAAAATATAAAAAAAAAACTAAAATAATAGTACCGTAATTTCCACATCTCGCAATCCCTCTTCTATCAAATAATCATTTTCTCGTGTTTTTAGTTTTCTTGTATGTAATTCTCTTCAATGCAAGTGTTCGCGGCAGTATGAAGTTTATGAGAGAGAATATGGGAGTTATCTTAGTATGATTAGTTAGTTAAAAATAGAATTCTATTGATTATGGTAATTAACATAATTTAAGGAGTCTGTTATAATACCATTATGTATAAATGGGCTGTTCTATTTGTACATATATGGTAGAGGGACACGCACATACACTTCTTATCCACTAATCTCGGCGAGAAGTTTGTAGGCATTTGGATCAAAGGCATCCTCGGTTCGAGTAGTAGGCAATGTATCATGCTCTACCTCAGGTCCTATTATTGGCCGAACGAAACTATAAATGGGCTTGGGCTTACTTTACTTATAATATCTTTGGATAATTAAAATATTTAAATTATAAAATCGGCAAATCCAGTAATATTAGAATATAAAACATGAACATGAACATGTTTTTTATAAATATTAACATAAATGGGCCTATTTGTGAAAATTTCCCATATGGATCCCATGAGGCCTTAGACCTGATCTTGAATCCTACACTGGTTAATGATGTGATGGGAGAAGTTTTTCTTTTTTCTTTTTTCATTTTTTCATCAATGTTGGCCACTCGATGTTTTTTAATCTCGATGGACAAACCTTCGATATGCCTCTAGCTCTACAATCCTTATATTATGGGTTATCTAATTTAATAGGGTCATATAAGTTATTCGTTAATTGAGCTCTAGAAACATTTATTGGTATGGATTCTATAATGTGTAGAAACCTAATACTAGTCTAATTAGGGTTGATGTGAACCTAATTAACTAGTATATAAAGAATATTATATGATTATGTCCCTAAGGTCAAATTATTCAATAGCTTGGATTTTCTCCTCTATCCCTGTCTTGGAGCGAGATCTTGTTGAGTACTAAAGAGATTTGACTGTGGAAGATCTTAATCTTCTTAATTTCAACACAATGGATCCAGATATTCTTCATCAACACCTACTCTTGATAATTTAACATGATGATATTGGATTCTCTAATTATTTAATTATAATAAGAGATTTATGTTTAAATCTAACATGTAACTTTTGTGGAATTCGTAGACTTTTAAGTGATTTTTATTTATTGATTTGTTAGGAATTAATAAAAGTCTTCCATAAACTTCCGTAGACTTTCATTAAAGACTTCTATTTTTTTTTAGAAAAAAATTAAGCTAAATTTTTATATAATGTAATATGATTTTGAACAACTGCTCGAATGTCCAAATCATCCACATCACGTGTAATTAAAAAACTAAAGTGATAAATCATATTTTCCATGTCAATAAAAATATTTTTAAAAAAAAATTAAATCACCTCAATTAGATAAACTAATAGGTTAAATGCCATAATAATAATAATAATAATAATATTTTAATAATGTTCAATAGAAAAATGATTGCAATTTAATAAGTTTATTTGATATTCAGATATAAGTATTCAAAAATGAAATTATTCTAACCACAATCTCAGCATGCCCATTTCAAATCAATCTAAATCCAAATGCATTCACAAACATCTATATCAATCAATTAATAGAAAATGTGTGTGTAGGAGAGCGAAAATTGACATTTTAATTAATTGTTCAAAATGGACTCAATAAGCAAAGTGATTCCAAGATAAAATACATAAATCCAACAATATTTTTTTGAGGATAAACGAATCTGATATCAAATAAATTCAGACATCATGTATTGCGAAAATCCATAAATGCACAATTGTCTTAATTAGAAAGCAAAACAACCCGTTACAATCATAAGAACCCATTAAACAAAAAATCACGTAATGCAATCAAGAAATCACAAACTGAAAAACATTAAATTTAGATTTCACATAAATTAGAAATTAGTGTATCTAAAACAAGTAAAATCAAATTCTTACCTGAATAGATACGAGAAAAGAAAAGAAGAGTTTTTTTATTTTGGGGCTCTAGAGTCTTCACAAATCTCACGGGTATAGGAGATATTTTATTTGAGATTTGCTATTTATACTTTCGACCAAAAAGTCTACAAAAGTTTAGTAAATAGAGAATTTTCTAAAAATTATTTTTAATTTAAATACTCCATGACTTGTAGGGACTTCTAAAATATTTTAATTGAATACATTGTGACTTTTAAAGACTTTTTAAAGTGTCTAAAAGTCTTCATTGAAAACATAAAACTTTTAGAGTCTTAAAAATGTTACATTAAACACCCCCAAACTTTTAAATCATTAAAAATCCCAATTTGAACACCCCTGAGTTTTAAAAGAGTCTTATATTTGAGGAGAGCTTTATTTCTTTTTTTTTTACTAACGTGCCATAAGCTATTATAGTGTTGACAATGACAGTTTTACCTTTAATTATATTAATTTATTAATTTTATTATCAAATTAAATAAAATAGTCAAATGCGACAGTTACACATAAATAATTAATTTTTTAGGAAATTTCAAAAACTATGACAATTACAAAAACATCTCTTCTACTTTTAAAAATCAAATCGACCTCTCTTATTAACATAAATTTTCAGTTTTTCCATTTTCTCTTATGTTAAATATAAAACTATATTATTTTTCTAATTTGTCCCCTTTCAAAAATGATTACATTCAATAAATTTGTCCAAAATTATGACTTTTCTATTTTTTCTTAGAATGAATAAGCTTGATCCAAAATTAACAGGAAAAAGATTTTTTTTTTTAATCTTATTTATTGTCATTCTTTATTGTATTTTTGATATTAGAATAAGAATATTTAAACTTAATATAGTATAAAAATTAAAAATTAAATAAAAGATCAAATAAAATATAATCTTATTCAAACATTATTACATAAATTTAACGATATTTTCTTTAACTAAAACCAATGTTCACATTTAAATCTTAAGAAATAGGAAAAAAAAAAAGGAAAATTAGATATTATTCAATAATATTTTAAAATTAAATTATAAATAAATAAGAGTAAAATAGAAAATAAAAATTACTTTTGACTGATAGGGGGGTCCATCATAGAAAACAAACATTGAGGGAGGTCTCTGTGATTTTAAAATAAGAGGGAGGTGCTCTGTAATTTTCATAATTTATCCTAAATTTTGATATCAGATTAAATAAAATAATCATAATTTGTTATTTCTTTCTTTTTCTTTTTTTAGTTTTAAACAAAATTACTTGTCATCCAAAAAACTACACTAATTAAAAATAAAACATAGGTAATAAATTACATAAGATATAAATTAAGGAATAAGGTTGGCAATGTCTATTTTATTTTTATTTTTTTAATTGGGATAGAGGTGAATTTTATATTTCGTTATCTACAAATTTAAGGGACAAGGTTGGAATTTTATAAAATTAATTAAAGTATGACAAACATGACCAAAGCAGCTTCTTAGTCAAAAGTCAATTTCGATTTTTCAAAAGCCATGACAAACATGCTCTTAGTCAAATAGAGAAAAGCTCTGGACCCCGTCACGGGGTCCAAACTTTTCCCCATCTGTAAGAGACCACCCCACCCCACCCCCACCCCACCCCACCCCACCCCCCACCCCATTGCAAAAAACACCCAACTCCCTCACCTCCCCCCCCCCATCATTTATTTATATTTTAACCCGCTCTCCTTCATTTATTTATATTTTAGCCCCTACTTTCTTTAATTTCAACATATTTATTTACCACTAAATTTATATTCACATTATTAATTTAATTAAATTTATTAAATTAAAAATAATTTTTTTATTATTATATTTATTTTATTTTTTTAAAAAAATATAATATATAATAATATTTATTGAGTTAAATATTATTTATATCATATAATAAATAATATAATTAACATTAATTTTATTATTAAGATTATAGTGAGACTAATTAATTAGTTTATATTTGAGTAACAAATTAAATTTTATTTAAAAAATAAAAATAAATAAAGCATGCATAATAAATATGATGCATTGTTTACTGCCTGTGATCGAGTATTGTGGATCTAGAGTATGATATGGGTACTGTGGATTTAGCACGTGATATGCGTACTGTGGGTTCGGTGCATGATATTATTAGTCTGACGGATCCTACGAGTATTGTGGTTAATTTGTATTGTCCAAACTGACAATCAAATTATTACCCATTATAAACCAAATGGACCCACACTAATAAAATAATAAGTAAGGAAATATATAACATTAATTTACCTATTTTACAACGTAGGACAAGTTCTTCTATCGTGGCCACGGGTGCCACATCAATTATACGTGCAAATAAAAAATAAATAAATAACTGTTAACAATATTATAACTAACTTGCAAATTACAAAAAATAAATTTGTACAAATAAACGAAAATAAAAAACAAATTAATAATTTATTACTAACCTTTTAAGAATATGAAAAACAATAAGTGGGACACGAATTTGGTAAAATAAATTTAGAAAACAAAAGTGATTGGAAACGTTTAATGTTGACCAAATTTGGATAAAGTAAATAAAGCGATTGTGTTGGCCAAATTTCAAGAAAAAAATGTATTATGATGAGGAGGAAAAAATATATATTCTGATAAAGATGGAAAAATATGTATTTGATGAGGAAAAATTGTTATATTGAGTAGTGTATAAATAGATGGAGAAAGGGAGAAAGAAAATAAATTTGTTGGGGGTGGGGGGGTAAAATTAAATAAAGGGTTGCAAAAAGTTAAATGAGGGGTGGGGGTTTTTTTGCAGTGAGGGGTGCTTTTTTCTTGGGGTGGGTGGGAGGTTTTTTTTTTTGCAGAGGGGTGGTTGGGGGCCATTTTTTTTTTCAATGGCTGCGTGTCAATCTGCGTGATTGACACGTAGCAGACGAGAATTGATCTGGACCCTGTCACGGGGTCCAGATCTTTTCTCTAGTCAAATATCACAATTGTAAAAAACAATTGACTTGAAACTATATTTATTTCATCAATAATTCTAGGAGTTATTGATGATCAAATTTTGTTTTATTAATGCTCTAACAATGCCTCCTATAAACCAAATTTGCTTTTGATTTCCAAAACTTCTTTTTTATGATCACATCGATCATATCCTTCATCTTTCGATAATATTTGTCATCTCCTCTCTTTTTCTTTTTCTTTTTCTTTTTCTTCTTGTGAGTTCTCAACTTTCGCTTAGCTAATGACTTTAAAACTTATTTGTTCTTTCTAATTTGAAGAAGCTCAATATTCATCTTCGAACGAAGTACAGATTCGATGACTTTGTTTATGAGATTCTTTCGAAGAAAGCAATTAACATCGGATGTTCTTCATTGACTTCTTTTGTTCATAAATTTCTTTCAAACTCATCATCTTTCTTCTAGTGAATTGTTAGGTGGATCTTCTCTTGAATGGTGGTCGCCATTTTTGCAAAACTTGGATGTTACTTTCAAAGTTAGGAATCTTCCAATTTGATGAACCTTCGAGAAATAGTTTTGGAAGAGAACCATTGTTACATGTATGAACAAGCTTGGACAGAGAATGTGATCTAATAACATCAAGTTTCAGCAACTTTTTGACCGCCATGAATGAGTTCGACTCAGGAATGGAGTATTATTCTTCTTCATGATACAAAACATTTTAATTCAAAAATGTATGTCTAGAGTCTAGACTTTTTCTTCATAAGTTGACCAACATTTAGTATATTACTTTCCAACGGATCTGATCTCCTCTCTACAGTAGGAATGAATTATCTTGTTCATTGCACACTTGTCCACTTTTTATTGGACAAGTGGTTTCATTATCCAATGAAAAGTTGACAAGTGTGTAATAGACAAGATAATTCCTCCACACATTAAGAAGAAGATCAGGAGTACTTTCCAAAACTAATTGACATCTTCTCAATTTTCAAAGAGTTGTTACGAATGCTATATCTCCAATACCTTGAATTTTATAAGATCTAGTATATATTTCCAATGACTACCTGCTCATAATCAACTTCAACAATAATTTTAGAATTTTTTTTTTCCCAATGATATATTTGCTAGTACCACTATCCACGTATTATGTATCTCTCATGTTTCCATTGCAAGCAATCAACGGTGTTTCTTGAACAATTCTAGTTTCACCTTCATGGACAAATCCAGTTTCATTTTTATTTTCATCTTGTATATACCAACAATAAGTGCTTTTATTATTGGGATTTGGCTGGGAAAGTGTTCTAAAAAATATTTTCTTTGAACACTTAAAAGCCAAAAGTGGACCTACTTGGATTTCTAGAAAAGCAACTTAGAACAATGTTTAAATATCATTGTAAAGCGAAGCTTTCAACCTTAACAAAACTTTAATAGCTTTAGCTTCAAACCCCAATATTCTCCTTAATCTCCTTGAAGATTTAGAATGAGCTTGTTGTCGATTTTCATCTCGCATGTGGACAGATCGTTAACAAATAATATAATGATGAGAAAAGTATTAATCCCACGAGTACTGGCAATTAATTACCAAATTAATTGCATAATTAGAATTTTAAGAAAATTAAAACACAGATAATTTTAATTTCTAAGATTATCTTATTATAATTCAACTAAATCTAAATTATTACGTAAACAAAAGGAAAATAATTATCAAATTCAAGTTTTACGGCATTAGGATTCACAAATCCATCGTCACGTTTCAATAATTAATTATCAATTACTCGTCTTCGCAAATTATTGTCTTAGGTCGAAAATCGATGATGTTAATATAATCAAAAGCCTCTCTCGACGATCAATCAATTCTATATACTTCCATATGAACTTAACTATCTCTAGTTAAATTTAGAACACAAAGGCATGCATTTAATGATCATCCGGAAAGATTTCATAAAGTATAATAGTAATCTCTATCTATTATTGGACCCTATGTTATTTATTACCACATGCTCATCTAATTGAATCTCTCGAAAGCAATCAAGACCACAAAAACGTTTTAATGACGATCAAACATCAAAACAGAAATAATGAATGTTGCCCAAAAATTCTTCTTTTTCTTGCTCTTGATCTCTCTCTTTTTCTTCAATTCCATAACCTTTTCAAAAGACCTAGAAGAGGTCTCTTTATAGTTCTTGAGAAGTCTTCAAAGTTGTGGCTTAAAAGAGTCATAATCCCACTTAACTTTAGAAAACTGTACTTATGACTTTCCTTCAACGTCTAAAGTCACACCTAGGTCGCACAATGCATTCTACTGCCTAGGTGTGACCTCCAGTAAGTTTGCACAACCGCACCTAGGTTGCACAATGCATTGTGCTACCTAAGTGTGACATTTTTCCTAAACTTACAATTTGGTCTCCGATTTAGCTTTTGATGTACGTTTTTTTTTTTTTCTTTTTATCACATCTTGTATCTCTTTGTTTATCTTAATGCATGTTTAGTAGTGCTGAAATTATTTTTTTAAATGCTTATATTATAAGTTGTTGGTGAATGTGTAAATAAAAAGTAGATTGTAAGTTGTTGATCATATGAAATGTGTGGATAAAAATTATGTTTTACATCAATAAAAACTTGAAAACAATTATACAGTTTCATTTTGGTATGAACATTTTCTTTGGATAAGGTTATTGATATATACTCACTGTTATTGCCAAAGTTTAAGAGTTTCATAACCAATAATTTGAGACGACAACGAATCCCTTAATTTTCTACGAGAAATTATGAAACCCAACTAAGGTTTTTGAGAGAGAGAGAGAACAAAATGGGAGATCAGTCTATCAACAAACCATAAGGGGTTGAAATATTTTACTAGTTTAGATCCTCTAGGACTAATTTTGAAGCACTCCAAGAAATAGGAACGATAAAATTCCTGCACTGCGTCGTCTGTCTCGTCCTGGTGCCATCTCTACCTAGAAATTCTAGTAAAATGTTTGCATAGAGAAATATCTAATAAAAGATTGTGACTAATTGGTAGAACTTTTGTTTTCCCCTTAATTTGTGACTAATAAGTAGATAATCACTATAGCTTGGTCTTAATTCCATAATCCAAAGGCATGAGATGATTCTGCTCATTAATCCAATTTGATTTTGAATTTGAAAGTTGAATGAATTGAGGCAGCCAAACCACATCTCGTACATGCTTTAAGGTCTGTGAATGCAACAAATTCTGCCCCATGCATGAAATTTCAACCTGCCATTAAACAAATCTTAAAATGAGAAATAGTTATGTTTATCTGAAATCTATTTATATTACTAATTCACTAATTGTATGGGATAATCCAATATTTTTTACATTCCTTGAACCTTAAGCATGTAAGAAAGAAGTCATCTTCTAAGTTGTTCTGAACTTGTTTTCTCTGAGTAAATTTTTAACTAATTGGCACATAATCTCTTTATAGCACACAGTTGTTGAGACATTGGCTCATTAAATTTTGGCTTGTTCTTATTTATTAAAAGAGAGTAATGTGTCAAAAGTATTAAAAATATAATAAAATAACGATAAGTTAATTTGAAACATAAGATCTAAACTCGTTATCCCGAGACTTTTTATACAATACACCCAACCCACTCTGGACATTATATATGCACAGAGAAGTAGTGTTTTGTGCAATTATGAAATGTAGTAGGTTGAACAATAGCCCATAATTGATGACTTCACACACTCTTTAACGTGTCAATGCCTAGTGACTTCAAATCAAAAGCTAAGATGTGCCAATGCACTGCAGTTGCACACAAGACACCAACATGATTCATTGTCGCTAAATGACTAACGTAATTGAATGTCTCATCCATGCATGCACATGTGGGTCAGTGGGTGGGTGGGTGTGAGAGAGAGAGAGAGAGAGAGAGAGAGAGAAGTCACCTCAGCTTCATTGTAGAGGCCAAGCTTTGTAACGAGGTAAGTCTTAACCATGGAAACTGTTACTGTGTCATCTCTAAACCAAAAGGACAACAGCAAAGTCAGCTTTTTCATAATTAGATAGTATGAAAAAAAGAAGAAGCCATCATCACTTACTTCACCCTAATGTATGCCTTTGGTATTTGAGGCAGAACTTGTCCTTCCCTGCCATTATTAGATTTTAATATTTTACTAGTAAGTAATCATACTGTACATGCACAACTTTCAAATTTCAACTTTGAACTCTTTTTTTCTTTTTATCACTACATATAATATTCAAACTCGTCTATATGAATTAATTATTGTAAAAATTCTTACAATAATATAAACTAAATTAAGAATAGATGAACAAAAAAAAAAAAAAAAGCAAATCTTATTAAACAAATGACATAATAAAATAATAGATACAACTCATATTTACACTAACGCAATCTATAATCTAAATAAGGTAAAATACTCCATCATTAATGCTAATATATTAATAGTATAAACTCTAAACGTATATAATATACTACTAATATAACTCTACCATATATAATATACTCTAACATTCCCACTCAAACTCACGACACTACAACAAGAAGCAGCGAGAGTTTGTCAAGTAAGAAACGAAAACGATAGACCGAATAGAACTTCAAGAAAAAATCAGCAAGCTACAACGATGAAGAGACAAAAAGTAAAGAAATAGTGCTATGCTGAAGATGGTGGCGCATGAAATGACAATCAATCTCAATATGCTTCGTTCGCTCATAGGTCGGCAACTTCATTACAAAAGTCATAATATCAATTTGAACATATCAAAGTAATCAAATCAAAAGAATACAAACTTCTAAGACTAAAATTTCAAATTAACTTGATATCGAATTAACGACGGACGATCGTATAAGAACCATAATTATAGAAAGAAATGAAAATGGGAAAGAAGAAGAAGATAAAGGAAAGGACGAGAGAAGAGAAGAATGAGATAGGAAGGGAGAAAACAGACCATTACAGAAAGAGAAATAAAGACGGAGAAAATAGTTTTCATTCAATAATCAAAGTATCAAATTTCAAATTAAGTGGACCAAATTCCAGATTAGTAGACTAAATATATAATACCAAATTCCAGGTTAACTGTAAATAAAACCAACCAAATTTCAGGTTACTGGATCAAATTACAAATCCAAATTACTATATGCAAATACCAAATACCGAATTCCAGATTAATAAAACCAAACAAATTTCATATTATCACCTGTATGCAAATTCTAGAATAGAACAACTAGACAAATTTCAAATTCTAAACTGAATTGAGCATAATACCCCAAACAAGTCAAATGATCCAAGTAATCTAATTAGTCAAGACCAAAACAAATCGATGAGCCTACAAGAAGACTCTAAAAAACAAAACTTAACCAGATGACAATATCTAAAAGAAACAAAAAAAACTTTGCCGGACGAGTGGCACAAGGCAGCTCGCCGGAGAACAGAAGCGATTTCAAGTGCTTATATTATTACTGTATGTTTGGTAGTGCTGAAATTATTTTTTAAGTGCTTATATTATAAGTTGTAGATGAATGTGTGGATAAAAAGTAGGTTGTAAGTTATGTGTTCTATGAAATGTGTAGATAAAAAGTATGTTTCACCAGTTTCACCAGCTGAAATTATAATTTAAGCACCACTAATCATGTGCCAAGTCGAATTAAACTTGCTCTGATACGATGTGAAAGTTCTAACAATAATATAAATTAAACTAAGAAAAGAAGAACAAAGGGAACAAAGAAGAATCAATCTTATTAAGCAAACGACATAATAAAATAATAGATACAACTCGTATTTATACTAATACAAACTCCAACCTATATTATTAATGCTAATATATTACTAGTATAACTCTAACATATATAATATAATACAAATATAACTATACCATATATAATATACTCTAACAATTATGTGTAATTTCAATAAAGATACGTCTCTTCTCTTATTTTCAGATAAACTGATTTAACCGGTATTTAAAAATTTTGCATGCTACCAGCATTGGATGGATAAAGTTGAATCCCACGCGTATGAAACAAATAAATTTATAATTTGAACTTTAGAGTTCGTTTTGTAGAGTTTATAAGCTAGTTTATTTGACCAAAATTGTTTATTTAACAAAAAATTGTTTATTTGACCAAAATTTTTACTTTGGTAGCTTGACATTTTTGACCAGTCTTGGTCAAATAAACTATTTTGTCAAATAAATTAATTTATAAACCCTACCAAACGGTCACTTACTTTCATGGTTGAATATATTATGCTATACAATCAACCCATTCATAGAATCATAGAAGACCTGGGACATAGTAGAAAAACCCCCTAGATAATGAGCTCCCTTGTTTCCATTTCTAGGAACAAAACAACTAGCTAGAGCCACAATTCAGCTACAATATCATAAAAGATTTGATGCATTTTGCTGCCAAATGCAGACTAAAGTCAGATTTCAGATTGTGAACCATTCGGAGTGCGTCACATTCAGCAATGGCGAGAAGTAGTATAAATAAATGTAAACAACTGATAATTGTTACCTATTAATAGAGGAGCGCAAGGTAAACCATATTCCAGCCAGAGATCTTTGTGGGGTTTTAGGAATTGGCCCTAACAGGTGAAGAAGATCATGAGAGTTGCTTGAGGCTGCATGCAATATTGGCCTTGATGATGATGATGGCAAGTGATTATACCCTAACCCTAAATTTATACTTGACCCCAGTTGATGGACATGCTGCAATTGTAAACTTGGACTTGACCCATGCTTTTGTAACTTAGTAGAAGCTGAACCAAGCCCTAAAGTCAGATCAAGAAAATTTCTCTGTGTTTCTGGTTTTTCTTTGCCCTCTACTACTTCTTCGAGCACAAGGTTGTACTCCATTTTGGTTTTAGAAGAGGAGGATTTTTTTTTATTCTTTCTTGCTACTTTGACATTGAGGATATTAATTTTTGACAAAAAGATAGAAAAAGTGTTTCGTTGTTTTGCCCTCATATATGCACCATCTTATGATACGCGTACGTATATATTTTTGAAGAAAAGATTTTAATAAATACAGGTAAGAGCATGCTTGACAAATAACGCCATTATTTGTAAGGAGGCTCACACAAATTACGCGAATCCCACATTTTATAAGCCAGATAAATTGAGACATAGTTACGGGCAATTTGATACACACAATTCGTAGCTTCAAAATTTATAACAAAAGGGTCTCATTTGCCAAACATGCTCTTTATGTTTGGCTAAGCTTAAATTATAGTTTAAGCGGGTCAAACATATTTTTTATTTACATATTTTACATGATCCACAATTTACTACCTACTTAGAATTTGTTTGATATAGATAATAAACCAGTTTTTAAACCAAAAATGGTTTATTGGACCAAGAAAAATCAACAATGTTATGCTGTGAATGCAATTTTTTTAATTAAATAAACTATTTTGGTCAAATAAACCAATTTATAAACTACACCAAACGGGCACTTATTATCCACGCATCACATAACACTCACAACTTATAAACACTTAAAAAATAAGTTATAAGTCATAATCAATAGAGTATCAAACATGAAAGTCAAAAAGAATATTTGAGTGCACGTGTCAGTATTATCTATTTATGAAAATTGTGTACGTAGTAAACTTTTGATTAAAAAAAAATGAATTTTAGTAAATAAGAAGGCGTGATTAATACATATAATCCCTCCCAAACAATTAAGTATCTTTTTTTTTGTTTTGTTTTTTTTTTTTTGGCTAAAAATCAATTTTTTTAGTAAATTTTGATAATATGTGGTTGAAAAGTTGATAAAAATTGTGAACTATATAGTTAAATTTAATTATTGATTTTAATTCAAATTATAATTAATTTCGTAAACATAATCAAACATTTGCTATAACTTATTTTTCCTACTTTTCTCCTTTTCAAAGATAACAAAATGGGTTATTTTGATCTAGGGATGACAAATATGTCGACCGGCTCATGGGCTTATCGACTCGGCCCATAATGGGTCGGACTCGTCACAGGACGAGCCCAAGCTAGGACTGATCCTAGAAAAAAAATGGGGTCGAGCTTGTTCGGCTCGGCAAAAACACGAGTTGGCTCGTTAAGAGGGCTCGTGTCCAACGATCGTTTTTTTGTGACCATTTGGTGATTAATTTTTAATTTTTTTTTTCAAATTCAGATTTTTTTCCTATAAATATTCCCTTCTAAACTCATTTTTTTCACACATCAATCTCTCAATCTATTATATATACTCAATTCAACAACAATTCTCAAATCTCATTATCTCTCAATATTAATTTATAATTATTCATCTCAAATTCTAAATATTAGTTTATATTTAATTTTCTACTTATTTTACTACATTTCTACATTTCTACATCTTCTACTCTTCTATTTATTATTTTGTTCGAAATGGTGTATAATCGAAGTGATGATGATTTCAGTAGTCTTAATGACATTCGAATTCCTCACGATCTTATTGATGAGTTTGGAGGTAGCATTGATCCGATTGATTTGGATGACATTCAAGAAGATGTCGACACACATACAAATACAACCACCGATTATAGTACTAAACAAAAAGTCACTGAACAAAAGGCTAGGTGCTGACAGCATTTTTAGTTGGTGCTCACTGATAAACTAATAGACGGAGTCCTTGAGCCCAAAGCACAGTGTAAACACTGTAAAGAGAAGTTAGCGTGACAAAAGGGGATAGATACGACCAATCTAAACAAACACTTGAAAAGTGTGTGTTCAAAGACGGAGGGTTGAAATCAAATCAGGTACAACTCCAGTTTGGATCTCCCAGAGCCGGCTCCAGTAGTACTCCCGATCTAAACAATTGAGTATATTCACAAGACATCATACACCGTGAATTACTGCTGCAATTGGTGGCAAGTGTCGAGTTTCCACTAAGCTTGGTGGAAAACCCTCATTTGACGAATTTCATACAAAAATATCTTCAATTAAGATACTATTATTTTATTTAATAACAAGAAAGAAGTTGTTATAAGTTATGTTAATAATTATAACGATGTTTTATCTTTCACTTCAAACTTATAGATTGGTAATAACAAAAAGTGATAAATGGCTGCAACTACACACTACATTGATAAACACTAGTTAATGCATAAAAAAGTAATAACGTTTCTATTAGCATCTATTATGGATCTCATACTTAACTTAGATGGTACGGAAGTAACAATAATGATAATTTCACAAAAGTTAACGTACTAAAATTTATTAACATGTGGTAATTTAGAACAAACTTTTATGTCAAATGTATGAGATCTACGCTGAAAAAACCGATAGGAATATCATACGACCTCTTGTTCCAATACATAATTGGTTATTACTTCACGATAATGACTTGTGGAGTTAGCTTAGTTTAGTTAGGAGTAGTTAATATGATAGTAGTTCTTCTTCTGCTTGTTTCATTTTCCGTTCTAGTAATACACCTTTAGAGTTAGTTAGGTATTTCGCGTACGACATTTTAGTATTTTAGATGATGAAGAGAGATAATATATTACGATGGTAGAAACAAAATGAACGTCAATACCCAACTTTTTCAAATATGGCACGCAATCGACTAACACCTTCGATATCAACTATAGCATCGGAATCTACTTTTAGTATAGGTGGTAGAGTTTTGTCTGATTTCAGGCCAAAACTTAAAACCGACATATTAGAAAACTTACTATATTTGAATGACTGGGATAATGGTGAACTTCTGATCCAAAATAAAATGGACAAAATGATGTTTGAAGAATTTGAAGGTTTAAATATAAAATATTTGAATTTGTAATAAATATTATTTACCTAAATAATTAATATTTCCTTATGTTTTATTTGCCACCTCTATTTTGATCCCCCAGTTTGCTACTTTTGTGTGTTGGGATTGATGTAAAACCCTAAGACGCATTAGATGAGAAGGTCGTGATTATGCTCTTTTCCGAGGCATACAAAGGTTCAAATCTTACATTTCTTCTCCTTTCTTCTTGTCTCAACAGTTATTCAACTAAACATATATTTACAATAAATAATTCTCTTGTCAGAAATTTTAAATTTCTAGTTAATTTGTTTCAAAGGGGATCAAATTTTTTTTCCCCCAAATCACTCGTACTATTACATTTTGTTAATAAAAAAACAAATAACGAAATATTAAACTAGCACAACGTACAATCAATGATGGGAGCACCTTTAATAAATAAAAAATAAGAAGAACAAATTTGTCTCGCTCTAAGATGGAGTCACAAATACTATATTCATACGATGATTGTAGAATCTCCGTAGCTCATTGTGACTTTCATCTTCACTGTTCAATGATGAACGTGTAAACTTATGACCAAATTCCAATTAAAAAAAATACATTGCATCATCTATTTCCCCATTACATAGCCAAATGCATCTACCACTTGGACGTGAGAGTTTATGAAATATAATATATTTAAGAAATTAATTTGAGTTGAAACAAGTATAGATTGGACCTGAAATGAATAAAAAGTAATTATATAATGTGGAGTGGGTGAATCCTATTTGCAGCCCTATAAATGCATTTCCGTGTTGTCATGTAATTCAATGCTTCAAAATGTCTCAACTCAACACCTTTATTCATTCTTTTCCTTTTTCCTTACAAAACTAGACATTTGACTTTCACTTGCTTCGGAATTGACGTTTCCGTAGTGTGTATGTGTGTGTGTTTTTATAGAAAAGACATTTTTGTTGCATGCTCAAAGTAGTGTTCATCATTATTCATTCACTACTAGAAACTAGAAAAGAATTGAAGCTTTTGCGTTTAGAGTTCCCAATAGTGTATATAATGGTAGCTTCAATTATGACTAATTTTGACATTTTCAGGGTCTAAGATGAAGTCTAAAAATTATGTCTTCAATGGACCTCCAAATCAACGATAAAAAGGAAGTATTCAACTTTAAAAGATTCTTCTACTGATTGATTTATCTCCTCACTGCCACTTTCATCTAACTGCTTCTTTTTTCGAATGACGCATTTTTTTTCGAAATATAGCTTCAATTGGCATCTGTATACATATATTTTTATATTTATATTTTTCTCTCTACCTTCCTTTTTATTATGTGTATGTGTGTGTGTATACATATAGCCATCGCTTTTTTCAATATTTTCGGCCATCTTTCACCTCTCATAAATTTTTTCCAGATTTTGTCCCCAAATTCCCTCGCTACAAAATCCAGTTTGTCAAGAATTTTTCACCGTAAATATACAATGATTCAAACAATACATATATATTTCAATCCATTCTTCAATCACAATTTCTGAATTTCACAATTCATAATATTCAGAATTTCCAAATTTCTACTTACTCAATGCATAAATTGATCTAATGTCTCACAATATTCAGAATTTCAAGCTTCAATAAACATTAAGTCATTAACCATAACAAAAATTAAGAAAAACTCAAAAAAAAAAAAATCAAATGTACAAACTACTGTAGAACTCCTCGACCGAGACCGAGACAGCGAGAGAAAGACAGAGATTGAGGGAGATTCTTCTAGTTTTGGGCCTTTTGGGTTCGAGAGAGTTGAAATTCGAGACAGAGAAACGGTGCTGCCGAGCGCCGACTGCTTCTTTTTTCTCTTTGTGAGAACTGAGATGGTCTGAATTGTTATCGAAATGAATGGTAGAGCCAGAGACGGACTGATCCATGAATGATGAATGGGCATAACTTGTAATTGGGCTGCGGTGTTGTGGGCATTTAATTAATTTTTTTAATGGATCTCCTTTGGGCTATTACCTGATAATCTGCATGCTGGGATGAGCTTCAATTTTTTATTTTATTTTTTATTTTTGAAAAAAAAAAATAGGCCCCTTTTGGCAACCGGGCCTGTCTTCAATCTATATTTTTAAATTGGTGCAACTTTTATACTAAAATAGTGCAATTTTCACATCAAATTTATATGTGATCTCCAACCTATTACTTCAATTTTGCACCAAATGGATAGTGTATATTCTCATCCATTTATATTTTTAATTTTCAACAATAATTTATTTCAAAAATTATTAAATTATATAGTGTGTTTATATTAAAGGTATAAATTTTAAAATACATTAATTTACACGAAATTATTGCATTTATTAAAAAAATAAAAAAGGCACGATACTCAAAATCACAATTAAAAAAAAACATTTAACATAAAAAAAATTGAAAGAAACATTTAACATAAAAAAAATGGACAAAAAAAAATATTCAAAAAACAAACATAAAATATGGCGTAGGCTTGAGAACAAAATTGACATCCATATCACATTTACACATAACTTGAGGACAAAATTGGAATTAAATTTCACGTCATTTCCAACTTCAAATGAACAGTGCTGCACCATATATGGCGCATAACTGATCACAACACCAAATTGGCGCACATATATGGCGTAGGGTTGGAGAGATTGCATACTTCCTTTTGGCGCAGGGTTGGAGGTGCCCTAAGTAGCTTTGATTCCAACGTAAACAATGTGTAATTTCTTAAAATATTAACTTACGAGACAATGTATTCCAAATTGACAAGTTTCCAAATGGATTCAGTGTCTAGAACAATTCTTGCTTTCCGAAGCGAGTTGGTGCAGAAATTTCTATAGCATGTCCTCGCTCGAGTGATTGATGCTATAAGAATTTCCTTGCATATTTTCGCACGTGCGAAAATAACTATTTTTGTTTCAAACCTTGTCTCTTTATGTATAATTACATCTATGGATGGCAAAAGGGCCGGGCCACCCATGGGCAGGGCCCGTGAAAGCCTGGCCCGTTATTGGCCCGGGCTTGTCTAACGACGGGCACTGACCGGGTTGAAGAAAAAAAGAGCTCGGCCCATGGATTATAAATTTTTATCATAAATTATTTTTTTGACCTTTTAAACTAAAAAAAAAATTACGTGCGGCTCGCGGATAGGCCCGTCTCTTTACGGGCCAAGCTTGACCTGTGGTAAGGGTCGAGCCTGGCCCGTCTTGGCAAGGTCTGGCCCAATCCGACCCGGCCCATTGCCATCACTAATCACATCCATTCGTACTTGGGTATATAGATGACGGTATGGAAGTAGAGATATAAGTGTTCTTGTTTCTTTTATGAGTTTTCACTTTTGTTTTAGAGTTATTATTAGGCCTGAGCATTTTATTCGAAATCGAAGTTTTCGAACCGAAACTGGAACAAAACTGGCGGATTCGGTCTGTTTCCTATCACTAAATATATGGATCCGGTTCTAAAGAACCAAGAACCAGCGGTTCTGGACCGATTCTGGTTCTTAGGAACCGGTTCTGGATACCCGTTTCATAACCGAAAATTCAATTTTTTTTTTAATTTTCAGAATTGCATTTCTTTTTTTACTTTTCATATTTTTCTTTACCAAATAAACCCATTACACATTACTCCCAAAACCTAAAGGAAAACCCCATTAATCTATCTATGTCCCATTATATGTAGTTCCGATCCTGTAGATCTTATTAATTATTACCAAAGAGTATGATTACTATTTGAGAACTTTGGTGCCTATAGGCTAAAGTGTGATTTAGAAAAAAAATTTATTTGTACATTTAGCTTGAAATAATAATAGTTAAAATAAAAATAAAAAAATTCATGTAGAACCGGAACCAGTGGTTCTGGATCCGGTTCGGTTCTGGTTGAAAGTGGATGGTTCTGGTTCTTTTTACAATATACCCGAACATAAATGGGTGGTTTCGGTTCTCCCACTATCCGAACCGAACCACCCAACGCCCACACATAGTTATTATATCCTAAAGCTATTTGGCAATAAATCAATTAAGCAATCTCAACATCCAAGGCTAATAGCTTGGGAGGACTTACATACTGCTCGGAGGGAGCCCAGGCTCCCGCTCTATTTTTTTTGGGAGGGAAAATTGTCTATAAGTTATCCACATATGACTTATTCCAAATTAAGTCTAAATAGTTTTCAAAATGTCATTAAGTCATACTACTTTAGGCATATTTCAATTAATCTTGTATTTACCTTCGTCACCCAAATTAATTATAATTAAACGTGATTTAAAATTCAGCAGCATGTATGTGGTCACCGTCTTTTCTCGCTTCTCCAGCAAGCTCTTACATCTCGTCACCGGCGTTACGCGACTCGTCGCCGGCCACCCAAACCTTTTTCCATTGTTTTTGTGAGTGATAATTGTGGATTCACACTTCACTGTTGTTTTTCATCTCAATCATGTAAAAGATAAAATTTTGAATAACAATTTGCTATTGTTATCAGAGAATGACGGTGATTTTGAAAAGTATTGGGCGGTCCTTGGATTGTAAAATTTTGAAAATAATTATTTCTTTGAATGTTATTTTGTATGTGAATTTAGTTTTATGAATGATTTCTCTTATTTTACTTGAATTGGGTTATTTTTGTTGGAGATATATATATATATTTTATATATATATATATATATATATATATATATATATATATATATATATATAGGAACATAATTATTTTGTATTTATTTTTGATCGAATAAATGAAAGCAACTTTTGTTTCACATACATAATCATTTTTATCGTTTTGGGATATTATTGTCACTCATTGACATTGTATAATAGAATACAATATCTTAAGAAAATAGTATCACAGTATATGACAGTCATTGAATTGCAAAATTTTGGAAACAATTACTTCTTTGAATTTTATTTTGCAGATGAATTTATTTTTTACGAATGGTTTTTTTTTTAATTATGTTGTTTTTGTTGAAAATATTATTTTTTTGATATATATATATATATATATATATATATATATATGAAAACAATTATTTTTTAATAATTTTTTGGTTGAACAAATGAAAGTAACATTTGTTTCACATACATCAACATTTTTATGTGTTTCGAATTATTATTGTCACACATTTATGTGTGTTGTTTGATAATATATAATGGAAAATAGGATAATTTGCACCAGAAATCTCCAACCTTTCAATTTGTTGTAAATCACATCCCCATTGACATATTTTGATAGATTTTTCTCATCTTTAAATAAACAAAAATAGAAAAAAAAATTTAAAAACAACAAAAAAGAAAAGAAAATTGCAAATAAAGTTTCAAAACTTTTAAAAAATACAAAATAACTTCATATTCCCCAAAAAACCTACCCCACCCCATGCCTAAGCACCTCCCTCTGCCCGAAATCCCCCAAAAGATAAGCTTAAGAATGGAAAAACATCGAGAATTATAAGCGTGCATGTTCTTGAAATTTGATGCATATATATGTTGGCCAGAGTATCGACCAGAAATCTTCTAAATGCCGACTGAATGATCATGGCAGCATCTTCTTGCTGAAATAGTTTGTAGGTGAGTTTTGCTTTTCCTTTGGACTTCCATTCTTCACCTCATTGCTTTTAGCATCAGCTTTGTCTTTGAAATCTCCTGGCAATGGTTGATTAACATGGCCTCGGAGCTTATGATAGAAGCCATATCTGCCTCTGCATAAACTGAAGTAAATTCTCCTTCACCAATTGCAGGTTTGGAGCATGAAAAATCATCCTATGCAACTATTGAACTAAATTCATCCCGGCAAAGGTATAATCTTATTGAACTCCATCTTTTCTTTTCCACAGCATAACTCTTTGCCTGATTACAACAATATCTCTCAAACTGTAGTTGCAATTTTCAAACAAAAACAAAACAAATTTACAGTATAAATACAATATATTATTAGAATTCTATAAGTAAAATTAACAAATACCTTGAATGCAATTAACTTACATGGCTCTCATGCATTTGGACAGAACGACTTTTCAAGAAAACACTTCTAACCAGTTCTCTTATGATTCCCATCTCAGATCAGCAATCCCTTTATAGAATTCTCGAGTCCCTTTTTAAGAACACGCTTATAATTACATAGAAAAAAAAAAAAAAAAAAAAAGGAAGAGGAGAAGTGCTTGGGCATGGGGTGGGGTTTTTGGGGAAGATGAAGTTATTTTATATTTTTTAAAAGTTATGAGACTTTATTTGTAATTTTATTTTATTTTTGTTGTTTTAATCTTTTTTTCTATTTTTGTTTTTTGAAAGAGGGTAAATCCGTCAAAATATGTCAATGGAGACATGATTTGCAACAAACTAAAAAGTTGGAGATGTCTGATGCTAAAAAAATTGGTTAGGGGTAGATTAGTTATTGATTTGAAAGGTTGGAGACCAAAATTACAAATTACCCTAGAAAATACACTACAAGGAAATGTACCTATAGTAACGACAATATTAGCGACGACATAGTGTCGCCACTACTTTTACCAGATAGTAGCGATGACATTTAAAAATCGTCGCTATATTTTCTAACTGTGTATCGACGACATATGTCGTCTCTATATTGTAATTGTCGTCGCTAATATTCTTCATTTATAGCGACGTTATATATATCTTAGATGGCAGGACCTATTCGCGCCATTTTTAGTGTACATATAGAGACAACACATGTCACCGCAAAAGAGTTCTAGCCGTATCACGTAGTCAAATGGTACAGCGGATCGTCATGATTCACCTTGGAATATGTATTCCAGACTATTGAGATGAAATACGTCGTCGCTATAGACTTCAAAATTGGCGGGAATATTGGCGTATGTTTCTTATCAATGGAGATGATTTATTAACTCTATTGAGGCGACATTGTCGTCGCTATAGAATCTCGTATTTCAGGTCTTCTTCATCATCATATATCTCTATATTTTTGTAAATTCAATCTTCTATTTCAGTTCATCTTCTTCATTCTTTATCACTCTATTTCTGCAAATTCTATACTTCACAGCGTAAAAAATAGTATTTTTTAGGTATGAATATTGATAAAGTTGGACAAAGATTAGAAATCGCATAAAATTGCAACATTTTCGGAACGGTTTGGAAGCATTTATAAACAAGGCTAGGCCATTCGTAAAACAGATGAAGGATTAAATGTCCGTGCACAAGATGATTAAACGGTCTCACGTATCCATTAAGAACTATTGAAGCTCACATATTTCGTAATGGTTTTGCAGAGAATTATGTAACGTAGATTTACCATGGCGAGACCGAGATTCAGATTGCGAATGTGTATACACAGAATATGAGAGCGGGTGTGGACAATGAGATAATGGATGTGATGGACGACATAGTCGGTGATGAGCATGCTGGTAAAGGCACCGATGATTACTATGATGAATTGTTTTAAGCTCTGCATTCAGAACTATACCCAAGAGTTTTATCATTTTCGTCCTTAAAATTTTAGTGAAGTTGATGCTTATTAAGGTTGTAAACAAATGGACAAATAAGTCTGTTGATGATGTTTTGAAGTTGTTAAAGTTAGCTTTTCCAAACATGAATCTCGTGGACTCTCACTACGAAGCTAAGAAGATGATGACGAAGCTTGGTTTGTGTTACAAATCTATTCATGCTTGCAAGAATGACTGTGCACTATTTTGGGGTGAGTATGCTGATAGACAAACTTGTCCGATCTGCTAGGAAAGTGCTGGGTGCACACTTCTAGAAGAGCAAACAGGAAACATATTCTGCATAAGGTGTTGTGATATTTTTCCTTGGCCTCAAGACTAAAATGAATGTTCGCGATGAAGGATACTGCAAAACTCATACGGTGGCACAGTATAGTAAGGTCTAGGGATGAAGATGAAATACATCATCCTGTGGATGGGAAGGCGTGACGGGACTTTGATAGAGAACGTCCATTGTTTACATGTGAGATCCCGAATGTTCGGTTAGGTTTGGCTGCAGATGGATTCAATCCATTTGGAGACATGAGTTAGACATCCATTTGGAGACATGAGTTAGACTTACATCATGTAGCCAGTAGTTGTAATAGTTTACAACCTGCCACATTGGTTATGCATGAAATCCGAATACCTCATGTTAACCTGAATATTGATGTATTTTTACGACCATTAGTGGACGAGTTGAAAGAGTTGTAGGCCAATGGGATTGACACGTGTGACGCTGGAACCAATAATAGGTTAGTATTTAGAATGCATGTAGTGTTGTTGTGGGCAGTTAGGATTTGCCAGCGATGAGTAGTTTGTCGGGTTGGACCGGTCAGGGGAACATGACATGTCCTACATGCAACAAGGATACGCCTTCAGTTTGTGTGATAGGTAAGACAACTTACGTAGGTCACCGGCGGTTCTTGCTGTCTAAGCATCATTTTAGGAGTAATTGAGACTTTGACGGGAGGACGGAGGGGTGATCTCATCCTTGTCGGTTAATGTCTGCAGACATTTTAGCACAGTTAAGCCGCGTTAGACATAGTATTCCGAGAAAGTGCCCTAACTACGGAGGTGCTAGAAAGAGGAAAAGTGACGACGAGCTGAATTGGAGAAAAAAGAGCATTTTCTACAAGTTGCCGTTTTGGTCTTCTACTGAGCTAAAACATAACATCGATGTCATGCACGTAGAGAAGAATGTTTGTGCCAGCTTGATCGACACAATTCTAGACGATCCATCAAATGACACGATCAATACCAGGCGCGATCTGATGGAATTAGGGATAAAAAGATAGTTGCACTTGTATTAGGACGGGAACAAGTGTATGAAGCTTGCCGCATATTTCATCATGTCCATTACAAACCATCAGTGGTTTTGCAACTTTATCTGATCGGTTAACTTTTCAGTCGACTTCACTTCTAATCTTCGAAAGAATATTGTTCCTAATGACAGCCGCATTATTGGGTTGATGTCACACGATTGACACATTATCATACAAAGGTTGTTGCCAGTCGGATGTTGTATGTACTTGAATAGAACTGTTTCCACTCCAATCATTGAACTGTGCACGTTCTTCAAAAAGTCGTGTGCAAAGAAACTTAAGGTCAGTAACATGATGGCTGCCCACGATCACTTGATACTCATCCTCTACAAGTTGGAACAAATCTTTCCGCCAGCCTTCTTTGACATCATGATTCACCTCGTAATGTATCTGTTCGAGAAGGCAATCCTTGGTGGTCCAGTGTATATGAAATGGATATATCCATTTGAGCGATACCTGAAGAAACTTAAGAACTACGTCAGAAATCGAGCTCGGCCCGAGGGTTCATTAGCTGAAGGGTATGTTGTTGACGAGGCGTTGATTTTTTGTTCGAGGTATTTTGAGGACATAGAAACAAAGTTCAACCAATCGGAGAAAAACGAGGATGTAAGTGTTCAACGAAGACAACTTTCTATTTTTCAATCGCAGTGTCGCTTAGTTGTAAAGAAGACACCAACAATGCTTCGTGCCGATGTTCAAAATCAGGCGATGTTTTACATCTACAACAACTATATTGAAATTGAGACACACTTGCAGTAAAACCTCGTTGTTAAATATTATTCAATTCTCTTCATCACCTTGTTATTTTAAACGAACTAATGAGTTGATCTTATATGCCTTTCAAAGCGAACATAGGCAGGAACTATTGCTCAATGGTTGTCCAAACATCGACCAGGTGCATAGAAGAGATTTTCACAGTTGGTTTTATAGGAAGGTAAACAAACAACGATCAATCTCATTTAAAATATATGCACTTGTAACATTTAGTAAAACCAACTTCAACTTCATCCAGGTATATGCTCTGCGCCAAAGCAACGCTCCTCAAGTTTCTCATGAGTTGTTTTTGTTAGCTAGTGGATGTTACACGCATGTTATGTCTTACACTGCCTGTGTTGTAAATGAAGTTCGCTTTCTAACATATGATTGTGATGTTTGAAAGATAACACAGGACAGTGGTGTGTCTGTCCCAGAGATTGGGGGTGAAACTTACTACGGGCAGCTGCAAGTGATATTGGAGCTACAATTCGAGTTGGAACTTTCAATTTTTATGTTCCAATGCAAATGGTTTAGGTATGATGGCAGACGATAGTAACTGAGAATAACGGAGAGCTGTCTGCCGAGGAATGGCAGAAGTGCATTGACTTCTTCACAAGTCCTAATTTCGTGGTACATACTATCATTTAGTTAATTAGTTTTTATGTTAATATTTTTATAAACTTCATAGTTACATAATCAATTCATTTTTATGTTTCTAGGCACGGTTGACAAAAAATAAGGCCAATCGAGGTAAGGCTAAATACTCGATTGGCTAATGTACTGTAGATCGCCTAGCGGCTGATCGTTTACAAACTAAAGGCACATAATCAATTGAAAGAGCATTAGCCGAGCCATCCATACGTCGAGTTGTCTGCCGAGGAATAGCAGAAGTTCATTGACTTCTTCACAAATCCTAATTTCGTGGTACATAATATCATTAGTTTATTAGTTTTTATGTTAAAATTTCTATAAACTTCATAGTTACGTAATCAATTCATTTTTATGCTTTCAGGAACGGTCGAGAAAGAATAAGGCCAATCGGGGTAAGGCTAAATACCCGAGCGTGTAGGGGTCGAAGAGCTTCTGTACCACGCGTCACGATCAGGTACACGTAAATTTTTATTTTCCAATTACACATCTTCAATGCATGACATATACATGTTTTAATTAAATTTTAAACTTAAATTATTTTAGAGAAACCCTGAGACCCAGCAGTGGCAGGATATTATTGAGTTGTTCTGGATTTTCTACACCTTTCGGGATGGCAATTGGATGAATTCGAAGGCGGCTGGTGACTACGTGAGGAAAACTTACATTTTAATGTTGTTAATTTTATCTCACATATTATTATTATTTATTATTTGTTTTTTTCACTAAACTGCATAAACTTGTTGAGGTAATGGAGACTCAACAGACCCAGGTCATCTCCAGTGGCGCGTCGGTTGACGAGCGTGCTATTGCAAGAGAGGTTTTCAGAGAACGATGAGGACACATATGTGGTGTTGGACGGGTTCCGAAGGGCAGATCTCTCTCCCTGGATTCGATTGCTGTATCGAATGCCCCACGAGGAACATCCAACCAGGTTTCTGAGGATGCCCAAAATGATGATCATCGATTTGCAATGTATGAGGCCCAACTCCTCCGAATGGAGAGGACAATTGCACGTCTTATGGTGAATCTGCATCAAAGATTACCGGGGTTGTGCTAGAAAATGATGATGAGGTTGGCGTAGATGAGAATGACGGTGGGGGTTTGGAGGATCCGTAGGATTTATGTACTACTCAATTGTTTATATTCTTAAAAAAAATTAAAGTTTTTATAGCGGCGACAATGTCGTCACTATAAAAACAATGGGCCACATCTTTTAGCAACGACATTCTCGTCACTATATATCCTGATCATATTGTGGCAACATTGTTGTCGCTATTTCTTATAATAATTTAAAGGTAGTATCGACAATATTGTCGTCGCTAATTTTTAATCTCATAGCAACGACTTTAGCGATGAATATATCGTCACAAGTTCTCTAGTTACGATAAATTGAGCACAACAATGTAACGAAGATAATGTCGTCGGTATAGATTAAGTTGCATGTAGAGGCGACATTATGTTGTCGCTAATTACCTAGAGGCAGTAATCTATTGAGATGGCCTACAACGACAACTTTGTTGTCACTATTAATATAAAACGACGACAACTCATATTGTAGCGATGACAATTGTTGTCGCTATAGCCCTCTTTTCTTGTAGTGATAGTTTTTTTAATAAAAAAGTATCATAAGCATATCTTATTAAGAATAGTATTTCAGCATCTTAATATAAAAATATAACAGATAAAAGTATTTTAGTATTTTAGTATCAGAAATACATTATTATATTAATATAATAAGAACATTAGTATTAGTATATTTTGAAACAAGGACAATATTACACACATACTCAAAGTAGAAAATTTCAACACAACAGAACAACAGTTTTATAGTAAAATTATCTTAATAAAACAGTATCATAGAAAATATTATCATTGAAAATAGTATCAGAATCACATTAATATTAGTATCTTAATAATAAGTATGATATGGTTAAATATAGCAAACAAGTTAAACTAATAAAACCGTATCAGAATCACATTATTATCAAGCACATACTTAGGTGAGCACAAATGTTATGTTTTAACAAATAATATAGCAATGTATCTAAATAAAAACAGTATATTAATAAAACAATATCATAATAAAACAGTATCATATAAAATAGTATTTTAATAAAACAATATATTAATATAACAATATCATAATAAAACAGTTCTGAGTTTGAATTAACGGTTTTGTAATTGCAGGAACACGTTGATCTTTTAGTACTGAAATATGACTTTAATTGAAATAAGTTTGGGAGCCCATTAGCGCATGGTCATGCGAATTTGCTCTTTAAAAAAAAATTGATACACATATATATATATATATATATATTATATATAAATATATATATATATATATATATATATATATTATTTTTTTGTGTGGTATGTTTTGATTTAACTGATTTATTTTGAGAAAATTATGTTATTTATCTATTTGTAATTAGAAAATTGAAATATACTGGTTGGTTTTAAAACTCTTAAACATATGTACAGTCTTATAAATTTAATTTGCAATTATTGGATTTTTAATTTTTTTTTTGGAAATTTTCACATTATTACGAATTTAAAGAGACAATTAATAGATGATCCTTAAATCAATGGACTAATACTAAATTAATTGAACCTTATCAAGTCATTTCAATTCAAGCATTATCTCTTTTATTTCAATTTAAAACCTACCAGATTTTAAAATAATTAGTTATGCGACTGAATCTTGAAACCAAAAAATAATTTACACGTCATCTGGTAGCACTGCTAGTGTCTAATGATTCATAAATTTGATATGTATTTTTTTTCTCTTTAATAAATTTTGTTATTGTATTATTTTTAAAGGATCCATAAATACTCTATAAAAAATATTAATGTTACTTCATTTAAAAAAAAATCGAAAATTCACTTTTTCTTGTTTAATCCAAGATTTCTGTATAGAGCATGTTTGGCTAAGTTTTTTTTTTTTAAAACACTTTTTTTTTCAAACTCATTTTCAACCACATATTTTATAAGATCCACATATTTTATAAACTTTTATCAACTACACATTTCATCAACTTTTATAAAAAACTTCTAAAAAATACTTTTAAACTGCACCAAGCACACACATAATTTCACGAGCGTAATGTATCAATTCAAGTATCTAGTTTCTAAATTTGCAATAATCCTAAAATGGAATTGAAACAAGAATAGTTTGGATTCATGGAGTATAACAAGATGGAACTATTAATTGTATTGAGACAATTTGTTAGCAATCATTTATCTACGTTAACATTATTCGCATATGAACTCGAAGAAAATTACTCACCAACATACCTCTTCAATTATTTTTAGGAATCAACAACTCAATCAACTTTGTTAATGTTCGTTGTGTCTTCATCGTATCGTATGATTCTTACATTTGATTTTTGAATCTCAATAATAAAATTAAAATGGCAATTCTCATAACCAAAAAATATTAGAGACGAAGTCTGGTTGAAACTAACTATGGTAACATAGAACCAGTGCTAGATTAGGAATCTTTTGAATTTTCACTTTGAATTACTAAAGATATTTTTGGATAACATCAAAATCAAACAACCGAGAGTTAAATTGTGAGACAACAATCCTTAAATATCATTCTCATTAAATTCTCACTGATTTTTCAAATATGTTGTTTGTCATGCGTATTTTTAGATTGTATTTTAGAGTCCAAGTAATTTTCAAAATCCAATCACTAAGTAGTGTATATGCATAATTATCTAATTGATTTTTAGCTTTTGATAAGTCTAAGTTAGTTCAATTTGCTAAATTTTATCTAAAAAAACTTCTTTAATGTTCTACTTGTGCTATTTAATGATCAACTTATAATTATATAATTGATGTGCGCTCCAATATAGCATAGAAATGGGCACCGTTCGGCAGTAGTCTACTCCGCTAGACTACCTTTCGCCTGTTCTCGATTGATTCAGTAATGAAAGACAATTTAAAGAAAGCTTTGTAACAGAAAATTTGAATGCATTGTAAATAGCTTGTTCATTGATTGATGAAAGCAGAAAATTACAATTGCTGGTGCAGGGGGCGAAGACGAGTGAGCTTGACAAGACTTCGAATACCAACTACCCCCTATAATAGCTTAAGTAACAAAAACCTAAGTTACATGAATAGACGTTTAAAATCTGATGAATCGTAATGAAAAATAAACTATTACAAACGAATGAAACTAACAACTGAAACTAATATTTGCAAGGTGCGGCCGAAATTGGACAACTACGGCTGCAAGTGCTGTTAGGGGGCTAAGTGTAGCAACGGGCCCTGACATTCTCTCCCATTTGATTTGGCGACGTCCTCGGCGCCATCTTTGCATGATATTCTTCAAGTAGAGGTTTGAAGGCTCCAAGGTCTTTAACTCTTTCCCAAGTATTCTCCTCGCTGCTGCATCCACTCTATTTTACTAAGTATTCCTGATTGTCTTTCTTGGAAGCCCGGGATATTGGGATAACTCCAAGGTCTTGCATGGTATTGGGATAAAGACTTAAACAACTTTTAAACTTGCTCAAAGGTAAGATTTTGGTACCCATATCTACTGGATTAAATTGGCAGGGAACTTTTTCCAATTTAACTAACTCTTGTAAAACAACATCCCTTATAAAATGAAGTTTAACATCTATATGATTTGTTGTTTCATGAAAAACAGGATTTTTGCACAAATGAATAATAGATTGGCTATTAGTGTAGATAACATGAGACATACTTTCATATCCCAATTCTTTTAATATTCCTTTCAACCATAAAGCTTCTTTAATAGCTTGAGTGATAGCCATATATTCTGATTCAGTGGTTGAAAGGGCAGCAATATGTTGAAGTTGGACTTTCCAACTGAAGTAAAAACATATGAAGTTATAGATTTCCTATTATCTCTGTCACTATCCACATATCTTTCCAATTTTATTTCTTTAGAATTATATCTGAAAGTAAGGCCAAATTTTGAAGACCCTTTAAGTATCTCAACAACTATTTTAAAGCAAATAGGACCAGAGTTAGACATGTATCTATTTAGCACATTAATGAAATGTGCCAGGTCTAGTACAGACCATAGAATACATAACAGAATCAACAACATTACTATAAGGAATATTTTCCATTTCAGCAAATTCTTCTTTTAACTTAGGGCAATTATTATTACTAATTATAAAATAGTTTCCAATAGGAATACTTACTTATTTTACACTAAACATAGCAAATTCATCAAGAATTTTATATGTATAAGGGGTCTGAGACAATTTAAGTTCAAAATCCTTTTTATTTCTACTAATACCCATCCCCAATATTCTTTTTACATTTCTTAATTCTTCATTTGAAATCCATAAAACAACTCATATTTTAGTTTGATAATTTGATTCATGAAAGAGCTAATCAAAAGCATATCATCAACATATAAGAGTAGACACACACTGATATTGTTTTTAGATTCAGATTTAAAATACAAACAATTGACATAATTAATTCTTTTGAAATTTAAAGACAAAACAAAAGTATCAAACCTTTAAGACCAATGTCTTGAGTATTATTTCAAACCATACAAGAATTTCTTCAGCAAACAAACACAATCAGATTTTGATTCATCTTTAAAACCAGGAGGTTGCTGCATAAATCTTTTCATCCAAATCACCATGCAAAAAAGTTATTTTTACATCAAGTTATTCAAGTTTTCAGTTAAAATGAGAAACTAAACCAATCATCAGTCTAATAGTTGTATATTTAATACACGAGAAAAGATTTCATTGTAGTCAACACCTTCTTTTTGAGTAAAACTTTTAGTCACCAATCTAGCTTTAAATCTAATAGGGCCAGAACTAGAAATCCCTTCTATTACCTTATGAATTCATTTACAATCAACAATGGACTTAATTTTGGGTTTGAAAACTAACTCCCTTTGAAAACCAACTCCCAAGTTTTGTTTTCACCAAGGGATTTCATTTCTTCATTTATAGATTTTTTTTTTTCACTCTTTTGAGTGGCTTCCTTTCATGGCTTCTTCTTAAGTTTTTGGTTTTTTCTCACAAAGATCTTGATTACTCAAGAAAGAAAGGAAACACTATATTCAAAGTCTAACCTTTGAGGTTCTCTAATATTTCTTCTCACTTTATCCCTAGTAAGTTGTCCCTAGCAAGTTGGTAATTCCTAAGATTACCATCATTTGGGACATATCTTCCTGATCAATTTGAGGATCAATCTGAGGTTCATTAGTATATTCAAGATCAGCCTGAGTCTGATGATTTTTAGGCTCTACCTCAACAACAGTATGCAGGTCAGGCTTACTTAAGTCTTTATGAGCCAGGGTTAAGAATAATTCTTTTGTCTTTTCACTTCCCACTTCTACAGTTTTAGAATCTAAACAAGACATACCACTATCATTAAAGGTAACATCTCTGCTTATCTTAACCTTTACTCTACTTTGACCCCTAGCCCATAATCTATACCATTTCACGCATTGGAGATATCCCAATAAAACACACTTTTGAGCCCTATGCTCAAGCTTACCTTCATTTTGGTGAGAGTAAGCAGTGCAACTAAAAGCTCTTGAGGAAGAGTAATCAACAAGCACACCATTTCACATTTCAAAAGGAGTTTTATCATTTAGAGAAGCAGAAGGGGTCAGATTTACAATATAACAAGCAGTCATCACACTTTCACTCCAAAAACTCTTTGGTAAACTTGAGCTTACCATCATGCATCTTACTTTATCTAAAATAGTTCCATTCTTGTTGCCACTCCATTTTATTGGAGTGTATAAGGGATATTTTTTGTCTTAGAATTCCATGTAATTTGCAAAACTTATCAAAACAAGAATTATAAAATTCTAAACCATTATCAGTTCTCAAAATTTTTACTTTCTTTCCAATATGATTTTCAATCAAAATTTTCCATTGCTTAAACTTTTCCAAAGTATCAGATTTATGTTTTAATAAAAAAATTCATACTTTTCTTGGATAATCATCAATGATGGAAAGAAAATAAACACTGCCCCCCATAGTACGAACAAGAGAAGGAACCCCATAAGTCTGAGTGAATATAATCAAGAATTTTCGTAGACCAATGAGTTCCAAATTTGAAATGTAGTTTATGATGTTTATCTAAAATGCAAGTTTCACACAAATGCGAGTTACAAACTTTATCTTTGCCAAAAACATCATTTGCTTTAGGATGGAAATACCTTTATTGCTAACATGAGCAAGTCTTTATGCCATTTCAGAGTGTCATTTTGGTCATTAGTTGTATTGAGTACTGAGTGATTATCATTTAAAGCAATGACAGTGAAAACAAAAATTCTATTTTGTTTAGTTCCTTTAAACACGACAAGAGAACCTTTAGCCACTTTTAGCACACTATTATCAATTTTAACAGAAAACTTAATATCATCAAGCACACCTAAGAAAATTAATTTGTTTTTCATTTCAGGCACATATATCACATTTTCCAAATTGCAGACATAGCCATTTTCAAATTTTAGAGAAACATGGCCAAGTCCATAAATTTTACCTATGATATCATTTCTCATTATTATAAAACCAAGATCTTTTTCAAGCAAATTTGAAAACCATTCTCTTTTTGAAGTCGTATGAAAAGAAGAACTAGAATCTAACACACATTCGCCTTCAAAAACATATTTATAAGTCAAATTTGATTCAATAATATCATGAATTTGATTTATGACCACATAGACTTCAACACTATCATAATTGGAAGAAGAAGCAATATTTGCCTTTTCCACCCTCTTCTCTTTTTGCTCATTTTTTTAAAGCAATCTTTTATGAAATGCCATAATTTTCCACAATTATAACACTTCTTTCCTTTGATCCCTGACTTTGACCTACTTTGACCTTTATTTTTATTTTTATTTCTAGCTTGATAATTGTTTTTGTGCCCATTTTGTCTAGTAAGTGATCTACCTCTCACATTTAGTCTTTCTCCTTGAACATAATCTAAATTCTGTTGTTGAATATCCAGATTTTTGCTTCTAAGAGAATTAACCACAATTTCAGTAGTTAGAGAATCTCTGCTATATTCAATGGCATTTCTCACACCTTTAAAAGTTTCAGGTAAAGAGTTTAATAAAATGATGGCTTGATGCTCATCAGAAAATCTTTCTCCACAACTGGTCAAACCTTGACTTAATTTTGAAAAATTATCAAGATTTGTTTTAAGATCCATAGAAGAACCCATTTTATAACAAAAAAATTTCTTTAAAAAATATATTTTGTTGGGAAGTGACCTTGTATGAAACAAGGATTCAAGTTTATTCCAAATGAAAGGGGTAGTAATGCAATTACTCACTTTTCTCATTACATTGTCAGCCAAATACAAAATTATGGCACTATGAGCCAACTCATCAGATTCTTTAAATTGAACACTGGTCATATCATCAGGAAAAGACCCATCAATTGTTTTCGATAATTTTTGTTGAATTAAATGAGCTTTTATTTTCTGTTGCCATATTAAAAAATCACCTATACCATCAAACATCTTGAGATCAAACTTATTGGTTCCCATGACAAAAATATGGAGCAAGTTTTTCACCAAAAAAATAGTGCACACAGGTAACAAAAGCAACAAAAAAACCAGATTCAAAAGACAAACACACTTTCAGAAATAATTTGTATAGAACAAACACTTTCATACAATATGGAGTGTAAAACCATGAAAGTTATGAAGTCACAGTTATGCACTGTTCAGAGATCCCGAGGATTATGTGAGACTCTTATTCTCAGGTAAAGGGTTTCTACTAAACAGGAGGCTCAAAGGATGATTAATGCACTTAATATGAAGAAAACTTAATAAGAGGCACTAAAAAAACATTTCTTAGACAAAGAATGGAAAAAAAAAATCACTTAATCAGGTTGAAACCACACTTAAACGTAAAGATCTAAACAAGAAAGTGGAAGACAATTAGTTTTATGCAAAGATCCATACAAAAATACACAACAATGAACAAAACTTAGTGTGTATTTAAAAGGGAGAGTGATTTTCACCGAGCGAACACCCAATGTTTGTTAGATGGTACTTCAGCATGTTTTAAGGTTTCAAGATTCAACCAGATTTGAACCCAGGTTTTGCTATTTTAACCTAGGAACTTTGTTTAAGTATCTTTCTTAGGGATTTTCCGGTTGCCTCCAAGAACATCAACCGGATGCCTTTTGTTGTTTCAAGAACACACCTAGGACAAGATCTCAAGCATCAGAGACTTTAAGAACAAAAAGCATTGGTGCCACTGTTGCGATTTTTTTCTAATCTCAGATCCAAACATAAACAAGAAAGTAGTGCCAAAATATAAAAGAACACCAAGGGTTTTCATTCTGAAGGACCCGGGTTCACCCAACTTTTGGCTACTTCCTGTTGAAACTCCACAAAGTGGATTTTGTCTTCAATGTTAGAAAACCTTTACCCCTTTACAGATCGAGAGTCAATCAAAGATTGACCTCTAAAACATGACAAAAGAAAATAACTCTTACACATGGAGTATTACCACTATATCTATAATCTAATTACATAGAAGAATCAGATTAGAGAAAACAAAAAGAGGAGCAGAGTTTATGCCGTAACCAGAGAGAAGAAGAAATGTCAAGAATTTAGGTTTCAATATGAAGATAATGACACACAAAAGGTATCTTAAATACCCACATCCAACGATTCAGATTAAACACATAGAACAGATGGTCCATATGAAGTTGTCCAGATGAAGTTGCAGCCTATAAAGCAAAAACGCATTTTTCCTTATGCGACTTATGGAAAAGGAGAACAACTTCAACCCAAAATCAATTGGATCACATTTTAACAATATTTAGTTTCAGCAACATATATCTCACTTTCCCCACATGTTCATCTTGACATTGAGTGGATCAACTCAAGCACTGATAATATTATCAATAATGAATTGGCTTGGAGTAAAAGCACTTTGATTGATGGATATGATATCTGGTAGAATGGTTTTTAGTCTATTTGCCACTGTCTTTGTAACGTAACAAAGACTAATTGAGTGAAACTCCTATATGCCTCTCGAAGATTTTACCTTCGGGATGAGGACAACAAAAGTGTCATTGACGCGCCTGATTGAACGACCCTCATTAAGCATACCCAAACAGAATTTCACCACATCCGAACCCACAATATTCCAGTAATGTTGGTAAATTGCAAACCCATTTGGTATTGGTGCTTTTAGCGCTCCCATGTTAGATAGTGCATGTATAATTTCGTCTCTGGTGAAAGGTTTGGCGTGAAAATCAGCTGAAACCTCACTAATCCTCGGATGCATGACGTCCAACCCCTGATTAATTTGGATCTCGGTAGTTTTAGAAATGATTGTAATTTAAAGAAGAAAGAGCACACTATTCGTTTAATATCTGTAACCTTCTCACACCACTGACCCTCTCCATCCATGAGCCCAATAATTTCATTTTTAGCCTTTCGCCTTGTGGATTTGGTATGAAAAAACCTTATATTTATGTCCTCGAGTGCTAACCAGTCTGCACTAGTTCTTTGTGCCAAATACACCTCTTCTTTTTCATATAGCCCACACAAGTCGTTGCTTAAGCTCTTTGAGATAACCTACAAGACCGAGTACACAATTATCGAGGACTGAGTATATTTCAGATCGTACACTATATTTGTTTTAGAATCGCACTACCATTATTTTCATACACAATCTAAGGGCCTGTTCTTTTTGTCGTTTTCAAATTTTTTTCAATTTTCAGTTTTTCAAAATAGTGAAAACGTGCTTACTTACCTATTTTTTAAAATACTCAAAAAATTTACAAAGGAAATAAAAAATGATCTTTTAATCGTTTTCATCATTTTCTTTACAAAACACAGCCCAATTCCAAAACGGCCATAACAAGAAAAACACTCTATTATCATCTACTGGACTCCATTTCTAATCCTCACTCTCCCAATTTTTTTTCTCTCTCCAAGCGCTGCGACTCTCCCATTTTTTTTTCTCTCTCTCCAAGCCGCATGTAATCAAAATTTCCCTTAATTTCTCTTCCTTCTCTTCTCTTAAATTTCTGGTTATTCTAAAATTGGGTGTATCAAACTTATGCCTTGGTCTTTCTTCTACTTCATGGATTTTTCCAAACCCCAGGTAATCAAATACTTTTAATTTTTTTAATTGATTTTGAAATTCGAATTGTTGTACGTGCATACATGAATTTGATAACAAACTTTGTAGGCATCTACTAATTTGATTATTTATTCAGTTTTGTTGATTTTATTCTGAAATTTCTGGACAAAAGCAGCACGCACGGGCAGGTAAGCGATTATACCTGTTTGTGTGTTTGTGAGCGAATATGTGTTTATGTGTATTGTTGTTACTTTATAAAAATTTTAACCTTTCTGGAGTAAAAAAAGGAAAAAAAGAAAAAAAAAATTACTAGAAATTATTCTAACCTCAGGTGACGAATATCAATATCTTTGTGAACGTGCAGGGTGTGAAGGTTTTTTGATGATTCAATGGATTTCCTTACTTCATGAACTTGGCAAGCAATAGGAAATGCCTGGAAAGGGGGAGCCAATTTAGTTCAAAAGTATGTTTGAATAGTAGGCAGTTCTTCTGATGTAGTTGCACTTTTGTAGATTTTGAAGCTAGTAGTATAATGATTATATTTAAATTGGAGCTTATTTAAATTGGAGCTGGAGTTATATATTTTAGGGTACTTATTGATTTGAATTGAGGAATTTGGAAAATCATGTTTAATTTCCGTTCATATTTCCATTTGAAATATATCATGTTGTTCTTATTAAAACTGGACTAATACATGAATAAAGACTATGACATTGGTGATCTTGGTTTCTGAATCCTCTCATCTGTGTGGTTGTTCATTTGTAAAATCAAATTTAGTGGAGAAGTTTGCTTTTGTAGGTATAGGTTTACTTGGTGGTGCGTTAAATGATCTCTTCATTTATAATAGTAACGCAATATGCTGTTGGAGTAATATTATTTTCTACCTCTTCTAGGCTTGAGAACTCAGCTTCAAATCAACTGAACAAAAAACTATATATGATGGAAAGTTAAAAGATGTACAACATGTTTTCGACTTGGGTGTTGAACTTGATGGAAACAGTATAGAGTCAGGTCAAGGGAAGGAAGTAGAGGCTAAAACTGATAATAGCTTTGATGAATTGAAGAACTTGCACGATTCCAGTGTTCGAAAGGCTGCTAAATTGGTTGTGGGGTAATTTTCCCTAATATTATTTGTTTATTTTTGTCCATTTGGCCATCCTATCATCGTGAGTGTTTACCGGGTGACATCATAGTGGGAAACTTCACGTATATATAAATGGAAAAATTAACATATTTTTCACGTTTTATCTCTTGGTGATTGTGGTTTAGGGAGGATTATCTTTATGGTTTGGTCCTTCAAGGTTTGAAAAATATGATTAGCAGAATGTCAATGAAGGTGGATCTTATGGAGAACTATCAAATGTTGATCAAAGATTTTGCATGTCAATTTCTATTATTACTATCATAAGCTTGGAACTAAAACTTCTCTTTGCATGTTGGCCTTGTTAATGTCTGTCTCTGTTTGTGACCTGAAAAATGCATGTTTCTGTGACATGAAAAATGCACCTCATGTTTACGTGATAGCATTTCAATCTTTATATTTAGCAATTGGACCAGGAATATGCTGTTGATCGAACTGTCAAACTTATTTGGCTACCCGATTCAAAGCATTTTTTGATGCTACTGGAGGCCTATTGGATATACATTTGGAGCCGGCATGTTTGACAAATATATTGTTTGCTTTTCTCACAATAGTTTCTTTTTGATTAAAAAATCTACATATTATTTTCTGATTGCATATGTAATTCTTGCAATGCTTCTGTCAATGTTAAAGGTTTGTCATTCCTTTAGATTTTAGAATTATTAACATGAGTATCTAAATTAATTGTAAACCAGAATTGCATTGTTATCCTATTTGTGGCTTGTCTCTTGTGACACACATAGTATATATTTTTATGGCTTGCCATGCTTCTGTCAATGTTATAGTTTTGTAATTTTTCAAGATTCACCAACTTTAAAATTTATATGTTATTTAATACTATATTAATATTAAACTATTAAAATTTATTGAATAATTAATTTTTTTGAAATAAAATATTATTAAAAAAAATTTCTCAAAATTTCAAAGTAAACGCGTTTTCCAATTTTCTGTTTTGAGAAACAGTTTTTCAAAATAATAAAAAGGACATATTTTCAGCAATATCAAAGCAGACACTGAAAACACAACTGAAAATGAATTCAAAAAATCAAAACTGAAAACTGAAATACAAAGAGAACGGTCTTTAAACTTCTCCTGTTTTCATTGGCCATTGGCCGTTCGTGTCCTGCATTTCAAATGAGTATAATCAATTAGTGGCTACCGAACTTTAACCTAGTTGCTACTTAACCACCAAACTTTAAAAGGTATTTCAATGTCTATTCAACTTTCTACTAAGTTTCTCATCATCACTCGTTATCCATTCACTTGCAATACTTGACGAAATATGCTATCTAGCAAATGTTTTTCCGACGTTGTGTAGTAATGATGTTAAATCTTTCATAGCCAACAAAAGCGCACTATCCAAATACGCTATTCTTCAAATACCGCTTTCAGTTTTCCCCAACTAAATTCATGCCAATTTTACTTGTTTGGGTAGTGCGTTTTTGTTGATTAAGAGAAATTTAACACTGTTACAATGCCATTTCAGAAGATTGTTTGCCACATAAAATATTCCGTCAAGTACTGCAAGCGAATGGATAATAGGTGATGGATGGAAAACATAGTTGAAAGTTGGGTGGACATTAAGATACATTTTAAAGTTCGGTGATTCAGTAGAAACTCGGTTAAAGTTAGTTGGCCACTAATTTATTTTACCCCATTTCTAATATAATATTAAATTATTATAGACAATATTTAATACATTCGCACTTGCTGTTATTGATGATGAGTAAAGTATCTATTGAGATAACGGCTAAAGAGACATGTATTTGAAACAGTAGATCTGGATTCATAATATTGCTGTGCCCACGATTCTCTTTGCTTAATTAATAGTTCATTGGAAAGTTAAGCTTTTATTTAAATATTAATTTTCTTAATGTCATGGTTTGTTATGTAATTCTATTGCATTCGGGTTCGTCTTATAAACTGTATAAATAAAGTTGTTTCACTGATTTTCTTTTCATAAAATCAATCAACTAAAGTGAGTCTAGTGTTTCCAGATGATAAAACATACATATGTGACATTAAGACATACATATGTAACATTGTTAACTTCCTCCGTATCCATTTAAAACATTTAAAACAAATACGTAGCAGAACAAGTGGAGAGAGAATTATCTACAGGTTTATTACATGTCATGACTGCAGAATTGCAAAAACTAACATATCCTTCAAAACCTTGTCCCACAACACAGCATGCTATTAACTTTTATCCTTTCCTTGCCTTCAAATTTCAAGTATCTTCCCAGCTTTTACCACGAATATGTAGTTTCCCAGGAACCATTACTCTTTACCTTACGCAGATAGAGCATTCCTCTAAATCTTTTTCACTTCGAGGTTCCAGTTTCAGTATAAAGTAGATACTTAATTCCAAACATTCGTGATGTGTAATGAGACTCAAAATTCAAATCACCCTCTTTGGATCACGAGCTGCAGCCAGATGATCCTGCCATATTAATAAAAGTTTGCAATTTATGCCAACACGAACTCTTGATGCCAAGCAATCATTTAGGAATAGAGTAAGAAAATGCACTAAATCCCTATCTCTTAAATTTACTTGATAAATACAAGCACCCCAACATTTGTTTTGGATAACATCCCAAACACAAGAATATGCAATACATTTTATGGCTCCATATAAATAATAAGACTTCAAATTAAGTAGAATCAAAGATGAAACGCATGCTGTCATGCAATGGTAACAGTAAATTAATATGCTAATTAAGGAACCTTCTTCAATTTCTAACATTCTATAACATCAATACGATAAAATACTTCATCTATCGTCTTCTCTAAATTAACACAAGGCCAAAGGAGTTGATAATGACCATCCATCAGTAATTACATTTACTATGGATGGGCATTAAGCAGAGACAGGACGGCTAGACCTCACACTAATTTCAAATCCTTTTTGTTCTTTTGATTGTCACTGTATCGCTTCAGGGTTATTTTTTGTATTGTAATATTTTGACAAGTCAAAGATCAAGGATAGGAGACGTTCCTAGTGAGAGAGATCAGATCCAGTTATTCACAATTTGAGTTCTATTTTTCTTTTCTTTCTAATATTTTTATGGAAATTAAGTATTTACCCCTCCAAAAAATAGACATGAGAATCACGAGCTTATATAACGCCAACTTGGACAGAATCCGTCCACAAGAACAGAGTCTGCCACAAAAGTGAAAGATCGAGAATTTGGCTGCCAAAATTTACAGGCCAGGGATGTGTTTGCACAAAATGCATGGGTTAAGGACCTCCGCTACAATTTACCCAAAAAAAATATAAAAGAAAGAAAAGAGTGAAAAGTTGAAGCATCACCAATTCAGGTTGACGGTGGGGGTGTCTCACTTTAGTTGAGCGACGGCCCTTCCACTGGGCACGTCGGATCACTAAAGCCGACTTTCGTCCCTGCTCGACAGGTGGGTCTTGCAGTCAAGCTCCCTTTTGCCTTTGCACTCGAGAGCCAATCTCCGTCCGGCCCGAGGAAACCTTTGCATGCCTCTGTTACCTTTTGGGAGGCCTACATCCCATATAAATTGTCTATCTAAAACTGTCCCTTGGCCCGTAGGTCCTGACACAAAGTTAGAATTATAGTTCTTCTAGAGTGATATCTTACTGATGGCCAGGCTTTCTTCGTCTTCCACCTAAGCTACGCACGAAGGTCCCAATCCCAATCCCAATCCCAATCCCAATCCCAGGGAATAGTACTGATGAAGGGCTCGCACTAAGGCATATTTCAAGGTGTGGGTCTCAAGTGCTTTTGAAAAACCAATTACTATTGTACTGTTAATCATTTTACGGACTAGTTCGGAACCATTAAAGATGCTAAGCATGACATAAGTTTTGTTCCAGATAATTGCATTTTGACTGGGTTATTGATACCAGGAAAAAGAAAGAAGGGAGGTGGTTCAGGTGTCCAACAATGATGAAAGCCACTGAAATTAAGACTCGAGTTGAGAAAGAGAGTTAGGCCCCGGGGAGGGCTTTCAAAGACTCGGGAAGATGGGTGGCTTAAAAATCACAAAAAAGGGTTTGTTGCCAAGGTTATCTGAACCAAAAAGCACGGAATGTCTAAATCCATGGCAAATCACTCGGTTCACCTTAAGCAGTAGAGAAATAATGGTGGCATCAGGACCCTCCATGACCCCAGAAGCACAATTTCAGTCCCTTGTTATTTTTTCCCCTTTTCCGGTGGTTGCAGAGATCAGATTTAATTTCTACATGTTCATAGCTGTAATAACTTGCATATTCATTGCACAATACCTCGATTCAAAGCTCAGCCTCATAATCCAGTGTGCCACATGAGTGTGCACACACGCGCGCACAGTTTTATTATCGACTTGTTTGGAACCCTTAATGCTACCCTCCAAAGACTGCAGTTGAATTATAAGAAGTCATTTTCTGTACTCAGTAATTTCATTTTTGTTTCTTGCACATTTCTCAATTAAAAGTCAAAACAGAAATACACAAATCCGTAAAAATTGTGCCCACAAGTTTCAAACTAATTCTCTTTGCACGTCTAAATGTCTTGAGACTTTGTTAAAGCATATTTGAGTTTGTCATAGGCTCATAGCTTTAAAGAATCACAGAAATATAGCACAACTAAAGGCAAAATAGCTTTAAAGAATCACAGAAATATAGCACAACTAAAGGCAAATACTTTCCAGTGTTAGTTCTCCCCAAAAAGGCTCGTGAATTAGGTTAATCTATACCTAAAAGGAGAACCCTAATAATCAACTTGAGTGAATTTGAGGCATTCCCGAGCATCTACGTGCTTTCCATAGTTCGAATGAAAATCATAAAGGGTAATAATATGCCGCTAATTATCCGAATAAAAATATCAGGACAGACTTACCGAGATGAAATCAAATGCTTTAATCTCCTCTTTCTTTAAATCATTCATCATTGACATGGGAGCTTGAGTAGCAATGATAGGATTGAAAATATCAGGCAGGGGTGAAGCATATACATCTTTAGATCCAGCATTAGTAAAATGACTAACATTAGCATTTTGTTGTAGATTGTTTAGCTGCTGGAAGTTGGACATTGACGCAAAGAACTGTTGTTGAGTAAAAAGACTCCCCATGGCATTATGAGTCATTGGTTGAGAAGCAAAAGATGGGTTGAACATCAAGCCAGATGGAAAATTATATGCCATAGCACCCAAAGGAAATGTGGAATTTGTATTCATCCCAGCAGCTTGAGTGTCAAGTGCATTGTTCAAGACATCATTAGAAATCTGAATATTAGGGTTCATATTGGATACCAAGCCAACATTTTCAGAATGCTTCTCAGCAGAGCTTCCACTTTGCTTCAAAAATTGGTCATTTGCATTTATAGACAAGCCAGCCATGAAGTCAGCAACATCTGCTGGATTACCTTGACCCTGGGGAGCTTCAGAATTGGCATTGAAAAAATCAAATGGTTCAGATCCAGTTTTATCAGCTGTTATTTGGACTTCCGTAACTCCTGACTTATCAACAATCATTCCAGAAAAGATATCAGAAGCATGTTCCTTATCATTATTGGAGTGGAAGGAGACATCTGCAAAAGGGTCATCATCTATTTTTTGTGGATTGGTGCTCTCACCATTTTCAAAACTGTCTCCAAATAAATCATCAATTAGGGGGGCAACAGATGGTGAAGGATTTGCAATTCTTTGACCACTCTGTGTTTTCATAGAATCCTTGACTTCAAGCAGATAATCTGGATCACCGGTGTCTATTAAATCAGGCATCTGAACTGTAATCGTTTCAGACTTCACTGGTTTTTCTAGATGATTGATTCCACTACCATTTTGTTCACCTCCCAGAAGATCCAAAACCTATTCATAAATAACCACATATTTAAGTAAATAACTTGAAGTATGTCGCAGTTAGCAAAAAGACAGTCACAGGCTACAAAATGCCCACAATTCTTTCAAAGAAAATAGCATGGGCATATTAGGTACAGAGAATCTCGGCAAAACATCCATAACTATACTGATAATAAGATCTCATCAGAACTGTGAGTTATTCAATTCCTCAGCTTACTGCCTTTTAACCTGACAGCAGTCGGATTGGCTGTTGTTTCTAAGCAGCTGTCATAGTTAATCTTCTTAGAACTTAAGAAAGAGGGAGGGGGAGATTTTTAATTAATGAATGAACAAAAAAAATTGGTGTGATCACAGGTAATAATTTCAAAAAAATAAAAATAAAAAATCCTTTATTAATTCAATTTTCAGCTTTTGCATTGATAGTTTATATCAGGTCTCTTTACATGTGATCTTTTGGACTTCTACTGTACCACCTCCCTGTTACCAACATAGAATATTTGAAGGTCAAAGAAAGAGATTCTCAAAAATATCTCTATGTCAAACATCTATCCCTTTCCATTTCCGACACGAGAAAAAAACTCATAGATCTTTGTCACAGAAATATAAAACATACCTTATTTGCTTTCTCCCTCAAGGACGCTTGGGGGAATTCAGAACATTTCACCACCACATCTTTGTTTTCAGTAAAATAGGATGCTATCACAGAAAAATGCTCCTCATTTTTCTTCCTTAAAATTGCCTCAAGGACACAAACGGCTTTCATCCTGACCTGATACGTATTATTTGAAAATATGACTAGAGAAAAAGTTTAAAACAAATATCACTTATGGAAACAAGTCTGCTAGAAATTATATGAATTATTAGTAAAAATCAATTAGGATATCTATAAAATGCAGGTGGTACATACTATTCATCACGCAAACACAAAAAGACATAAAAGAGCAAAACCTGCCACAGTGGTGATTGAAGCTTTGATTCAAGGGCACGCCCTAAAGACAAAGCATCCAATTTTGAGGCCTCCACAAGGAAAACCTGAAGTGCATCCCGAGTCGGCTGCAGACGGACACCACCAGATGTCACAATGGTCTCCAACAATTTCTCCTCACGAGTCTTCTCACCATAACTCAAACCTCGGTCCCCATTCCTTGTTTCTGCCGAGAATGCACTGGAATCTTGACCCCAATTCCCAGAACTAGTATTGTTCGAGAAGCGGGAGGGATTCTGAGTTTCACCATGCGAGCCAATCCCTTCATATCGTTCAGAGAAATCAGTTTCCGTGGTCAATGATCTCCGAAGATTTGGGCTCCTGTAACTCCCAGTTCCATTACTCTTTTTAAGGGATGGGGATTTTGTAAACCACTCAGCCCTTGCTTTATAGTGGCACTACCAATGTCAACCATCCCACTGAGAAAGGACTTCTTATCTTCTGATGGAATGTCGAAGTTAGTATTCCCAAAACCTTGTATTCGACTACCAAGGCTATTTTCAATAGGTGCAGATTTGTTGTCATCTGAAGCAAATATGGCAGATAATGCTTCCTGTGCTGTTTCTCGGACAGCCTTATTCAACGCATCACCCTTCAGAGGATCCGGGTGGCCCTTGTAGTGAATTAACTGACGTACAGCCACCGAATTCCTCTGCATCTCCCTTCGGAACTCTGCACCTGACTTTCCCACTGCATACTTGATCACCCTCAATGCCTACACCAAAGCAATTTGAATTTCAGGACCATACAAGTAAATAAACCGCAAAAGAAAAAAAAAAGATCTTAGTTGAGGCATAGATCATACAAGTATATACATACAAATAAACTATTCATATGAAATGCTTTCAACTAATTCAATGGCTGAACCTAGAAGCAAGGTTACCACTCCCACATACTTTGAGCAATATATGTCAAACAAAGCAACCGAGCTGCACTATGCAGACTGGATTGGATTGTTATGTCTCAACTCTCAGTCTTTGGTAGGTTCTATATTCTAATATGTACTATTTAGAAGGCTAAAAATTAGGAACTACACCTGCTTAATAAAACCAATAAAAACCTATCCATCAATATTTCACTGGAACATTTAGTAAACTTATTTCCATTGGTTTAGTCCTGTCCAGGTTCAATTCAACATTCTAATAAATCCAAAATCGTTTTAAAGAAACCATTTTACATGGTCAAAACAATCATTCCACTTATTCTTAACAGTCTCAAGTTTGTAGGTTAATGCTTTTCAAGGAAGCAATTCCTGAAAGTGCAAGATCACAATCATCATTTTGGCTCAAGCTCGTTAGCTTAATGCTTTTGAAGAAAGAAACTCCCAAAAGTGCAAGATCACAATCACCATTTAGGCTTATGTTTTACTTTTAGGGATAAAAAAGTTTGCACATGTTTGGTAGAGTTTAAAATAAACTCTTTTTTCCTCATAGTCATTTTCAACCAAATATTTTATGGACTCACAACTTGATCAAATTTTTAACCACACATTTCATCATCTTTTATCAAAATCTCCTAAAAAACTACTTTATTCTGACATATACGCATACATTTACACATGCATATTGACTTTTCTGCATGCCAAAAGTAAAGGACTACTGATAAACCAAATAAGACCCTCTCTCTAAACACACAGGCATGCCATTAACAAACTATTCAATCCTCCAGTCACTCTTTTTCTCGGAAATTTTCACCTCCAAATTATCAGGCAATACAAAATTCCCCTAAGCTAGTAGGCTATATTAAATTAACTGACTGATTTTAAAAAAAAAAAAAAATGGAGCCAATTTTTGAACTATGATTAAAAATCCAAAACAACTTATTTGATCAGTCTAGTATCTGAAATTACTTGAGAAACACAACAAATTACACCCCAAATACGGATTTCAATAAAAACATCCTTAAAAATCGGAGTAGATCAGCTCAATTCACTAAAATAAACAAAAGATCATCTGACAGACCTTCTGTTTGACGGTGGGGGATTTGTTCTCTAGACGTTTGAGGATAAATTCCGAAACTTCCTTGACAATTGAAACGTGGGACGAGTTCAGCAATTCACAAATCTCCTCCAATTTGTAGACGGGAGTAACCTTGTTCTCGTCCGACGTCGCTCCGTCTATCATCCTGGACCTCCAATACGACTCCACTGCCCTTCTGCTCTGATCCATCTCTTCTTTTTTTACTCAATGATCAATCAAAATTGAACAAAAATATCGATTGATCAGATTAAATAACCAATTAATAATATGTTGATTGATGGACCGATCAATCGATCTGGAGTGGATGGGATGAATAGTGAAAGGGAAAATATACTAAAAATTTTTCGAAATGGTTTTCGGGTATGAGAGAAAATTTGGAATGGAAAATAATAATAATAAAATAAAAATGAATTAGAGAGCAGACAGGTCAGCGGTGGTGGACGATGACAATAAGTAATGAGTGGACGGCGTCGTATATTGAGCAACAACAATTTATTAATTTTTTTTGAGTTAATTTCTCCGGGGGTCATTGAAGTTTCAGCGAATTACTATGAAGTTACAAAGTTACAAAGTTTCACTGCCGGTCACTGAAGTATACTATTGAGTTTACCAACGGCCACTTGTTAAATTTTTAAGGTAAATTGATAACGTGTCACCGTTAAGTGTCTACGTAGCACACAAATTTGGCAGAAATTAACGCCACGTAAACTTATTGTACTAATAACAATAAATTCGGACAATAAAATATGTACATAAAATATGAAACCTATCTGTAATTTCTGAACAATATCTAAATTACATCTCAAATCATTTACACAACTCGATTTTACCCCAAAACGATTTCAAACCTTAATTTTCCCTAATTGGTTAAATCGGATTGTGCAAATGGTCGAGGATCTGATTTAGATATTATCCAAAAATTGCAGCTATGTCCTCATGTTTTAGGTACAATATTTGTGGTCCCAATTTATTGTTATTAGTACATTAAATTCACGTGTCATCAATATTTGCCAAATATCGACCGATTGTGCGCCACATGGACATTTAACGATGACATGTCATCAATTTATATTGAAAATTTAACAGAGCAACCATTGGTGAACGTATTAGTATACTTCAGTAATCGGCACTTGAACTTTCTAACTTCAGTGATTGTTTTGTAATTTTGTCAAAACATCAGTGACCGCCAGTAAAATTAACCCTTCTTTTTTCTTTTTCATTTTGAATAGATTATTAATTTATTATTAGTTTGGCCAAATTTGTGAAACATATATTTTCTCCACACGTTTTATAGAACTCACAACTTACTATCTACTTATTATCTACATATTTTATTGAACTCGCAATTTATAATCAATCAAAAAATAATTTCAGTACTTCCAAACAAGCACTTAGATTGGTCTCAATATTGAACTCACAAAAGTATCAAGTTTATTGAAATACATATTTAATTAGTAAGTTATAATTAATTAAATTGGTGGATTAACGGATGAGAAGGGTCCAGCCAGAAAATTAACTTCAAATAATCTGCATTGACCTTTATCTCAAACGTGGAAAAACCAATGCGAGATTCTCACAGAATTGAACTTGGAATTTGAGAAAATTGGCCTCATGATAGTTATCTGGGACTGGGATTACCATAGGCTGTGGGATATAATTGTTGACATGTTGAAATAAAGTCCAATCAAACCCAATTAAAAAATCCAAAGGAGAGTCCAATTGAGCCCAAATTAAGAAACCCCACAAGGGGGCTCAGGTGGACTCGTAGGCCTGCAGAATCGCTCAAGCTTAATAAACGCTCAATGTTTGGACAAATGAAACGTCTCATTACTGCATGAAGTCATGGTTATCAGACAGTTATTAGTCATCTTATCACACGTCCACGTGGCAGAATCCGAGAAGTTATAAACGGTTGAAACATGAAGTAATGGCAGCAGTTAAGACAATGTTTTCCGATAAATTAGCCGTTATGGAGAAAGTGGTTGGTTATTGGGCGACGATCAATTTCAGAAACCGTTTAAGAAAGTATGAAAAGGAAAAGTTTGAAGAAACAGGCAGATCAACCATTCTCGAAAACAGAAAGCTATGTAATTTCATTGCTTTTCAATTATAAGTTTTATTCACATCATGTTCCTGTGTGCTTTCAATTATAAGTTTTATTCACATCATGTTCCTGTGTGCTTGTGCCCCTAGGAGGCATTTTGTTTGCTTTCTTTTTCTTTTCTCATAATTGTAATCCTCATAAATAAAACACCCCTTGTTGGGACTTTGTCTCAAAAGGTTGTCGTCCCTTACACATCGTCTGAATCTTTTTAATTGTTAGCGGGAGTTCAAAACAATGCAAAACAATTTGGCACGCCTGGTGGGACCCCTTTGGTGTTAGAGGATACAAGAAGTGAACAACATGCCTCATATAAATTCAGACAAGGAGCCAGCAAGCCAACGAGTAGTCCAGTTGGTGATCGAGCGGTATGAGGAACAACAAAGTACTCTGGGAACAGAGGGATAGAATCAAAGTCGTTATGAACCAATGACCGAATTGAGTCCTCGAACTATGCGCGCGCTGCTCGGTGAACTCACACAGGACGTTGTTGGACAGGTAAATTTGCAAAATGTTCATAATATGGAAAAATTTACCCAAAATGAAAATGTACACTATGATAACATGACCAAACAATTAGGCACTTTGAATGAACTTATGAATAAGTTAGCAGGCCAGATATGTCAGCCAAATTTGTCAAGTATAGGAAATCACTTCTAAGCCAGAACGATTGTGGGGCATAACTCCCCAGCCTTGAATCCAAATCAGGGAATAGAACCACCTTTTGTACCATTAACGTCAAATTCAAGTGGGATTGGAATGGCAAGTTTAGGTAATGGCAATGGGGCATCTAGCTTGGAGGGTAGCCCGAATACAAGAGAAAATGTCCAAAACTTTGGACAGAATGTAACACGGGTTAATGATGGAGGAAACACCCAAGTTAATGGTAATAATGCCTTAAATAACGGTAATTTTGCCACAACTCCAAGGCCGAATAATAGGCCTCAAATGATACCACCAGTAAACCAACCTATAGGTGTCCCTTATGATCCCAATATGCTGTTAAGAAACCAAATCACAGAGATAATGCAAGATCAAATGGATTTCGGGATGCGTCCTTTTATTAGGCCGACCTATATGAAGCCATATCCTAATTGGGTAGATCAGGCATACCCATGGCCTAGAGGATACAAAGTGCCCGAATTCTCATTATTCACTGGCCTGGGTGAAGTTTCTACGCTAGAACATATAGGGTGATTCACATTACAATGTGGTAAAGTAACTGATTATCACAAAATGATATTGTTTTCAAGTTCATTAACAGGAGTAGTATTCTCATGGTTCATTAACTTGCCCGCAAATTCTATTCAGACATGGCAACAATTGGAACAATTGTTCCACGCTTAGTTTTATAAAACTGAATCTGAAGTAACCTTGGCCGATTTGGCGAATTTACGCCAAATGCCGACTGAATGGGCACAAGTTTTTTTTTCAGAAGTTTAAAACAGCCAAGAGCAAATGTTTTGTACCTTTACCAGAAAAGGAATTTGTTAAAATCACTCAAAATTGTTTAAGCTTTGATTTAAAAAAGAAGTTTCAGGACAGGGAATTTTCTGACCTTTTTCAGTTGACGGCCAATGTGATTAGGTATGAACGTTTAATAAGAGAGGAAGAACAAATGAAAAATTCTAGCAAAGAGACTTATTCTAGGGACCCGAACTTTGACGTTCATAACGTTGATGAATATTATGACTAGACCGAGATACGTTTAGCCGAATTGGTTAAGGGGGAAGCATATACTTGTCCTTTGGGAATCAAATCAGAAATGTCAGTAAAAAATGAGCCTATAAGAGATGAAAACAAAAAGGTTAGAACATTCTCATTTGACATAACCAAAGCTGACATTATATTTGATAGATTGTATAAAGACAAACAGATAAAATTGAGCGATAAACATAAATTGCCAATTCCTGAGCAAATTAAGGATAAAAGATATTGTAAGTGGCATAATGTGTGGTCTCATACGACTAATAATTTTTTGGTTTTTCGTCATGTATTACATGATGCTATCGAATCAAGGCGAATCACTTTTGAAGCCAAGAAAAAGATGGCAGTGGATGAAAACCCGTTCCCACGGCCACTCGGGGTAAATATGATAACAACTGGTTTCAAAAATGGTTTACCTAAGTTTAAGTTGGCGGTGGATGATGGACAGGAGGACCACGAACCACATCCTAGCGTTTTTGATCATCTCAAAGGAAATAAAGTTAAAAGATACGAAAGAATTTTGTACGCTAGATGTAAAAGAGAAGTAAATGAGAATGTAGAAACAATAGGAGCATGGGGACGTCATCTTCGTCCTAGTATTGTTCTAAACTTCCAGCTTATAGGTGTGCCGTTTCGTAGAAAACCACCTTTTGAGAGGTCATTCAGACTGATGCACGATGGTAGAACGTTCAGACCACAGCCTCGTCAATCTAATGTATGACATTCGTTCCAATATAGTGCAGGAAGGGTGGTGCCCTTTAATGAAATGACTAGGACGCAACAAAGGCATTATCAGAAGAATTATGGACGAATGATGAGGCAACAACAAGAGATAGCACGTCCTGAAATGCCTAATTTATTTCAGGCAACTAATAAAAATGATCTCCAAGATAAAAAGGAGGACAATATGGACGATTCAATTGAGGAATTACCAGAGAGTTCTTCTGGGAAATCGAAATTTGAGCGAAGCAAAAAAGATGAAAACGAGGCGACCTAGGGCAATCCATTACTATTCAATTTGGTACTCTACCTCCAGTTCTGGCTAATCATTACTTACTAGCCAATGAGTTCAAAAATAAAGAGAACGAAGAAATAGAAGGGGGAAACAATTTGGAGGAAACATGTACGTTGGAATGCAGAGAAGAAATTGGTCAAACATCTCGGGACAATTATGAGGAAGAAGAAGATGACGGGATGACTGATATTGAAGAAGAAATTGATTTAGAGACAGAAAGAAGAAGAAGAGGAGTGTCATATAATAATCTCTTGAAACAGCTGTATCAAGAAGGCGTCCGATAGGTGGATTTGTTGGGCGAACCATCTGGGCGATCCTTTGATTACTATGTATTGTACGATACACCTAAGAGGAAAGTGAGAGTACCGCGCTCTGAAAAATACGGATCACCTCCGAGGATATTGCCACCCCCTACAGGATGGGCGATCGAAGAGGAAATTCAAGAGGAAAGAGATAGAGAGGTTCAAAAAATAGAAGGTCAGTGTGAAATGTTGCATGTTAATTTGGTGCAAGAAGTTGATTCCATACTAGGCTTTAATCAATGGCATCCCAGTAGCCAAGGTTCTCATTGACAATGGAGCGGCCATAAATACTGTTCCATCCAGGATGATGAGAAAATTTGCAAAGTCAGAGAGCGATATGATCCCGACAGAAGTCATCCTCGCCAGGTTCAATGGATGAGCAACTTCAGCCAAAGGTGTAATACCATTAGATATCACGGTGAGAACTACTACTAGAACTACGGTTTTCTTTGTAATAGATGGCCCTACGAGCTACAGTGTATTATTAGAGAGAGATTGGATTTATGGAAGTCGTTGCATACCTTCGTCGCTCCATCAGTGTTTGGTTTTCTGGAATGATAAAGGTGAGCAGAAGTGGTGCAGGCAGATCATAGACCTTTTGTTGCCGAAGCGAACTCAGTAGAGAGGTTTATGTATGAAGGAGATTATGGACCTATTAGAGTTGTCCAAAATGGGGAAGAAACTCAAATCGTCACCCAGAGCGAATAATCATTTTCGGTAGATGCACTCACTGATGTGTTTGATCAAATGAGGCCAAATATAGTGGCCCTTGCGGAGCCAGTAATTGGCAAAAAGATGATTAAAAGATGTTAAAGCATACGGCCACTTTTCAGGCCTTCAAAGCCAGATTAGTTGCTTTCAATAAGGAATCTAAAGAAAAAATGAATGAAGAAGCGGCATTAAGGACGCTAAAGAACAAATTAGCAGTGTTCAAGTTAGAACAAAGTATTGGCCGAGAGATCAATAGGGTGGATTGTTTGGAAGAAGAAACGGTGACGACAAAGAACTTGGACGACGAGGTTATGGAGATCACAAAACTCGGGCACGCTCAAGCACAAGATCCTTTGGTGAAGGTGAATATCGGAGATGGACATGAAGATCGCCCAACGTTCATTAGTCAAATGCTTAGCAAAGAAGTAAGTGACCAATTAATTGTTTTGTTAAAATAATACAAAGATTGCTTTGCTTGGGAATATGAATATATGCCTGGTTTAGATAAAAGTTTGGTAGAACATAGATTACCAACTAAATCAAATTTTAAACCTCATAAACAACCTCCTAGGCGTTTTGCCCCTAATGTATTGCCAGAAGTAAAGAAAGAAATAGAACGATTGTTAAAGGCCGGTTTTATTAGGACAGCCAGATATGTTGAGTGGCTATCAAACATCATGCCTGTGTTAAAGAAAAATGTTAATATTAGGGTTTGCATAGATTTTAGGAATTTGAATTTAGCAACGCCTAAAGATGAATATCCAATGCCTACGGTAGATTCTTTAGTTGATTCGACTACCGGACATGTGATGTATTCTTTCATGGATGGATATTCAGGATATAATCAAATTTATATAGTTGAAGAAGACATACACAAAACTGTGTTTAGGTGTCCGGGTGCTTTATGATGTTTTGAATGGGTAGTTATGACTTTTGGTTTAAAGAATGCAAGAGCTACTTATCAAAGGGCAATGAATTTAATTTTACATGACATGATAGGCGAATTCGTAGAAGTTTATGTTGATGATATAGTGGTCAAATCACATAAAGAAAAAGACCATTTTCAACAATTGAAACTTTGGGTGAATGAGACAAAATAAATTAAAGTTAACTTTGAAATGTGCGTTTGGTGTTAATGTGGGAAATTTCCACCGTTTTTTAGTGCACAAAAGAGGAATTGAACTTGACAGAAATAAAGCAAAAGCTATTCTAGAGGCTAAACCACCTAATAATAAAAAGGAATTGCAAAGATTTCTAGGTCAAGTGAACTTTTTATGACGTTTCATTTCTAATTATGCAGGGCGAACAAAAGCTTTTTCACCTCTTTTGAAGTTGAAAAACCAGGACGAATTCATCTGGAATAAAGAGCATCAAAAGGCTTTTGATAGCCTGAAGACATACTTGTCAAATCCACCAGTATTAGTTTCACCTATCCAAGGACGGCCAATGAAGGTATACATATTGGCTGAACAAGAATCAATAGCTGGACTAGTTGCTCAAGAAGACCAGTTTGGAGAAGAGAGGGCGATATATTATCTTAGTAGACAACTAACAAAATATGAATGTAATTATTCTGCTGTTGAAAAGTTATGCCTTGTTCTATATTTTACATGTACTAAACTGAGGGCTTATTTGCAGCATGTGACTGTTTATTTGGTTTCCAAAGTAAATTTGGTTAAGTACATGTTCTCTCGTCCTATTTTGTATCAAAGAATTGGTCTTTGGACTAGCTCTGTCAAAATTTGAAATATAGTATATACCCCCAATAAGCTGTAAAAAATCAAGCATTGGTTAATTTTTTGGCCGATCATCCGTGCTTAGATATGCATAAGGAAATAGAATTAGAAGTTGACTCATTCGAATTAAAACCTTGGGTCTTATACTTTGACGGATCAAAAACTGTTGGAAGTGCAGGAGTATGAGTGGTATTAATAAATCTATTAGGGGTTTATCACAAATTTACCTTTACTCTGAATGGATTATGTACCAACAATCAAGCAGAGTACAAAGCATTGATAGTAGGATTAGAGCTATTGTTGGAATTAGGAACGAAAAATATAGTCATCAGGGGCGACTCTCGATTAGTGATTTGTCAATTGATTGGGGACTTTAAGTGCCAAAGTAATTCTGTCATAAGCCAATATGACATTACTCAAGAATTATTGGAAGAACTTGATCAAGTGGGGCTTCAGTACGTTAATAGAATGTATAATGATGTGGCAAATGAGCTGGCCCAAATGGCTTCGGGCTATTCAAAAATATTAAATTTGGACTCCATTTGCGATTATGGAGTAATATTGCCCGTAGTACAACGAAGGGCGAAAAGGATTGATGTCCATTGCATACATTATGGAAATGTAATAGATTGAAGAGAAGAAATAAGAAGGTTCTTGAAAGAACCTGATAAGAAGAATGATAGAAAAATGAAATTACGCTCATTGAATTATGTGCTGGTGGATGAAGAACTATATAAGAAACACTCAGATGGTGTACTATTAAAATGCGTAAATTTTCATGAAGCTAATATAATTATGGCCGAAGTGCATGAAGGAATATGTGGGGCTCATCAAGTTGGCCAAAGAATGAGATGGCTGATTATCAGGAGTGGATATTTTTAGCCTAAGATGGGTGAATTGTGTGTTCAATATGCTAAAAGTTGTTTAGAATGTCAAAAACATGGCCGATTCAGAGAATGCCAGCAAGAGAAATGGCACCTATTGTTAAGACTTGGCCGTTCAAAGGTTGGGCAATTGATCTTATAGGAAAAATTTATCCCCCATCATCTAAACAACACACGTTTGTAATAGTTGCTACATGTTTTTTCACCAAGTGGGTAGAGGCAATACCTTTGAGAGAGAGATCTCAGAGAAGTGTCATAGCATTCATTCGTGGCCATATCATCTATAGATTTGGGATACCTCAAACTTTAATGGTGGATCATGGAACTTCCTTAAATGGAGATCAAGTGAAGAAATTCTTGGACGAATTTGGAATTAAGCTGGTAAACTCTACACCTTATTACGCCCAATCTAATGGTCAGGCATAATCTTCTAATAAGATTTTGAAAAATATCATAAGGAAATAATAAATGAAAATGCCAGAAATTGGCATGAATGCTTGAATAGGGCGTTGTGGGCTTATAGAACGTCTCCACGTTCAAGCACTAAAGTGACTCCTTTCCAACTTACTTAAGGGGAAGAGGCAGTGTTGCCTATGGAGATTAATGTACAATCTATCAGAGTGTGCTAGCAGAATGGTTTAAGCGATAATGACCATGCAGAGTTGCTTGCCCAAAACCTATTGGAGTTGGACGAATTAAGGTTAGACGTCCTAGATAGATTACAAGTTCAAAAAAAGAAGATGGCTATGTATTACAACAAAAAGGTTTTTTTTTTTATTCGAAGCACCAGCACAGTCCCAATATGGTTTTTAGGCCTCTACCAGGACAGGTTGGTGGGGGTTTGGATGCCCCTACCACTGTATTTATATAAAAAGGGTAGTACACAGGAGGGGGATATGAACCTGACCTCCAAGCATACAACGAATGAAACAAATTCCTCAAACTACTGACAAATAAAGAGATACTACCTCCGGTACATAATTACGAAAAGCAAAAGCAAAAGCAAATGAAAACAAACTAACAAAAACTAAAGACCTCTAAGCGATGGAAGGCCATATACGTCGATCAAGTAGTCCACGCGAACGACGAGGCAAGTCTCGAAGATCCATACTCACGATAATGACGTTGGTCCCAGCCCTCGAATCTAAAAAGAGTCGACGACTGGTTTCCCTCTCGAAAAATATAGGAAGCGTGTCTCGATCGAATGATAGAAGATGTCGGATGCGCGTCGAGTATTGGTGAATCACCCACGGCCCCCACCACGTGAAATGCAATGAACAGCAAGTGTAGAGTCAGTCTCAATCCATAAGTCCACAAGACCCATTCGTCGGGCAATCTCAATACCCTGTAAAATGGCTCTCAACTCTGCCTCCAAAATAAGTATGTCTCCGTAGCCAGTAGAGAAGGCCCTGATACAACGCCCAATGTGATCTCTGATAACACCCCCGCCACTCGTAAATCCATCCCTGACGCATCCATCAGTATTGATCTTGGTAGATCCAGCCAATGGGGCACGCCAATACATTACAACAAAAAGGTTATAGCCAAATTTTTTAGTATAGGGGATTTAGTTTGGAAGACTCTATTATCTTTAGATAGCAATGATCCAAAGTATGGAAAATGGTCACCTAATTGGGAGGGACCCTATAGGGTGAAGAATGTGTTACCAAATGGAGCATACCACTTAGAAGATTTGGATGGTACAATGCACATAAGGTTTATTAATGGTAAATACTTAAAGAAGTATTATCCTTCAGTTTGGGATTTTGAACGATTAGACATTTAATACACAGATATTATACGAGTGAACAAAAGATCCATTTCATTGATAAAATTGGCCACCATAAAATTGGCTGCCATTACAAAAATCGAAATAAAGCAAAATGAATGAGAAGATTGTCCTACAAAAGGTTATAACGATTAACGTTTTAATCATAGCCTTCGCCAAATAGAGCGCATCTGCTCTCTAAGTTTTTCCCATTCGTCGCGTTGGTCAATAGAAGCAGTGGATAGCTCAGCCACAATCTCTTCATCAACTTCTAGGTCCGAATAACGTTCAACCAAAGATTAGGTTCGTTCAACTTCCTGGGAGGCGTTGCGTTTCTTAGCAGCCAATCTAGCTTTGCAGTCGTTCATCCTTGCCTGTATTTTCTTCATCTGAGCAGCCAAACTCATCATCAGGGAATCTTCAACATGACTTCAGAAGAAATTTCATTTAAGTTGCTTTTGGCCTTCTCAATTTCCTAATGTAAAGACTCCTTTTTATTCACAGCATTAACGTATTGAGTCTTCTTGACCTTCAACTCCATATTTCTGGCCAGCAGAGAGTTTATTTCTTGATGAATAATCTTCAAAGACAATTTGATGTCAGTCGGAAGTTTGAGTGAACGAAGCTCAAGTGCTTGGGCCATCTGGTTACTTAAACGCTCAAATTTATCCCGTTGGCTAGTTGCGCTCGCACTGACTATATCCATATCCATGAAAGAGGTATACTCAAGTACAGCCTGTCTAAGGATATTTATATTTTCTATGGAAAATGCAACAGATGCAGCAGAAGGGCGATTGGCCGAAGAAGAACGGGCAGTATGACCTGCTTTAACTTGTTCCCAAGATGTGAATAAATCCTGAATGGAGCACAAAATGGCATAGCATCCTGTAAAAGAAAAAATGCAATTACTTAGCATTTTTCATTACAGCAAACAAAGTGAACAGAGAAGATAAGATAAAGACTACCTCATCGCCTGACTCATTGATAACTTTAGGAGGAGAATGAGGGATTGTGTCATTGGGAGGATCTGACCACCTGTGAAGATTCTCCTTTATCTGAACGTGCTGGTTCTTCCACGACCGGCAAATCAATTGGTGTCCCTGCAAAGAATAAACACCGGTAAATATGAAATCCATGATATGATTTAAGGAAAAACCATGAATATGTGCATATGATGTCTACATACGTTACCTTCTGGTTCCACACTTGGAGGATCCACACCCTGGAAGGGTGAAGGCTCCCCAACTGGCTACACAATTGAAGGTTCTGGGCGTTCAAGATCCTCTTGGGGATAAAATTTCCTTATTGGATGGTACAGATGGATGAGGACTCGAAGGAATAGGTGGAATAGGGTCTTTCAGAGGAGAAGTGGATGCCCTCTAATAAACACAGATAAAAGATCAATACATGGATTTCTTCATATAAAAGTAAGTAAAAATCATATTCTCTAGATACCTTTCTTCTGATAAAGAGAGGAGCATCATCATCATCATTATCATCATCAGGTTGTCCTGATGGACCCAAGGCTGGCCGTTTACGGATAGATACACCTCTGATGACCCCAGTTTGAGCAGGTGGGGAGATGGATTGAAGAGAGGCTGCTGTAGAATGTCTAGTACAAATTGGCGGGAATGTCGATGGTGAAGAAGAGGGTACTAGATGCTTAGTAGATATAGGCACGACAGTAATATGAACAGAAGAAATGGAAGCCCTGGAAGACCCTAATCTCTTAAGTATGTGAATAGCATGATTGCCGTTAGTGGCAAATAATCTACGCTTCACAGATGGCCAAAATTGTTCAAAAAAAAGGTGAACGACAGTAGTAGAATTAAAAGGGGTCAAGGAAAACCCAGTCTTCAAAGATGTATTGCGAGCATCAATAATTTGGGCTTCCGCCTTAGTGATGGTATGAAAACGCTCTTGTAAACTCTTTGAATAATAAGGGGAGATTGGCCAAGTTTGGCCAAAACCAAGTTGGCGAGCAAAGAATTGGGGAGCATAAATTTCAACCCCAGCTTTAGAGTTAGTACCAGTTAGAATGTCATGAAATAACTCTCGCCCAACTAGATATTGAGCCCAAACAGGTAGGACAACACTTACTTCATTTAAAGTAAGAGAAGGTTGTACGTAAATTGGAGTTTGGTGAACTGAGAAAGGAAAGAAGGGGTGAATTGAATTTAAAGTGTAAAAGAAGGTGAAAACATCTCTAAAGGATATATCAACAGGGGCTAATTGATTGATAATCAGCCCGGAGCAACTAACTAACCGATGAGGAGTTGAAGGAGCACCAAACTGTGGAAAGTATGCTCTCAACCACAATTGAGCGAGTAAGAGAGGTCCACTACCAGTAGGAGAGGCATTAGTTCTCAGTTGATATTAAAGGTAAGCCATGCCTCTATAAAAAGTGGCCAGAAATAAAAAACAAAGGTTTAAAGACCTACCAAGTGCCAGTTCATGAGCAATGTGCAAATAGGCCATAGAAGGTTTGAGACTAGGCACACAGAGAACATACCTACACAGCCAGACTTGAAGAAAAGCCACACGCTCTGCATGAGTGTGGTCCCCACTAGAATTGTTGTAAAGCTCTTGCATCCCTGCATAAGAGTCAGTGAATTTCTTTTCAAACTTTGGGGCAACGGAGGAAATTAGAATAGCAGGAGAAATAGTGTTGCCCAATAGTGAGAGGTTGACTAAGGCACCAACATCCCTCAGAGTGATAGACATTGGACCAAGAGAGAAAATGAAGGTATTGTATTCAGAAGACCAGAAACTCAGAGCGATAGAAAAAAGTACAAGATCGTATAGTAGAGGACGTGTAGCAATTTCTAAAAGGTCAGAAATCCTAGCACGATCGAAAATGGCTTTAGTGGGGCTGTGCTTCATCATGCGTGCATGCCAAAGTCGAAAAGTAGTATCAGCTCTGGGCCAAGTGTGAATGTCCCTATCACAAATCGGTTTTAATGGAAAATGGTCCAAAAAAAGAAGTTCTTGGGTACAAGGAAAAAGCTGGGCCACGGCTGCTCGCCCAATAGAGTCTGCGTCATTGAACGACAGACCCACGTAAAACTCATTCAATTTAGGTTTGAATGGTAACAGACACAATGGGTTTACGTAAAGTCTGGTCAGAAGTTCTTGGAAGTCTTCGAAACTAATGAGATTATCTGAAGAATCCTTTGAAGTTGCTATTTTTTGCGAATGCAAAGTTCAAAGATGGTGGAAATATGAATGCTTGAATAAGAATGGAGGAAACAAACAGTGTCTCTTTTATAGAAGGAAGAAGGTGCAGTGACGTGATAAGGGCGAACGTGGATATCGTGGTAAAAGGTAGTGGCGTGCTCTTGGGTTAATAAATAATTACGTGGGAATGTACCGTTTGGATACAGAAGATAAAGCGTCACTGAATATGGCTAAAATTAATAATCGATATTAATTTGGCCATATTGGGGGGTAATTGTTGACATGCAGAAATAAAGTCCAATCAAGCCCAATTAAGAAACCCAAAGGAGAGTCCAATTAAGCCCAAATTAAGAAACCCCAAATAAGGGGGACCAGGTGGACTTGTAGGCCTGCAGAATCGCTCAGGCTTAGTAAACGCCCAATGTTTGGGCGAATGAAACATCTCATTACAGCATGAAGTCACGGTTATCAGACAGTTATTAGTCATCTTATCACATGTCCACGTGGCAGAATTCGAGAAGTTATGAACGGTTGAACCATAAAGTAATGGCAGCAGTTAAGACAGTGTTTTCCGATTTAGCCATTATGGAGAAAGTGGTTGGTTATTGGGCGACGATCAGTTTCAGAAACTGTTTAAGAAAGTATAAAAAGGAAAAAAGTTTGAAGAAACAGGCAGATCAACCATTCTCGAAAACAGAGAGCTATGTAATTTCATTGCTTTTCAATTATAAGTTTTATTCACATCGTGTTCCTGTGTGCTTGTGCCCATTGGAGGCATTTTGTTTGTTTTCTTTTTCTTTTCTCATAATTGTAATCCTCATAAATAAAACACCCCTTGTTAAGACTTTGTCTCAAAAGGTTGTCGTCCCTTATACATCGTCTGAATCCTTTTAATTGTTAGCGGGAGTTCAAAACAGCGCAAAACAATATTAAAAGACAAGAATAATAAGAATGGGTCTTGAAACATTTAAAAGGTAGGACAAGAGTATGTTTTCAGCTCGAGGGCAAGAAGTCTTGATCAAAGCAATCGTACAAGCAGTCCCGACTTATATGATGAGTTAGTTCAGGCTCCCGGTGTTATTGTGTCATGACATCAAATCTATGACTCGCCATTCTTGGTAGAGAGTGGTGTATCAACAAACAAATTTTGTTGGGTTTAGTGGAAGGAAGTGTGCAAACCAAAAGGGGTACAAGGTTCGGGTTTTCGTGACCTGGAGCTGTTCAATAAAGGGTTGGTTGCCAAACAAGCTTGGCACTTGCTTCAAAATCAAAAGTCCTTAATCACACGAATCTTGAGGAAGAAATATCATAAATACACAAATCTCAAATATGCAGAAGTCAGAAGTAGTGACTCCTTTATTTGGAGAAGTCAGAAGTCGTTACTCTTTTATTGAGAAAGGCATGTGCTGGAAAGTTGGATATAGCTCAACAATTAATGTATTTGGTGATTTGTGGCTTATTCATGTACCATCATTCAAGCTAATCTCTATGGCTAATGCTGAAGTGACCTAAGTGAGGGACTTATTTAGGGAGACAGACGCATTGCTGTGAATATATTTTATCTATCCTGTTGGGGCAAAGACATCAACTAGATAAACTGATTTGGCACTATAAGTCCAATTGAGACTATTCAGCTTGTTGTAGATACATTGCTAGAGGAGGTAGTTGAAGAGTAGACGATTTTGACTTCTACTAATTATGGTGGAAGGCGGCTCGTGAATCTCATGCCCCTCCTTACATTCAGGTATTCCGATGGAGGGTATTTTACGAGGGGATCCCTCAAGTACAAATCTAAACTGCCGTGGGCTATCCACCATTGTGTGTACGCGATGTGGGGCCGAAACCACAATACATGTGCTATTTTTTTTTTGCGGGGCAGCTAAGGTTGTCTAGAAAGAATTGGGGTGGTGGTGGGTCATGAAACATTGCTGTGCTGGCGATGATGCAAAAATTGTCTTGGTTAATTTGCAGCTACACTCGATGGAATTAGGGATGCTAGGTGATAAGTGTGGTTTTACACTTATCTGGATCATCAAAAGTGGATGATTGTAAGTACTCTTAAGTGATTTTCTATTTAATTGTGTGTTGATTTAATTGTTTTAGGTCAAAACTCGATATCGGATGGAATTGGAGAAAAACAAAGCAAAATAGGTGAAAAAGGACTAAAGGCGTACGATGACTTGGACATGGGGATCAACTTGCAAACATCTAAAATTTTAAGGACTTGAGTTGCAAATAAAAGAGGACTGAATTGAAATGAAAGAAGAATTTAAAGGACTAAAGAAGACAAAATCCAAAGTTGAAGGACTTGGACTACAAATAAGAGGAATAGAGAGGTCAAAAGGACAAATTATAAAAAAAAAAACATGAAGTGGGGACCAAATAAAATACACATCAAAACTTGGAGGACTAAATCTGCAATTTGGGGATTGAAACCAATTTTGTGAATTTCAACTCTAGTCAGGGCCTTTTTCGTTTTTTCAAGTACATGAGTTTCAAAATTAGTAAAACAATATATAAAGACCTAACTTAGGTCAAAAGAAGGGGGTTGAATCTTGGAGAAAAGAACACGAAGAACACGAAAAACAACGAATATCTTGAAGATTGAGACGTGAAGACGAAGATTTCTTGGTGCAAGATTTACAAGTTATTTTCATCTTTTATTCAAGATATGGGTTATGTATTCAAATATCTTCATCTCTTCCTTCTCCCGAATCATGAGTAGCTAAACTTAAAGTTTGGATGAATGATGTAATCTAGTTTAATTCTTTATTTTTGACTCTCAATTTTTGCTTATAAATTAATTATGTTTTTATTTTTACTTATTCTCTTAATGCTTGAAATAATTGGTCATTAGATGTCATTGATTTGTGGATTGTAACGAACCGATAGGTAAGTTATTTAACTAGACCACGTAGTAAAATCCGGCAATTGGATAAAAGGTAGATATACGCTTTTATTATTGTCGCGGTCTTAAATTGAATTCTTAGTTTCGTTCTTAGTTTTTTATTATTATACTTTTTATTTTTCTTCTTAGTTTTCTTACTACAGAAAATGTGTTTGTTGCATGCTCTGTACACAAGGCGGCAATCTTGAGACTTTCAATCCTGAGAATGAACGTAGTTTCAGACGAAGACGCAAAGAACGCAACAAAAAATAGAAAGATCAGCGACAAATTAAAATGGCAGATACAAATGTAAGAAGAGAAGCTAAACAAGAGGCTGCAAGAACAGCCGCGGTAGAAGCAGCCCGATTGACAACTCAGCAAATTCAACAACATGAGGAAAAAGAAGAAGATGATGATGATGACGATGACGATGAAAACATGCCAATGGCTCAGTTCTTAACTCCGGCAGCAGCTCTTGATCGTTTCGTTCAAGCATAGTCTATCCAGCTTTTGGTCGGAACGACTTTCAATTAAGGGGCCGATTTGATTAATCTCTTCAACAATAACCTGTAGTTCTATGGTAAGGCGAATGAAAACCCGAATACTCATCTCTCCAGATTCCTACAGATGTACCGCAACTTTCAATTTCAAAGAGTGAATGAAGATGCAATCAGACTTTGGTTATTTCCCTATACATTAAGGGATGAGGCTCTAGAATGGTTAGACTCAGAACCACATGCTAGTATCACCACCTGGGATGACTTGGCTAGAAAATTATGCAACAAGTATTTTTCACCAGCTAAAGTAGCAAAGATGAAATTAGAAATTTCTACTTTTTAGCAACTGGATGGAGAAAAGTATCATGAAGCTTGTGACAGATTCAAAGAGTTGCTCAGAAAGTGTCCAAACCATGGCATTAAAAAGGGCCAACAAGCTCAATATTTTTACTCTGGGCTATCTCCTCAGTCCAAATCAACATTGGACTCCTCTGTAAACGGGTCCATTACGAATAAAAATGTCAACGAAGCATGGGATCTATACGAGCTGATTGCAAATACACATACTATGTTTTCATCTGATCGTGCCACTCTAAGAAAAGTAGTAGGTATACATGAGATTGACAGTCAATCAGCTACTAATGCACAACTTGCTGCATTGACAAAGCAGGTGGAGCTTTTGGTCAGAATACAAACGCAAGGAGTGAATACACTCCAAGAAACCATCATGTGCGAAAATTGAGGAGCTAACCACTCGACATCAGATTGTATGTTATTGGCCTCTCCAGAACATGTCAATTTTGTGCAGAACAATACACATCAGCAATATAATCTATATTCACAAACATACAATTCGGGTTGGAAGCAACACCCAAATTTTAGGTGGTCTGAGAATCAACAAAGTGGCAATGCCTATAATGCTAAGCAAGGATAGATGACCAAGTTTGAGAAAGATGTTTCAACAGTATAATTAGAAAATTGATAAAATATTGGAGCGGCTAGACACAAACTGTCAAAATCAACAGGCGTCTATCAAAAATTAGAGACTCAGATTGGCTAGTTAGCCCTGCAACTGTCGAATAGGAAACCAGGCATTGTATCTAGTAATATAGTGACAAATCTAAAAGAACAGGTAAATGCAATCACTACTAGGAATGGGGTACAACTGCTAGAAATTTACTTGAAAAGACGAGAGAAAAATGACAAACAATTGGTAGTTGAGGAAGAAGAAACTAGACAACAACATACGAACTTAAGAGAAAAAGTTTCAAAAGAATCTGCTGAATCATCAAAAATAAGGGCACCAATTCCTGTCAAAGCTTATGTGCCACCAATTTCATTTCTTCAGAGGTTACAGAAGCACAAGCTCGACAAGCAGTTTAAAAAATTTCTTGAAATTTTTAAGAAACTACATATCAACATTCCTTTCGGCGACGCATTATCCCAGATGCCATTATATTTAAAATTTATAAAGGAAATGTTGTCCAAGAAAAAAAACCAGATAAAAATGAGACAGTAGTTTTAATTGAAGAGTGTAACGCTATTCTGCTAAATAAGTTACCTCTGAAGTTAAAAGATCCAGGGAGTTTTAAATTACCTTGCACAATTGGAAAATTTTATAATTTTAACGCTTTATGTGATTTAGTTGCAAGTGTAAATTTGATGTCCCTTTCTGTCTACAGGAGATTAGGTTTGAGAGAGGTTAAACCAACAACTGTGTCTCTACAGCTTGCTGATAGATCAATCAAGTACCCACAGGGTGTGGTTGAAGATGTGCTCATCAAGGTGGATAAGTTTTTCTTTCCGGTTGACTTCATTGTCCTTGATATCGAAGAGGACCGAAATATGCCAGTCATATTGGGCTGGCCATTCTTAACGACGAGTCGAGCCCTTATTAATGTTGAAAAATGTGAGCTAATCTTGAAAGTACATGATGATGAACGAGCAGTATTCAGTATGTACACCATACCCGAGCAACCAGTCGACCTCGAAGAATGTTTTAGAGTTGATGAATTTGTAAAAATTGGCAAAAAAAACTGCAAATCGGATACAAGTGGACTAGTTGCAACAATTAAAGATAAAAATGACCGATTTAAAATATGGAGAGCAAATGATAAATCTTGCAAAGCTGGTAATTGCAAGCAATGCAAGACTTCTAAAGCCCAATTCAAGCTTCCATAAATGATACTTGCAAAAAGTCGAACTCTAGACTATAAATCGAGCTCTTAATGGGAGGCAACATATTTTTCTATCTCTTATATGTTTATTGTATTGCATGTAGAATTTTAGGACTGTATTAGGAAATAGAGCACGTTTTCCAATTTTTAGTAGTTAAGTACATTTAATTTTTTTTAATATTTCAGGCTACAATTCGTCATTCCAATCCCAATGCGTATTGATTAGCTGAAATTCTAATGTTGTCTCCACTCTATCTTGCAAGTGAACTAAGGCTAGGCTCAATCTCCTTTGCTCGAAGGCCTTTTGATCAGAGCAAAAGTTATCTTTTGATTCGGGTTATCTTTTTCCTTTTTTTTTTGCTTTCTTTTGTCACATTGAGGACAATGTGGATTTTAAGTCTGGGGTGAGACTTTATTATTTTCGTTATTGTTGTGTGTGTTGTGGATGAATTTTAAGAAAAATAAAAATAAAAAAAATATTTTATTTGTGTGCTTATATGTTGGATAGCCTTGCCAGCTTATGACGAAATCTATTTGAAACTGTTATCAATTCATGAATTATGATTCGGTGATACTACTTAAGCTATTTTTATAGATTATACTTATCCACGTGAGATATGATTATGTGTGAGCACAATAATCATGAATATGACTACCTTAGGTTGGTATATTAAATAGAGTACAATGAAAGAATAGTGAACTTAAGTTGTAAAACCAAAACCACCAATTGACAACTCAATTACCTAACCAGTTGAAAGGATAGTTTGGGGTGTTCAACCAATGCGGAAGGTATTTAGATAGATGTTGATTCCATGCATGAGTAATATTTGTGTGAAATGTATTTGGCTACCAGGTGGAATCTAGGTATTGACCGAATGCTAGAAATCTAATCCTCGCTTATCTATCTTGCAAAAAAAAAAAATGAAAGACATTACACTTGTATTATCTTATACCTCTCTTCGTAGCCTAGTTGACTCGAGTGATAAAGCATGTATGGGTTCTCAAAACTCGGTGCCCTAAGGTCTATCAGACCTGAAAGCCATCGGTCTAAAGCTCGCTACAAGGGTCATCTAGAAAGCTTAAGGGAGTGTGGTCTTGCATATAAGATAGATTTTTTTTATAAAAAAAAAAGAAGCAAAAGCAAGATTGAGCCTTTGTACGCATAACTTGGAGATTTAGATAACTAGTAGGTTTGACTTACCTAGTGGAAGCTTGATGGTCGAAGCATTCAATAAAAGGAGAATCTTCACAGATATAGATAGTAACTGTATAGGCTAGACCTAACCAAAGTTTGAGCGGTAAAAGAATAAGTGTTTTGAGTACAACTTTAGAGTTAACACACAAGGTGAGAGATTGAATATCAATATGGGAGTGTGTATTTTTACGAGAGAGAAAGGAAATATTTGACCATTGGGGGGCGGAATAGTACCAACCTAAAGGTTTATGTTGATTGGATTAACTATGCGCACACACATATATATCAATCGAGCATTGGATAAGTCAAAATTGATTTTGGTAGCATAATTTAGAAGTTTTTTATGAATTGATTGAGTTGTTTAAAAAACATGAGGCAAATACAGCAAGCTATCTATTGTAGTATATTTTAATATTTGTTTGATTGTTTATACAAATAGTCATGTTCGAGGATGAACAAATGTTCAAGTTTGGGAGTATTTGATAAGTGTGGTTTTACACTTATCTGGACTATCAAAAGTGAATAGTTGTAACTCTTAAGTGATTTTTTACTTAACTGTGTATTGATTTAATTGTTTTGTCAAAACCCGAGATCAGATGGAATTGGAGAAAAACAAAGCAAAATAGGCAAAAATGACTAAAGGCGTATGAAGACTTGGATATGGGGATCAACTTGTAAATGTCCAAAATTTGAAGGACTTGGGTTGCAAATAAAAGAGGAATAAATTGAAATGAAAAAAGAAATCAGAGGACTAAAGAAGACAAAATCTAAAGTTGAAGGACTTGGACTGCAAAAAATAGGAATAAAGAGGTTAAAAGGACAAATTATGAAAAAACATGAAGTGGAGACCAAATAAAATGCACATGAAAACTTGGAGGACTAAGTCTGCGATTTGGGGATTTGAATCAATTTTGTGAATTTCTCACTGTTTACCACGGTCAACCGCGGTTTGACCGCGGTAATGCATTGTTTGCGCGTCTAGATCTTTTTGGCATATTTTCAACTCTAGTCATGGTCTTTTTCGTCTTTTCATGTACATGAGTTTTAAATTTAGTAAAACACTATATAAAGACCTAACCTAGGTCAAAAGAAGGGAGTTGAATCTTGGAGAAAAGAACGGCGAAGAACAACGAAGATCTTGAAGATTGAGACGTGAAGACGAAGATTTCTTGGTGCAAGATTTTCAAGTTATTTTCATCTTTTATTCAAGATCCGGGTTATGTATTCAAATCTCTTCATCTCTTCCTTCTCCCGAATCATGAGTAGCTATATTTAAAGTTTGGACGAACGATGTAACCTAATTTAATTCTTTATTTTCGACTCTCAAGTTTTGTTTATAAATTAATTATGGTTTGATTTTACTTCTTCTCTTAATGCTTGAAATAATTGGTCATTATTTGTCATTGATTTGTGGATTGTAACGAACCGAGAGGTAAGTTATTAATCTAGACCACGTAGTAAAATCCGACAATTGGATAAAAGGTAGAGATACACTTTTATTATTGTTGCGGTCTTAAATTAAATTCTTAAGAGATTTAATGCATTTAATTAAGGATCATTCTGACTTCATAAGTTGACTTAATTAGATATGACTAATTTGAACTTGGGAGAGGTAAATTAGGTTAAATTTGTGAATTCGACCGAATACAACAGTAGGAAAAAATCTTGAGAGGAAAAATTAGAGATGACAACTATGGTAAACTCGTGAATCCAAACGCTTTAATAACCATTGTTTTCTAAATTCTTGATATTTGCTTTCACGCTTATTTTCTAAGAATTAATAGTTATAGTTTAATCATTCAAATCAAGTTATTTCAAATTGTTTTCAATAGATTAGCATTAAGATTAATTTAACTAGTATATAAATAAGATAGTCTTCGTGGGAACGATAATCCGGACTCAATAGGTCTACTTTATTACTTGTTTGCGATATTGTACTCTTGCAATTACATTATTTTTACAACACTAGGCAACGCTATGCAAGTTATTTGGGGGTGAAAGGAACATACATGTCCATGGTTTGTAGGTCATAGATTCAACTGTCCTAGTTGAGTTAATTGAAGGGTTGCAAGGGGAAAGTCCAATGGGTGTAGGGGAACTAACTCATGGCAACTACCAGCCTCGAGCTACCTAAAAATGAATGTAGATGCGGCCATTTGATGAGAGGACGTGCTCATTAACTCTAAGGTGGTCAATCGGGATGCATGCAGAGTGGTCATTGCAATGCAACATAAGAAGACTCTAGTATTCTTCTCGATGGAAACAGCTCAAGCAATTATCATTAGGAATTGGGTAAATTTTTTATAGAGAACTTGGTCTTCACTTTGACATTGTGTAAACTGACTCCCTCAGAGTTGTGCCAAGCCTTAAGATGGACTTCAAGTATGCCCCAATTGCTGCATTTTCTATTGATATTACTTCTTTACTCTTTTTGATGTTGGCGGTGGTTTTGTTGCTTTGTTTTCCACGAGGGGAACAATGTAGCCCACGTCGTAGCGTCTCATGTTGTGTTGGACTTGCTGGCTATGCGATGGACTCATTGTTTTCCTCGATTTTTTTTTGTCAGTTATTCGTAAAGATATTACTTAATGAAGTGCATCTTGGCCCTAAAAAATAGAATTATAAAATATTTTCTTAATTTTCGTCAGATAAAATATAGTCTTAATTAATCATTATGATCACAACTAATGCTTTATTGGGAACTTCTATTTCATAAGGGTGTATAAAAAAAGGTTTTTTTTGCACAAATGGTCCCTATCGTTTGCCCTTACTACGTATTGAGGACCAATCCTTCTATTTTTGGCAATAACGTCCCCATTTCAACTTTTTTGGCGCAAATAGTCATTTCTGTTAGTTTTCGTTCAATTCCTTCGTTAAATGAGCGCGTGTAGCACACATTTTGATCGTGGAACAATTTTGGATATAAAAAATAAAGAGAAATTTGCAGCAAAGGTCCAAAATCTTTTGAAAAGCGTCAAAAAGCCCTCAAACCTTCTAATCCTAAAACATACTGCATTTTCTATTGATATTACTTCTTTACTCTTTTTGATGTTGGCGGTGGTTTTGTTGCTTTGTTTTCCATTTAGGGGAACAATGTAGCCCACGTCATAGCGTCTCATGTTGTGTTGGACTTCTTGGCTATGCGATGGACTCATTGTTTTCCTCGATTTTTTTTGTCGATTATTCGTAAAGATATTACTTAATGAAGTGCATCTTGGCCCTAAAAAATAGAATTATAAAATATTTTCTTAATTTTCGTCAGATAAAATATAGTCTTAATTAATCATTATGATCACAACTAATGCTTTATTGGGAACTTCTATTTCATAAGGGTGTATAAAAAGGTTTTTTTTTGCACAAATGGTCCCTATCGTTTGCCCTTACTACGTATTGAGGACCAATCCTTCTATTTTTGGCAATAACGTCCCCATTTCAACTTTTTTGGCGCAAATAGTCATTTCTGTTAGTTTTCGTTCAATTCCTTCGTTAAATGAGCGCGTGTAGCACAAATTTTGATCGTGGAACAATTTTGGATATAAAAAATAAAGAGAAATTTGGAGCAAAGGTCCAAAATCTTTTGAAAAGCGTCAAAAAGCCCTCAAACCTTCTAATCCTAAAACATAGGTCCCAAACCTTTAAATAAATGTATGCTTGAAGGACAACTTGACGGTTTTCGTCCAAATGTTTGTTAGTTGACCAAAAGTCAATGGTCCGACCTTAATTTGACTGACTTTAGAGCATGTTTGGATTATTTTTTTAAACATTTTTTTTATCAAACTCATTTTCAACCACATATCATATGGGACCCACAACTTTTATCAAATTTTCAACCACACATTTCATCAATTTTTTTAAATCTCAGTAAAAACTACTTTTAATTGGAAGAGATGGAAGGACTTATATCTCCGACCGAGGAGGAGGATCGGGATTTAAGCGGTTCTGGGACCTTGTTGACACTTTCTCGCTTAAGCTATGGTGGCTATTCGGATCTCGAGAGATCTCTTTGGGCTCGCTTTTACTGGGGTAAATCTTGTCGGGGCACACATCCGATCATCGCTCATCGTTTCCTTATTATGCTTCACTGTTTGGAGGCGGTGAAGCTTATAGGACCTGTGCCGAGTCCTACATTGCATGGAAGCTAGGGGCGGGGTCACATATTTTTTTGGCATGATTCTTTGGATGGGCGATACTACTTTGGCCGATCGGTTCGCATGACTACCACATTCTTCCATCCAGTGCACGATTTCTTTGATGATATTGGATGGAATATTGTGAGACTCATTCGGATCGTTCCACTTACCATGGGCGAAGCGGATAGGGAGCATCCCTATCACCCCACATGTGGATGATGATTGTATGGACCGATACTTCGGATGGCGATTTGTTACCAAGTCCGCATGGCGCTGTTAAATGCAGGGAGCACTAGTCGTCAGAGTATATCGTATGATATGGAGTTCGATTATTCCGACCACGGTTTCCTTTTTCTGTTGGAGATTGTGGCAGGGGCTTATACCAGTGGATGTGGTGATCCAGAGACGGATAGGGAGTCATATGGCGTCGAGGTGCCAGTGCTGTTCGGCTATAGAGACTATTCAGCACTTATTCATTGATAGTCCGACAGCAGATACTGTTTGGAGACACTTTGCAGACATCTTTCATATCACCCTCGGGCCGCTCGAGGGATTCCATTATCGCTTCCGGACTTGGAGATTCTCGGGTCGGTTTGTCAGCACGGGACATAACGCACGATCATTCCTCTATTGATATTATGGTTTTATGGACTGCGAGGAATGATGCGAAGCACAGAGATATAGCTATGGAGCCGAGGAGGATCATTTGGAGAATTTACCACACCATCTCGCTCACGCACACAGGCCGCTTATTTTCTAAGACATCCATTGGCGTGGAGACATGGACATCGCTCCACTTTTTGGTGTCATTTTACCACCCCTCCCTCCTCCTCCCACTTTAGTTTTTTGGCGTACTCCACGGTGGGATCCTGCAAGATCAACACCGATGGATGCGTCGAGATGGGATTGCTAGTGGCGGAGGGATTATCGAGATTCGTCGGGGCGGTGCATTGGGCATTCTTCTCTTTCTATGGCGATCGCACCATTCTCAAGGCGAGCTACGAGCTATACTAGACAGGATCATTACGGCCCGAGACTTGGGTTATCAGTTCTATGGGTGGAGTCAGACTCTACATTAGCGATCCACTGCATCACCAAGGGAGGAGGACCTTGGCATATTCAGGCTACTCTACGGCACATCAGGCATCTACTAGCACTGGACAGGGATACTATCACTCACATCTTCCGAGAGGGCAACCAGGTTGCTGATCTTCTTGCATCGAGGGTGGGATCGACGCTACTATTATGAGTACGTTCTCGGGATCTTCCACGACGACATCGCAGTCTAGTCCAGTTTGATGATTTGGACTTCCCTCTTTGTTAGAGGCTTATAGTTTCTTTTTAGAGATTTGTATGGGAGGTAGTACCTCCTTATTTATTGATTTGTTTTGCATTTACTCTTTCATTCGATTGTGCTAGGAGGTCGGGGTTTATGCCCCCTCTCCTTGTACTATTATGAGCTTTTATATATGGTTGGGGCTTCCTTAACCCCCGTCCTTCCCACGATGGAGGCATAAAAACCACATTGGAGTTGTGATGGTGTGTTTATTAAAAAAAAAAAAAAAAAAAGCATGTACTTAATTAGGAAAACATACTCTTTTTATATTTCCTTATTTCAAACAATTAAAATAAGAAACAAAAACAAAAAATAAAGAAAAAATAATTAAAGAAATGAAAGAAAAAAATTGTTATCATCTTCTACACTCTACTCCTCCAACAAACATGGGTTACATGCAATCGTAGTGGAAGTGGGATGCAACTCTAGCAAAACCAACAGCTGCAAAATACTTATGCTTATTCAAAGGAACCCATGATTCAGGATCATAATATTCTACTTAAAAGTGGTAGCAGTGGAAGTAGCAGCTACGGAATTGTACATTATAAATGTCGACATCATTTTAATGTGGAATCAAATTTCAAAAATTATCAATAGGTGAAAACTACGTCAATAGAAACTAAGTAATATAGATTATTCATGTTCACGATGCTTCGATAGTTATGCATTTAATATTTCAAAATCATTTTAGTTGGACCCAAAATTATTAAAATGTCAAAAAATTCATCAAACCGAAAATCGTTTCGAAAGAGACCAAAATTCGAAATGCAGATGATTGCAGCCTACGTTGCTTCGATAGTTGAAAATCTTGTTATATCGTGATTACGAGGTGTTTTCATAAATGCGCGAGTCATGTTCATGTGATAGAAAGCCTATTTTTTGTAAACTAAATGCTATTTCTTTCTATATATTTCAGGTATGGCTTCAGCTTCAAGTAGCACTTTGAACATATTTGTTTTTTCTATTATGAAGAGTTTAACGAAAATATGGAAGGTGAATAGAAGTGAGAAATGAGAAATAGGATTATGACATCAATGCTTTAGATTAACTGATTCATATAGTGAAGGACAAGCTGAATATAGGTGACATTTGTACGTAATTAAGTTGCGGTTCAAAGTGTTATCTATGAGATACGCTTTTTGATAAGTGTGTTTTACACGCTTATCCTATCATATAAACTTGATGTATAATTGTAATTTGAGTGGATTTCTATTTAATTTAGTATATAAATATTTTCATTGTAAGTAAAATCCAAAAATAGAGGTAAATGGAGCAAAAAAAAAAGAATATGGAACTACATAGGAGTTGATCGAAAGAGTTTGAAGATTGACATGATGTCGTGTGAATGATAAGAACCATTAAAAGAGCCATTGGAGGAATGTCACAAGTTTCGAAAGTGGATTTTAACGTACGAAAAGTTTGAGCTGATTTGTACACTTCTGAAACTTGAGAAGGACCAAATTTTGATGACTAAGGAGGTTTGGAGACCAATATGGAAGCTCTTGAAAGTTTTGGGATCAAAGTTGAAAGTCTTGGAGCAAAAGGGACCAAATATGTACAAAAAAAACTTCAAGTAGGGACAGATCGCATAATTTTAATTGTTTAGGGACAAAACTAAAAAATTTCTATTTGCCACGGTCCAGCAGCGGTTTGCAAACTACTGCTAGACTGCAACAAACAGAAAAATTTTGTTTGCCGCGGTTTGGGTCGCGGCCTACGTAAGTGAATTTTTTGGCTTTTTTAAGTTGAAACTCAGAGTTATTTGTGTCCTTTTCAATGAAAATGAGTTGGACGGACGTAAATACTAGATAAAGACCTAATCTAAGTCAAATTAGTGGCCGAAAAAGTAGAGAAACAATAGAGAACTAAAGAGCGGATGAAGAACGGTGAAGGCTTTGAAAATTGGGACTTGAAGACGGCGAATTCTTGATGAAAGATATTCAACTTTTTCTCATCCTTTATTTAGATCCGGTTATGTATTCCAAACTCTTCATGTTTTCTTTCTCCCGAATTATGAGTAGCTAAATTAATATTTTGGATGAACGATGTAACCTAGTTTAGATTCTTTAATTTTAACTTTCAAGTTTTGATTATAAATTAATTATGTATTGATTTTACTTCTTCTCGTAATACTTGAAATAATTGGTCATTATTTTATTGAATTGTGGATTATAACAAACCGAGAGGGAATGATAATCTGGACTCATTAGGTCCACTTCATTACTTGTTAACGATATTATGCACTTATAATTAAATTTTCTATAACAAGTTTTTGGTACCGTTGCCGATGATTATTTTTATTTGATATTAGTTTAGATTAATTTTTAGCATTAATTTGATTTTTGTCTAGTTAATTTTTTTTTAAATTTATACTACAGAAAATGTGTTTGGTGCATGCTCCATTTACAAGGTGGCAATCTTGAGACTTTCGATCATGAGATTGAGCGTACTTTTAGACGAAGACGTAAAGAACACAACCAAAACCAAAAAAAATAAGCAACAAATTCAAACGGAAGATGCACAAGTTAGATTAGCAATTAGACAAGAAGAAGCCAGCCATGGCCCAGAGAAGCAAACTCGATTGGCAGCTCGACAAATTCAACAACATGATGGTGAAGGAGGAGAAGACAATGGAAATATGCCAATGGCTCAATTCTTAACTCCAGCCAGCAGCTCCTGATCGTTCAAGCATAGTTTACCCTGTTTTTGGCCGGCATGATTTTCAATTAAGGGCCGATTTGATTAATATCTTCAGCAATAACCTGCAATTCTATGGAAAGGCGCATGAAAATCCGAATACTCATCTTTCTAGATTCCTACGGATGTGCCGTTACTTTCAATTTCAAGGGGTGAATGATGATGTCATCAGACTTAGGCGATTTTTCTACACATTGAGGGATGGAGCATTAGAATGGTTGGACTCAGAACCACATGCTAGTATAACCATCTAGGATGACTTGGCCAGAAAATTCTGTAACAAGTATTTTCCACCAGCTATAGTAGCCAAGATGAAGTCGAAAATATCTACTTTTCAACAACTAGATGGGGAATATATTATGAAGCTTGGGACAGATTCAAGGAGCTACTCAGAAAATGTCCAAAGCATTCAAAGGGGATTACATGCTCAATACTTTTACTCTGGGCTATCTCCTCAATCCAAATCCATAGTGGACTCTTCAGCAAACGGGTCCATCACAAATAAAAATGTCAACGAAGCATGTGAGCTATTTGAATTGATTGCAAATACACATACCACGTTTTCATTTGATCGTGTCACTCCAAGAAAAGTAGCAGGTATACATGAGATTGACAATCTTTCAGCTACTAATGTACAAATTGCTGCATTGACAAAGCAGGTAGAACTATTGGTCAAAACACAAACACATAGTGTGAATGCGGTCCATACAAGTTCTACTTGTGAAAATTGTGGGACAAATCATTATACTATAGATTGTATGTTGTTGGTCAGTCCAAACGAACAAGTAAATTTTGTGCAAAATAATTCAAGCCAACAGTATTCTCGCAAACATATAATCTAGGATGAAACAACACCCAAATTTCAGGTAGTCTGAGAATCAACAAAGTGGCAATGTCAATAATGCTCAGCAAGAAACAAGACCAAGTTTGGAAGAGATGTTTCAACAATATATGCTAAAAATTGATAAAATATTGGAATGACATGACACAAACTATCATAATCAATATACGTCTATCAGAAAATTAGAGACTCAGATTGGCTAGTTAGCCCTACAATTATCAAATAGGAAACCAGGCACTTTGCCTAGCAATAGAGTGACAAATCCAAAAGAACATATAAATGCAATCACTACTAGGAGTGGGGTACAACTGTCTGAGATTCACATAAAAAGCTAGAAAAAAGGACAAAAAATTAGTAATTGAGGAAGAAGAGGCTGAGAAACATTATGCGAAATCAAAAGAAGAAGATTCAAAGGAATCTGCTGAATCATCAAAAGTGAGGACGCCAATTCCTGTCAAAGCTTATGTTCCACCAATTCCTTTTTCTCAGAGGTTGCAGAAACACAAACTCGACAAGTAGTTTGGAAAATTTCTTGAAGTCTTCAAAAAACTACATATCAATATTCTCTTCATCGAAGCGTTAGCCCATATGCCATTGTACTTAAAATTTATGAAGGAAATGTTGCCCAAAAAGAGAAAACTAGAAGAATATGAGACAATAGCTTTAACCAAGAAGTGTAGCACTATTCTGCTAAATAAGTTTGTCTCTGAAGTTAAAAGATCCAGGGAGCTTTAAATTACCTTACACAATTGGAAAATTCTACAATTTTAATAATTTATGTGATTTAAGTGCAAGTGTTAATTTGATGCCTCTTTCCGTCTACAAGAGATTAGGTTTGAAAAAGGTAAAAGCAACGACTGTATCTCTACAGCTTGCTGATAGATCAATCAAGCACACATGAGGTGGTTGAGGATGTGCTCATCCAGATGGATAAATTTATCTTCTCGGTTGACTTTATTGTCCTTGATATTTGAAAAGGACTATGATATGCCAGTAATATTGGGCTGATCATTCTTAGTGGCAAGTCGAGCCCTAATTGATGTTAAAAAATGTGAGCTGATCTTGATGGTACAAGATGATGAACGAGCAGTATTCAGTATGTACACCATACCCGAGCAACTAGTCGACCTTGAAGAGTGCTTTAGAATTAATGAAGTGGTGAGAATTGGCCAAGAAAAGTACAAATCGGATGTTGAGATAGGTGGACTAGTTGGAGCAATTAAAGATAAAAATGGTCAATTTAAAATATGGAGAGCAAAGAATAAGTCTTGCAAAGCTGGTAATTGCAAGCAATGCAAGATTTTCAAATCCAAATTCAAGCCTCCAAGAGTGATACTTACGAAAATTCGAGCTCGAGACTCTAAATCGGGCGCTTAATGAGAGACAATCCATATTTCTATCCATTATTTTTTTTTTACATTCCACGTAAAATTTTAGGATTGTATTATGAATTAGAGTACGTTTCTCAATTTTTAGCAATTCACCAAAGTTAAAATTTTTTACTTAGGCTAGGCATCATCGTTCAACAAGAGAGAGAGAGAGAGAGAGAGAGAGAGAGAGAGAGAGATTCATTGCAATTTAGGCCTAACTTTTTATATTTTCATCTTCTCCATTAGGATTGCACACCAGTAAAGATGTCATGCAATTTAGGCCAAACTTCTTATATTTTCATCTTCTCCATTAGGATTGCACACCAGTAAAGATGTCATGAAGAACCACCTCTTGATGCTTACTGATATGAGGACATTCCGATGGTGTCTCCATGCATTCGCAATCGAGTACACTCTTTTCTTTTTTATTTATTTTGTTTTCTTTTGCTCCCATTGAGGACACTAGGTATTTTATAGTTTGGGGGTGAAGTAATTTCAATTTTGTGTTTTGATTGTTTGTGTGTTTTGATTATAAAAAAAAAATTTAAAATTTTAAAAATTTATATATATATATATATGTGTGTGTGTGTGTGTGTGTGTGTGTGTGTGTGTGTGTGTGTGTGTGTGTGTGTGAGTGTGTTGGATATATATATATAAATAGAAACAATCAAATAAAGGGAGAATCATCACAGATCTAGATAGTTACTGAATTGGCTAGACCCAACCAAATTTGAGCGGTAAAATAATAAATGTTTTGAGGGCAACTTTAGAGTTAACACCTAGGGTGAGAGATTGAATATCAATATGAGAGTGTGTATTCTTACGAGAGAGGAATGAAATATTTGACCATTGAGGGGCGGAATATTACCAACCTAAAGGTTTATGAGGATTGGATTGACTATGCGCGCACATACAAGTCAGTTGAGCATCGGATTAGTAAAAATTGATTTTGGTAGCATGATTTAGAAGTCTTTTATGAATAGTTAGATGTGTTTCAAAAACCTGAGGCAAATACATCAAGCTATCTATTATAGTAAATTTTATTATTTGCTTAATTGTTTAAGTATATAATCTTGTTCGAGACGAACAAGTGTTTAAGTTTGGAGGTATCTGATAAGGTGTTTTACACGCTTATCCTATCATATAAACTTGATATATAATTGTAATTTGAGTGAATTTCTATTTAATTTAGTATAAATATTGTCATTGTAGGTAAAACCCAAAAATAGAGGTAAATGGAGCAAAAAGGAAGAATATGGAGCTACATAGGAGTTTATCGGAAGCATTTGAAGATTGACATGATGGCATGTGAGTGATAAGAACCATTACAGAGCCATTAGAAGAATGCCACAAGTTTTGGATGTGGATTTTAACGTACAAAAAGTTTAAGGATTGATTTGTACACTTTTGAAACTTGACTAAGGAGGTTTGGAGACCAATATGGAAGCTCTTGGAAGTTTTGGGATCAATGTTGAAAGATTTGGAGCAAAAGGGACCAAATATGTACAAAAAAAACTTCGAGTAAGGACTAGATCGCATAATTTTGAAAGTTTAAGGACCAAACTAAATATTTTCTATTTGCCACGATGCAGCGTGATTTGCAAACTGCTTGCTTTGTTTGCCTTGATTTGAGTAACGATGCCACATAAGTGATTTTTTTTGGCTTTTTAAAGTTGAAATGTAGGAGTATTTGTATCGTTTTCAATTAAAACGAGTTGAAGGGACGTATACACTATATAAAGACCTAATCTATGTCAAATTAGTGGCCGAGAAAGTAGAGAAACAATATAGAACTAAAGTGCGGAAGAAGAACGGCGAAGGCTTAGAAGATTGAGACTTGAAGACAGCGAATTCTTTATGCAAGATATTCAACTTTTTCTCATCCTTTATTTAGATCCGGTTATGTATTCCAAACTCTTCATGTTTTCTTTTTTCTGAATTATGAGTTGCTAAATTAATATTTTGGATGAATGATGTAACCTAGTTTGGATTCCTTAATTTCAATTATCAGGTTTTGATTATAAATTAATTATGTATTGATTTTACTTCTTCTCGTAATACTTGAAGTAATTGGCCATTATTTTATTAAATTTTGGATTGTAACAAATCGAGATGTAAGTTATTAATTTAAACCACATAGTAAAATCCAGCAATTAGATAAAATGTAGAGATACGCTTTTGTTATTGTTGCGGTCTTAAATTGAATTCTTAGGAGATTTAATGCATCTAGTTAATGATTATTCTAACTTCACATAGAGATATAGTGAGTTGACTTAATTATGACTAATTTGAACTTGAGAGAGATAAATTAGGTTAAATTCATAAATTCAACCGAATATAACATTAGGAATAAATCTTGAGACAAGAGATTAGATATGGCAACTATGGTGAATTCGTGAATTCAAACACTTTAATAATTATATTTGATAAATTCTTGATATTTGCGTTCAGCCTATTTTCTTGAATAAATAGAGTAGGATTAGGATCTTCCAATAAACTTACGTCAAAGTGTTTTAATTAGACTAGGATTAGGATTAATTGAACTAGTATATAAATATGATAGTTTTCATGGGAACGATAATCCAGACTCATCAAGTCCACTTTATTACTTGTTAACGATATTGTGCACTTGCAATTATATTTTCTACAACACTTCTCTTGTGGAATTACTTGGCAATGCTAACATGAGATGGTACCTTGAACTTCTTAAACACGAACCGCTCTACATTTTTCTATGTAGAAAAGAACATTATTTCAGAAAGCCATCCATCCATTAACAACGAAATGTCTCCAAGCTTTGTCGATCATGCATAACCCAGTCTAGTCAATCTTGAATAGTCCATGTCCATCCATTAGTATGATTCTCTTGATGAGGTACACACTATTGCAACAATCAACGTAAGGAGTACATATTTATCTACCAAAGGAGAGACGCCACGAGCATCTAATAGACCTATCAATGAGTATGCGGTGAACGCCACTTCGAGGCTCTTGCCTATACGCGTTTGAGGGACTGTTTGGAAAATATTTCAGCTGAGACAAGTGTCGGGTTCCTACGATTTATGAATAGTCATGATTAACTTGTGGGACTTTAGTGGTAGATTGAAAGGGAGTGAGTTATAAACCACACTCTTAATGTGCATAAAGTGGTCTTAAACTTTTAATTTCACTTATATTGAAAATACAAGGCAAGAAAATTCAGCTTTATCCCACCATTTTTCTCTCTAGAAATAGGCCATCCCTTTTCTATTCACTCACTTTACATTTTGTTCTCCAATTCAATATGCACAAGTCACACAAAGATCATTTCTTCAAAAATTGAAGGGGAAAAAAAAAGAGAAGAGTTGAAAAGCAAGACAAAGATTTTCATTTGTTCTTGAGTTCTTTTCAAGCACTAAGTAATTTTCAAGAATTTTGGGAAAGATAATTATTTGCACAAAGTAAATGTAAGTTCAATTTATATTAGTATTTTTGTAGATTTATATAAATTACATTGATTGATAGGTCTTCTATGATATGATATGATTATTAGTCCTACCGGATTAACCCCCTAAAGATGTGAGTTAGAGTGTTCCGTTCACTTTCCTACAGATGCTTGACACTGAAGTAGTATGAGATGTTATTTAACGTTTATATTACATAATTTGAACTATGCGCGTATCTTACTAAGTTTTTTTGAAATACTTATTCCTTTAAACTTTACAAATTTTCAAATTGAAGGAATTTGGTTGGATGGTGGAATCTTGGTGGTGTGTTCTAACATTGGAAGACTCTTTAAGCTTGTTGAACCAACTTTTTTAATGACGTTTTGGGTTTTCAAACTTGGGCATTACAAAATTTGTTTTGGGTTATCCTACGGGTTTAATATTAGTTTTGCAATATTGAAAATGACATTCTTCGTAAGTGATCTCCATATGTCAAACCTCTAGATCTTTCGTTCGAAACATTCGAAATATCCAATAATAATTTGATATCTTCAAACGTTAGATGTATCGATGATTCGTAAACAATGAAGATGTAACAATAAAGGTTAGGCATGAATGAAATACTAATTTGAAAAACAAATATTCCTGCTTGATGGTCTTCGTGCAAAACAAATTGGAAACATTATATTGCATCAGAAGAAGAGTTGAAGATTCGAACATGTGAATGCACAAACCCACGGCCATTTAACATTCAAAACTCTTCCCACGAGTAAATACAGGTATTTTCTTATTGTCGTAGTGGTCATTTTGTAACGAAGAGGAAATGAAAATTCAACTATATACTTATCACATAGATAAACCTAGCATGACAAAGTATTAAAGTGTGAAACTTGCTGCAATGCAGTCTTCGAAACATAACAGTCAGCAAATAATTTTTTATGATATCTTTCTGAATAGAAGAGATGTAAATTACTTGTTTCCTAAAAGTACGGTTAAATTTCTTCCATTGGATTTCTACGTAGAAGTGAAGAGAATACAGTGATATGACTATTGACAATAACTCCACATGTATAATATCCAATGGTGGAGTACACTTTTTTAGTCTTGAGAAATTTATGACAGCTTGGAAAACATGTAAAAACATGAATTTACAATTCCACTACCTCCCAATGATAATGGTCAACATTTTGCGGGATATTAAGGCGATTGCAATCGACAAATGGTTTCCTACCATCAGGCGCACTCTTAATAGATAATTTAAAACCGCATTGGCACTTCTAAATGTATTGTAGTACATGTGGTTACTCCTCTTAATAATGCATCCAAGTGCATATGACATGTAACCTTAGTTGCCAACTCGGCCCAAATTGGATTGATCATATAATAACACATGGAAAGTGACTTAAGATCATCCAGATTGTTTTAACAAAAGCAGTTTGGAGCATCAAGTAATGACCAGACTGATGTGGTTGATTGATGGGATGGGAGTAATAAGGCCCTGTTAACCCGACAGAGGCAAATAGTGTAAATAAGATGAAGTGACTGCCTGAAAACTCAAAGTCAGATGCATAAAAGAATGGCAACAATGACTGCTTGATAAACGCAGGTCAATCACACACGTGTAGGATTTAGATGCTCACAAACCACTTAAGTTCATGCTATAAATAAGAGGAAGAACGCCAGTGATAAGGTAAGTTTTTTTTCTCTAACTTAATCTAGAAAAGAAAGGGCTAAATACATCTACTTTAATATTTTTAGACTTGAGTTGAGCCAGTTCGGTAGAAGTGTGAATTCTAATTTGAGCATCGGAGTGCATAAGGTGGCCACTCCGACTGCCTAAGTTAGCTGACTCCCTTATGTTGATTGTGCAAGGAAAAGACATTAAGAGAAAAGGATCACAATTCAGTGTTGATCTGGAATCCAACTAGGATTTGGGGTCAACATTTTGGCACCGTATGTGGGAAAACGAATACTGAAAACCACGAGGGAACACATGAAAAAAGCTTAGGTAAATCTGAAGCATATGAAGGTCGGGATCCAGAGCTAAGAGGTTAAAGTCCTCAATGGTACAATGAAAGCCCATTGTTGGATAATTTGGTTTTGTAGGCATTTGAAAAATTACCCAAGTCCATTGGAAAAGGAGATGTTGTAATTCAAACCTCTTTGTTGTAAATTTCTTCTCTTTCCCTTTGAGAAAAGGTAAAATTTGATTCAAGTTCTTTGATTGTAATCTTTTCCTTTGAAAAATGGTAAAATTAAATTTGATTCAAGTTCTTTGATTGTAATCTTTTCCTTTGAAAAAAGGTGAAATTTGATTCAAGTTCTTTGGTTGTAAACTTTCCCTTTGAAAAAAGATTAAATTTGATTCAAGTTCTTTGGTTGTAAACTTTCCTATTGAAAAAAGGTGATATTTGATTCAAGTTCTTTGGTTGTGAACTTTCCCTTTGCAAAAAGGAGAAACTTAGTTATACTTACTTTGCTATAATATTTTTCTCCAAAAAAAGGAAGGAAAAAAACGGGTTTCAAGTCTCACTATTGTAAAAACCCCTTTGCAAAAGGGCAAACCCAGCTAAATCATTTAGATAGGATAAACAATTTTCGCAATGAGTGACGAAAACAGAGATACCCATCTGAGGTGAACCAATAAGCAATCGGATGGAGCCTAGCAATCGGATGGAGAGGCTAAAGGAGCTCCTGAAATTGCGCAGTCGCCGAGACAAAGGAGGCAGTCCAGGGCATACCTAGCTCGTAACAAGGAATTTATGGCGGCCCAAATGCTAAAGATGCAGAGGCAACATGTAGCTCAAACTGCTGTTCTCAATTCCTATCCACAGCAAGGATTCATACCCCCGTATCATCTGTATACACTCTGGCCCGGGACTATGATGATCGGCATGAGAATGAGGAAGATGAGAATCACTATTCTTATGCCTTGTTAACCCAGCCAAAGGTTCCATTTCAAAGAAATGAAGAAGTGGATCTGTTTCACTACCAAAATTAGAGGTACAATATAGAAAAAAGTTGTGGGAACCCAAACTTCCCTCCTGGATACTTCTAAGAATTGAAAACATCTCAGGCGTTCAGCGTGTTCGACAGATTAGGAGGCAGACTTCCTAGGAATAGCAAGGAAAGAAGGGCGGCTGCAGCCACCAGCCGAGCACAGCATATGTCTCCACGACACCAGTATCAACCTGTTCAAGCATAAATGTCTCCTACTAGCAGGCCGGTGCAGGAGCTGGGTGAGAAAATGCAACAAAGTCCCCAGCGATGGTTTCTCTACTCCAGCTTCGGTCCTACGAGATAGGCGACCATGAGGAGATAAGCCACTTCTCAGAAAAAATATGGAAATGTATGGTCCCTTATGATTTTGAGATGCCTAAAATAGGCAAATATGCCAGACAAAGAGATCCAGACGATCACATTTTGAACTATAATGCTAGCATGGGTAATGTCGAAGCAACACTAGCGCTGAAATGCAAAGCCTTCCCTTTAACATTAGAAGGAAGTGCGCTCAGATGGTACATCAAACTCTCTCCTGGAAATATCCATAGCTGGAAAGACTTGAAAACAATTTTCAGGAACGGATTTGTATCCTCAAGGCCCGACCAACTCTCCATTCAACACCTACAGGACTTGAGGCAAGGAAAAAATGAATCATTAAAAAGCTACCTGGCCTAGTTCACTGAGGAAATGCATAATTGCAAAAATATCACAGAGGCAAAAATGTTCTACGCACTCAAATGGGGGTTGGACATGAGTAGCATGTTCTGGAGGGATGTTCGAAGCCGAAAATCCCGAGACTACAATACTTTAGTAGACTTGATAAAAAAGTAGATAATATCTGAAGAGATGGTAAGGGCCAGAGACAATCATGCCCAACAGCGTTACAGTCATGGAAGACAGGTGAATGCCAAACCATTTGATGGGAGTGGGCCACCAAGTTGGACACCATCAGGGAGGTCATCATTGTCCATTCTCTAGGGCCGGATCTAGCTATGCAGTTAGGATCATGGAGGCTATCCTAAACTTATACGTCGGGGCGAATACTCTTAATCAAGGTGTGTCGGCTAGAGAAGCAGTCTCTCGACAAGTAAAAAAAGCCATTTACCGGTCCTTACTACGCCTACCACATATTTTATGAGCATAGGACTGAGGACTGCTGTGACATACAAACACTAGCAGAACCAATGGCACAAAGAAAAGACCATCCTTCTTTAGGAAGAAACAAAGGCAAAAACAACTCACCATATCGGTCCAATGAGCTGCGTCGTGGGCGACGCGAGGACGCCATAGATGAGAGACTCGGTAGAGAGAGCGTGGCAGAAGTCAAGAAAAGGAAAATGTTCTAAGGATGGGAAGATTGGACAAGAATCAGCCACAGCAGGCAATCCATCCCCTATCCATGAGATTAACACCATAATAGGAGGCCCTCATCCCGGGAGAAACTCAAATAACTCTTAGAAGAGATATATTCGTAAAGCTAATAAGCCTGCAAATGTGAATTACCACTTATATACAGATCTATTTGGAACCAGAAAAAGCGACCCCATCACCTTCTCCTCCGTCGATGCAGTTGGAGTGCATTTTCTCTACAATAATGCTCTGGTGGTTCGAGCTGTGTTGGTTAGAAATGGCCTGGGAAGAATGATGGTGAATGACAGTAGTTCCATCAATATTATCTATGGGGCAACATACGACAATATGGGGATAGAATCTCTTACCCTGGCCACATTTATGGATTCACTGGGGACTCTATCATTCCCAGAGGAACCATTGTCTTGATGACAAAAATGGGGGAAGCACCAACTATCGTTAGGACCCCCATGGAGTATCTGATAGTTGACAAAAGTTCTTCATATCACGGGGTTCTTGGAAGACCGGCACTTATCAATTTGAGAGCCGTGACGCACACCAAATTCTTGTGCATAAAGTTCTCCATAGATCATGGGATTGCCACTGTGAGGAGAAACCAAACTGAGTCTAGGGCATGTTATACCAATTCCATGAGGAAGTTTTTTAACCGAGAAGTCTGTGTAATTGATGTAGAGATGAGGGAGGTCCTTATAGATCCTGAAAGAACGGATGTTGGGCCCAAGAAAGAGGATGAGCACATGATAGAGCTGGAGGACCTTGAGGACCTAGACCTACGGATGATAGAGGACGAGCCTCGATCATTTCCAGTTGAGAAACTGGAATGTTTTCCTGTGGACCCTATTGATTCTACTAAGGAGTTACAGATGGAGAGCGAATCTCCAACAGATTTCAAAGATCATTTAAAGAAGTTCTTATCTGGAAATTTGGATATATTTTCTTGGAAGCATGGGGATATGTTTGGAATCTATCCAAATGTCAAATGCCATAGATTGCAGATAGATGTGAAGCATTCGAGGCATAGGCAGAAACGGCGACCCATGAGCCCTCAAAAGTATGTAGCATTGGAGGAAGAAGTGTCCAAGTTGTTGAAAAATGGCTTTATAAGAGAGTCCTATTACCCAAAGTAGGTTTCCAACCCAGTACTAGTGCCAAAGTCTTTTGGGAAGATGAGGGTATGCATTGACTTCTCCAATGTCAACCAGGCCAGCCCAAAGGACAATTTTCCCATTTCTCGCATAGACCATCTGGTTGATGCCACGGCTAGACACAAAGTGCTTAATTTTATGGATGCATACTCTAGGTACAATCAAATTCTCATGTACCCACCAGACGAAGAGCATACCTCTTTTATCATGGACATAGGGATGTATTGTTATAAATCCATGCCCTTTGGCTTGAAAAATGCCAGAGCAACATATCAAATGCTGGTAAATAAGATGTTTACCAAGTAACTAGGCAGCACGATGGAGGTATACGTAGGTGACATGCTGGTCAAAAGTCTACTAAATGCCGATCATATTGACCACTTGAAAGAGACATTTGACGTGCTAAGGAGATACAAGATGAAGCTAAACCCACTCAAGTGCGCCTTTGGCGTGGCCTCTAGGAAATTTTTAAGATTTATGGTGAACAAAAGAGGCATCGAGGCAAACCCTAAGAAGATCAGGGCATTGCTTGAAATGAACCCTCTCTAGACTCCAAAAGAGATGCAAAGAATGACTAGTAAAGTTGATGCCTTAAGCCCTTTCATCTCAAAGTCCACCGATAAATGCTTACCTTTCTTCAAGGTTCTGAAAGAAAAGAAGAGATTTGAATGGTCTGCTGAATGTGAAGATGCTTTCCAAGCTTTGAAGCAATACTTGGGGAGAGCTCTGCTCTTGTTAAAGCCATCTGAAGGAGAGCCCTTGATGCTATATTTGGCTGTCTCTGAAGAAGAAATCAGTGCAATACTCAATAGGGAAAGTAACGGTCATCAGTAGCCCATTTATTATGTAAGTAAGGTTCTACTTGGTGCTGAAGCCCGCTATCCAAAAAAGGATAAACTTGCATTAGCTTTGGTCATATCCTCTAGAAAACTCAGGCCTTATTTCCAATCACACACCATCTGTGTATTGACTACATTACCTTTGAGCCAAGTGTTGCAGAAACATGATGCCTCTGGAAGATTGATGAAATGGACTATAGAGCTGAGTCAATTTGACCTTCAGTATCAGCCTCGGAGTGCCATCAAAAGCCAAGCTTTAGCTGACTTTGTGGTTGAGTTCACCCACACTCTAGATGTAGAAATGATTGACCAACCTAAGTCTACTCAACCTTGGAGACTATGTGTGGATGGATCTACAGGTGAGTCTGGGTCTAAAGAGGGAATAATGCTAATTAGCCCAGAAGGACACAAGTTGCACAGTGCTTTGCACTTCAGATTTAAAGGGTCCAACAACGTTGCTAAATATGAGGCTCTATTGGATGGATTAAGGCTAGCTAAATCCCTACAAGTCAAAGTTATAATTGTGCACAGCGACTCCTAACTAGTTTTCAACCAAGTGAAAGGTAATTTTGAGGCTAAGGATAAGAATATGGCTTCTTATCTCAAGAAAGTGCAGCACTTAGCACCGATGTTTGAAAGTTTTGAGTTGTTCCAGATCCCTAGGGCTAATAACTACAGCGCAGATGCATTGTCGAAGCTGGCCAACAATAAAGACTCAGACCTCTTTGGCTATGTCCAGATTGATCAAAACCCACTACGAAGCAAGATGGCAATGTTTTCACCATCGAAGGTGCAAATTCATGGATGAAACCCATCATCACATATTTAGTGGATCAGGTTCTTCCAGAGGACAAGGATGACACGGAGAAGATGCAGAAACTTTCAGTTCGCTTCGTTATACGGGATGGATGTGTAGGACCGGATGAAGTAGACTACATAATGCGATAAATTTACGAAGGATTGTGTGGTAACAACACTGGGGCTAATTTCTTAGCCCATAAAATCCTCCGACAAGGATACTGCTGGCCTAATCTCAAGAACGACACTTTTAAATTTGTACACAAATGCGACAAGTGCCAATGCTTTGCTCATTTGCACCGACAGCCCCCGCATGATTTTCAGGTTGTGTCAAGTCCATGGCCTTTTGATAAATGAGGAATAGATATTATCGGTCCCATGCCACAAGGACGAGACCATCATTGTTACGCGATTGTGGCTATTGATTACTTTACCAAGTGGGTTAAGTCAGAGCCAGTGATGCAAATCATGGAGGCAAATACCTCCAAATTTAATTAGAAGAATATCATTTGCACGTTCGGCATTCCCCGCTCTCTAATCTCAGGCAATGCCAAGTAGTTCAAAAATCAAATATCGAAAAATTGTGCAACAACTTGGGGATAACATAACACTTCTCGTCCCCACATCACACCAAGCTAATGGTCAGGTAGAGGCAAAGAACAAGACCATAAAGTACACCTTGAAGAAAAAGCTTGAGTCAGCAAAAGGAGCATGGGTGGATGAGTTGCTCCAGTGTTGTGGGCAATACGCACTACAACTCGAACTGCTACTGGAGAAACCCCATTTTCTACGGCGTATGGGGCTGAAGCAATATGCCCTGTAGAAATTGGGCTACCATCCCATAGGAAAATCCACTTTGAGAAAATTTCTAATGAAGATTTCTGAAGGGCTGAATTGGATCTCATCCAGGAACGGAGGGATGTAGCACAAGTAAAGCTAAAGCGTTATCAATAGAAGATGGCACGCTATTTTATCAAGAGAGTGAAGACCTGCTCGTTCCAAGTAGGGGACTTGGTCTTGAGGAAAGTGATCACATCTACCCAAGAGCACGGTGTATGAACTTTGGGCCCCAACTAGGAAGGTCCTTACAAAGTTGTGAGTGAAATGGTTCCTGGGACGTATGAGCACCTCTACTGATACTATCAGTAAATTTTTTGTAGTCAATTTACTTTAATATCTTTAATATTCTATCTAGATTGCCTGAAGATTTGAATTCGATAGGCACCTTATTGGGGGCAAAAATGATCTTAAGTGGATATTTGTCTTATTTTGTCATCAATCAAAGATATCAAACTTGCAAAGAACAAATATGTCCTAGTAGAATGGGTTGTTAAATTCCAATTATTGGTTAATCATTTCAAGGATTCAATATTAAACTTCAGCAATTACTTGACGAACTCCAGAGTACATAAATCTTTCAAACTGGCTGGTGCCTGAAGCGCTTACGCCTGATCAAACCCTCGTTAAGCCCCATTTTGGGGTGATCAGAGTCCTAACATTTGTTTATGAAAGTTATTCTTTTGACTGAGGCAATTTAAAAGAAGAAGACGCTGTAAAGTTGTTTGTACTTGCCATTCAAGCCGGAGTGTTAAAACTTGTTAATATGAACCCATTCGAAGACTCACCCAGTCTGTCCCATCTGGTGAGCCTGGATCGAAGCCTGTATGCTTAGGAATTGAATTGATTTTTATTTCTTTCAATCCAAATGAAATAGGGTGAGTTAGGATCAAAACAATCCACGAAGTGATTGAGAGTCTTGGCTAGGACTAAAAACAATGGATAGAATTTAACAACTAAAGCTTGCGCAAAGCATAAACATAGGAATAAACACATTAAGAAACAAAGTTAATGTTTCATTCAAGGATAAAATATTACAAAAAGTTTTTCAAAAATAAAAGTACAAGAAGCCCTAGTCTAAGCTTCGTCAGTATGGGGCTGGTCTGCAGAATCCTCAGCTTCTTCAGGGATTGGGTAGTTTGCTTCCCAAGTAAAGAGGTCAAGGTTGGGATGAAGCTCTTTCAGCTCGGAGAGCACCTGGCGAGCACCAAAATTGACGAAGAAGGCCTGGAGATTTTCATAGTCTTAGATGAATTTGAACTAATTCCTAAAATTCTCAACTCTGGCCTTCATAGCCTCTTCAGTGCCCTCTGTCAGTTTCAGATTAGCTTACTTCAAGCCGGAGCATTCAGCCTTTAGATAATCTATAGAATTTTCCAACTCCGCTACTTTGTCAACCAAACCCCTTTTCTGCTCATTGGCCTTTTCCAAGGCCTTGGCTGTTAACTCTTGAGCTAGAGTGGCATGATCGTATCTCTTAGAAAATTTGGCCACATCAGACTTAGCAGTTTGCAGATCTACCTTCAGCTTGTCCCTCTCCTCAATGACGATCCTCGTTCTCGCTTCGACTCATTGAGAGACCCCCTGTAACCAAATGTTCCGCTCCTTAAAATGGTCCTGGTCTTTTATTATCTTTTCAATATTGCGAAGGGCAGTGTCCATGTTCTTTTTATTTTATTCCATGTCTCAGACACTTATCTCCACCTCTTCGATCAAGACCATGGATCGGGCGTTAAGAGCCTCGGGGCGTTGACTTTTCTTGATGGATGACTTAGCAGAATAAGTAGCTTAGCCATCTGTCTAGAAATAGTCTATGGTGGTGGTGGCCTTTGAAGATGATTCGACAGCAAGCTCAAGGCCTCAGAGTCAATTTCAGATGGCTTTCTTTCAAAAATCTTCTTAATGTGCACTGTGTGATCGTAGATCTCTCCTTCTGGCTCTGAGAGCTCCTCCTCCTCAAGAAATTTGGAGACCCCATCACCCTCGGCTGCCAAATTTTGAAGAGATTTGGATGAGGTAGTCCTTGGCTTTTTGGTATTCCTGGTAAGACCCTCTACCTCCAAAACTTCCAGGTCATCTTCGTCCCTCAAGGACCGCTTGGAAAACCCTCCTACATCAGGGACAACCTCTTTCTTATCTATTTTTTTCCTTCTCAGTTCACCTGGCCCCCAACTCTTACTTTTGCACAATTATCTGCAAACCTTGACATGACATGGTGGAGACCAAGGTCATTTGCCTCAGATCAGTAAGGGCAGGGGCAATGTGTTGATCTTTTCCTCCATCCTTGAGGCTAAGCCCAGTGAGAGTCCTTTTCTGATCATGATCAGCAGACTTCTTCTTCATCACCAGAGATATTTTCTTCGCCGCCAACCCAGCTAGCTCAATCTTTGGAAATGCGCTCGATCCTGAAAACGTGCTTGCTTAGAATAGTCAATATTAACAATAAAGCGAAAGTAAAACCTGAACTTCAACAAGAAGAGACCCAATAGACGGTAATTTAGTGTGGGTACCTTGTTTCTTCATTAATTGGTGTTTTACAAAGAGATGGTTCAAGCATATAACTTCGAAGAAATATCCTTTGTAGAAGTAAAGCCGGATGATCACTGCTAGTTCTGCTCTGTCAGGAAGTTCCTAGGTACCTTGCCTATAATGAAACGATGAGTAGATTAAACATTTGTTCTATGAAAAGGTATGACAAATAACAATGTAAATAACAAGCAATATAAGGAAAAACTCACGACAATGGGACATGGTTCTCGGGATTGTTAGCTCAGGGACTGGATCGCTAGGAAAAGACTGTCAGTCCTCTGTTGCCCAAATCCACTAGCTCCTCTAGTATTTGATTGAAGAATGATGTCCGGTGATTACTGTGCTATAAGTTAATACCAGTCATTCACCCCTACTTTAGGCTCTCCATCCCTCTTAGCACACCTATTTAGTTTGAATAAGGCGTGGAATACGTACATGGGCATAGGGTAGTCAGAGCTTACTTCTTGCCATAAAATCCAGGTCCCTACTGCTTGGGTCCAAAGTTAAGAGACAACCGATGCGAGCAAAGGTTGTATCTTTTAAGTATGGCCCTGAAAAATGGTTGAGGATGTAGCCTCACCCAACAGGCTAGAGCATCGCTCATTATGTCTACGTGCCCGTCAGTCGGAGTGCACGACCTATATTTCTTATTGGAAAATATCAATCTCACCCTCTCCGGGACCCTATATTGCTCACTAAGTTTAGTAAAGTCTAAGATGTTAAGCTCAGAGGGATACTTGTTGCAAGTCCAGTATTCAAGATTGGGCTCAGGATCCTCATGCTCACCTGACAGGTCACTGACATACTTTACCTAGCCCTTCACCCTATCAATCTCATTAGGGGTAAAACCCAGGTTAACCCTATGGGTTCTAGGACTGACTCTACCTACCTCTCCAAAATTAACCCCCCCGGAAGGACCGGCTACCTCTTTTCTTTTCTTTTCTTTTGCTTTAGGCTCTCTTCTCTCTTCATCTTCATGTCTGCTGCTTCTTCCACATTTAGATTTGCCATCAAAAATTCGGTCCTTTCTGCTTAGCTGTCGTAGAATCACTTAAATTTATTACTCCAGAAAATCTTTCAGTTTTCTTTCTCCTAAGAATTTTAAAATAATTGGCATTGAAGGACATTTTTGAAATAGCACAAACAGCCCTAATAGGCTCTTCCACGGCTATCATATCACCTGGAGCAATCTACCCAACCTTCTCTATATTATCACCACCACAATCAACCATCTTACAGTGATGAGAGTTTGCAATATTTTTGAAATAAAAGGAGTAAGAAGAAAAATAAAAATATAAGAAACACTAGGAAGAATTACGAGGCACATGTTTAATATGGGATGAATGTATACCTTCTGAAGTTTGGAGGGGTCTTTGTTAATGGTTTCCTCCTTGCAGTGGACAAGGTCACTTAAATGAACAAATGGTAGGTAAGAAGAATGAGATATGTCACTTTGACAGGAAAATGTGCCTTTCCTGACTTGAAGAAAGAGAAAGAAGCTTTTTCTGAATACACTTGGAATTCAAAATGGCGTAAAAAAAGTTAGGCATGAAATACCCTAAGGCATTTATAGAAGTTGCCCTCTATCCCGGCCGTTTGTTTCTTTATCCAATGGATCCAGGTATCTCGCGTACCTTCTGATCCTAACAATTGAAGACCAAGAGCGTGAAAGCATTCAAGCATCCAATGGCCTAAGTTCACAGGTGTCCTGTACGCGCACTTGAGGCTGCATTGTTTGAAAGCTCATTAAATAGCGCAGCCCTCATCAATACATTCCCACGTCCCCAGGCCATCATTGCAGGCCATTTTTTAAGCCTGGAAATCCGAAACGCTAAGCCAACTTGTAAACTACTAAACCACTCAACGGTCAACTTTAAACAAATCTTATTTGTTGTCCTACAAATGTTCAAGCTCCGGATCTTTATCTTGGAGTAGAATCACTCCAGCGCATAATGATGGACCAGAACATTCAATGGCCACACCACGAACTATAACACACTTCGTCACGTACCCAGTCCCTCTAACCACAAGAAGACTCGGTGCTTTGTTATAGGACTTAATAAGCCCATGGACTAACATGAATAGTTAAGTCCTGGGCTTGGGAGACTATTGTTATGCCTCTTAATAATGCATCCAAGTGGTGTATGACGTGTAAACCTTAATTGCCAACTCGGCCCAAATTGGACTGATCACATAATGACATGTGAAAAGTGACTTATGATCATCCAGACTGCTTTAAAAAAGTAGTCTGGAGCATCAAGTAAGGACCAGACTGACGTGATTGATAGATGGGACGGGATTAATAAGACATTGTTAACCTGACAGAGGCAGAGAGTGTAAATGGGATAAAGTGACTATCTGCAAACCCAAAGTTAGACTCATAAAAGAACAGCAATAGACACGGGTCAATCACACATGTGTAGGAGTTAGATGCTCACAAACCACTTAAGTTCATGCTATAAATAAGAAGAATAACGCCAGTGATAAGGTAAGTTTTTTTTCTCACTTAATCTTAAAAAGAAAGGGCTAAATACATCTACTTTAATATATTTAGACTTGAGTTGAGCCAGTCTGGTAGAAGTATGAATTCTAATTTGAGCGTCGGAGTGCATATGGTGGCCACTCCGGTTGCTTATGTTAGCTAACTCCCTTATGTTGATTGTGCAGGGAAAAGACATTAACAGGAAATGATCACAATTCAGTGTTTAACTGGAATCCAACTAGGATTTGGGGTCAACACATGTCATTTGTATTTTTGTCACACCCTGGTTAAATAGGAAGAAAAATAGGTATTGTTGACGTTAATCAGAGCTGAAAACATATCAAAATGCTTGTTACCCTTATCACCTATCAGCTTCATTGCCATCACAAATTTGGGGAAGATCAATCTCACGCTCTCCAGGGAAAGATCAATCTCACGTCCTCATTGGAGAAGATCAATCTCACGCTCTTCAGGACCCTATATTGCTCCTTAAGTTTAGTAAGGTCTGAGATGTTAAGCTTAGAGGGATACTTGTTGCAAGCCCAGTATTTAGGATTGGGCTTAGTATCCTCATCCTTCCCGGACAGGTCTGACATACTCTACCCAGCCTTCCACCCAATCCATCTAATTGGAGGTAAGACCTAGGTTAACCTTATGGGTTCTAGGATTGACTCTACCTACCTCTCCAGAATTAACCCCCTGGAAGGAACGGCTACCCCTTTTCAATTTTTTTTTTTGCTTTAGGCTCTCTTTCCTCTTCATCCACGTGTGTCTCATTGTTTCTTCCACGATTAGACACTGTCATCACAAATTTGTCTTCTCTCGTCATTTGTCGTAATCACTTAAATTTATTACTCCAAAAAATATTTCAATTTTTTTTTCTCTTACGCATTTTAAAATAATTGGCATTGAAGGACTTTTTTGAAATAGCACAAACAGCCCTAATAGGCTCTGCCATAACTATAGTATCCCCTAGAGAAAATCCTCCAACCTCATACATATTATCACCACCACAATCAACCATCTTGCAGTGATGAGAGTTGGCAATATTTTTGAAATGAAAGGAGTAAGAAAAAACTAAAAATATAAGAAACACTAGGAAGAATTCCCAAGCACGTGTTTAATATGGGATGAATGTATACCTTTTGAAGTTGGGATGGGTCCCTGTTCACGGCTTCCTCCTTGCAGTGGATAAGGTCGCTTAAATAAACAGCTGGGAAGTAAGAAGGATGAGATATGTCACTTTGCGAGAAAAAGTACCTTGCCTGACTTGAAGAATGAGAAATAAGCTTTCTCTGAATACACTTGAAATTCAAAATGGTGTAAAAAAAGGTTGGTCATGAAATACCCTAAGGCATTTATAGAAAGTTGCTCTCCATCCCAGCCGTTCATTTCTTTATCCAACGGGTCCAGGTATCCCACATGCCTTCTGATCCTAACCGTTGAAGACCAATAGCATTCAAGCATTCAAGCATCCAATGGCCTAAGTTCACACGTGTCCTGCACGCGTGCGTGAGGCTGCATTGTCTAAAAGCTCATTAAATAGCGCAGCCCTCATCATTACATTCCCACGTCCCCAGACCATCATTGCAAGCCATTTTGTAAGCTTGGAAATCCAAAATGCTAAGCCAACTTGTAAACTACTAAACCACTCAACGGTCAATTCTGAACAAATCTGATTTTTTATCCTACAAGTGTTCAAGCTCCGAATCTTTATCATGGAGTAGAATCACTCTAGTGCTTAATGATGGACCAGAATGTTCAATGGCTGCACCACAAACTATAACACACCCCGTCATGTACCCAGTCTCTCTAACCACATGAAGACTAGGTGCTTTGTTATAGGACTCGATAAGCCCATGGACTTACACTAATGGTTAAGTCATGGGCTTAGGGGACTATTGTTACGCCTCTTAATAATGCATCAAGTGGCATATGATGTGTAACCTTAGTTGCCAACTCGGCCCAATTTGGACTGATCACATAATGACATGTGGAAAATGACTTATGATCATCTGGAATGCTTTAACAAAAGTAGTCTGAAGCATCAAGTAAGGACCAGACTGACGTGATTAATTGATGGGACGAGAGTAATAAGACCTTGTTAACCTAACAGAGGCAAAGAGTGTAAATGGGATGATGTGACTGCCTGCAAATCCAAAGTCAGACTCATAAAGAAATGGCGACAGTGACTGCTTGATAGGCGTGGGTCAATCACACACGTGTAGGAGTTATATGCTCACAAACCACTTAAGATCATGCTATAAATAAGAGGAATAACACCAAGGACTGGCTCACTTAATCTAAAAAAGAAAGGGGTAAGTTTTTCTCTCACTTAATCTAAAAAAGAAAGGGCTAAATACATCTACTTTAATATATTTAGACTTGAGTTGAGCCAGTCCGACAGAAGTATGAATTCTAATTTGAGCATCGGAGTACATACGGTGGCCACTCCGGCTGCCTATGTTAGCTGACTCCCTTATGTTGATTGTGTAGGAAAAAGACATTAAGAGGAAAGGATCACATTCAGTGTTGATTTGGAATCGAACTAGGATTTGGGGTCAACACACATGATTTGTATTTTTGTCACACGCTGGTTAAATAGGAAGAAAAATAGGCATTGTTGACATTAATCAGAGCTGAAAACATGTCAAAATGCCTTTTACCCTTATCACCTATCAGCTTCATTGCCACATTAATTTCCTACTAGATAATGAATAAAGACAAATTAGGTCAAGAAAACCATATAAAACAACTATATGAAAAATGTAGATTTTTTTTCTTCTGAAAAATATATCTGGTACCTCTTCTTCTAGTATGTATTCAAATGAACGAATTGATGTGAAATGATGCTTTAGAAAAGAAAGAATACCAACATTTGTCTCTTATCTATTCACAGTATGAATGCACATGTGCGAGACACCATAAACGAAAAATAAATAATAAAATAATACAATGCTGAAAAGTGACCGGAGCATTGGATAGACCAAAAGGCATCATACGGTATGTATATGTACCATGGGGACACGTGAAGATAGTCTTCTCTTGATCCTCGATAGCTCTGATTATATCCAGAGTATCTATCTAGAAAGCAATAATGGAAGTGTCGGGCTAACTTTCCATTATCTGATCAATGAATGGAAGGGGAAAGTGATCTCTCCTTGTAGCTGTGTTAAGTTTACGGTAGTCAATGCAAACTCTCCATCCCATGATTGTTATGGTGAAAATCAATTTATTCTTTTACACTACCTGAACTGAGCTCACCCATGCACTATCTAAGATTGGATAGATAATCCCTCCATCCAAAAGTTTTAATACCTCTACTTTGACCATTTCTTTCATATTAGGATTCAACATCCTCTGACTGTCAACACTTGGTCTAAAATTATACTCCATGAGGATTTTATGCATGCAAAGTGTTGGGCTAATGCCCTTGATGTCAGCAATAGACCACCCAATAGCTGTCTTGTGATCTCTGAGCACTCGGAGCAACTTTTCCTCTTCAAGCTCACTAATAGAATTTGCAATTATCACGGATAGTGTAGATGATTCTCCCAAGTAAGCATAATGAAGATGAGATGGCAAATGCTTGAGCTCTATTATTGGAGGCTGCTGAACAGAAGACAAAGGCTTTGTAGAACCTATGCCCACCTCTTCAAAGTTTGTTTTGCGTCTATATGGATGATTAGCTTCAAGATACATTGCACACATCTCATTCTCACCAGAATTAGTGTGAATGGATTGAGAATGCACAATACAGGCCTACAATGGATCTGATAGATTATTCAATTGAAAAGCGTCATGAACTACAGTATCAATCACATCAATTTTAAAGCAGTTATCTGACTCTGTTAGATATTTTATGGCCTTGAATAAATCAAAAGATACATGCTCTTCATTAAGCCTCAGAATCAGTTGGCCTTTTTGCACATCAATAAGAGCTCTAACGGTAGCTAGGAATGGTCGGTCCAAAAAAAGTGGCATGTCTATAACCTCATCCATGTCAAGAATAATACAAATCAAACGAAAAGATGAATTTGTCCACTTTTACCAGGATATCGTCAACAATTTCTCTTGGATGTTTGATAGACCGGTTAGCTAGTTGTAGAGTTATTGTATTTACTTTAGCCTCTCCTAAACCTAATTTTCTAAAAATAGAAAGTGGCATCTGGTTAATACTTGTACCTAAATCACATAAAGCCTTTTCAAAACAATAGTCTCAAATGGTGCAAGGTATTGTAAAACTCCCTAGATCTTTTAGTTTAGAAGGTAGCTTATTTTGTAAAATAGCACTACACTCCTCTGTCAACATCACTGTCTCATATTCCTCTCTCTTGCATTTATTTAAAAGAATGTCTTTCATGAATTTTGCATAACTAGGCATCTGAGCAAGTGCGTCTGCAAAAGGGATGTTGATATATTGCTTCTTGAAGATCTCAAAAAATTTTGCGAACTGCTTGTCCAAGTTGTGCTTTTGTAGTCTCTGAAAAATAGGATTGAAGGCTCATATGGTTTGATAAGAGTAGTTTCCTTAACATGTGGTGTACTTGAACTCTTATTAATAGATATATCTACTATCTGCTCAATTTGTTCCACGTGATCCTTATCAGTCGACGGTACATTTTCTTTATGTACAACTGGTCTCTTAACATGAATCTGGTAACTGGACCCCACTTCTAGTAGTAATGGCTTTAACATGTTCATTGGGATTTACCTTCGTATTACTTGGCAAAGTACCCGGTGCTCTGCCTGGTATAGCAACTGCCATATTCTTTATTGATGCGCCCTGATTTTGAAAAGTGGTCTCCATCTTTCTCATGAATTAATTATTTTCTTCCATGTACTGCTCAGTTTTCTCTATGAATTTAACAAACATATCTTCTAGTGCGATTCTCTTTTCTGGCTACTAAAACTGAGGACCATGTGGTCTGATATTATTCTGATTATCCTTCTAAGAGAAATTTGGATGATTTTACCAACCCGGATTAAATGTGTTAGAGAACGGGTTATCGTGTTGGTGTTGACCACCTTGAATATACTCAACTTGCTCGGGCTGCTGTGATAGAATAGGACATTCTGATGTACTGTGACTAGCCCCGCATTCTTCACAAGTTGGTTTCTTCACTTGCACCGCATTGGCTGAATACGACATACCTTCTACTTTGTGTACCAAAGAGTTTGTTTTTGCATATAACGCCATGAAAGTGTCTACTTCATGTACTCCTGCAATTCTCTTGTGTAAAACTCTATCTAATGCCCACATGGCGTGCTACTCTTTCAAACAGCTATAAAGCTTCAACAATAATTTTGGTAGATAACAAGCCGTTGGATGAAGAGTCTACCATGCTTTTAAAATAAGGAAGTAAGTCCAGCGTAAAAATACTGAACTTGTAGGCCCTTACTAATGCCATAATGAGGGCACCTCCTTAGCATAATTTTTAATATGTTCCATGCCTCATCAAAATATTCAGATTCTGACAACTGAAATATAGATATGGCATGCTTCAACTTTGAAATCTTGATCGGTGGAAATAATTTTGTGTAAAACTTTTGGGCAAAATCAATCAAAGTAGTGATGCTATCAATCGGCTGTGAGTCTAACCAGTCAAGATCTTTGACGCGAAGAGTATGTGGGAATAAATGTAGATAGATGGTGTCGTCTGAGGTCTCTTGATATTTGAAATGTTGGCACATTTCTAAGAATCGTGAAATATGTGTATGTGGATTCTTGTCGACCCTACCATAGAATTGATGTCCATTCTGAAAGAAATGAACATTGGTCTTCAACTAGAAGTTCAGCTGTCCAACAGGTGGGTAGACAATGATAGATTGGCTCTGGATAATCTGCAAAGTCATAAAATCTCCCACTAGCATATTTTCTTCATTAATGGCTATCTCTCTATTCTCCCGTCCTACCGGAGCAATCTCATTGTTATTCATGGTGTCATGCTTCTTCTTTTTTGGTATGTCTTTCTTACTTCTCTTTACCTACGATGGAAAGTGCGTTCAATCTCTGGATATGCTGAAATTAGATACCTATGTCTCACGCTTTGCATGCAAAGGCCTGAAAAGAAACAATTTAAACACTGAATTAAATTGAAAAATAATAAAACAATAAAGTTCGAATTAATGCTAAAATAACTGAAAAAGAACTAGAACAAAATCTCCGGCAACGGAGACAAAAACTTATTAGCAATTTATTTTGTACTGTAAGTGTACGGATCGCACAAGTAATAAAGTGGATTTTAGAGTCCAAGTATCATACTCATAGGAATTTAGATAGGTCAACATAAATTAACCTTAACCGAATCAATTTAACTTTTGAAGTTTGAATGCCTAAAATTAACTAAAAAGAATTAACTAAATATAATTTAAACAAATAAAAGATTAAGTTCGCGTCAAATTACTTTAAATATGGAAAAAAAACTACTAGGATCCCGAATTCACTTGTAGTAGTTAATTCTTTATCTGGATTATTGAATTGACAACATATATCAATTATGACGATCAATACTCCTAAATTGTTCAATAGTTTCTCTCTTATAAAATCAAACATATTCATATGTATGACCCGACTATATCTCTATGACGAATGTGAATACACAAGAATGAATTAAGTTGTAATGAGTAATTAAAAATCACGTAAAGCATAGTGGTATATCTCTATCCCTTATCGGACTTTACGATAATTAAAATTATGTATAGCCTGTTTTCAATCTCTCGATCGTAAAACAAACCACAAGAATCATACAATCATTACATATATAATTGTAGATGAAAAGAAATCAAAATTAATTATTCAAAACTATATTAATGCATATCGTCAAAAATCAAATTTTCAAACTGAATAATTAAACTACAAGTTTCATCGTAATCCTAGCACAAAAAGGATTTAGCCTAACATACTAAAAAGAAGAAAAGAAAAAGAAAAGAAAAAATTCCTCACCTAGATAAGATGAAAACTTGAAAGAATGGATCTTGATCTTTGTTCGATCTCACAATTATTTACTCCTAAATTTTTGGCCTAAGGACTCATATATATAGTCTCCTTATATTATCCCAAAAATTCCTCAAAATCATGGTAAAAAAATATTCCTAATTGGAGTCGAACTCAAAAGGGTAAAAACAAAATTCGGCTATGTTGAGATGGCAATGGGCCGAGCCGGGTCGACTTGGCACATGCCATATAGGGTCCGGCTTGGCCTGTCTCAAAAAAGTGGGTTCAGACAGGCCCGTGGTCCACGGGCCAAGCCACGGGCCGGTCCGTGGACCCACGTGAAATTTAATATTTTTTTTTGTAAAGTTAAAAAAAGAAAATAAGAAATATGGAAATATAATTGCTAATTGCAACTTTTGGTCCCCAGCCAATTTGGTCCCATTTGGACCACGGACCACAGACCAATTCATGAACCGATCCACGAGCTGAATCCACGAGCCAAGCTTGGCTTGGCCCGTGTTTCCTTTCTTGATCTGGCTCGGGCCACTCATGGGCAGGACTTTGAAGGGCTGGGCCGGCGGGTTGACGGGCGGACCAGCCTGGCCCTTTTGCCATCTCTACATGCTATGACACTTTTGCACGGTGATCGCCTAATACAAACCCAGGCAATCACCTAGGCCAAGGGTTTGGACTCTGCTGTCATTGTATGAGACTGGGTGTTTGCCCAACTTAAAAGTTCTCCTCTGCACGTTTTGAGTCCTCCAACTTTGTATTTTGGCCACTTTTGTCCTCAAATCTTTCAACAACCTCAAATGTGGTCTTTCAAGCTTCAATTGAGTGCAATTTGATCTTCGTACTTCTAAAATATCTCCCAATTTGTTACTCTTCACATCTATTGTTCTCCACTTGCTTATAAACGAGTCCAAAATTGAAATTGAAAGAAAATACACTAAATTAAGTATAAAATCTATAAAATAATAGTACAAGAGCTTAGCTTTGAAGTCTGAATAAGTGCACAAAATGCACTTATCAAACACCTCATAACTAAACATTTGTTCGTCCTCGAACAAAAACAAAACTAAAATAAAAATCTAAATTTAGCTAAGAGAATCACAAGAAACAGATTTAATGTTGAATTTCTTACCAAATGGCTCAGGTTCTAATATAAAGCAACACTTTTAGAAATATATTAAACAACACCACAAACAAATTTTTACTTATCCGATGCGACATTTATTAAATGTGTGATTAGCCAAATATTGAACTTACACCTATATTAGACCACGACCAATAGTGAGTGTGTGATGTCATTGTCTTTCATGAAGAGAAAAGATATTGACTTCGAGCAGTTACCGGAGTCTGCTCATTTTGGACAATTTTTCTTAATGTGCCCAAATTGTCCACACCTCCAACAAACTATTAGTCACTCGAGGTAAAGGTTCGCCTTGTTTCAACCAACTGAGAGTTTCACTGAGGTGCAAGCCACCTTGGTGAACCCTTTATTTTTCCTCAATTATTAGTTCTGTCTCATTGAAGCGATTCTACGAAACATATAGAAGTTCACAAAACTATGGGTCTCCTTGGTGGTGTGGCCCATATGTGATATGTGGCCTTTGGTTCTAATGTGGCATCCACGTGGGGCAAAGTACTAACAATAGTCTACCAAGTTCGAGTTTAATATTCATGTTAGGCTTAAGTTAGAATGATTTTCAGGTATTCTTGATTTCTCAGGCCACGATTCGTCTTATGCGATCTTATACTACACCGAGCCTAATAGCTACATTGGGATTGTGATTTTGAGGTTCGCTTACTTTCTTAGGTAATGCCTTGTATGACTCGTGAACCTACTTCACTTGGAAAATTCCTGAGATGTCTTGATGTTACTCTGTTGCCTTGTGTAGCAAAATAGTAGCAATAGTCACCCAAATCTGAGTGTAATATTCACATTAGGCTTACAACATGGGGGGTTTTTAGAGAATAGGACAAGGGCCAAATGGAGCATATGGCAACTTTCCATGGGTGTTGCAAAGGTTTTACCAACTAATGATGCTAATGTGGTAGTAAACTTTATCAAAAAGTATATATTAAGTAGGTATGGAGCACCTGTGTCATTATTAGAGATGGTGAAACTCACTTTTGTAATCGCTTTTTTATGGAGATGCTTCATAAATATGGTGTGCAACATCGAGTTGCCACTCCTTACCACCCACAAACAAGTGGGCAAGTCGAGACATCTAACAGGAAGTTGAAATGAATTTTGGAACTAACTATAAACTCATCTAGCAAGGATTTGTCCAAAATTTTTGATGATGCACTGTGGGCGTACATATTGCATGATTTTCAAGACACCCTACTGGAATGTCTCTATACGGGGGTAGTGTTTGGGAAAAGCTTGCCATCTACATGTGGATTCAGCACAAAGCTTATTTGGTACTCAAACAGTTGAACATGGATTTAGAGAAGGCCGATGAAACAAGACTCTTGCAGCTAAATGATATAGATAAGTTCAAACTGGATGCTTATGAAAATTCTACAATCTACGAAAAACGTACAAAGAAATAGCATGAACAACACATTCAACAAGATAAGCCGTACTTTTGTATAACTCCATTTTGAAGCTCTTCTTGGGAAAATTATGGTCTAAGTGGCCAGGACCATTCACAACAGCTCAAGTATTTTCCTATGGTATAGCTCAATTGTATCACCCAACCTAAGGAAATTTCAAATTCAATGGCCAGAGCGTGAAACACTGTGGAGGTCTTTTACTTACTTCTTTTATTTTTTATTTTTTAGCGTAAAAATAAGTTCACTTTTTAGGTATTTTTATAGGATTTCTAAGCATTTTTAGTCTAGGTTATCGTGGTCCCGATTTTATATTTTTATTGAGCATCATAAAGTTTAAGGTGCAATAAGCTTATGGTTAATATTCAGTGTCAAATAGAGTTGATTTGATAGGTAACGGGGCAGAATTTAAAAAAAGTACAAAATGGCACAAGTATAGTGCATTGGCCTCGATTTGCATACCACGAACCGAAGCCATCAGTATGTCGTGGTCAGACTGCGGTTGGTTGGAGTTTTTTTTTAAAACTGCCTCTTAGCCACTTTTCTCCACTTTTCTTTTAAAATCCTCCAAATCCTCTCCACCCAATCTTAAAATTTCATTCCAATTTGAATTATTAAGGTGTAGATTACAATATTTCATTGCGATTTAGGAAACAATCAATTAAAATCATCTTAAATTTTTTAATTGCACAAGGTTAGTATGGCTAAACCCTAAGTTTTGTGAAATCTATGCACCTATGGCTTTGATTTTTGGATGATAAGGTGATGAACATTTGAATGTATGAAAATTTGGGTTTGATAGAACCTTAGGTATATGTGATTTTAGATTGTGTAGCAATGCCCTCAAGGTGTTTGATGAAAGTTCTCAGCCAAGGTTTCTAGAGTATTTCTCCATGACTTTTTAGGGTATCATTACACTAAGTTTGGGAGTAGTTCTCACATCAATTGCACCTCAAAAATTGGGAAATTTTACACATGGCACTAGACACAGGCTACATTGCACAACACATACTCATGGCTCCTAAAGCTCTTATTTTGCTAGTGCTCCTCCCATATTGTTTGAGTGTGTTGTGCAATGTGGTCTATGTGCCTAGTGTCATGTGTGAAATCTCCCAATTTTTGAGGTGCAATTGATGTGAGAACTACCCCCAAACTTAGTATAATGATATCCCAAAACGTCATTGAGAAATATGCTAAAAACTTTGGTTGAGAACTTTCATCAAACACCTTGAAGGCATTGCAACACATAGCCTAAAATCACATATACCTAGGGTTCTATCAAACCCAAATTTTCATATATTATATTCAAACCTACAAATTTTATCACCACATCATCAAAAAATCGAAGCCCATACTCCATCGTACAGTAAAAATCCATAAAAGTGTATAGATTCCACAAAACATAAGATTTAGCCATACTAACCTTGTACAATTCAAAAATCCAAAATGATTTTAATTGATTGTTGCCTAAACTGCGATGAAATCTTGTAACCTATACCTTAATAATGCAATTTGGGATGAAATTTTAAGATTGGGTGGAGAGGATTTGGAGAATTTCAAAAGAAAAGTGAAGAGGCGAAAAGTGGCTAGGGGGCACGCAGTTATAAAAAAAAACTAGCCAACCAAGGTAGACCGCGGTTTGCATACCACCAGTCACGACCGCGGCTTCAATTTGAGTCGCACCTGGCTGCAGTATGTAAATCGCGACCAAGGCACAATCCCTGTGTCGTTTTTTTACTTTTTTTTTTCAAATAACTTCGCCACCCCACCCCACCCCACCCCACCCCACCCCACCCCACCCCCGGTTTTCTATCAAATCAATTTAACCATAAGCACATTGTATGTTAAATTTCATGATGCTCAATAAAAATTTGAAATTTGGGACCACAATAACCTAGACTAAATTTGCTCATAAATCCTATAAAAATGTCTAAAAGCAAAAACTTATTCCTACGTTAAAATTAAAAAAAAAAAAGTGGCAAACGATAGAAAATTGAGGTGCCTCCCGATAAGTGCTTGTTTATAGTCCTAAACTCAAATGTATGCAACGATCACTCTGGCATTGCAAGATTAATGGTGGACTTTACATTAGGGAATTCTCTACATAGTGGTTGTGCGATACAATTCACATGTATTTGAAATGTTAATGCTATGTTATGCTATATACAATATATTTTTATTAAGTACTATAGCACATTGTACATCCACATATAGATAATCGATCACAATTATCATCACAGCTAATGTGATTAATGGTAACGCACTATGGCTAAAGGTGGCTCACACATGTATAGACAACTATATTACGGCCAAGAGCAGGTCACAAAATATGCACCCCGACCATGGATTGCTCACGTAGACTAGTACCACGGTCATAGCTCACTCAACTAAACAACGTTACTTATATTTGAAAATTTATTTCTAAAAATGCTCATGTCATGAACGATGTACTTCTCATTAAGTACAAAACCAAAACATTTTTTCCAGTCAAACATTCGTATAACAGGCATTAACATTTTTAAATTCATAAAATTTTGAACAAGTGTTATTTTTCCACATATTCATCACATAACATATAATTCAAGTAAGTTCTTGCACTGTAGTTGCAAATGGATCTTTACCTACCTCGCATCCAAGTACCATACCTCACACATGTCCAAGGAATCATGTCCTTTCTCTTGTGAACAATCATAAGCTAAGAATTAGATTAGAAATAATTTAGCTTTTATATGCATTTAAACTAAATATTCATTTGGTGTTGTTTGGTTTTGAAATGGATGTAGCACTCAATTAATTGAAATTAATAATGATATCAAATCCTCGTGGGATCGACATTCTGGACTCCTAAAGTCCGCTTTACTACTTGTTTGACGACATCGTATACTTGCGATTTGGATGCCAACAATTAACTTCAACTGATTTACAAACTTACAGTCGAACTATATAACAAACTAAGTCGAATAATCAATTGGAGTTGATCATGACATTATTGAGTAAATCAGTCTGTTAGCCTCAATAACCCTAACGTTAGTCAGAATTACAACCTCTTTCGAAGAAATACTCACATTTGGCAAGAGTTTGCCTCAGTCGAGCGAGGGCCTAGACTTCAATAAATGGAAGCTTAATGAGCCTACCTCAGACAAGCAAAGGCCTAGAGCTTAAATAATTGGAGACTTAATGAGCATGCTTCAGATGAGCGAACGCCTAGAACTTCAACAATTGGAGGCATAATATGTAACACCCCAGGTTTTCTTAACCCGAAGCGTCACTTAAAAATCTTTAAGAAATATTTGACGACTTCAAATAAATTTTTCCATTCCCTTAAATAGTTTTAAAATTTAACTATTGAGAAAAAGTAACAAACGCGCAAGAAAAATTGAATTAAACTTCTAAAGCCCAAAGGTTTTACCAAATTGCATTTGGTGTCGCCACAAATTATTTGACTATGTAAATGTACTCTAAAAATTATGATATTTGAACTTTAATTACTTGGATCCTTAGACTACAACATATACAAATTCCAAACCTTATCATTTGATATGCGAAAAACGTAGCCAAAGTTTCTTAAAAAACTACCTCGAGTACACTAACACATTCCAGTAAAACGGACATAATAAATTCATACGACATGGTTTTTGGGTGATTACAAATTTTTCTATTAAAAAACTTAAATATCTATCAAACTCCACTAATTTGATTCAAAAATTCAAAGTACAAAAAATTTATGATATTTCAAATTTAAGGGAAGAATGCTGGAATTTTCAGAATCACAATTAACACTTCTTCCTCAAATTTCCAAAATAGAAAACTAAATTATAAATTCAATTATCCCCCACTTTAAAATATTAAATAAAAATATATTCAACATTTTATTTAAGTTTTACCACATAAATGGCTCGATTATATTGACGCCAAAACATATATTAAGGAAAACTACATCATTAAAGGTCACAACTTTACACTGTCGCACCAATGTCAATCATATCAATCTGAGGATATAAAATTTTTGAGTGAGTATTTCAAAAGAAACACTCAGTAGTAAATTATACTAACATATGAGATATTTATATGAAATTAAATGCAACATATCATTCACTTAAACATACATATGAATAACATATTTTGGTAACTGGCACCACATGAAATCATAAGTGATTACTCCAATAACAACATACATAAGTAATTATCTTCAATCACTATCATCATGTTGCATCTTAAATCATTAAGCATGGCATAAATTTACATATTATTTCTCCAAAAATAACATTCATAAAGATTGTTTTAAGTAGTACAAGAAAACTACCTTGTAAAAATTTTTTTTTTTTTTTTTTTTTTATTCAAGCACCAAAGACGATCCGGTATGGTTTTAGGCCTCTACCAGACATGATGGTGGGGTTTGATGCCCCTACCCTTTGTATTTATATAAAAATGGTAGTACATGTGAGGGGGGATATGAACACGACCTCCAAGCATACAACGAATGAAAAAAAATTCCTCAAACCACAAACAAATAAAGAGATACTACTTCGGTGCATAATTACGAAAAGCAAAAGCAAAAGCAAATGAAAACCAAACTAACAAAAACTAAAGACCTCTAAGCGATGGAAGGCCATATACATCGATCTGAAGTAGTCCACGCTGAACGACGTGGCAAGTCCGAAGATCCATACTCACGATAATGTCGTTGGTCCCAGCCCTCGGAAGCTAAAGAGTTAGCGACCGGTTTCCCTCTCGAAAAATATGAGAAATTGTGTCTCGATCGAATGAAAGAAGATGTCGGATGCGTGCGAGTATTGGGTGAATCACCCACGGCCCCCACCACGTGAAATGCAATGAGCAATGAGTGTAGAGTCGGTCTCAATCTATAAGTCCACAAGACCCATCCGTCGGGCAAGCTCAATGCCACTGTAAAATGGCTCTCAACTCTGCCTCCAAAATAAGTATGTCTCCGTAGCTGCAGAGAAGAAGGCCACGATACAACGCCCGGTGTGATCTCGATAACACCCCGCCACTCATAAATCCATCCACAGCGCATCCATCAAGATTGATCTTGGTAGATCCGGCCCAATGGGGCGCGCCAATAAACCAAAGTAGAAATTTGGGGTAGGAGAAGTAAGTAAAACCAAAATGTGGGGCAAGATCAAGGTCCCCACGCCAATGCACAAATCGAAAGAGTCTTCCCATATGTAGTAAAGAAATAGTGTGATAGACCCGCCAGATGATACGATTGGGCTCCATGCCAATCCTACGATGCTTCGCATCATTCCTAGTGTGTCAAATGTACCAAAAGACCAAGCAAAGGGATGATAGTGCGAATATGGCCACTCGACAAAGCGGCACGAGAATCTCCAAGTCGAAATCTATCTTGTAGCATCTCTCCAACCACGAGGGGAATGCCAAAAAATAGTGAGAAGTGCTGCCATACAGTGAGCCACAGGGGCTATCAATAAAGACATCTTTGGATGGTCTCAATCTACGACAAGACCGACACCTTGATGCCGTGTGGGCCCGAATCCTCCTCGAATAATCACATCCATCGGCACCAAACCCCGCCACAATCTCCCAAAAAAAAGAGATAGTCTGCGCGGGATGATCGGGCTCCAAATCATGCGACAAAAGGCACTCAAGAGTACTCCCAGTCTTGCGAACAAGTCGCCATGCCGACTTGGTAGAAAACCTACCATCCGGGGTGTCTTTCCACATAGGTCTATCAAGAACATCGGGACAAAGCGGTAGACTTCAACTGGATTGCTATATCATGTGGAAGGACCAACAAGAGTCTATCGATATCCCATCCGGTATCATCAAAAACTCAACTACGGATCGAGGTATGCTCCCTATGAGGAAACATTTGAGCTAAAGTCATGTCACCCATCCAACGATCGTGCAAAAGAATATACTCCCCCGACCCAGCGCCACGCGATGTGGGGCTCATTTGTGAGTCCCACCCCCTTTAGCCTCTTCCAAACCGCGAGCGAGAATGTGGTATGGGTGCGGAAGGGGTGGGTGCCCTCGCAATACTTGCCCGAGAAAAGCGAGCCCAAAGCGGCTGCTTTGTGATCCGAATAACCACCGAGCTTCAAAAAGAAAGCATGGACCACGTCCTCTAATCTTTGAAGCCCAAACCACCCTCATTAGTAGGAAGGCAAATATCCTTCCATCTCTTCCAATGCATACGGTGAGCACGATCTTTAGAGTCCCACAAGAATCTAGCAAATGTACTCTCTAACTTCTTCAACACTTTGTCTTGGGAGGCGCATAATCGAAGAAGATAGAGAGGCAAGGAAGAAAGGAGGGCGAGACCTCGATAAAGTAATCCCGCCATGGGAGATAGCGACTAAAGGCCCATCCAGAGATCTTGCTCTTGACCTTCCGAAATAGACCATCATATAAGAAGGTCTTTCGGCCCCTATAAACAAGGGTATGCCCAAGTATGTGATAGTCTGCTGGCGACGTCGAAAGCCGATAATGTGCTCAAGTATCCGAATCCTAGAAGGAGGTGCCCTCTTAGGCACAATAAGACCACTCTTGTCTCTATTCACCTGGCGGCGGAGAGACCCTCTCATAGTGCTCCAAACAATGCGGTACTCTCTTTCTTGTTGTCTTTGGCCATTGGCAAATATGATCATATCATCAAGCCAAAACAAAGATGTGAGACAAGAGTGTCACCTCTATGAATATATGCCATTGATGGATCTTCTTTGGAAAACTTGAGTGAGACCCAGAGAGTAAGTCTCTGCAATGATAAACAACGAAGGAGATATGGGATCCCCCTGTCTCAAATTACGAGAGGAAGGAAAGAAACCACAAGGCACGCCATTCACCAAGACAGAAAAATGGCACTTTCGAAATACAACGCGATCCTATCCCTCCACATCCAATCGAATCCAAATCTCTCCATCACGGTCATCAAGAAGTCCCGGTCTAACTCGTCATATGCCTTAGCCATATCTAGCTTAAGGATGACATTGCCCCCACTGGACTGGGTATCCAATGTATGGAGCATCTCTGTGCTGAGAAGACATTATCACCAATCGCCTCCCACGAATAAAGCCGCTCTGCTTTGTGGAGAGATGATACGAGGCAAAACAACACTTAAGCGAGAGTTCAAGAGCTTGGTGACAATCTTGTTGAACACCGTGCAAAGACTAATCGGTCTATACTCGTCCATCGACAAGCGTTGTCTCGCTTGGGAAGCAAGATTATAGAAGTAGCAGAGAATCCCTAAGCGGATGCCCACCATCAAAGAAGTCCAAAAGCGCGAAAAACATCATCCTTGACAATTTCCCAACACTTCTTTGAAAAAAATGAGAAGTGAACCCATACGGACCGCCACACTATCTCGCATCAATCTTGAACACTACATCTCTAACCTCGCCCAATGATGGAAGTCGGTTCGACTCACGATTATCCTCCCGAGTAACCAAAGAGGGATAATATCCGGTAAAATTTGGTCGATTGCACAGGGCGGGAGCGAAAGGAGGTCTGGAAAAGGAAACAGTGAACCACGAATCTCCTCGTAATGCGAGACAAAGTCTCTCCCGTCCCGAGATCTAATAGAATGTATACGGGCCCGCATGCGGCGCCCCACCTGTGAATGAAAATACCTCGTGTTGTGCTCTCCTCGCACATCCAACGAGTCCCAGCCTCTGCATTTCCGAAACCTTCCTCAATAGACAAAGCACGGTTCAAGAGGGGGCCGAGCACGATGTAAGTGTTCTCTATATGCGGTGATGGATCCAAATCATATTTCATCTCGACCTCATCCACCACCTGCTCTCGGCATCTCTAATTCTCGAAATATATCCCCAAACACATTTCTACTCCACCAACGAAGTCCCTGCTTCATCCTAAAGCACTTCTCCCAAAGAGCAGCCATCCCTGTAAACTGAGTCGGGTATGACCACTTTTGAGAGACAAAGGATAAAAAGTCATGATGACGGGACCAAACATTGAGGAACCGAAAAGGCCTAGGCCCACCCCCATCCTCAGCCTCAACCCAACTCATTAACAAAGGCGAATGATCAGACGTAGACCGATTGAGATGCCTCACTGTAAACTGTCGAAAGAAGGATGCAGCCTCATGACTCATCAAAACCCTGTCAAGTCTCTTCCACACCCTCCTATTATGCCAAGTATAAGGACTACCAGAAAATCCAGCATCAGTCAATCCACACTCCATCATCATATCACAAAAATCAGTCTTCCCTCTATCACGAGTACTGACTCCCGTCCGCTCACCATCATGAGCAATGACATTGAAGTCACCACCAACAAGCGAGGCCATCCACACTGGGAAACACGGTGAAGTCTCTCAAATAAATCCTGCGTCCTACAACGGAACATGAAGCATACACAGCGATAAAAGATAGGTCTAGCCAATCTAGGATCCTCGATCATTAGATGAAGGCGGGGATGATCAACAATCACGACATACGATCGTCCCCACATTCCAAAACACCAAATCTTACTCATTGGTTACGGACACCGATATCAAACCCAAGTAAGCGACGAACAAAGTCAAAGCTATCCTCAAAGCGAAAAAGGCTCCAAAAGAGCGAGGAAAAAAATACGATGTAATCGAACAAGCTTCCTAAGTCTCTTGCGTAGTCTTAGAAGCACGCACCCCTAACATTCCATATGAGGATTGACATCACAAAGACCGAGAGAGGAACCATGTAAAATTGAAGTCTTGTGGAGTTGAAACGTGGATGGAAATTAACTGTTTCTTTTCCACAAAATAAAACCGTGCCTTATACCTTTTGGGTCTCCAAAATGTAGTATTATAGTGTCGTATATAAAAGTCGAGAAAAATGAAGAAATTGATGGTCGAAAGAGGGGAGGAAAACCAACTAAAATGTTGGAAAGAAGTACGAAGAACAATTGATTAAAAAATGAACTAAGTTGTTTACAGGGTCAAAAATAGAAGAGAAATAAGGAGGGATAGCTGGGATTTTTATACATGTAAAACTTGAGGAAACAAAAGACTTCAAAGGCTGGAAATGGAGGAGAAACAGTGTTGGAAAAAGCTTAATGGAAATAGAAAATAGTGTATGAAATACTTGGGATTGAGAGGTGGCGGGACCAAAAATTTGGAAATGAATAGGTTTCTAGAGTCTTTTTGTTAATTGAAAAGGAGAGGAAAATCATTACCTTAAGAACCAAGTTTGAGGACTTTTGGGGCTGGAAAAATGATGATCTTCCTATAGCTGAGAACTGGTGGAAATTGAACTTACAAAGATCGATTTTAAGGAGGTTTAGGGGGGGAAATTTGCGACAATTATTAGTAGTTTAATTGGGGTAAGATAGTTGGAATAAGTGGGTAGCAAGGTGGGTAAAAGGTGTTGATCATGGGGGAAAAAATGGGCTAAAGGATGGGAAAGTAATGGGCAGCTTTTAGAATGGTTTTAGGAAATGTTTGGAAGGTTTCTTCACATGAAAATAGGGGCAGACTGGGATGGTTTTTCTGTGGAGAGTGAGTGGAGTTTGGCTGCATTTTAAGTGGGTTGGAAGGTAGATAAATGTTGTTGAAATGGGAAGAAGTGGGCTGGAAAATTGGAAGTGAAAATGGTGATTTTCAAGTGATTTAATGGATAGTTTTGGGTGTTTTTCTTACAGAGATTAAGGGGTTGTGTGGGTGTTTGTTTAGCAGGAAATATGGGGCTGTTTGGGGATGTATTTTTAGCAGTTAGGTAGACCAGGTGTTGGGCTAAATGCGGAAGGATAATTGGGTTGGAAAATGGTCAAAATTAAGGAACAAAAAAGTTGAATTTGGGCCGCAAATAAGATAAACAAATTTGAACAAAAATGAGCTGGGAAGATGTTTATATTTTGCTAATTTTAATTTAAGCAGCTGGTCTAAAATTAACTCAAGAAAGATAATCGGATTAAGAAAATTTAGTTAGTCTCGGTGATTAATAAAATCTCGTGTTCGTCATATAAAATATAAGGTAAGTACATGCAAAAATTAACGTGAGTAAAATAATTTAAATGATACTGAGAAGTTTGTAGTGACGCCGAAAATTAAAATTTTATTTCCTTAAAATTAAAAGACTAAAAAATTTCTAGTCGCTACATAATGAACCTACCTAGGAAGATCGAGGGCATAGAACTTCAACAATTGCAAGCTTAATGAGCCTTCATCGGACGAGCAATAACTTATAGCTTGCCTTGACAATTAGAAAAATAGGGACGATGCTTGCTTTCAAAAAATAAAAGCCTTCTAAGCCTGGCTCGAATGAGTGAGAGCCTAGAACTTCAACAATTAAAGGCTTAATGATCCTACCTCGAACAAGTGAGGGTCTAAAACTTCAACAATTGGAGGCTTAATGAGCCTTTCTCAGACGAACGAGGACTTATAGCTTGCCTCAAGAATTGGACAAGTACGGGCAAGGCTTTAAGCAAATAGAGGCCTTCTGATCCCGCCTCAAACATGTAAGAGCCTAGAACTTTAAAAATTGGAGGCTTAATGAGCCTATCTCAGACGAGCAAGGTCGTAGAACTTCAACAGTTAGAAGCTTAATAAGCCTGTCCCGGATGAGTGAGGACTTATAGCTTGCCTTGATAATCGGATAAATATGGGTGAGGTTTGCATTCAACAAATGGAGGCCTTCTAAGCCTTCTTCAGACGAGCAAGAGAGAATTTTAACAATTGAAGGATTAATGAGTCTGCTTCGGACTAGAGAAGGCCTAGAACATCGAAAATTAAAGGCTTAATGAGCCTGCATCAGACGAACGTGTACTTATAGCTTGCCTCGACAATTGGAGAAATATGAGTGAGGCTTGCTTTCAGCAAATAGAAACCTTATGTGCTAGCATCGGACAAGAGATGGCCTAGAACTTCAACACTTAGACGCTTAATTATCCTGCCTCAGACGAGTGAAAACTTGTAGCTTGCCTGGACAATTGGAGAAATACATATGAAGCTTGCTTTCAACAAATTGAGGCTTTATGAACCTCATTCGGATGAGCGAGAGCCTAGAATTTCAACATTTGGAGGCTTAATCAGCCTGCCTCAAACGAGCAAGTGCCTAGAATTTCAACAACGAGGCTTAATGAACCTGCCTCAGATAAACAAGGACATTGAACTCCAAATATTGTAGGCTTAATGAGCCTGCCACGTACAAGCGAGGACTTATAGCATTGTTCCAAAATTGGAGAAATGCGAGGCTTGCTTTTAGCAAATGGAGGCCATTTGAGCCTACCTTGGACAAGCGAGAGCCTAAAACTTCAACAATTGAAGGCTTAATGAGCCTGTTTCAGATGAGCAATGGCCTAGAACTTCAAAAATTGGAGGTTGAATGAGCATACCTCGAACGAGCAAAGGCCTAGAATTTTAGAAATTAGAGGTTTAATGAGTTTGCCTTGGACGAGCGAGGAATTATAGCTTACGTGATGAATTGGAAAAATACGGGCGATGCTTTCTTTCAACAAATGGAAGCCTTCTGAACCTGTCTCAAATGAGCGAAAGCCTAGAACTTGAATAATTGGAGGCTTAATGAGCTTGCCTTGGATGAGTGAGAACTTATACTTGCTTCAACAATTGGATAAATACAGGCAATGCATGCTTTTACCAAATGAATGTCTTCTGAGCCTGTCTCAGACGAGCAAAAGCCTAGAACATCAACAATTGGAGGCTTAATGAGCCTGCCTCAGATTATCAAGGGCCTAAAACTTCAACAAAGAGGATAAATGAGTCAGCCTTGGACGATCGACGACCTAGAACTTGTTTCAACAATTGGTAAAATACGGGTGAGGCTTGTTTTCTACAAATGAAGGCCTTCTCAACCTTCCTCAAATGAGAGAAAGCCTAGAATTTCAACAATTTAAGGCTTAATGAAGCTACCTCGGATGAGCAAGGCCTACAACTTCAACAATATGAGGCTTAATAAGCCTTCATCGGATAAGCGAGGACTTATATATTGCCTCGACAATTGGAAAAATATGGGCAAGGCTTACTTTCAACAAATGAAGGCCTTCTAACATCCTCGGATGAGCAAGAGCTTAGAACTTCATTAATAAGAGGATTAATGAGCCTACATTGGACGAACGAGAGCCTAGAACTTCAACAATTGAAGGCTTAATGAGCATGTCTCAAACGAGCGATGACTTATAGCTTGCCTCGACAATTGGAGAAATACAAGCGATGCTTGCTTTTAGCAAATAGAGGCCTTTTTTAGTCTGCCTCGGACAAGCAAGGGCCTAGAACTTGCCTCGAAAAAGCGAGGGCTTAGAACTTCAACAATTGGAGGCTTAATAAGCCTACCTCGGACGAACAAGGACTTATGGTGTGCCTCGACAATTGGAGAAATATGGGAGAGGCTTACTTTTAACAAATGGAGGCCTTCTAACGTCCTCGGATGAACAAAAACCTAAAACTTCAATAATATAAGGCTTAATGAGCCTGCCTAGGATGAACAAGGGCTAGAACTTCAACAATTGGAGGCTTAATGAGCCTGCCTCGAACAAGTGATAACTTATAACTTGCCTCAACAATTGGAAAAATACGAGTAATGCTTGCTTTTAGTAAATAGAGGCTATCTTTTAGCCTGCATCGAACGAACGGGAGCCTAGAACTTCAAAAATTGGAGGCTTAATAAGCCTACCTAGAATTTCAATAATTGGAAGCTTAATGAGCCTGCCTCAGACGAGCGAGGACTTATAGTTTTCCTCGACAATAGGAGAAATACAGGCAAAGCTTGCTTTCAACAAATGGAGGCCTTCTGAGCGATCCTCAAACCAGTAAGAGCCTAGAAATTCAACAATTGGAGGTTTAATAAGCTTGCCTCGGACAAGTGAGGACTTATAGCTTGCCTCTACAATTGGAAATACAGGCGATGCTTTTTTTCAGCAAATAGAGGCCTTCTAAGCTTGCCTTGGACGAGCGAGGAATTACAGCTTGCCTCTACCATTAGAGAAATTTGAGCAACATGAAAGACTTAGGTATGAAAACATCGTTAGCACGACATGTGTCATGCCTCACTTTGCTAAGATTTTAGTGCAACTGGGATGCCCTATGCGTGTGCTTAAATGGACGTGTGATTTCCATCCGATCTTCGAAACCCCATTGCCCCTATGTGGATTTCTTTTCCATTCTTGCTGTTCATTTACGTGCTAAGGAATTTTTATATGCTCTATCTAAACTTGTGGGATTCCTTTGAGAATTGATGAGGCGACTGCATGATTTATTGAGGCCTAGCGAAGCCGAGGGTTTTGTGGAGGTGAATTTGGAGCATAAGCTCCACGAGAGGGTTTGGATTGAAGGGGTGAATCTCGTAGTTTTGGCGCACTGTTGTTTATGAGCATTGCCTCATTTTGTGCGAAATGTAGACATATGGGTCATCTTATTGACAAGTGTAGAGTTGGGATGACTCTCTACAGATGTTGAGATCATTCGAGCTACTAAGCCAGTTGGTGCCCGGCTACTAAGCCTATTGCTAATGTGATTCCTAAGCCTACAGATTGGTGCCCGGCTCCTAAGCCAATTGTTGTTGAGTTGCCGATTGATGTTGAGATGCCTTTGGTTGATAAGGCGGGGAAGGGAAGGGTAAGGAGGTCGTTGTGGAGACAGCAGGCAGTGGGTCCCACTTGCTAGCTCTTCTCTTATTCCACCACTGTTTCAACACCTCCTCCCGAGGAATTTGAGAGAGCTACTTAGAGTATGTCCCTCCGGTTGCTCTTGTTTTGGCTTCAAAGCGATCGGCTGCAGATACTATTTTTGATCCACTGCTTGACCATATGATGGCGGTTCCTCGTGAGTATCCTATGATATCGAGCAGATCTGACCCGAGTGTTTGATCCCGCTCCACATAACCTCCCGGATCCTAGCTGCCATGAGAACGTTGAGGTTCCTATACCTGCAGACACTGCTAGTTCTATCCAGTTAGGGGGTCACCAGCAGGGACACTTTCGACGTAATTCTTCGGAAGACTTGGTGGGATTAGGAGAGAGACAAGAATCAGATGGTTTCACTACGATTCAGAGGAAGAAGTCCTCGAAAGGTGTTGATATTCCTCGCCCGAGCACGCGGGTGACTCGTAGTCAGGCAGGTGCTTCGTCACATAACCAATCCCTTTGATGTGTGTTATCATTTGGAATGTGAGGGGAGTGGGCAGCACTGCCACGTGTAGACGTCTTAAGAAATTGGTTCAGATTCACCAGGTTTACTTCTTAGTGATTTTGGAGCCATTTGTTCTGAAGAAAAACTTTGAATTTATCCGACGATCTCTCGCATTTGATGTGGGCCTTGAGAATGAGTCGGGTAAAATTTGGTGCTTTTGGAATTTGGGGACTACTGGTTGCTTCATGTGTTGATCATCCCCAATTCCTCCACATTAGAGTTGAGGATCCCCGATCGTCCGGCCGATGTATATTACCCCGGTTTATGCTTCTTGTCGCCGGGCGGGCGCAGGATTTATGGATGGGACTCCACCGATTTCTCTTGTAGTGGATGGGCCGTGGATGGTTGGGGAGACTTTAATGTGATTGCTCACAATGGTGAGCGATTGGTCATAACACTCGAGAGAGGAGGTACATCCGATTTTGCGAGATATGATGATGGATTGTGGGCTTGATCACGAGTTCTGATGGTAGTCAAGTATCGTGGACTAATGGGAGAGTGTGGAAACGGTTGGACAGAGTGTTGATTAACTCAGCAGTTGGTTCTTCTTGCTCTAGCTTCTCGGTTCGGCATCTGAACCGAAGTACTTCAGATCACTCTCCGCTCTTGATTCAGTGGTCTTCTGATGACGATTTAGGACCTCGTCCGTTTCGATTCCTCAACGTTTGGTCTAGACATCATGACTTCTTGAGCTTCGTATCCCAAAAGTGGTCTTTCACGACTCATCATACGGGAATGACTGCTCTTTGGGAGAAGATTTTAAGCTCAAACAAGGGCCTTCGTTGGTGGAATCGACATGTGTTTGGTGACATCTTCCAGCGAGTCAGGGATGCAGAGTGTAGGGTGGACGAGGCAGAGTCCGTCTATGATAGTGATCCTACTCCGCCCCCACCGTGATACACGTTACACTGTGCTCAGCGGGGCTGAACTAGACTTTATCTGTTGAGGAGGCTTTTGGAAACAAAAGGCAGGGGCTCGTTGGGTTTGTGAGGGAGACCACAACACCCGGTATTTTCATTCTATCGTGCAGGGGCGTAGGATCCGATCTCGGATTAGGTCTATTACTCCGAGACGGGGAAGTGTTGACTCTTAGGAGACTATTCACCTTCCGGTGTGTCATTTTTTCAGAGCTTTTGTCATTTGCTCCTCGGCATGTCGATCCTATTCGACCCGATATTATTCCTAGGCGGTGTCCGATGAGGATAATTTGCAGCTCAATCGGACACCGACTTTGGCCGAGGTTCGGGAGGCTATCTTGATATTGATCGGCGGTGTAGCAGCGGGGCGGATGGATTTTTTTCACACTTTTTCGGGAGTGTTGGGATATTATCTCGAGATGATGTTTTTCGAGCGATCTTGGACTTCTTGTGAGGGGCATTTTCCGAGAGGTTTTTCACTACTTCTATAGTATTGATCCTAAGCGGGATAATGCATGTCGGTGGTCCGAGTTTTCGTCCTATCGACTTATGTACGCTTTTTAATAAGTTGGTTACAAAGTTCTTGAATTCATGATCGAGTAACATACTTCCTCATATTATTTCAAAGACCTCGGGCGGATTCATCCGGGGCGACTCATTGGGGATAACATCCTCCTTGCAGGAGCTTCTACACACACCTGGATATGAAGGTGCGAGGGGTAATGCTATCCTCAAGCTAGATATGGCTAAGGCCTATGACCACTGGATTGGGGTTTCTTGATCTCTACATTTTGGAGGGCTTTGGTTTTGATGCTATATGGATAGATCGAATACGGAGGTGCATCTCGAGTGTCACTTTTCGGATCCTGCTCAATGGTAGACCATGTGGTTTTTCCCTCATCCAGGGGACTTGATTGTGGTGATCCCATCTCTCCATCGTTATTTATTCTAGCGGTGACTATTTTTCGCGCATCCTTACTCGGCGAAGATCGCGAGATAGCTTCGATGGCTTCTGAGATATGGAGGATGCTCTTATCTCACATCTATGTTTTGCGAGATGATATGATCATTTTCGCTAACGGTCGAAGCGATCTATTAGACGGGTCCTACATTATATCGAGCACTATGAGCGAGCGGGCCGATTAGTGAATAGAGATAAGAGCGGGATTATTTTACCCAGACGGGCTACTATTCGGCCAGAGATACGCGGTTTGAGCATCCGACAAGCTTTCGTCACCAGGTGAGTGACTTTTCACTTATCTTGGAGTGCCCTGTTCAAAGGGCATCGTAAGATATTCCTATCGATGATCTCATTCGAGAGAAATACGGAGCGGGATATCCGGGTGGGCTTCGAGATTACTTTCACCGGAGGACGGATTACTACGATTCGATCATTACGTCTTCTCTTCCTCTCTACCTTCTTGATTTTGAAGCCTCCCAAGGTTGTCTTGAAGAAGCTAGAGAGCATCTTTGCTAGATTCCTCTGGGACTCAAAGATCATACCCATCGTCTTCATTGGAAGAGATGGAAGGACTTATGTCTCCGGACCGAGGAGGGAGGCCGGGATTTAAGCGGTTCTGGGACCTTGTTGACACTTTCATTTGAAGCTATGGTGGCTATTCGGATCTCGAGAGATCTCTTTGGGCTCGAGTTTTTACGGGGGCAAATCTTGTGGCACACATCCGATCATCAGCTCTTGTTCCTTATTATGCTTCACTGTTTGGAGGCGGTGAAGCTTATAGGACCTGAGCCGAGTCCTACATTGCATGGAAGCTAGGGGCGGGGTCACATATTTTTTGGCATGATTCTTTGGATGGGCGATACTACTTTGGGCCGATCGGTTCCATGACTACCACATTCTTCCATCCAGTGCACGATTTCTTTGATGATATTGGATGGAATATTGTGACTCATTCGGATCGTTCCACTTACCATGGTCGAGCAAATAGGGAGCATCCCTATCACCCCACATGTGGATGATCGATTGTATGGGTGATACTCGGATGGCGATTTGTTACCAAGTCTCGCATGGTAGCTTGTTAAATGCGTCTGGGGAGCACTAGTCAGTTTGTATATCGTATGATATGGAGTTCGATTATTCCGACCACGGTTTCCTTTTTTGTTGGAGATTGTGGCGGGGCTTATACCGATGGATGTGGTGATCCGAGACGGATAGGGAGTCATATATGGCGTCGAGGTGCCGGTCTTTGTTCGGCTATAGAGACTATTCAAAGACTTATTCATTGATAGTCCGATGCGGCAGACATCTTGTTTGGAGACACTTTGAGACATCTTTCATATCACCCTCGGGCCGCTCGAGGATTCCAATATCGCTTCGGACTTGGAGATTCTCGGGTCGATTTGTCAAGACGGGACATATCATGCGATCATTCCTCTATTGATATTATGGTTTTATGGATGCGAGGAATGATGCGAAGCACGAGATATAGCTATGGAGCCGAGGAGGATCATTTGGAGAGTTTACCACACCATCTCGCTCGCACACAGCCGCTTATTTGGCACATCCATTGGCGTGGAGACATGGACATCGCTCCGCTTTTGGTGTCATTTTACCACCTCCCTCCTCCTCCCACTTTAGTTTTCAAGGCGTACCACCGGTGGGATCCTACAAGATCAACATCGATGGATGCGTCAAGGACAGGATTGCTAGTGGCGGAGGGATTATCGAGATTCGTCGGGACGGTGCATTCGGGCATTCTTCTCTTTCTATGGCGATCGCGCACCATTCTCGGCGAGCTACGAGCTATACTAGACGGGATCATTTCGGCCCGAGAGACTTGGGTTATCAGTTCTATGGGTGAGTCGACTCTACATTAGCGATCCATCGCATCACCAAGGAGGAGGACCTTGGCATATTCGAGCTACTCACGGCACATCGAGGCATCTACTAGCATTGGACAGGATACTATCACCACATCTTCCGAGAGGGCAACCAGTTCTTGATCTTCTTGCATCGGAGGGGTGGGATCGACGCTACTATTATGAGTACAGCTCTCGGGATCTTCCACGACGACATCGCAGATCTAGTCCAGATTGATGATTTGGACTTCCCTCTTTGTTAGAGGCTTATAGTTTCTTTTTAGAGATTTGTATGGGAGGTAGTACCTCCTTATTTATTGATTTACATTTTGCATTTACTCTTTCATTCGATTGTGCTAGGAGGTCGGGTTTTATGCCCCTCCCTTGTACTATTATGAGCTTTTTATATATGGTTGGGGCTTCCTTAACCCCCCCGTCCTTCCTTAATGGAGGCATAAAAACCACATTGGGGTTGTGATGGTGTGTTTATTAAAAAAAAAAAAAAAAAATCTGGCACACAGTTGACGTATGCGTGCAGGGTGTGAAGCATCTGGGCGTCAATTTCAAATGCATTTTGGCGGGTTTCTGAATTCTAGTGGCTAAATTAAAGTCTATGATTAATGGCCCAAATAATACTCTATTTGATCTAACGGACGAGTGCAAGGGCCAACGTGATTTGACTTACCCATGGGGTCGATCAACCATGCCACATGTCCCTAGACTGACGAGGCATCCACGTGGACTTTAGTAATTTTTTAGATGTAACTGTAGTGACTAATGATAGTGCGAACTTTTCTATATCTTGGGATCTTGTTTTTGTATCCTATAGAACCTTATTGACATAGTAATTGACAATTGTTGTTGTTTTTCTTCCTTGACCGACACTAAACTGGTTGCTTACTCAGGTACTACTAAATAAATGAGTAAAGATTCACCTTGGACAAGCTTGGACAAGAAAAGTGTCCTTTTAAGGTGATCATTAGAGCTTGAAAGGCGAGCTCATATTCATATGTCAATCCAAACATTTTACCGCCCTTAATAGTTTTTAAAAAATAAAACACTTGCCTATTGACTCCAAGACTAACCTATATAGTGTAGCAACCCTCTCTATCAGACTTTGCACTTTTTTTTAGTTTGGTCAAGATTACATTTCAATGAGGGCTCGAATCTTCTCTGGATTAGCCTCAATGCTTTACTGATTCACCATATAACCGAAGAATTTTTCGAATGTGGCCCCAAAAGCGCACTGTAAGAGGGGTTATACACCCAAACAGGGTAGGAGCTTCTCTTATAAAGTCGTTAGATAGCAATTTATCAATTTATCAATTTCTAGATTCAAAGTCTCGTATTTTTCCAGGATTATGTGTGGTCTTTTCTATATTTTGGGACGAACCTTCAAATCAATCCTCAAAGCATGGAAGGCCACGACCAAATCTATCATAATCATATTAGAATGCTTCCATGGAAAGACATCCAAATTTTCCATCAAAAACTACTTTTTGTTGGCCTACATTTCCTCAAACAGGCTGATAAACCAATCTAGAGTACTTTGGTTAATTCATTTGGGTCCACTAAAAACCTTTTAGCTCCTCAACTGGGGTAGCTTGTGAATTTGACTATGTGATGCGAGGATCAATAATGTCATCCATAGTAATTGGGACCTCAACAGGCTCGGCAAGGGCCTCGGTCATGACAACATCTCTTAGCTTGTCAGGCACCTCAATAGGTTCACTTGCTGCCCCATACATACTAACTCAATGACCATGGTTATGTTATCAACTGTTGCATGCGGAGCTTCCTTCCTCAACGAATTCATATAACACCTGCCTTTCTGTAAGAATTAATGTCCAAGGTCCAATTTGTTGGATCGGACTTAATTACTTATTGGGCCAAATTAATTAATAAGATTATTTAATCGGGTCTGATTGTTGATGGGTTCTAGCTGGACTAGAACTAGTGCTAGGGTTAGCCCCGCCTATAAAAACACAGACGCAACATATTAGGGTTAAGAGTTGTTTTTCCATTACTTGCTAATACAAGCAAAAGACAACCCAATCAACTTCTCCCAAAAATTTCTCTTTCATCTGTTCTTGATTGTGGAGTTCAGATCTGTTCTTGCTGTGTGGATCACCATTGGAGGTTGGACAATTGGACAGCTGTAGTATTGAAGATCGCACATCTAGCCAATCAGACAATTAGATTCAAGACATTTATCAAAGGTAATATTCTATCACGAATCCTATCTAAGTACAAGGTTGATCCGGGATTATAGGAATTGAGCATTTGATTTCCGCTGTGCATGTATATCTCAATTCCTTACAGTGGTATCAGAGCCTACCTTGTTTCTTGTTAGAATTCGTTAAACTATTTTGATGAATTAGAACAATAATTGTTATTGTGATATATTAATTTAATTTGAGTTTTGACAAAATATAAAATTTTGAATTTTGAAACGAAAATCTAAAATTGGATTTTAGATTTTGTTTTGGAACGGGAAATCGGGCTGAAAGTACTACCGTCGGCGCAGGCGGGGACGCTACCTTTGGAAAGCAGCGGACACCTCCACTAGAACAGCGGTCGCCGCCGCTTGTTCTCATGTGAATGACGCATGCTTGTTGCTCTCAAGAACGGCAAAAAAAAAATATTCGAACAATGGCTATTCCACATTGAAAGAGGTGGCGCTGTGTTGACACCGGCGCATGGCCACCTCGAGGATATGAAAACAATAGTGAAGGTGAAATGGGTTTCAGTAATGTGCATGGCCGGATGATGTGGTGAAATTTGTTTCAGCGTGTTTTAGTGATTTGGAAGCGGGGCCTCTTGTACAATTTTAGAAATTGCATGGGAAGCTCCCCTAATTTCAAAAGAATTAAAAAGGGCTTCTTATGCTATTTTGAAATTGCATAAAAGGCCAAATGTTTTTAAATTCAAAAGGGTCTCTCTGCAATTTATGAAATTGCATATGAAAGCCACTGTTTTAAAAAATCAGAGAAAGGGTCTTTTGTGCAATTTGTGAAATTTCATTGAAGGACCACTGTTTTAAAAATTTTAATGGCTTACTGTGAAATTTCAGAAACTACACATTAAGTCCTCAAATTTTATTTTCTAAGAAAAAGGGTCTCAAATGCAATTTTAATTTTTTGGAAAATTTGTAATTATTAATTTTTAATGTTGGTCAAATATTCAAAATTAAATTAAAATTATTTTTAAACCATATTTTGAATTTCTGACCAGATTAAACTTTAACTTTTTACTTTATAAAATTGTAATTTTGACCCTATATAAATTTTGTCTTACAATTAGAGTATGACTTTAAATTGGGAGATAAAATAAATTTTGAAAATCTCCTTTATGAATAAAATTAATTGATTAATTTGATTAATTGATTAATTTTATTGTTGAAAAATTAATTAATTAATTGGATTAATTATTTAATTCCGTCTAGTTCGTTCCAAAATGTCTAAAAGGTTTAGACTTATACTGTCAAAGCTGTAAAATTAGAAATTAATATATTTTTAATATTAGATATTAAAATAGATGTTTAGTGGATGATTATGGACTCGACCCATGTGATTGGTTGTATGGTTAATTATTCCTGTTATTTGTTGGTTGGGCCTGCGATCCTATTATTTAATTAAATGGGCCTGCGAGCCTATTATTTAATTAATTGAGTTTACAAGATATTTATTTATTATGGGCCTACGTGTCCATTTATAACGGCCTGCGTGTCAACTAGTATAGGATATTTGTTACAGATTGGCCACAAAGAAGCAACTAGTATAAGATACAGGTTGTAGCAGGAGATTGAGATAATTGCATTTAGCATTCGATGAGCGAATGCAATGTCCCTTAGGAATTGACCGACTAATCTTCCTTATGGCTCAGGAAGATTAGATAGATAAAGTCCATAATCATCCACAGTAGTTATTATATATGATTGATAGCATGTTATATGTTAATTAATATATATACATAAATGTGATGAGACAAATCCCTCTTTATCAAAATATTAAATTCGTGTTAAATGGTTAATACAACGTGCCTTCTATTGTTATAGTGAAAAACCAGATTCCATTATCGATGTCAGTTTGTTGAGTCACTCAAGGCTGCTCTCTCATGGATATGTTTATCACTATGAAACATTTGATGTTTCTGAACAATGGGTCGAATTTAACTAAAATTTTATTTTTTGTTGAGTCACTCAAGGAAATAGAATTTTAGGGGCACAATCAAGTAAACACATAAGATGTGTACGACAATAAGTTGTCTACTTGATGATCTAAGAGTCACATAGAGATGTGATTGATAGAAGTATCTACCTAGATGTTTTATTAGAACTTGTTGAGTCACTCAAGGTTCTAATAAAACAAAAGGGATCCTAGTCCACTGGAAATCTAATCGATTCTATTGATTAATGTTTGAGGGTCATTAATTCAATTTAAATAGTGGAGTATAATTAATTTAATATAAGTCCATGTTAAATTAATTTTATGCATTTAATTAATTGTTCTATCTTATTATTTCATTATTGAATCATGAGTAACCATATAAGTTTGAGAGGCATATTGGATGCCAACAAACATATCGGACCAAAATTTTGGACTGGCACTGCTATTTGAGAATTGTTCTCAAACATGAAAAGAAAAATTGGATATGTCAATAAGCAGCCAATGCCGGAAGCTCCTATTGAGGATGCTACGCTGGAAAACGTGCAGGCTTACAAAAAACACAATGATAATAGTAACACTACAACATGTGATGCTTGCAGTATGTCACTTGAGTTAGAAAAGCAGCACTTAGGTATGGATGCATATACTAAAATATATCATTTCAAAGAGTTGAATGATGTACAGTCACGAAGTGAACAATAGGAGACATCCAAAAGGTTATGAAGAGGTATGATGGTAAAAAGATCTTCAGTTAGTGCTCATGTATTGAAGATGATTGATTATATTGAAAAATAAAATCAATTAAGTTTTACTATGGACCACGAGCTAAGTGTTGACTTAGTTATGCAGTCCCCACCTAATAACTTTTCCTAGTTCATTATGAACTTCAATGTGAATAAGATTCAGTGTACCCTACTCGAGCTGCTAAACATGCTGAAAATTGTTAAGCCCAAAGGAATGGGTAAACTTTGGCTATTGATACCTCTAAGAGCACTAAGAGAAAATCTAAATGGACCTTTTAGAAAGGATCCAAGAAGGCCAAAATCTGTTGGAAAACAGTTAAGCAAAGACAAATCCAAGTCTGATGATCCGTGTTTTCACCGTGAAAATAAAAGGACATTAGAAGATGAATGCAAGGCATAAAAGAGATAAAACTAAAAGACTCATATCTTTGGCATTGCATACTCGGTCATATAAATGAAAACGCATAACCAAGTTACATAAAGATGAATACTTGGGTTCAAATGATTATGAATCATTTGATAAGTATGGATCATGTCCATTGGGCAAAATGACCTAGTCCCTCTTTTCTGGAAAGGGAGACACAGTTGCAGATATTTTGGGTCTTGTACATACAGATATACATGGACAAATATCTAAAAATGCTAGATGTGGCTTTTCTTACTTCATCACATTTCTGAGATGACCATTCTAGATATGGTTTCATCTACTTGATAGAATTAAGAGTGAAGTCCTTGAAAAGTTCAAGGAATTCAAATAAGAAGTAGAAATGCAACCGATAAAAATATTCTAATACTTAGATCGATCGAGGTGGAGAATATTTGAGTGGTGAGTTTTTAGACTATCTAAAAGAGAATGGGATTCTCTAGCATTGGACTCCATCGTATACACCACAACAAAATGGTGTATCTGAAATGGAAAACCGCACCTTATTTGATATGGTGCAATCAATGGTGAGTCGCGCACTTCTTCCAAAATCGTTTTGAAGATGTGCACTTAACACTGCATGTTATACACTAAACCGTGTCCTATCTAAACCGGTCAATAAAATTCCATACGAGTTATGGAAAGAGAAAAATACATAATCTTTCATACATGAAGGTTTAAGGATGCGACGCTTATGTGAAACGCGTTGAATCAGATAAGCTATGAGCTAAATCTGATAATTGTTTATTTGTGGGGTATCCAAAAGAAAGTGTTGGATATTATTTCTACAATTCTATCGAGATGAATGTCATCATATCGAGACTTGCTGTATTCTTAGAGAAGACAGTGGGAGCAATGTAGATCTTGAAGATGTTCAAGAAACCACAAATAAAATTGACCAATTAGATATTCCAATGACTGAGCTTTCATCTGATGAAGCACAGATTGAGAAAGTAGGAACCACCAGTTCCCAAGGACACACCAGCTCAGCGTAAGTCTAGTAGAGTCATTCATTTTTCTCTAAGATACGATCTCTTGGTTACTAGTAATGTATTACTAATCTAGGAAAATGAACATATTACTTACACAGAATCGAAGTCAAGTGTTGACTAACAGAGATGGCGGGAAGCCATGGAATCCAAAATGAACTCCATGTACGCAAACAAGGTTTGGACCTTGCTTGACCGCCTGAAGGGGTAAAACCTATAGGCTGTAAATTGGTTTACATTAAAATGGTTGACATGGATAGTAATGTTCATACTTACAAGGCAAGATTGGGTGTGAAGGGTTTCAAGTAAAGACAATGAATTGACTTTGACAAAACATTCTCACCAGTAGTCTTGTCTAAGTTAATTCGAATTCTGCTCGCGATAGTAGCATACCATAACTATGAGATATGGCAAATGGATGTCAAGATTGCATTCTTTAACGAGAATCTTAGCGGGGATGTGTACATGACACAACTTGAAGGCTTTGAATCCATAGAGCCAAACAAAGTATGCAAACTATGTAAATCCATATATGGATTAACGAAGTTTTCGGATGGAATCTTCATTTTGATAAGACAATCAAAATGTTTGATTTTATCAAAATGAAGATGAACTATGTGTATAAAAGGTTAATGGGAGCAAAGTCGTGTTTCTAATTTTGTATGTGGATGACATACTTTAGGAAACGATGTCTTCAATGCCAAAAATCAGTAAAATTGTGGTTATCCAAAAATTTCTCCATGAAAGATATGGGAGAGGCAACGTACATTCTCGGAATAAAGATCTATAGAGATAGATCTAAAAGAATGCTTGGCCTATCTCAATCTACATACATAGATAAAATTTTGAGAAGATTTAGCATGGAAGAGTCTAAGAGATGACTCTGTCCCATCGGGCATGGAATCAATCTCTCAAAAGAGATGTGTCCAAAGACACAAATTGAAAGAGATCGCATGAATAGAATTTCTTATGCATCAGCAATAGGATCTATCATGTATGCCATGCTATGTACTCGACCGGATGTTTCATATGCTTTGAGTGTCACAAGCAGGTTCCAATCGAAGCCTAGCGAGAAACATTGGATCGCAGTCAAGAACATCCTTAAGTACTTAAAAATGACTAAGGACATGTTCTTGGTGTATGGAGAAAATGAACTTAGAGTTCAAGGTTATGCCGATGCCAGCTTTCAGTCTGATAAAGACGATAACAAATCCCAAATTCGGATATGTATTTACTCAAAATAGTGGTACAGTCAGTTGAAGAAGTTTCAAACAAGAAACGACTGCTGATTCAACTATAGAAGCCGAATATATAGCTGCTTCAGAAGTAGCAAAGAAAACGGTCTGGATCAAAAAGTTCATTATTGAACTTATAATAGTTCCTAGCATTGTTGATCAAATAACTTGTATTGTGATAACAATGGAGCCATCGCACAAGCGAAGGAATCCAGGTCTCATCAATGATCCAAATATATATTGAGGCAGTATCATCTCATCAGGGAGATAATCTTAAGAAATTATATAAAGATAGAACGGGTCCTAACATACGATAATGTAGCAGATCCTTTGACAAAGTTGTTGTCCCAACACAAGCATGATGGTCATGCTAAATTTGATGGTATTAAGATACCTTAGTGATTGGATCTAGTTTGTATGAGACATTTTCTGATACACTATTTGTTAGACATTGAAGTATATGAATAAATTGATTAGTTAAATACTTGTCTACATTATAATGGCAGATCTATTATTTTTAAATTTTATTATTTAAAATAATAGAGTCCGAAGAAAAGTTCATAGTAACTTGTTAATCACAAGGTGTTGTGATTGTGAGATACAAATTATAAATAACTTATTCTTGAAATATCCTTAGTCATAGTAATAATGTGATACGGATATCATTATTACGGATAGACTAGCATGTGTTGCATTTCTTTTGAAGAAAGTAGATGATCTCACAAGCTAAGATGTAGAGGGACATCTGAATGAACACATGAATACATTGTTATGAGAACATGACATTGGATGATCCGCCTAGAGATTCCACATGGATAACTATCCAAGCATCAGTGGTAAATCTCTAATGCGCGGTTGTGGATTTGGTCCTTTAACTTGAGGACATCATAGAATCTTATGTAAGGACCACTATACTTTGGCGAGCGTTTGATGGGACTCGAAGATTTAAGTCACCAGGAAGACGTCGTACGGGTATAGTGAGAATCATGTGAAGGTTGTGAATGTCCAATATGAGGATTCGTCACTCCTGGAAAGTAGGAGATTATAACCTGTATTTTGCCTACTTAAGTTGATATAAATTTCCTCGGCCGGGGTGAAGTAATGAGTTGAAAATGTTTCAATCATAACTAAATTAGTTCAACAAAGAGTTGAGGTGAATAATATAATTGGTTGAAATGAGATTGACGATCCATATCTCTTAACCAATTGGGTTATATTGATGAAAGGATTACATTTCCACGGTAACAAGTACATATATTGGTTACGTCATACCACCACATGACATTTTCCTTCACATGGATTGCCTTGACATATTGCTAGATGTCAATCTTGGACGGCGACGTGAATTGATCGATCTCGGTGAATCGATGAGAATATCACTACGTTTGCCATCGTGGATGGGAACCTAATGGGTCACATACATAAAGCGAGAATTGAGCATCTAGAGTTGGACCTTGTCCAAGTGGAAGATTGTAAGAATTAATGTCCAAGGTCCAATTTGTTGGATCGGACTTAATTACTTATTGGGCCAAATTAATTAATAAGATTATTTAATCGGGTCTGATTGTTGATGGGTTCTAGTTGGACTAGAACTAGGGCTAGGGTTAGCCCCGCCTATAAAAACACAGGCACAACATATTAGGGTTAAGAGTTGTTTTTCCATTACTTGCTAATACAAGCAAAAGACAACCCAATCAACTTCTCCCAAAAATTCCGCTTTCATCTGTTCTTGATTGTGGAGTTCAGATCTGTTCTTGCTGTGTGGATCACCATTGGAGGCTGGACAATTGGACAGCTGTGGTATTGAAGATCGCACCTCCAGCCAATCAGATAATTAGATTCAAGGCATTCATCAAAGGTAATATTCTATCACGAATCCTATCTAAGTACAAGGTTGGTCCGGGGTTATAGGAATTGAGCATTTGATTTCCGCTGTGCATGTATATCTCAATTCCTTACACTTTCCTCATTACCTCTAACTACAACAATATTAGGAGTGGAAAACTTGATACACAAGTGATATCGATGGAAGGCTCAGGATTGTTTTTGAGCTCGATGACCCAAGATCCTATTGTAGGCAGACCTACTATCAGTAACAAGGAATTCTATATACGTTCTTGATACCCGTGGTTCTTCGCCAATCTCGACAACAAGGATAATTATGCCTCGTGAAGTAAGGCCATCTTCAATGAAGCCACATAGGGATACGACATGGGTGTCAGCAGATGATCAACCACCACTTGGTAAAAAGTACTTCCAAATTTTTTACACAACTTCTACCGTCAATCAACATTCGCTTTAAACCATTACGAGCCACTATGGCTCAAATCAAAAGGATGTTAGAGTGAGAATAGTGACACTCACTTCATCATCGTCATCAAATGTAATTAGCTATGAACTAGGCCTCAGTGCTCCTTGGGCTAGGTAATTTATCATAACTGGTTTCTTAGCCGTTCTCGCATAATTTCTTTGAGAACTAGTTCGTGACCCTCTTACATAGATCCCGCCCATTATAGTATAGATCGCTAATAGGGCCACAATCTGCCCATGGTGTAGGGTTTCCTCTGCGTTGGTTATCCCACCAAGGTGGCAATTGTCCTATGCCCCGATGTGGTTCTTGATTATCCAGACAAGGACGTAGGCCATAATCTAGGGTTCAGCTGACCCGCATTGTCCTTGTTGTAACCTCAATCAATCATCTTCACAATTGTTGCTTTATCTCTTGGCATTAATTTGCATCATTATCTGTAGTAGTGCGTTGCAACCTATAGAATTTATGTTTCTCTACTCTATAAAGTAGCATAGGGACGTTGGCCTCACCTGCCACACTAGCTGATGCAAGGTCATAGCGTTCTCCTCAACCTGATTATACTTTCCATTCCTCGGGTATTGATTTCTAGAATGCCGAACTACAGACTGCATCAGAGCCTTACCTTTGTCGTTGGACCTGACACTCTTTTCCAAATTGTTCATTTTGAGATTTTCAATTCTCTCCTCTTTATATATTTCACTCTCGATCATTTCTACTAATTGATTGTAGTGGGTGGGATTCTTGCGACGTACGTCTCTCCAAAATGGAGATTCTATCTAGAGCTTGTAACACAAATCATCCATCGTGTTTTTGTCAAAAATTATCTCAATGGCAATTAGTTCATGTTGCAAAAGTTTCAAATAACTCTTTAGAGACTCTCCCTCGTCTTACCCCATATCATGGATACGGGTAGCGGGAGCTTCTGTGTATTGGTTTTCAACAAACAAATTTGCAAACTATTTCTTTAGCTCAGGCCAACTTCTTAAACAGCCAGGCTTCAACTTTCTGTGATCATCATTCAGTTCATATGATCTAACCTAAACAAGCTTTCCATCCTTAAGTTTGGTCCTCATAGTTCCAAGATTCTTCTTTAGTTGTCTCACCTTGCCTACTTCTGCTGGCATCAAGCCTGTCCCCAACAATGGTTCGCCTAAATCTCGTCGATAGTGTAAATTAACTTTCTCACCGAGCCTGTCAAAGACACTGACAGACCTAAAAGGTCTTTGCTCTCGCTCTTGCAGGGATTTCTCCCATGGCGCAGCGGGTCATTTATAGGGTCGCGATATGGGCTCCTGGATTGCTGGCGACCAGTATGAGAGTGGGAAAGACTCGTCGTAACTCCGTAGCTGTTTCTTTTGAATTCTATGGGGAGAATGTTGTTCGGGCCACCCCTATTTGCACCCGCAAGTGGAGCTTGTTGATTTCTTATATTCTCCAGCATGGCCCTCATGGCAGCATTTTCATAAGAAAGGTGCCATCATATTCACAATCATATCTGACATAGTCTGCATCAGAGAGGCTACCTTCTTCTTGTACGTTTATAGGATGCATTTTTTTTTATTGGCTTTCTAGGACTATCTGCTCATTAGGATGCATTTTTTTTTATTTACATCGCTGTTCTCATGGTTTTCACTCAAACTTGCTTCATTTTTAGTCATATTTTCTGAATTTTTAGATTTTTCCATGCTTTCACTTGTAGTTTCTCTGATTCTCATCTGTTGACCTTAAAATCTAGTAGGATTAAGATGTCAACAGATCTTGCCAACCGCTCAATCTATCTGTTATGTAAGCTACATAGGTAGTACCTTTAGCTTGCAAAGACAACCGTCCAAAGAATGGTCTGGCATCTGTTTTCACTCTAACGGGTCAGGTCAGCGCCGTAAAAATAAGGTATATATATAAGAGAAATAAAATAAACAGAGTTTTGGCCAGAGGTTTGATTTCATACATTTTTCTTCATAATGCATAGAGTACTTACAGGAAAACTAAGACCAAAAATATTTTAGACCTTTCAACTTATTTAGACACGTGTCACTTTCTTATTGGCGAAGTTGTTATCAACTAACTAATTCTTATTTGATTCTTTCTATACTTTTTTTAATGGTTTCAACTTATGTGGCAGTGGTCATATTGTCACATAGCAAAAAGAATATTATATTGTTCTTTTATTTGAAGCAAAAAGTATGAAGTTACATGTTATATGCTTAGCTTTCCTTTTGAGACTTAGAGGATTTCAACTAGGCAGAAAGGTTCATCCTGCATCTAGAGAAAAGTGAGGTGAAGGTTCGCATTGTTTCACCTAGTCAGGAGGTTCGATGAGGCGCCAGTAACTATTCCTTGTTAGTGACCCAAATTATTAACTTTGACTCGTTGAAGCGATTCCGGCGCGCATAAAGAGGTTCGCAAAACTTTGGGTCTCCTTGGTGGTGTTGCCCATATATGACACATGGCCTTTGGATCTGACAAGACTCGCATGTGACGTCCACGTGGGGGCAAAGTAGCAACACAAATGTTGAATTTTCGACATAGGCAAGTGTTTAGAAAATGGATGACGTTTAAGGTCAATCACTTCTTCCACTGGTGAAGGCGCACACGGCCTAAAACTTGAAAAAAAAAATGGTGGGGCTCTTCTCTCTCGAAACCACTCCGGTGTAAAAATGAGTAGGAGAAGAAAATATATCGAAAATTTTATGTAAAGTGTGTATTCAAAAATTTTTCCGAGAGAATACCTGAAATGTGATGAATTGATATTTATAGACGATTTCTCTAGTCCACATGGCACAATTCCCAGTAGATTAGGGAGACGAATCTCCATTCCTAAAACTGTGGTATGTATGGAGCAAAAATATCTTTGCCTTGGAAGATTCATTGAATGAAGGTGAAGTATTTACTTTTGTGAACATGGTTGGATGTTTCGCCGGCATGGATTGGCATGGGTTTGTGACCGATGGAGGATGGGAGCTAGAAGGGATGGCAGGCAAGATTGTGACACCGGAAAATTATGAATTAAAGTGGTTTTCTTTTTTCTTTCTTTTTTTTCATTTTGTTTTCATTTTATTAATTTCTTGCATTTACTCATTTTGACACAAATTTAAGGTTTTGACGGTGAATTGGATGGAATTGGCCACGATGCTGCTGAAATGATAGATTGGGGACTTAAATGTGAAGAAAATAGATTGGGACCCATTTGCTACTAAGTGAATACGTTGGGGATTAATGCTGCAAATTTTCATGGAAACAAAGGTATTATTTTGGGCCCAACCTTTAGTGCACATTGATATGAATTAGACACAGTTATAACTGGGTTATTTATTATATCTTACAGGGATAAACAAAGTTATTGTATCAATGTATTGTAATTGAAAAATTTCCACACATTACTCTACGTTGGTCAAAATAATTTTATTGATTTTTCCTATTACTCAGGCAACGTTTAGTACGGAAAAAGGTATTTGAGTAACATTTTGTCAATCGATTCTAGTCTGGTAGCCGAACATATTAGAAAAAGAGTACGTGGTACAGGGTTAATCAACCGTGATCGAGATAATCCTTTTTCCATTTTTTTTCTTGTTCTTGTCTAGAGATGTGCAACACTGAAGTTACTTAATAATCCAGTCGAGAACAAGAAGAAAACACCTTGTAAATGTCAGTTCTGCCTTCTTGCAATCTTCTGATACCGTTATATAGTTTTATAAAAGACAATACATCAATGCCTGAAATTTTTAAAAGAGCAGTATATTTTATAACAGATTCGTATCCTCCACAAAAATCATAATCTTCAAGTGAGATATTAGAAAATCTTTCCACTTGAATACCAATGCACCTAATATCATCAGGACTGGGAAAATAAAATTCATTTTGATAGAAAGAATTAAAGATTGCTTCATTTTGCAACGAAAGGCTAAAATAACACATTTTTAACTAAATACAAGGTATCTGCGTTCCAATACCACAAGGAATTGGGTATAATACTTTGCTGACGACACGTTTCATGTACATCACCACAGGCATCCTTTTTTATGAGACTGCTCATATGTAACACAACGCAAAACTTTGATGCTTTCATCCTCAATGTTGTTCGAGTCATAATTTACTGCCTCCTGAGGTCATTTCCCTGTGCTCTGCTTGCTTCAGACTCAACTCCCGTATGCTCTGCAAGTATATAAAAACCAGCGTGCCAAAGTGTACCGCGTTAAGAATCCAAAAAATGTTTCAAACAAAAGCACATCTAAAGAAAAGAGCAGCAGTAGGCAATAGATGGGAACAAAAGACTATTCGGTTATCTTAAAGAATGTCAATAAAATTAACATAACGGGTGGAAGTAGAAGCAAGGAGATGGTGCCAAAATGTAACACTACTACTACACCATCAAGGAGTGCAACTTTGGAAAATAAAGGCTGAGGGGAAGCTGGCTATCTGGTGGTATAACTTTATACCTAGCAATCATTTGTCCGGAAGGAAGCAATGGAGATGGTAGATATTCAAATTTATTCCACTTATTATAAGCATAAATAAATTTCCTTTTCATAGACAATAGCATTAAGTATTCAAAATGGCAAAACTCGTTAAGATTCCGATTATATATTTGGTTCATTGATAAGTTTCCGCTTCTTGTGAGACTGTTCAAAGATTACAATTTAAAGCCTTATGGAAATATATCAAGTTGCGTACTCGATCATTGGGAAAAAGGGGGGAAGGGGAAACGAGAGACATTAACTACTACGCATAGACAGGTAAATAAAAGATAAATTCTGAATGAACAGGTAAAATTATTTTTTACGCGTAAGCCGGCAAATAAATCATCATTTCCAATTTAAGTGACTCAAAAATTATTTTTTACGCGTAGGCAGGCAAATAAATCATCATTTCCAATTTAAGTGACTCAAGACATGCTATCACACAGTTTCTGCTCCTCATCAAATTAGGTGACATTAACAAAAAAGCTGCACAGAACTCTAAGCCACTAATAATATCGGCTTATTTGCACAAATGGTCCCTGACTTTTGCACTTACTGCGGGTTGAGGACCTATCGTTTCATTTTTTCCAGTTTAGCCCCTATTTCAAATATTTTTTGCGGCAATAGTCCTTTTCATCAATTTCCAAATGTCCGGTGGAAATTTTTTTATTTAAAAAGGGCTTATTTGCACAAATGGTCCCTGACTTTTGTAAAGGAAAATTTGCAGCAAAAGTCTGTAATCTTTCAGAAAGTGTTGAAAAGTCCCATAACCTTCTAATCCTAACACATATGACCCCAAACTTTTTTGACAATTTTACCCCCAATCTAAATAAATTAAAAATAACTCATAAACTTTTTCAAAAATACAAATAAGTCCTAAATCTTTTTATTTTTTACAGATTTACACTTAAAATAATAAAAAGTGTGTCATGAAGTCCCAAAACTTTTAATTTTGTTCACCAAAATGATATTTAAAATGTGTTTGATTAAAATCAGATTTTTTAGTAAAAGTTGTTGAAATATGTGATTGAAAAGTTGTGAGACCATAAAATGTGTGGTTAAAATTAATTGTTGACTTTGACTTTAACTTTTTAGCAAAATCAAAATTGAAAACAAACGGACTCTTAAAGTCTTTACAGATTTTGTCCAGTGGTCCATTAATTAACAAAAAAATTATACCCATGATCAAAATTTGACCAATTTAAAATTTTAATTTATTTTTCATACCAATTAAAAATAAGATTAGACTGGACTAACTCTGACCCAATTTTACATGGACTGGGCTATTTTGGGCCAATGGGCCAGCCCAATTTACATTTTTAACTTATATTTTCAAAATAATTACTTATAATTTTTTTTTAAAAAAAAAACAGAATCCACCATCTTCCTCCCCACCCCACCCCACCTGAGAATCCGACTAGGGGGGGATTTTTCCCAGTCGCGGAAATCCGTGCGACTGTGAGGGGAGAAATCACATCCTCTCCCCTCTGTAGAGACTCTAAGAGCCTATTTGTTTTAATTTTGATTTTGCTAAAAAACTAAATTCAAAGTCAACAATTAATTTTAACCACACATTTTATGGTCCCACAGCTTTTCAATCACACATTTCAACAACTTTTACTAAAAAATCTGATTTTAATCAAACACATTTTAAATGTCATTTTGGTGAACAAAATTAAAAATGTTGGGACTTGATGACCCACTTTTTATTATTTTAAGTGTAAATCTGTAAAAAATAAAAAGATTTAGGACTTATTTGTATTTTTGAAAAGGTTTATGAGTTATTTTTAATTTATTTAAGTTGAGGGTAAAATTGTGAAAAAGTTTTGGAGTCATATGTGTTAGAATTAGAAAGTTATGGAATTTTTCAACACTTTCTGAAAGATTAAAGACTTTTGCTGCAAATTTTCCTTTACAAAAGTCAGGGACCATTTGTGCAAATAAGCCCTTTTTAAATAAAAAAATTTTCGCTGTCAAATTTCACAGACATTTGACGGAAATTGATGAAAAGAACCATTGCCGCCAAAAACATTTGAAATAGGGGCTAAACTGCCAAAAATGAAACGATAGGTCCTCAACCCGCAGTAAGTGCAAAAGTCAGGGACCATTTGTGCAAATAAGCCAATAATATCTGGCAGGCCCAAGACTTTTAGGCCACTGCTGCAAGTTAAGCAAAAGAAAGTGAAACCATTAGACTGCTTGCTTAACAGGCAATAATACCCATATTCACATGTGAATAACACTGTTCCATCATTATCAGAAGAGTAAACATGTATTCCTATCAACGCTGAAGTAGCAGGATGAGTACAAAAAGCAATCAGAATAGTCAATGGATAATCCTGCTAAGATGATGAAATAGAAAAGAAGACAATAAATCTCAGCTACTATCGTCTTGCTTCAACAAGTTCAGAGCTCACTACTAGTTCAGCAAACCATTAACAATTCCTGATTCCCTGATGCTAATATGAGAACTTATGAAAGTTGGAAAAGAGCTTAAGAAAAGCATACGGAAAATAGAACAAAATTGCGGAAATGGAAACTGTAGGATGCTCAAATTTATTCTGTCATTGTTCCTACTGAAGTTTCTCCGAATCTCGACAACTGGTCCTTGTCAACTGCAAATCCTTGACACCACAATGGTGTCTTCCCTATTTCACTCCGACACTCATGTCAAGCAAGCGTCTTAGATGGAAAGCCCGTGTGTCAGAGAGAGCAAAAGAATAGTAGCGAGACTGCGCGTGTGAGAGCGTGGCAGCGCACAATAGAATGGTAGCGGGACTGTGCGATATTACTTGAAGAAAGAAAGAGAGAATGTACTCTATTAACCAAGTTAATAATACGTAACTATTTAAGGTGTCCACCACCCCACCTGCAGTTGTTTTTTATCAGTATAAATTAGCAAGGGGAGTGGCTTTCGTGGAGGTAGTGCTCTCCCAGTAATGGCCTACACAATCTCCTCACCTTCAAGCATGCACCGCAACTTGACAGGTGGTTACAAAATGTGGCAACTATGAGACAATGGGAGGAGATTGCGGACTTCATACGCTACCAAGCAGTCCTCGTTCTCCCCAATCGCTCATCGGTCCAATGGTCAATCACATTCCACTAAAGGCTGAGTCATGATAGTCCAAAGGACTACTTCCATCGCATATGATTGGACGAATCTTATTACTGGCTGATCAGCCTTAGGTCAAGAGCAATGGGGCCCATTGCCTAGTCATTAAGAGAAATGACACGTGGACTGAAGAGGATCCTGGTGACATGTTCACTGTGCTTCCACCAGGTCAGATTGGATGGGTACAAAAACAAAAAAACATTCCTCTTTGGATATTCAGCCTAGGAACAATAAGGACCATAAATTATCCTCAAACACAATTTAGCCTAAAAATCCGGAGGAAAGGGCAGAAATACCCCCATTAACTAGATGTTCAAGAGAAAAAGCAACAGTTTTCTCGGGGAATACAACCCTACAAGGAAAATTCGGAAATCAAGATTACATGTCTCTTGTTACATTGTAGCACTAGTAGTTAAATGCAGTAACTACTAAGTATGATTATTTTTTATGCTTAATCCTAGAGTCTCAGCCAGTGAGGAGTGAATAAAGCATCCATAGTACACCACTTTCCTGCTTTGCCTTCTTCCCTCCCTCATTCTTCAACAGTCATCAGCCCAGAAGAGTGATTTAACTTCCCTATTTTGATTATGTGTAAACCTATAAATTCGGTTTTTCACTTCTTTCACGTTGTGATGTAAAAATAAAAGTAAAAAAGAAAGAAAGAAGAGTGATACAAATTCTCTTCTTTGTGATTATATCTCAATTATTTGTTCGCTAATTTCCAACAACCTTATACTTGGCATTGAACCCATAACATGTCTGACCTATCATATTAACAGTTTCAACACCACAAAACTAGAAAACCTATTTTTGAAGGGTGATAAATCCCTGCAGATTTAGAAGGTAATCCTTACAGGTAAAGAGGAATAGAAACATGCCTCATTTGAGTAGAGGCCATACAGCTTAAGTATAGTATGTAAAATACTGCTTAAGATTGCTTCCATTGATAGCTAAACCGTGTTTTCTTTTATGTAAAGTACGATTTAATCAATATGCAGAACTTCATCTTAATTGACATTACCTACCCCCTACATTATGAAGGCAATGCTCAAAATCATCCAGAGGATATAAATTTTCAAGTGAATTTATCCATGCAAAAGTTTTTCCAGTGTATGCGGTCATGTTTGGACTTAATTTATGGCTCCATAAAGATGAAGTGCAGCAATAAAAAAATAGGACTAGCTTGTTTCCTCCCCAATATTCTGTTCAAATATGTATTGCTCCTTTGAATACAAAATTTGTCATCAACCCTTGACCGAAATTATACCTAGCAGCTTATAAAAATATCATCTTCAGAACTTAAAGTCGCAATTAACAAATTATTGGCAGTGTTGCTAATTTAGAGATTAATTGAGCATTTAACTCACACAGATAGAAGAAACTTCTACGTAGTATAGTTGATGTACAATAAAGTGAGCAAGTGAAGAACAAAATGAAGACATTGTCGAAAGTAGTCCAGGTCAGAATATCTACATGGTCCACATATATGGAAATGCAGGTTAGGAGTCTAAATGCATCACCAAGACCCCGCTATGCACAGTTTGCAATCATAAAGAGCCTTTAAACACATTCAAACCTTTTTTTTTTCCTTATAGCCTCACTTGAACAAGTTATTAAGCTGAAAGAAAGTTAAACTTGAGCAGTTTAATATTTCCTCCATTTTTTGATACTCTTTAGCCTAACAAGCAGAGGCCAATCAAGCCAAAAGAGTTTGACTCTTGAGGTGTCTTTTTTCCCAGATCCCTGACTTCAGATGGGCCCGATGGAGCTGAAGTAATCACAAGCTCAAAGTGATTTGTTCCCTAAGTTCATTTTCTATGGCAACTGCAACTTGGCGCCAAGAAACTCGGTTATTTTTCTATAATCATGTCCATGGTGGAAATCTTATCTTGCTTCTTGATTAAGGTCTCACACTGTAATTCTTGATCTGAATCACAGAAACTCCACTATACTCCAAATTATGTTCAATAAATATGCCCTAGACATCAAATTTTCTTATTCAATCCAAAATTTAGTTTGCAGCCAATGTACGGGGAAAGCAGGTCCACAATTTACATCAATGAGATCTCATTAAAATATAAATACAAATAAGTAAATGAACCTACCAATGATGACGAAGATCGGAGTGGAGGGGGCTCCACACTGACGTAGCGAGTGGACATCCTGGCAATCTCCGAAATGGCAGCCTCCCGGACCTCAGGAACCTCGCTGGTCAAGTCCTCATAGGCTGCCACAAACGCCTGCTGCCAGAAAGCCGGCAACCTGATTCGCCTGCTATTTGTGTACACATCCCACACGTGCTTCACCAATTTCTCCCTCTCCTCCATATCCTAATTCAAAACAAAACCATTTACACAAGTCTTCCATTACAACACAGCCAATTACATGAATTTATATATTTAATCACGCGTAGATGTACATGCAAAAGGGTTACAACTTACTAGGACATCGAGATCGTCTCTGGCGGGAGGGTCAAGGTTGTCGGACAGGCGGTTGAGGTTTCCAGCAGACCACCGGAGGGTGACGGTTCCGGTGAGCATTGACCAGAATGCCAGCAACAAAATTGCGGCCAATGCCCAGAACTTGTACCGGCCTCGACCAAAAACGCTCGATGAATCAGAGTAATTCTCCTTCTTCGGAATAACTGAAGACGATGATGTTACAGCTGATGACGAAGTGGGTGTTGATATGGGTAGGGCATCATCATCCTTCATTTCGATTAATAGCAGAAAAAATCTAAGCTATACAGAGGAAAAGAAATTAAAAAATAAACAAATTAATCAAGAATTTCAATTAGATTTCGTTGAATTGCTGAATTGTTCGAATATCAGAAATCGATTTGAAGGGGAAAGGGAATTTTCTTGACGCATTTGCGGGGCACCACAATTATGGGTCCAGTGCCGGCAAGGGCATTGCTATTTGCACGTACCGAATTCTGCAATGTTTTTTATGTTTAATTTATTAATTAATTATAGATCTTCTTCACGGGTTGAAAACGATGGACACTTTATGAGGCCTGGTCGTGGGCTCTTAAGTAACCTCTTCTGATCCGTGGGAATGATGCTGAATGACTGACCAATTTTTCAAAATGATTGACCAATTTTAGTGTGTAAATTATTAAATATAACTATCTCTTCTTCTCGATTTATAACTATTTCAAACGATTTCAAATTCATTTGCCTATAAAAAAGAGAAGATTTCAAGATTATAATCTAACTCATTTCAATGTTAGAATCCAACTTATTTTATTTATGTAAGAAATTTCATTTCAAAGTAGAAATTCATCATTGTCCATCTTTTTCTTTTAATTCACGGTAGAAATTGTGGATTTTGTAGTATAAATCAGGAAAAAATGTATAAACCTGAGTATGAATCATGATTTTTACTTCAAATTCCTACAAATCTGAGTTAATTTGAGATAGATTAATTGAAAAAATCAGTTATAATCATATAAATCTGCGTTAACAGACGCATGGTCTGTTAGCACAACTGTTAACAAACCATGGGTCTGTTAACAGGCCCCAAGACCTGTTAAGGCCAAAATTGGCCTTAACAGACCCCAAGGTCTGTTAACAAACCATGTTAACAGGCCCAAGGCCTCTTAAGGCCAATTTCCTTAACAGACCTATGGTCTGTTAACAGACTAGAAGTCTCGTTAATGATTTTGGAGTCTGTTATTATTAATGCACCATCTCGTTAATCGACGCGTTAATCGACCTATTAACGGATGGTGTTAATTGGCGATGATCCGTTGGCGATGTTATAAAGTAAGGGTATTTTAGTCTATTCTACTTAAAAGAGGCATTTAAAACTTATTTGGTATAAGTTAGGCTCTTCTGCGATTTCGAGCGTTTGACAAGGTCATCCCCTTTCACACATTTAGTTTATGTTTGCGAGTGTTTATGAGTAGATTAAATATTAATTTCATCGATAAATTTAATATTGGTCACTGTTGTTGTTGTACTTATGGACTCTAAAGTCATACGGTCAATACTTAATTTAATTAAAGTCACATTTTAGCGCTGAAAGACTAACATATCCCTGCAATTGTAAAAAAAAAAAAGCTAATTCAATTATACTGTTTTACCATGATACTATTTTATTATAATATTGTTTTATATCATACTGTTTTATCTATGATACTGTTTTATTTAGATAATGTATATTGGTATATTTTTACCATGCTTTTATCTTTGATACTGTAATATTATGATAATGTTTCAACATATAATACTGTTTCAATATATGATATTGTTATTGAATGCAAACAGTATCAATAGTCTTATATTATTAATGGAACATTTTAATAACAATATAATTACTTCAATAAAACATCTCTACTTAATTATAACTATAATACTGTTTTGTTTAGATAATGTGCATTGGTATATTTAGACCATGCTTTTGTCTTTAATACTATTTTATTATGATAATATTTCAACCTATGATATTGTTATTAAATACAAACAGCATCAATAGAACACTTTAAGAACATTATCATTACTCCAACATTTAAAACATCTTGTACTATGATGTTGTTTTCATTCAAAATACCGTCGTAGATACTCTTCTAATCTATGATACTGTTATTTTATTGGGTTGTAATTTGTGTATGTGATACTGTTTTATTAAGATACTTTCATATATGAAACTGATATATTAAGATACATTTATGGGTAATTTGTAATTTTGATCTCCAATCTTTCAAATCTATAACAAATTTATCCCTAACTAATTTTTTTAGCATTAGGCATCCCCAATCTTTGCAATTTGTTGCAAATCACGTCCTTATTGACATATTTTGATAGTTTTGTCCTCCTCTTTAAATAAACAAAAATAAAAAAAAACTAAAAACAACAAAAACTAAAAGAAAATTGCAACTAAAGTCCCATAGCTTTAAAAAGTAAAAAATAATATCATCTTTCCTAAAACCGCCCCGCCCCGCCCCGCCCCGCCAAGCCAAGCCAAATCACTTCCACCATTAACTTCTCCTATTAATTCCATTAAATTCTACCAATTTCATACTAACAATATTCATATACCACAAATTAAAGTAAAAAATAAAAAAGAATAAATCAAATCCAAGAACAACAAAACGTCAAAAAAGAAAAATTATAAACGCTTTGGGTAAAAGTAATTTCCTACAAAACAGATCTTGATTATGTGATCGTCAAGCTTGCACTTGACATTAGATGCGCCACTGTGACTGGCTTTCCGGTGGAAAGTTTTCTTCAAACAGTCCACTTCATGATCTTAATTATGGAGTCAAGCTTGCACTTGACACCGATCGTTTTCGCCGCCGTGGCTGAGTGTTAATTAATTTCTGAGTGTTTGAGTTATGGTGAATTAAAAAGATATGTTAATGGTGGGGTGGGGTGGGGTGGGGTGGGGTTGGGTGGGGTGGGGTTGGGTGGGGTGGGGTGGGTTTTGAGAAAGATGAAGTTATTTTGTGTTTTTAAAAATTTATGGGACTTTATTTACAATTTTCTTTTATTTTTTGTTGTTTTTAACTTTTTTTTATTTTTGTTTATTTAAAGAGGAGAGTAAAACCGTCAAAATATGTCAATGGGGACGTGATTTGCATCAAACTGTAAAGGTTGGAGATGCATGATGCTAAAAAAATTGGCTAGGGCTAGAATTGTTACAGATTTGAAAGGTTGGGGACCAAAATTGCAAATTACCCTACATTTATCTATGATATTATTTTATTAAAATATATTTATCTCTGATACATTTATGTATGATACTGTTTTATTAAGATACATTTATCTATGATATTGTTAAGACGTGATAAACTAAAGATTGTCGTTTTAAGTTAAATAGACGACTTCAAAATACTAAAATCCATCGTCAGCGGTGACAAAATGACTAGTCTTGACCGGCTCGTTTAACGATTCTAAAAACATATTATAATAGAAATTCTGAATACGTATGCGAACTCTATGCTCATTTTGTTATAATATTATTTTTTATGATACTATTTTATTATAATACAGTATGAAACAACACACATGACTAACAACACAATGAATAATCTAATGGCCAACTTTCGCCAGAGCATGCCCACATCAAACTTTTTGATAGTCTATACCAAATTTTTGAAGGTGGTTTTAAACACAATACGCTATTGAATGCTTAACCCAAATTAAATGTTTGAAGTCATTACCAAATGTTACAACAATATCAAGTTAAATGCAATAGCTTTATATGTTCTTTATTCCACATAAGAACAAAAACATTACATAATTTGCCTATAATAACCATAATATCAATATTAATTGCTTGCAATAGTCTATTCATTTAAAAATGATATTGGAAGGTCCCCAATTCGAATAACTTACTTATTAGCTAATGAAGTACATACAGACCAAGCAGAAATAAACCAGTAAAGAGGGAAAATTATAGTATTAATTTCTCCCTGAAACTCTCATGAATTGATAATGGTTTCATCTTTGACAATGGATTTGGGCATCGATCTGGAGAAGGGAAAAGCACTACAATCCAGCTCCCTCAATTTCAGCAGCAAATATAGCATCGTCCCGCATATAAATCCCAGTGCAGCACTAGGCCCTATCAATGACACAGCAAAGTTGCTGGTGGGTCGGTAAGAAATGTGTATTACAACAAACTGGGATTCCGAGCATTGCGAAACCCGAGTAGTTTGAGAAGAATGGCAGGTTTCTTCCAAAAGCAGAGCTTGAAAATATTTTGTGGATTACTTTTGTGGCGCCAGAGGAAGTTTGTGGGGGTAGAATAAGGCACCAATGGAAAGTATAGATAACGGGGGTAATTTTGAGATTAATTTTAAATATTGTTCAGGAGTATAACTTAATCATAATTTTGAAAGATATTTTGATGGAACAAGTCACCTACAGGTGACTTATAGACAATTTCTCCTATTTTCATTATACATTTCGTAAGATTCATAATTTTTATCTACTTTTTATCCACACATTTTGTAAGACGCACAACTTTTGTCTACTTTTTATCCACACATTTTGTAACACCAACTGCTTATAATCTACAAAAATCTTTATCAAACATACTCAAAAGCATTTTGGGCCGCTACTACAAGTTCGAGTGAGCTTAAGTCCAACTACAAAATATGTGAGTTTAAAAACAGAGAATTTGGCATTAATGGACATTAATCTTTGTATTCAGTGCGGGAAAATATTCCCTAACATTTATATTTTTGGTATAGACGTTCGTAACGTATGTATTTTGATGTATAATTAGTCTTTATTTAATAAAAAAGATCAATGTGTCCTTAGTTTTAATTAGAAAAAAATATATTTTGATTCCTAACTTTTGCAAAATGTGCAAATAGGTCCAGTATATTTATTAAATAATATTTAATTTAGCGTACTAAATATATAACTATAGTCGTGTCAATTAAATTTTTTTATAAGAGAAAAATATAAAATTATTGTACTCTAAATATATGTAATTAGTATGTGATGTTAAAAACTTGAAGAAAAAAAAGATAAGTAAATAAAAAAATGACATATATAATTCTATGACATTGAGCCAATCTTATTATGTTTTTATTTAACATAAAAAAAATTAATTTACACATTATGTGCTCTTCATTTACGAACGATAATGAAACGAGAAAATAAAATATGAAGAATAGAGTTGGAGTTTTAAATATTTATTATGTTTTTATTTAACATAAAAATAATAATAATAATTAATTTACACATTATGTGCTCTTCATTTACGAACAATAATGAAACGATAAAATAAAATATGAATAATAGAGTTGGAGTTTTAATATTTGTAGTTAATAAACGAATATCTTCATTAAATAAAAAGTATTTGAGCATCAACTTTGTAATAAAGTTATTTTACCATTTTGTTATAACTATAAAATAAAATTTTAAATTTAAAATAATATAATTACATAATAATAAGACTAATAATTTTATTTAACATGTTTTTTTAATAATTATGAGCTTAAATTTTATTTATTTTATAATAGTTTGTAATATATAAAAAATAATTTAGTATATTATCAATTTCGTCAATAAAGCATTAATTAAAAAAAATAAAAAAGAACTAGTTAGTTTCTTTTATTTTTTTTATAAAATTAAATCAGATTCATTTGCACTTTTTACAAAAATTAGCAATCCAACTGTAATTTTTTCTTATTAAAATTAAGAGCATATTGGTCTTTTTCATCAAATAAAAACCAATTGTGAACCAAAGCATATAAGTTGTGGATGTTTGTGACGAAAAACAAATGTTAAAGAACTTTTCCGCATTGATGGGCAAAGGTTAGTGACCATTTGCACCAAAATTTCTTTTTTTTAAAAAAAAATTAAAAAAAAAGGCTTACGGTATGTTCTTTTCAATTTTTATTTTTGTAAAACACCCAAAATTTGTTTAGTATACTGTTTTTGAAAATACATTTTTAAAAACAAGGTAAAACTTATAACATAAAATTCAAAACGGGTTTTTTACGTTTTCAGTATTTTTAGTGAAAACACCAAAAACACCCAAAATAAGGAAAATAAAAATTCTTAAAAACTAAAAATAAAAATTCTAAAAAACTAAATTCTAAACTACTAAAAAAGTAAAAATGGTTCAAGCCCTCACTAGTTATTTAAATAAAAAATTTTAAAAAAAATTATTTAAATAAAAAGATATTAGAACTCTTAGTCGAAGTCATTAATTTTAATTTTTTAATTTATTATTTTGCCAATTTATTATTTGTTTGTATTTTATTTTTATAGAAAAAATATATTGTAAGATTCACTAACTTTAAATTATATATATTACTTGATAATATATTACCATAAAATTATTATATTTTACTAAATAATCAAATTAATTGAATAAAATATCATAAAATAATTTCTCAAAATTCTAAACAAAACATGTTTTCTATTTTGAGAAATAATTTTTCAGAGTGACTAACAAAACACATTTTCAGCAATCTCAAACAGACTCGCAAAACAGAAAATAAAAAAAATTCAAAACTCAGAATTAAAAACTGAAACGCAAAGAGAACGAGCCTTTATCCTTTTTTTTTTAAGGGAAATTGCCAATAAATCATCTATAGGTAACTTATTCTAAATTAATTCCAAACACTTTCTAAAATTGTCAATAAGTTATATTAATTCAGTCAATGTCCTAATTACCCCTGTAATCCTTTAAATCAGATTAATTCAGCCAATGCCCGAACACTTTATTTCTTCGTAAACACGAATTCTCTTCAAATTGGGAGAAGATTTTATGCATTAAATGCAGATGAAGACCATATTTATGTTTTTTTTCCGATGAAGACCACGAAATCCTTTAAACCAGATTTATGTATTTTTTTCGATAAAGAGATTGAATACTCCGGTGACAGCTTTCGACATGGGCACACTATTTTTAACAGCTAATTATGTTGCAAAATGCCCAGCGTCGATCGGAAGTGTAAGAATCTTATCGAAATGTAGTGAAAAACCAGTGTCGAAACTGAATTTGGATGATATTGAAAAAATTTCGAAGTCAAAATTTCAGTGCCAGCTGTCTATATGCAGATCAAAGAAACCATTGTTGGAGACTAGTTGAAGAACCAGCTGGTTTGAGAATATTACAAAATTAATTAATTAATTAATTTTTTAAACTTCTCTTCAAATTTTAGCAAAAAGAGAGATATTGATTTGTTATTCTTTTTAAAACTTGTTTGGTATAGTTTATAAACTAGTTTATTTGACCAAAAATGGTAAAAAAATTGTCAAGCTACCCAGACAATTTTTTTTTGGTTAAATTAATTATTTTGGTCAAATAAACTAGTTTATAAACTAGACCAAACGAGCTCTTAGAGATATTTGTATGTTGGAAGAGGTTTCTTCATTTTAGATTCATTAGATCTGTTGGTGGAGCATTACGCAGCATGGAGAAGACATTCCCTAACAAGTTCAAATAGATGTATTAACTTAATAACAACAAATGAGTGTATAAGTGTATTGTTTGTGATGTGATGAGTGTAGAAGCGAAGATTTAGGAGTATATTGGTTGTGGCCATAATTTCGTTGCTGTAAATAGCAGTTTGAATTTTCTGTCGGAATGATTTTGTATTATCAAAAATAGTATTATTATATTAGTTGTAGACTTGTAGCTATGATTTGTTGCTATAAATAGCAGCTTGATACTGTATTATAGAAAATAATTTGATACAGTATTATAGAATAGCAGCTTGATACTGTATTAAATTAGCCATTAAATTATTTCTTTGTGTTGTTAGTCATGTGGGTTGTTTGATATTGTATTACACAAAACAGTATCACAAAATATTATCATGACAGAAACGGCATTGAATTCGTATATGTGCTCAGAATTTTTATTATAATATGTTTTCGAAATCGTCTAGACGAGCCGGATAAGACCAGTGGCTTTGCCACTGCTGACGATGGATTTTAGCCGTTTGAATTCGTCTCTTTAGCTTAAAATGGAAATCTTTAATTTTTATTGTCTAAACAGTATCATACATACTAAAATAGTATCATAGATAAATGTGTATTAATATATAAGTATCATACATGAAAGTATCTTGATAAAACAGTATTACAAACTACAATCCAATAAAATAACAATATCATAGATTGAAACACTATCATATATAAAACTAAGTACAAGATATTTTTAATGGTTGAAGTAATGATACAGTATCATATATAACACTTTATCTAGATAAAACAGTATCGTAGATATAACTAAGTACAAGATGTTTGAATGGTTAAAGTAATGATACTATTCTTAAAATGCTCTATTAGTAGTACACGATCATTGATACTGTATGCATTCAATATCAATATCATAGATTGAAACAGTATTATAGGTTGAAACATTATCATAATAAAACAGTATCAAAGATAAAAGCATAAATAAAACAGTATCATATATAAAACTAAGTACAAAATGTTTTTAATAGTTGAAGTAATGATATAGTATCATATATAACACTTTATCTAGATAAAATAGTATCATAGATATAACTAAGTACAAGATGTTTGAATGGTTAAAGTAATAATACTATTCTTAAAATGTTGTATTAGTAGTACAAGACCATTGATACTGTATGCATTCAATAATAATATCATGGGTTGAAACATTATCATAATAAAATAGTATCAAAGATAAAAGCATAAATATAATAGTATCATAATAAAAAAGTATCATACAAAACAGTACCATAATAAAACAGTATCATACAAAATAGTATCAATGAATTATCATTGTTTTTGCAATTGCAGGGATATGTTGGTCTTTTAGCGCTAAAATGTAACTTTAATTGAATTAAGTTTTGACCATATGACTTTTAGAGCCCATAAGTACAACAATAACGACGGGCCTTGAATTTACCATTTTTTTAAGTCACCTATAGAGTGATATAGTTCTACCCAAAAAACTCCTAAGGACTAAGTGCAAAATGGTGATGTTTTCATTAAGCGTGTAAAAGCACATGTGCCATTTATCTTAAATGCATGTTTGTCAGTGTTAAAATTATTTTTTAAGTACTTATAATTTGTAAATTCTATGGAATGTGTAGATAATAAGTAGATAGTAAGTTATGAATCTTACAAAATATGTGGATTAAAAATATGTTTGACTAATTTAAATTATAATCACCGACCATAAGATAAGTTTTCACTCCCCACTCACACAAACACGGACATATATGTCTATCTCCAATTTTGAAAAAATCTCTCTCTCCTCAAATCTCTCATTCTCATTTATTTCCACCATTTTTCAAATCTCTCCACTCAATCTTGTTCCTTCTCATTATTCTTCAACGTGAGCAAGCTTTTACGGTCGGATTCCACGGGCTAAGTGGTATACTAGTTTAAGCTTAGCCAAATATGCCAGTGTCATTCGTTCCAACTGACTTGTTAATTATTTTTCCTCTCTAAATGCACTATGGTTTTTCCTACAACCCTTGTTCTCCTTCTCATTCTGCTCGAGAGTTAGATTAAAATTGGGAAATCTTGTAATTCATTTCATGATCTTTCATTTGAGAGTTGATTTGACTGGTTTAGATGAGATTCTTATTGGTTTTCATGTAATATGTACAAACCATTGAAGATTAGTACATACGTGAGTCTCTTAATGAGCTCTGACAAAGAAGTAAGCTAGATTTAGGCAGAACCTTGGTAAAATCTTATGGTCTCCACTTTATTTTCTAGTATTTACTTATTGATTGAATGCACTAAATGATCCAAGACAAATCCTAAGAGTGGTATTCGAGCAAGGATAAAGGCTCCTTGGATAAATTGTTCGCGAGGCTAAAAATTTCTTGAAAGTTATGGATAAAAAGAATATGTTGGTATTCTTCAAGTTTCTGGCATTCCTTTGACTGTTAGATCTAAATCGTCTGAAACCTTCAAGTTTCTGGTAATATCTGATGACTGTTGATAAGATCTTTTCAATCGGGTTTTATTTTCGCTCGAGTTTCATGTTGAAACGTAGTTTACACTCTGTATATGGTAATATCTGGAAATTTTGTATATGTTTTTGCTATTAATTGTTAGATATTCATTGAGTTGAGATTTTTAAGGTTTATGTATGACAAATTTTCTCTTAAATCTTATATATGTGAATCTTGTAAAGATTCTTTTGTATGCCCCTCAAGAAACCCATTCTTTTATAGAGCATATAATGGGCTCGAAGTTCGAACTAACACAGTTCGATGGATAGGAGGATTTGTCCATTTGGAAGTAGAAGAAGCAAGCCATCTCCATCCAAAAAATGGTAGCTAAAGCCATGGATGATCTTTTCAAGTATTCTGAGGCCCTTAAGGCTAAACTTGGTATAATAATTTCTAGAAGTTAAATGCAATTCTAATCCTTTGCACTTATCTGATAATGTTTTGAGATATATAGATGAAGTTAAATCTGCTATTGAAACTTGGAATAAGTTGGATTCTTTGTTTTAGACATGAACTCTTTTAAGTAAAATTTATTTGTTGGAACGTTTGTTTAGTTCTAATCCTAACAAGTATCTTAACATTAATTTAGATGAATATGATGTCGGAAACTAGCACGAGAATTAGTCAGAAAAAAAATTCTTTAATTCAATAAATCAATTTCTTTACTAGGCGTTTACATATTTATTATAATTAAATACTAATATTTTAGTATTGCACCTAAATTGATAAACAATACTGGATCTTGATCCGATTCAAGAACTTTCCACTTTTGATTCACAAACTTGGTGCTCCCAATATATAAGTCTCCTATGGTATTCTCCCAAGTATAGATTACACCGGCGTGTAGGTACCTTTCAATTGAATCAAAAAATAATTCTGAACTGGACAAATTCAGAAAACTAAGAAGATAAAATTCAAGTCAAACAAGACTTAAGAATTTTCTCTCTTCTCTTTTCTTAATTGTTGAATTGTTTGACGTCATTTAAATAGGACAAGAGTCCTAATTGAAAACAAGAACAAGAATCATAATTGTGCCCAAGTTCAATTAGCTTATGATTGATTTAATTACACATTTAATTCCTGAACTTATATCACAATTACAATTAAGTTTAAAACTTTCATAGTAACTGTGATTAAACCCAAATTTTTATAGAGCTACCACATGACCTATCCAAACATATATTTTTCAAGTTCTAATAATTAGATTATGTCTAGTTGACCCTAGACCGCTCAATCTAATTATTAATCTTTTGATTTTTCTACTAAAGGTAAAAGATTGCACTATCGGAATATATAAGATTACAGAAACTTTAATAGTTTCCTCTAACCTACCGTGTGTGTGTGTGTGTGTGTGTGTGTATATATATATATGTATACATTATGAGCATAAATGATCGTTTTGTCCTTCTAATTATTCTCACTTACTTTAAGTACATTTTTTTCAATGGTCCTGTGAAATAATTCACATATGTTGAAATTTAGCCGTCGCTAAACACTGAGCTCAAATTTATAACCGTTCAACAGAAAATACTTTAGTTGTCACTCGACCCATTTTTCAGGGCGACTGTTCCCAACACGAATTTGTGTTCTCTACTTCCCTCATTTTCAAGCTCTCAACTCATCAAGATATTTGATCAATTAAATTGATCTCACCTATTGGTGAATCAAAAAACCATCAAACTAACAAAAATAACAAAAAGATACACACAATCATGTCAATGGATTTAGATGAAATACCCGGTGATCAAGTAGAATTTAATTATTCGCACGGTCATGCTATATAATTAAATTTGACACGTTGTCCATTCAATACACTCCAAGTGTACTAGTGTCACTATTAAACCATTTGTGTGATAAGTCAAATTGTATACCCAATTAATTAAATAGTCAACACTACAACCTTCCAGTACAAGGCACCAACCCTTATACATTAGTTGTGAACAATTTTATTCATGATCAAAATATAAGTTGTGTCACACTATGCTTCACATCGGAAGCACCCAACTTATATTATCACAAGTGATCATTGACACTTTATTTACATGCTCAATATTAAACAAATGTAATAATAATACATGAATACAAACCAAAGTTTTATTCAATATAAATTTTCATTTCATCACAGCTAAAGTATACTATTTGGACATACAATCCAACAATTTTTCCACTTGCCTTGGAGTATAATCCTAATATAGAAATTCATAGACACAATAGTGAAGAGTAAACCAACATATAGTTCCATATTCTCCGAAGGTACTTAAGGATATGTTTTACAATCACCAAATGTTCTGGTCCGGCTAGACTGACAACGACTTATTATACCAATAGCATAACAAATGCAAGTTCTAGTGCACAACATAACATACATGAGACTACCCATTACAAACGCATAAGGTATTTTACACATGTCCTCTATCTCTTCAGGAGTTTCTTTAGAAATGCTCCTTAGATAGTTGGATTCCATGTCTGAATGATAAATTGCCCTTTTTGAAATCTTGCATGGCAAATCTGACAAGTATCTCGTCAATATATGTAACTTGGGACAAAACTATCAGCTTGTTGTTTCAATCTCTTAAGATCTGAATGCCTAGAACACATCTAGCTGTGCCTAAATCCGTCATATGAAAATTGTTAGGCCAACCACGCTTTCGTAGATGATGACATTCCCACATCATTTCTTATGAGTGGAATATCGTCCACATAAAGCACCATGAAAATTACCATTTTGTCCATAGCCTCCTTATATAAAGTCGAATCATCTACTTGTTATACAGAGATCACTGTTTGGATTCTTCTACTAACAATTACCTAGAAGGTTTCATGATGATCCTCTGACTTTGCCTAAAGGACGATGGAGCTTGAATCGTAACATTTTTATCAATGTTGGTATCACCTTCAGGTGACACAAATACCTCCTCATTACCTTGAATATTTTCTTGATCTATGGGATTAGATGATAAATCATTTCTCTCACTCAATTAACGTTCTCTAGGTGTTTGCGATAACATGGGTCGTCTTTCACTAGGTTTTGTTTCAAGAATTAATGTCGTGGAATCGTTCCCACCCATTTCTTCCAAAACAACCATACTCTTAAAATTATTAATATACTTACCCTTCAGGAATGTCGTATTTGTACTGACAGAAAGCCTCATATCTAGAAGACTATAAAAATAGTATTCCCGAGTACCTTTAGGATATCACACAAATAGGCATATTTCTGACATAGACTCTAACTTTTCTGTCTTTCCTTTCAGCACATGAGCCGAACATTTCCAAATTTGGATGTAACGCAAATTTGTTTTGCGCCCATTCCACAACTCCAGGGGAGTCTTGAGAACAGACTTAGATGGAACTAGGTTAAGAATATATACAACTGTCTCAAGTGTATATCTCCAAGAAAAATGAGATAGGTAGAGTTGAAAACCTCATCATTGACTTAACCATATCTAACAATGTCACGTTTCTTCTTTCTGAAACGTCGTTCCCTTGGGACGTACCAGGCGCACTTAGTTGAGAAACTATACAATTTTCTATAAGTAGCCTCTAAATTCTCCTGAGAGATATTCACTACCTCGATCTGATCAATATATCTTTATACTTTTACCTAAATGTTTCTCGACCTCAGTTCGATATGCTTTGAATTTATTGAAAGCCTCCGACTTTCGAGTCATCAAGTAAATGTATCTGAATCTAGAATAATCATCTGTAAATATGATAAAATACTCAAAAACCCCTCACGCATGTGTACTCATGGGTCCACACACATTAGAATAAACTAGTTCCAATATTTATTTGAATCTATGTTCCTTTGCTAAAAAAGAACTTATTAGTCATCTTTCTTTCCAAACAAGAATCACAAACCAACAATGGTTCGATCTCAATTGAGTTAAGGGGACCATTCCTTACCAGTTTTTGTATCCTGGTCTAAGATACCATATACACGTATCACTTATATGGTATGCATTTTGTTTATTATGGTTTGCATAACATTACTAAAAAATTGACATTTGGGGACAGTTTTATCTAACCGTCCCCAATAATTATTCGAAACAAATAATAAAACCGTCCTTGTTAAAGGCATGGCAGATAGTATTGGGGACGGTCTTTGCGACGGTTCAACAAGTTGGGAAAAATCTATTTATTCGCAACGGTATATAATCGTCCCTATATATGTCTATTTTCAAATATTTTGCAATGGTTTGAACCGTCCCCAATGTTGTACGCACAATTAAAAACCATCCCAAACACGTTATTTTACTTATTAGGGACTATGAAAACCGTCCCTAAAAGTTTTTTTTCTTCCTATTTTGGTCATTACAGTACTTGTTAACATGTGATTACATATTTTTCACCAGTAACATATTTATCATTCAAGTCTAAAAAATAATAACCATTCCACATCCAAAAAATAACTCAACATTCTATTAACAAATCAATATAACATCCATCTGCTTTCAATTATAAATCTGAAATAACATATCCATAACAATTTACAAATCTCAAATAAGATCATGAAAATTTCATTCTCAAGACAAAATAACATCCACCTACATTCTATTAAGAAATTTAAAAGAACATATCCAAGTCCATATACAAAACCAAAATAAAATTGTGCACATTCTATTCACAAGTCAAAATAACATCTACTTATGATTCATTTCCAAACTCCTCCATCTGCATAACAATCTTGTAAAATATCTGCAAATCCAATAATACTTCTTATTAATATTAGAAATTAAACAATATCTCACTAGAAAAGAGTGCCAACTAGTAAGATAATATATGAATTGTAATGAAACTGAAGTTGAAACTGATTTAAAAGCACAACAAGTTAAGACTACAAATACCAAATAAGTTCAAGTTTACACAGAAGGTAACAAGTTTGAAATTTGAACAAAGTTACTAATTAGTAACTACATCAGTTTTGTTCGTAGAAATCATGTTAGCAAATAATACATTAGTTTTGTGACTTATTTACATGTGAATTCATATATAAATCAAGCCCATATGTTATATATTCTAAACATTTAAGATTGCATTCATTCTAGGGCTTTGATAAGTATTTATTTGCCTCCATTCTAGCTTTAAACATATTACACTTCCGACCCATAATCACAATTACCTAATTACAAGTCCCTAACTCTATCGAATGTAGTATATACCATGAGTTAGCCAAGCTGCAATTTTGACATGAGCACTTCTCTTTTTAAGCTATAAATACAAGTGAGAGTGAGTGTTGAATAAGCATCAATTTATCTTTTCTTGATTGGTGACTTTAAGCCTACAAATGTACAATTGCTGTTACGATTTAAATTCAGCCTACAAATGTATCAAACTAAACCTTTTTCAATGCTGGAAAATATTTGTGCTGCAAAGCATCAATACCCAAACTAATTCCATTGATGGTGAATGACACAAAAATCCAAGTATTTAAAACATATATTATGCTTATCTAGTAAAGTCAATAATGAAGAATAATTATGTACCATACTTCATAAGCAATTCAGGTGCCTATTTCAGTTAAAACACAACTCAAATGATGCTCAAAGACCTGGATTAATTAGACTCATCACTAGTATTTAAATACTATTGGAGCTAATTAAGCAAATTCAGAATGAAAAAAATATGATCCTCGTTAAATTTTGTACTTGTGAAAATGTACAGATTCAAATAAATGAAAAAATGGGTGAAAATGATGCACTATATGTGTGAAGAAGAAGAGATCTTAGGAGACATAACAGGTAGGAACTTTGTGTGAACAAAATCAATTCAAGAAAACAAGATTTGTAGCAATGATCATGCATGTCTAAAATGCTTAGGATGTGAAACAACAGTTCATCTCCAGCTTACACGGGTATGCCAACAGATGCACATGCTTCAGTTAAGTAGCAACATTACATATTCAAATAAATCAACCAATGAAAAAAACACCTGCAGTTGCCACTTCTCCAATTCAAGTGGATCTAGAAGCTCATAGATTTTCACTAGTCCTTCACCAACCTGTGAAAGAAGTAAATTCAGGAATAAAAGTCAGCTTATTATAAAATCACTACAAATTTTCATATATAATGTAATTTTCTAGTGATTAAAAGTTGAAGGGATTATATTTTAAAATTTATTGTCTAATCGAACAAAAAGATTGAGATAGTCCAGCGCATAAAGATCTCCATATCAAGATGATCTTTATAGGAAGATAAGTGTCCATTAAACAATCCATGGTAATCTCCCTATGCTAATTTGTAAGTTAAGCGTGGCAATGTGTTGTAATTTGTATCATGCAATGCTTGTTTCATATCATAAACATGCATGTGACAAATTTTTCTACACCACATCAACTAAAACAGTGTGAAATGACTTGGAAAGCTCAGAATCAACAATCATACATTAACTAAAAAAATGTAAAAACTTATGTTCATTCATATAATGCATTGAATCATTTCAAACCTAATTATTATTCATATTTAAGAAACTTATAATTGTAAGGAAATAGAGAACTGTGACGGCAACTCAATAAAAGCCTGCCAAGCCCAAATAATTGTAGTTATACTTTATAAATGTGTAATTTTAAATAATTTAAATCAATGTGTCATTGTCCTACTTAAAAAATCGCATGTGTCATGTCGGTAAATGTATCCCTAGACGTACTTCTTAATTGTGCAGTTTACAAAAGAGTGGCTGCTATTTTGTTTTCTTCATCCCTTTCTATAATGTTATTGTAATAAACTAATGAATTAATAAAAATTATTTTATCTTCTAGCCAAAACAATTAAGGCAGCTAGTCCAAAACCAAAGTGAAAAGAGCATGTCCAAAACTATCTGTTTAAATTGTGCCAATTACCATTGCCAAAGACTAAGACTTCATTAGTATCAAAGAAAGGCCACAATCATAAGCCACAAACATTAGACTACTCTTCAAGTGAGGATGGATGTCGTATAGCACTTATTCGTTTGGTGCCGCCCACACTAATTCTCGTTCCTTTGCATTACCTACTTCCAATCCCTATTTTAATATCAATAACAGACTGAAAAGATACACTACTCATTAAAAAAAAAAGTCATGAACGGAGAAGAAAATTGGAGAAACCCCATGGAACACATCTTTTTTTCAAAAATTCTTGTTATCCAAATCAAATTAAACTAATTTCTTGTATAAGCCAACTGATTGTGTGTCAAGTCAACAAAAAATTCATGTTTTGATAAGCAAATTATGGAATAGACACTCTGTATAAAGAAAAACCAGGTAACACACATCTTTGGTTATTAATTTTGATTAAAATGGACTTTCTTATAATGAATTAAACCTAAAATTCATTTGGGTTAGAATGCTGCTACTGCACTGAAATTATAGAAATCCCTTATTCCTGGATAGTAAATATAGCCACGACACTAAAATTCATTTGACAAAGCAGAGAAAGAATAGACAGAGACGAAGGAAAGAAAAAGAGAATTACTTTGCTGGACGGCAACGACAAGATGCTGGACGGTGACGGTAACGACCGGCTCTGGACAGAGGAGAAAATAAAAAATATGATGGACCGATTTGAAGGTAGGGCAAGATTTGTGTGAGGGTGGGATAGAGAAAAAGCCTTTAGAAACACTTATGTTAATGTACATTTTGATCCCTAATTGTGAATATTTCCCACGGCAAATATTTTGGGTTAAAAATGTGCAAGGAAAATTTTGTGCCAATTTTTTTTCATGCATTAAGGATGGAAATTTTTGGAAAAAAGGGTCCCAAATAATCTTATTTGGGATAGTTTGCTCAACGTCTCTATACATTTTTGCTGCCAAAAATTGAGCTCACGATTAAAGGACCATCTAGGACGGATCAAACAGTCCCAAATAATTCATAATTGGGGACGAAGCTCGATAAAACCGTCCCTAATAACTAGCTTTTTGGAACACACATTTATAAGTAGTCCCTAATAATTGATTATTGGAGATGAATTTTTCAACCGTCCTAATAAGACGTCCCCAAATGTCAAATTTTTAGTAGCGTAAGTATTATTTATTTCATTTGTGAAATAGTTTAATATATAAAGACATTCACCAAATATCTGGCACAAATAAGAGTTTTATTCATTAAAATGTAAAGTGCGTTAGCACAAAAACAAGAGAATAACCTTGTCCTATTAACTATAAATGGGAATCATGATTCTGCTTCATCTACGGACATGATAATAGTCTTTAAGAATTAAACACCTACCACTATTGAAATAAAATAAACTACACCTACAGTTCTCATTGAAACTATTGCTCATGTGGTGACTGTGATGGTCATTACTGAGTTTTTGGCTCTTCTGAATCATCAGCACCTTGCTCTTTTTTAGCTAGTGCACCAGGACAGTCTTTCTTCCAGTGTCCTTTCTGATCGTATTTGAAACACTTGCCTTTCGGCTTTCCATCTACTTTGGCCTTGCTAGCTCTCTTCATTTTTTTCCACCTCCGCCTTTCAATTTGGAAACAAGGAATCTACCAATTGATGCATAAGCATCGCCACCCTTAAATTTAAGACAATTTTCCACATTTTGTAACTCATTCATCAGCTCAGCCAATGGCAAAACAATCTTATGTAAGTGAAAACATATCAGGTAGAGAGTTCAATACCATATCAACTTGAATACCTGCATCAATAGTTGCACCCATATTCTCCACCACATTGAAGTGTCCAATCATAGTCAACATATGATCCTTCACTGGTTCTGAATTTCTTGCGGATATTCTGTAAGGTACGAATGACTTCAAATCGAGCTCTCATACTTTGATGTGCAAACAAGTCTTTAAGGCTTTTTATTATGTCATAAGAGGTTTCCAAACTGTCATGCTTCTGCTGTAATATATTTGACATGGATGCCAAAATTTAACAGGGAGCCAACTTGTCTATAGCCACCTACTTATCATAAGAATCCATCTTAACCTTGCTTTCAGTCTCAGTAGGTTGCTCGGGTCAATCTTCTTCAAGCACAAAATCAATTTTCTCAACAATGAGAACAATCATTAGGTTATGTTTCCAATCCACATAATTTTCTCCCGTAAGTTAGTTTTGTTTTAGGATAACAAAAAATAGACTGAAAGACATTTTGCTGAAAAATAAAAAAATTGTTGCATATTAAAATTGAGCAGAGAATTTAGCATATGATGTATGAATGCACATGTAAATTCATAAAACTAAAATAATGTAATGACTACTTGATTCTTGTGATCCAACAGGCTTCTCTATAGGAAATGTCATTGTGTCTACTGATTAAGTTAGGACCCTCCCATCAGACAAATCATACCTAACAATAAATGCCTATATAAATCCAATATCACTTTATTTGGTCACCAAGATCATAAATGAGAACCCTATAGAAGGTTCGTAGGTGATCTCAATTTGAGTGTACAACATTTGTCTAGATCTCTAGATACTTGAAAAATAATCTCGTCATCTATAGGATAATCTCAAATTATATTCTATCTAGACGATCTTACCAAAAAAAGAATCCAATCAAACAACCCGAATTACATAGCCCTCCTATAAGGAGTCCGTTGTATTACCGGCACGAGACTAACGTATTCCGTTACTTATGGATTGACAAAAGGAGACCATGAGTTTTTATTTAAATAAAGACCCTTTCTCACTCAATATTTTAAAATAATGGATTTTAATTTAAAATAATTACCAACTGTTCACATTAACATATAATTTAATTATTACAGACTTCTCTTTTTAGAAAAAAAAAATTAGTTAAATTAATCGAGAGAAAACCCATATTTCAATGAAATGCATTATATTCTAAATTTCACGAGCGATGACAAAATTATTATATATGCCATGATTTATAGAACAACAATATTTTAAAAAAATATTTAAAGCATACATTAGTAATAAAATAACAATTATTTGTGACTCAAAACAAGACTCAAGAAATAAAATAAAAACTAATTGGGCCCAAGACCAATATTTAATTTGAAACTTCATCTTGATACCTTGCTCCAGTTGCCAAACAAGCCTAGAGAACAATGGAAATCAAACACCCAAGAACTTGAACTTGTTGTCAAACATGTCCAGCTATCAATACAACCAAACATATATTATTTCAGCAACCAAACATGGACATTCTTCTTCCTTAAGACTTTTTTCATGCCAAAAAGTCAACAACGACCAGAAAACACCATGGCCCATTGCTCCTAAAAAAAATTCACCCGGAGAAACCACCAGATTTGCGGTGACGCCATGAAATCTATATATATATGTACAATGATCATGCAGATCAAATATCTACTCGGCTGCATTGGCGTGCATATTCGTGATCTGTGCAGCCACGTCGATGTGCAGATCTGGCGAGATCTGTGCGGCGGTCATTCTCATCTATCCAATTTTTTTTGTCTTTACATTTGTCGGTTCCGATCTTGAATCTTCAATAATTAAATCTAATTATAATGAAAAAATTTAATCAAGATGATGGAGTCGTAATCTACCGATCTTGTTACAGACTCGAAATAATGAAATACAATAAATAAGTAGGCTGGTTGTGGGCGAGGAGGGATTCGAACCCCTGACACCGTGGTTCGTTGCCACGTGCTCTAATCCTCTAAGCTACAGGCCCCACCCCGTCTCCACTGGATATGTTCCCGGGAGTACCCTAAAAAAAAGAAACATTTACTCTCCCCAGCCATTTCATTTCGGGTTAAGACAATTTAAAATAATTTCAATTATTCAATCAATATAAAAAAAATAATCCTAGACATCGCTCGACTAGAACATACAATTATTAGATCTTGAAGTCATAACAAATGCGTGAACGATCTAGACCGCTCTGATACCACTTGTTAGAAACTAGCATGAGAATTAGTCATAAAACAAAAAATTTCTTTAATTCAATAATCTTGATCTTTGCTAGGTGTTCACGTGTTTATTATAATAAAATACTAATAGTTTAGTATTGTACCTGAATCGATAAACGATAATAGATCTTGATCTGGCTTACGAACTTCTCTCTTTTGATTCACAAACTTGGTACTTCCAACGTTTAAGTCTTATATGGTATTTTCCCAATTATAGATTATACCGGCGTGTATAAACCTTTTAATTGAATCAAAAACTAATTTATGGACTGAACAGATTTATAAAATCAAGAAGATAGAATTCAAGTCAAACAAGACTTAAGAATTTGCTTTCTTCTCTTTTATTAATTTCTGGATTATTTTACGTCACATGCAATGTGATATAAATAGGACGAGTCTTAATTGCATCCAAATTCAATTAGCTTAGGATTGATTTAATTACACATATAATCTCTGAACTTATATCACAATTATAATTAAGTCCAAAACTTTCATAGTAACTGCGATTAAGCTCAAAAATTTATAAAGCTACCACAGACCTGTCTTGACATATATTTTTCAAGCTCCAATAATTAGATTTGTCTAGTCAACCCTAGACCGCTTGATCTAATTATTAGTCTTTTGTTTTTTCGCTAAAGACAAAAGACTGCACTCTCGGAATATATAAGATACAAAAGATGTAATACTTTCATCTGACCTACCGTATATATATTTTATCCCTGCCCGAGATCCAATTATTAGGTATGAGTATAAATGATCGTTTTGCCCCTCTAATTATTCCCACTAACTTTAAGTTACATTTTCTTCAACAGTCCTGTGAACTAATTCACATATGTCGAAGTTTAGCCGTCGCTAAACACTGGACTCAGATTTATAACCGTTCAACAAAAAATATTTAACTTGTCACTCGACCCATTTTTCAGGGTGGCCGTTCCTGACACAAATTCGTGTTCTCTACTTCGCTCATTTTCAAGCTCCCAACTCACAAGATATTTGATCATACACATTGGTGAATCAAAGAACCATCAAACTAACGAAAAGATATACACAATCCTGTCAATGGATTTAGATATGAATACTCGATGATCAAGTGGAATTTAATTCTTCGCATGGTCATGCTATATAATTAAATTCGACACGTAGTCCATTCAATACACTCCAAGTGTACTAGCATCACTATTAAACCATTTGTGCGATAAGGACAAATCGCATACTCGAATGATTAAATAGTCAACACTAAAACCTTCCGATACAAGGCGTTAACCCTCATACATTAGTTGTGAACAATTTTATTTATGATCAAAATATAGGTTGTGTCACATTATAACTTTCTCATCATAAGTACACTAACTTATATTATCATAAAGTAATTTTATATTGACACTTTATTATTTGGACATGCTCAATATTAAACAAATGCAATAATAAGAAATGAAATGAATACAAACAATAATTTTATTCAATATAAATCGTCAAAGCTTTTCACTATATGAAAAATTGTTACAATCATATAGATTTCACCTACCCAAATTCTCCAAGTATCTCAAGAAAAATAATTTGACACCACCAATTTCATTGCATCAAGAAAAAACAACTAGGATGCTAGCTTACAATTATACTATTTGGACATACAACTTAGACAACAATTGATGCATCTTCTAATATAATCCCAACAAAGATTGTCATTACAATTCTCAAAACAGAGAATTTGCCCAACAATACTCCCTTGCTTGATGGAAGTTCATCGACCCATCGACATCAATTCCACCACACACCTTGCATTAATAATTTGATTATGAATATTTGTGACCAAGTTTTCTACAATTCTAACAAAATACTTTTCTTTTATATTTCTAAATACTTTGTCTGATGCTTAAAAGGATGTTAAAATGCAATTAAATATGGTCTCTTACTCAAACTGTGGTAATTAATGTTTTTAGGGTCATAGGGATTTGGAGTTTAAATATGAAATTAAAAGTGGACACTGTTAGGCAACACTAATAAAAGAGATGGATATAATAAGAAACCGAAATAGAAGTCTAAAAGTAGGTCCAAATCTAATGCAAGCAATAAAACATATTACAATTGTGAACAAAAGATAACTTAAAGAGCAATCCTTAAATGAACCTAGTACAGCCCTAGGTACCGAAATTGAAAGTTTTCAGGTTACAAGTGTGTATGATCAAAACAAAGATCAAGAATGGATTCTTGAGTCTAGATATACTCTGCATATGTGTCAATTGATTCTTTGTTAAAAAATTACAAAAGCATAGAACCTAAGAATGTTTGCATGGCTCTAGAGCAACGAGTCATGCTCAGTAATTGACATAGGTGACATTTCCATTTTGTGGAGTTGTAATGTTACAGCCAATCCCATTTAATCAAAGTCAAATTTTTATTTTAATCAAAATTAATAAATTATTTGATCAAGTTCAAGTAAATAAATTAAATAAGGACTTAAAATAGATTAGTGAAGTTTTTGGAGGCCTATTTACAAATTATTAAAACAAAAGGGTTTGAAAGTTATATCAAACAAGTTGAGGGCTTGGGGTTGCAATATGTTAAATATGTAAATTGGATTTGAGAACAATTTCAGAGAGCAAACCTGGAGAGAGAAGGAAAAAAAAAAGAAGAGAGGAAGGTGTCGGCCGAACATAGATTGAGGAAGAGAAGGGGAAAACATTGATTCAAGTCTTAGACTATTCATTTCTTCTTTTCAAGAGGTAAATTCTAGAAAATCCTAAATAGCTTTTTTTTTTTTTTCAATAAGTGAAAATGAGCTAAATTTCTTATGGCTTTGTTTGTATAAACTATTTGTTAGAATTATTTCTCTATGGGCATCAATTTTGTGTAGCTTATCGGATTTGAGTCTCTTTGAATGGTACATGTGTTTGAAAAAAATGGTATCAGAACCTAGTATACAATATAAATGATTGAATGTCATTTATGTAATACATACATTATTACACTTGTACAACATTATGCTATGTACACATATCATTACTACAGATATACATACATGTGCACTGCAGGTAGTGATGGCAAAAATATCCGATCCGCCCCGAACCCGATAGATACCCGATCCGAATGGGCGAAAAATACCGATCCGTGGATCGGCGAGGCGGATCGGGCGGATATCCGTGATCCGCCACGGATCTCTCGGACGGGCGGGCGGGCGGGCGGGCGGGATCGGGCAGCCCGATCCGCCCCGCCCAATTAAAAAAAAAAAAAAGATTCAATTGTAAAAGATCAAAAATTGGGACTAGGACTGAAAATGCAATTTTAAAATTCCTAAACCTAATGAGAATGAAATCTGAAATCTCAATCTCTTATCTCTCTAAGTCTCTTCAGTCTTCCCTGTAACATCCGTGACCGTGAGTCCGTGAGCTTCCAGTCCTAGAGTTCCAATCCGTGACCGTGAGCTTCCAGATCGGTGCACTCGCTTCATCCTTTGTGCAATTACCAGTGAGTTTTTGACCATTTGGTTATTACATTGCGGGCTTGGATGTTCACATTTTCATTTTTCTCACCTCCTCTTCCTCAATTCCTCCTCACTTCACAGTTAACACATAATGAAATGTGTGCGCTTGCTTGGATTTTTCGCAACTTTGATGGTCCTAAATAAATCCCACCTCCCCCTTTCCAAAGGCATATAATGTTTACATTTTTTGCGTCTCATTTTCCCTAAATGAAAAAACCCGGAAAGAAACAATTTTTATTTTTAATTTTGTTGGATATTGTTCCTTGAAGAGTATGAGGGCAACTAATTTTACGCATCCTTTGGACTGGAGATTACTTCTTCTCAATATATGTTACACAAGTAACATAACATCACGTTTCTTCATAAGGAGAGCAGTTGTCGTCATTATTATAAAGAAAAAAAAACGGATCAGTATACGGATCAGAGATCCGATCCGCCCCGATCCGTATCCGATCCGCCCCGAAAAATGGCGGATCGCGGGGCGGATTTGGATCTCCTACAATTATTGCGGGGCAGATTTGGATTAGGCCGATCCGCCCCGTTGCCATCACTAACTGCAGGAGTACACAAAACTGCAATAAATTTGCAAAACGAAAAAATGAATATACCTTTGAATAATTATCATGACACAGTTAGAACATTTGTGTTACATTATGCTTTACATCATCATACAACATGATTGAATGTAGGATATGCAATGCATACATTAGCTCCTTTACAAATAAGTACAATTTATATGAATACTACGAAAAGTACAGATTCCCAACTGATGTTTGAACATGTACATCATTCTGTTAGAATAAATATGAGACAAAAGAGAGACAAATACAAAACACTTTATGAAGAAAGTGTTAAAGACTTTATCATGCATTATTTAATTTATCATTATTCTACATGAATAGTGAAAATATTATAGAATCTGAAGTTGACAAAGTTTTTGAACAAAACAAGTCACTTGGAAACCTTTCAAAAGAAATTTTAATTTTTGACAAAAAACTTGCAAAGATTAGCAAGACAAATTTAACATTAAACCCAAGTGAAGTTTTTGTCCAACCAAACTTCATCAATATATTTGTTAACAAGAATAGGCATATTTATTATGAGGTTTCCCAAAAAGAATTTGTTATTCATGTTCAACACACTTATGGTAAGATAGGAATTTCCCTTCTTACTAAACAAGACATTAACAAAGCCAAGCAAAAGATTGACTTGGATGATAGTAAAAACCTTTACTAGATCACGATAGGAGCTATTAGGATTCAACTCCGTAGCACTCTATCTGACAAAATTGATCAACATATTTCTATGAGATTGATTGATGAAAGAATTAAAAACCCAAAAGAAGGATGCTTAGGATCCTTGAATGGAAATTTAGCATGTGAAAAACTTATTTTCACATCACACCCAAGACTCTCTGTAAGTTTACACGACTAAAATTTTGATGGAATTTTTTCATTCTTATTCAATTACGGAAGAAAAGATTTAGTCAGAGACAACAATGTACCTTTCTCAATTTCCTACCTTGTTAGTTATGTCATTCATAACCAACACAACATGACCATAGTCAAAGAACCAAAATGAATAAAGATTGACTCTTTATTCTCAGACTACCTTGAACACAAAGAGACTGAGTTCAACTGGCTTATCCAACCAACAAGGAGATCAATTGAAATTGATCCAGAACAACACAGAACTCTTGTCAAAGAACAAAAACCTTTACTATTACACACTTCATCTATTAGGAAAAATCCTACATATAGGTGGAAAGATGATATCCGGAAAATAGTCAAAACAGACAATTGAAGGAATTAAGAGATACAGTCAACGAATTGGCTAAGGTTATTATTGGAGACCAATAATGTCCCTAGGTGATATCCTGAAAGAAATTAGACAGTTGAAATAAATCATTGAGGAACTTAGAGAAGATCTTAAGGATTATCACTCTAAGTATGAAAAATCTTTAGATCAACATTCAACTGTTATTTTAGCAGGAGTTCAAAACAGCTCATCTAACACGAGTATTCCCAAAGAAATTAAGAAAATTTCTTTTGGAACCTTCGAAAGGAGGGGGGAAATTGAAGACATCACAAACAACAGAAAAACTCTCAAAGGAAAATTTGACCTTGAGGAATTAGAATGAATAGGTTCAGAAAAAGCCTAGAACAAATCCACAAATCCAGTCAAGACCTTGGTCTTCTCAATGTGCTTTTAGCATTTGAAGATAATGAATTACACAAAATTATTTCTATCATCAAGAATGTCAGTATTGATGACCAAGAAAATATCTTTGTTGCCAAATCTGTTGGAGACACTCCAACCAACACTGAGCCAATAAAAGAGCCATCTATGGATAATGATTCCGATGTCGATCTTGAAGAAGAAGAAGTTACAATCCATGAAAGATTCCTTACAAATAGAACTGGAGGCATTGTCTTCAGAGACCCAAAGGTTGAAGACACAAGAAGAGATGATCATATGGATACATCCGAAAATCCAATTGGTGATCGAAAAAGGCCAATAGGAGACAACACCCCTAGACTTTTACCAAGAAACGACATTGATGAAGAATTTCTTCTCAACAAACCAAAGAAACAAGGAACCAGAGTTTCTATCCTTGACCTTGATTGCACCCTTGAGACCGAAAAACTCATCGATGCTTGGTATAGTGACATTATGATCTCTATGATCATAAACAAAGAAATACTCAGAAGTGAAACTAACTCTTGGAGTTATGTTATCGCAAGTACAAGAGGTAACGTCATAAGTTACCTTGAAAATTTTACACATGACGTCAAAAATGGAATTTGGAATGATTGTCAAGCAAATATTCCAGGATTCATAAAAAGAATTGTTGACCCAATTTACAAAAAATTTACTAGACAAACTTATGACATTTTCAAAAGCAAGAGAACAACAATTGGAACTTCAGATGCATTAAATCATCTTGAAAAACTCTCAATTTGTGACATGTGTTATTTCGAAAATTATGCACGTGAATTTTCAAAATATTTTTACATTATCCCTCCAACCCAGTGGGTCCAATTAACTGAAAAATTCATCAGAAAACTTTCGGAACCTTTCAATCACGAAGTCCTTGATGATTTTGACCAAGCTATAAAATTACAAAATAAAAATCCTGACCCCAAGATGAACTCACAAATTGATGCTTCATTAGGACTTGCAATTACAATGACTAGAAACCTTATTGCAGAAAAGTGCAAACAAAATAGTTTGATAAAGCAAAGCACAATTGCCGTTATCAAAAATCCAAGGATATGCTGCGATCTTTATAGAAGCAGAATACCTAGTCAGTATGGTTGCAAACCTTACAAAAAACCAGTAAGGAAAAAAAAATTCAAAAAGAAAAAATATACTTTAAAAAATGGAAGAAACCTTACAAAAAGAAATTTTTCAAGAAAAATAAAGTTTTCAAAAAATATCCAAAAAAGGACTCAAAAAGAAATCTAACGACAAGATTTTAAATTGTCCACAGAAGAAAAAGAATTGCAGATGTTGGCTCGGCAATGAAGAAGGACACTATGCAAATGAATGTCCAGCAAGGATTTGAAATAAAGACAGAGTAAAATTACTCGAAAAATTTGAAGACAGTGGTTTCTATCTAGTTGAAGACCCAAGTGATACAGAATCCCTGTATTACCTTACATCAGAATCAGAAGAATATTCAGATTTAGATTCATCTGAAGATGAATAAAAATATCACAAATCCTAATTCTATCTACATCCCTATCAAACTCAGTTTTGAAGAATATAGAAAATTTACAATCCATGCTTACATTGATATTGGAGCATCAGTATGTACAGCAAGAAAATGGATTATACCTGAACATTTTTGGGTTCAATCTGAAAGAATCTTAAAATTAAAAATTGCTAACAATTCAGAAGTTTCATCTTCTAAAGTTGTTAAGAATCTCAATGTAGGAATATGTGGCTTTCACAATTCCTCTCTCCATACATTCGAATTTAAAATTCCAACAGTCTATCAGCTTGAAACTGGTATTGATTTTATACTTGGGAATAACTTTTGCCAGTTATACCACCCATTTATAGGAAATATCAATTCAGTCAGTTTGACATTACAAAACAAAAAAATTTGGATTTCAAAGAAAAGAAAAGCTTTGACTTTTAATTCCTTAAAAACAAAATTTTTAAACATGTTTAAAGTTAAAAATTTTAAAAATTTTGCTCTTCCAAAGAGGGAGAATATTGCAAAAACTTCAAACATTTTTATCTCTAATGAAGAATTAGAGACTTTTCAAATAAACTCAAAAAGGCAAGAAATTGTAAATGTCTTTGAAAAATGTTGTTCTGAAAATCCTCTTGATCCAAAAATCAATAAAAGATCTTTCACAGCAAAATTGAAATTCTTGATGAATTCAAAGAAAAAGTCATTCGTGCAAAAGCTATGGCTTACAGTCCAAAAGATAGAGAAGAATTCTCTATTCAAATTAAGAAACTCCTTGAACTAGGTGTCATTGAACCTAGTAAATCTCATTTCTCTTCTCCAGCATTCATGGTGCGAAAGGAAGCAGAAAAAAGAAGAGGAAAAGCTAGGATGGTCATAGACTATTCTCAGCTTAACAAAATAACTAAACCAGATGGATACATTTTACCAAACATGTAAAGCCTTTTACATCTTATCAAAGGAAAAAGGATTTTCTCATCTTTTGATCTAAAATCTGGCTTTCACCAATTAAGGTTTGAAAAGAATACAAAATCCCTTACGGCTTTTAGTTGCCCACAAGGACATTTTCAATGGACAGTCGTACCTTTTCGCTTGAAACAAGTTCCAGGTATTTTCCAAAGGCACGTGGATAATACTTTCAAAAAAATTAATGAATTTTGTTGTATTTACATTGATGACATTCTCGTTTTCTCTAAAAATGAAGAAAGTCATGAAATTCATGTTTTGAAAATCCTCAAAGCTGTACAAGACGAAGGAATAGTTTTGTCTAAAAAGAAGGCATAATTATTTAAAGAAAAAATTGGATACCTTGGATTGGAAATTGCTTATGGCTTCAAACAGCTTAAGCCCCATATCCTTAATCACATTCAAAATTTTCCTAATGAAATTGCTAATCAAAAACAACTTATGAGATTTCTTGGTTGTTTAAATTATGCAGAATCATTTATCTCAAACTTAGCAAAAATGAGAGCACCTTTGCATAAGAAGCTGAAGAAAAACTACAGATGGCAATGGACGAATGAAGATTCCTTATACATACAGAAAATCAAATCAAAGATCAAAAATCTTCCAGCCCTTTATCATCCATTACCAAATGAAAAAATGATCATTGAAACAGATGCCTCTCAAGATTTTTGGGGAGCAGTTTTAAAAGCACAAGATATTTTGACAAATGAAGAAAGATTATGTAGTTACTCTTGAGGAACTTTCACAGACTCTGAAAAGAACTATCACATTAATGAAAAAGAGATACTTGCAATGAAAAAAGCTATTTCAAAATTTAGGCTTTACATTATTTCAAATAAATTCCTTGTAAGAACAGATTCATCCGTTTGTAAATCCTTTTTAAATTGTAAAATACATCCATATGACAAACAGGGAAGATTACTTAGATGGCAGATGTGGTTTTGTCATTATGATTTTGACATTGAAATTATCAAAAGCAAAGACAACTATCTTGCAGATTCATTAACACGAGAATTACATTTGTGCAGGTAAAATGACAGACATTGAAAAGCAAATTGAAGAATTGGAAGAATAGTTGGAAATCAAAAAAATGGAGATATAGGTAATAAAGAAAAAACTTTCTCATCTATGGAAAAACAAAAATCCAAAAGATGGTGACATTACCAAGAGTAATGAATCTATAAATACGTGCCATTACAGCAAAGAAATACAGTGTCATTACAGGCAAATGATACAATTGAAACAAGCTTTCATGAGCCAATGGATATTCAAAATCCAGTTTCAGATCCGCAAGGACAAAAGGACATTCAAAGTCCGCAAATGAAAAATAGTTCACCCCTTGTGGGAATAAACACTTCAACGGCAGGAAAAAAGTTTTATGTAATATTCGATGGCCTTGACCGTGGAATTTACACAAATTGGGAACAAGTGGAACCTTTGGTTAAAAGAAAACCTTACAAACACAAAAGCTTTAAAACCTTTATTGAAGCCCAAACTTCATTTACCTAATTCCACCAATCTAAAAGAACAAGCCCAGTTCCATACAAACAACTTTTTTACCATACCCAATTATCGCTGAGACCTCAGCCATTTCAAAAAGACATCAAGGCAAGACCCATAATGCCCACATTCGAAAAACCAATTTCTGAAAACCTCAGATTCAGAAACTTCTCTTACAAAGAAGCAATCCAAACTGTTCCTGAAATTGTGCCAGATAGGTTCAAAGTTTTAGGAAAAACACACAAAAGAGGATTCAACCCTCACAGACATTACTCTTCAAGACTTCCTTTGTCTAAAAGAAGAAGCAAGAATCATTGGAGATTCTGCCCCAGAAAATAATTTATTGGTACATTAGAAAAGAAATTTGGCCAATTCATTTTCTTTGAAGAGCTGAACCAACATTTGTCAGAAACGTCTTTTACAGTGGACTTGTTAAAATTATAATTCTCGGACCTGATTTCAGAGAATTAGAATTGATAGACAACAGATTATTGCAATCCCTCAAAGATTTCAAAAAATTTGTTGTAAAAAATCAAGACCTTCAAATCATTTTGAAAATAAACAGTACGATTTCCTTTTGGGATGAGAACAATATTCTTCACAAAGGATATCATTATATTCAGATTAAGACTTCACAACAGGTTTATCTGGATCAGCCAAATGAAGGACAGTCAAGCAGTGTAAGTCAATTAATTTTGGAAGACTGGAGAGCCTTGTCTTTCCAAAAGATTCTTACAAGTCTGAAAACATTCAATGGAGAATCCAAAGCCAAAGTTAACTTCCACTCAAAGTACATTCTGATGACCAGCAAAACTGGATCAAACATTACACCAGAAGCCATCAAAATTACCTGCAATTTTGAGAAAAATTTCTACAACACCTTCAACACTTCTCCATAATACAATGGACACATGTGCGAAGCTTTGCAATCCAGCCTTGGTGATTATCACAAATGTAAATTTTTTAAAAACAAAGGAAAAGAAAAGACAGAAAAAAGAGAAAAAGACAAAGGCAAAATGAAAGAAAATCTTGAAGACTTTGAAGACTTCATAGAGGATAAATGCTCCAAAGTTGAAAAAATTAGTGAACATGCCGACAGTGCTTATCAGAATGACAGAAAGCAAAAGATTCTATAGACACATGGCCTGATGTTTCCCAGTGAAAACGTGTGCCAAATTAACAGACAAAACAAAATGGTAGGACCTACCTTCCAATCAGTCATTCCTCCACTTGCAAAAATGGCAGACAGGAGGATCTTACTTTTGAAAAAGAAGATTGCTTTAAACTGTTCATCCACAGTGAAAAGCATTACCAAACAAAGAAGAATAATTTGCTTTTGGAAAAGCAAAAACAGCTGGCTGAAGAAAGATTCTTTCGAAAGTCTATTTAAGAAGAACTTCTCAGACATTTCAAGACAAATGTTGTTTGCTCAAAATTTTTCTTTCTTAAAAATTTTCTAAGTCCTTCCAATGTTTTGTAACTAAACTACATTAGAGACATTAGATCCATTTGGATCATCCTTGTAATCTAAATAATCTAAAGAGTTTTTCTCTTTAAGCCTTGTGAAATAAACTATCATGTTTTGATTCACATCTACCTTAAATATTCATTATCTTGTACAGATCCTGATAATCTAGCCATTACACCATCAGGCAGGAGGCCATTCTGTGTGTACGTGCAAAGATCCAGTAGGTGAGGCAAGATAACATATTTGAAGGCTCCAATATCAGACAGTAAGGCTTTTAGATTAAATTTCTTTAACTTAGATTACAGTTTGTTCTCATGGTATCTAATGCCTCTATCTACACCAACTGTTTAAATTTTGATCATCCGCAAGTTTTTAAATACATTTATGAAAAATACATGTGTTACACACTGAATGGCCTCCTGCCTGATGGTGTAATGGCTAGATTATCATGATCCGTACAAGATAATGAATATTTAAAGTGGATGTGAATCAAAACATGATAGTTTATTTCACAAAGCTTAAAGAGAAAAACTCTTTAGCTTATTTAGATTACAAGGATGATCTAAATGGATCTAATGTTTCTAATGTAGTTTAGTTACAAAACATTGGATGGACTCAGAAAAATTTTAACAAAGAAAATTTTTGAGCAAACAACCTCTAAAACCATAAATGAGAAAGTTTTTTCTTTATTACCTGTATCTCCATTTCTTTGATTTCCAACTATTCTTCCAATTCTTCAATTTACTTTTCAATGTCTGTCATTTTACATGCACAAATGTAATTCACGTGTTAATGAATTTGCAAGATAGTTGTCTTTGCTTTTGATAATTTCAATGTCAAAATCATAATGGCAAAACCACATCTGCCATCTAATTAATCTTCCCTGTTTGTCATCTGGATGTATTTTACAATTTAAAAAAGATTTACAAATGGATGAATCTGTTCTTACAAGGAATTTATTTGAAATAATGTAAAGCCTAAATTTTGAAATAGCTTTTTTCATTGCAAGTATCTCTTTTTCATTAATGTAATAGTTCTTTTCAGAGTCTGTGAAAGTTCCTCAAGAGTAACTACATAATCTTTCTTCATTTGTCAAAATGTCTTTTATTTTTAAAACTGCTCCCCAAAAATCTTGAGAGGCATCTGTTTCAATGATTATTTTTTCATTTGGTAATGGATGATAAAGGGCTGGAAGATTTTTATCTTTGATTTGATTTTCTGTATGTATAAGGAATCTTCATTCGTCCATTGCCATCTGTAGTTTTTCTTCAGCTTCTTCTGCAAAGGTGCTCTCATTTTTGCTAAGTTTGAGATAAATGATTCTGCATAATTTAAACAACCAATAAATCTCATGAGTTGTTTTTGATCAGCAATTTCATTAGGGAAATTTTGAATGTGATTAAGGATATGGGGCTTAAGCTGTTTGAAGCCATAAGCAATTTCCAATCCAAGGTATCCAATTTTTTCTTTAAATAATTCTGCCTTCTTTTTAGACAAAACTAGTCCTTTGTCTTGTACAGTTTTGAGGATTTTCAAAACATGAATTTCATGACTTTCTTCATTTTCAGAGAAAACGAGAATGTCGTCAATGTAAACACAACAAAATTCATTAAATTTTTTGAAAGTATTATCCATGTGCCTTTGGAAAATACCTGGAGCTTGTTTCAAGCCAAAAGGTACGACTATCCATTGAAAATGTCCTTGTGGGCAACTGATTGCCGTAAGGGGTTTTGTATTCTTTTCAAACCTTACTTGGTGAAAGCCGGATTTTAGATCAAAAGATGAGAAAATCCTTTTTCCTTTGATAATATGTAAAAGGCTTTGCATGTTTGGTAAAATGTATCCATCTGGTTTGGTTATTTTGTTAAGCTGAGAATAGTCTATGACCATCCTCGCTTTTCCTCTTCTTTTTTCTGCTTCCTTTCGCACCATGAATGCTGGAGAAGGGAAATGAGATTTACTAGGTTCAATGACATCTAGTTCAAGGAGTTCCTAAATTTGAATAGAGAAATCTTCTCTATCTTTTAGACTGTAAGCCATGGCTCTTACACGAATGACTTTTTCTTTGAATTCATCAAGAATTTCAATTTTTGCTGTGAAAGATCCTTTATTGATTTTTGGATCAAGAGGATTTTCAGAACAACATTTTTCAAAGAGATTTGCAATTTCCTGCCTTTTTGAGTTTATTTGAAAAGTCTCTAATTCTTCATTAGAGATAAAAATGTTTGAAGTTTTTGCAATATTTTCCCCTTTTGGAAGAGCAAAATTTTTAAAATTCTAAAAATTTTGTTTTTAAGGAATTAAAAGCCAAAGCTTTTCTTTTCTTTGAAATCCAAATTTTTTGTTTTGTAATGTGAAACTGACTGAATTGATCTCTTGTATAAATGGGTGGCATAACTACTGGCTTTGAGAGTGCTTCTCCGATCTCCAAATTGGCACTCATTATACTGATAATCCCAATTTTTCCGTCCCCGGTGATATTGAGAGCTTCATTCTCGAAGATGGCATCATTAATGGCACCGCTACCAAAGAAGAAGAGGGAAAGATGGATTTGGCGACGCTGGGGCTGCTGAAGTGGAGGAAGGCACGCGGCGGAATAGACATGCCAAAGTACTGTGAGAAGGCGTGAAGATCGTGAATGTGAAGGTGAGTCCGAGGCCGATTCAGCATCCGCGTTAGAGTTAATCGATATCTAGAACTCACTGAGTTCGAGAAACACCGCGTTCGGATCTACTGTTTCTGTTCGACTTTCTTGTACAGACCCATCTTGACTTCTCTGCATTTTGCCTCAAAGAACAGCTAACTGGGTTTACTGCACGGCCCAAAACTGACCTATTCTTGCAAATGAGCCGTTTTGGTGGGATGGGGTTAAATCTGTAGAGAGAAGATACGTCGGGATTTTGGGTCAATATTGTATAAATATCGGTGCTCTTTGTTTGTAAGTCACCGGATATATTGTAAGGGTTTGGATTGCACCATAAGTCAATCAAAATAGTGGAAAAGTCGTGCTCGTGATGAAGAGCTTAGTAATGGGAGACGTAGATCATTGGTTGGATCGAACCTCCATAAAAATATCGTTTGCACTCTCTCTTCTCTTTTATTTACTTATATTGTATTTATAGTTTTGTGGATTAATTTTCATTTCTTAAATATCATATTTTGAGAATATTTTTGAAAAAGTTTGAGAAAACCAATTCACCCCCCTCTTGATTAGTTATTCTTGAGCTATCACATATCCCCAAAATTTTGAAAGGTTGGGGACCAAATATACAATTATCTCTAAAATATATATAGAATAGGAAAAATATCATATTTGGTCTCCAATCTTTAAAAAATGTAAGGGATATATCCATAACCTTTAAAAATAGCATCGGACATCTCCAAACTTTGAAGAAATAGGCATGCTAGGTCCTTTATGACGAAATTGTTCTCTCCTTTAAATAAAAACAAAAACAAAAAAGAAGAAAAAAAGAAAAAGAAGAAGAAGAGAAAAATATCCAAATATATCCCCAAAAATAATGAATAACAAAGAAGAAGAAGCCGTCTTCTTTCACCCAACCACCACAGTTCCTTCTTCTTCAATGTCCATCATCTCCAAATGTACTGTCTATCTAGAAAAGAAATTTTCCATTAAATCTCTTAAGCTCTGTGTATATGATCTCTCCATGCTCTCATACTAGTACATCCAAAATGGTGTCTTATTATCACAACCGACATTTGAATCAGACATTCTCATCTCTCAACTCAAGCTCTCTCTCTCCACTTTCCAGCCGGATCATCAAGATATCTGTCCTAGTTTCAAAAGAGGGCATGATGTTTGTGTGGATAAATAGGTATTTATTGATCATAAAATAGATTTCTCTGAAAATATCACGATATGGTGTTTGTGTGGACAAATAGGCATTTTCATGCGAAAACGTAGAAGAAAATATATATTTGCTTCTTTTCTCTTACCCAAAAATTGGTACACGAAACTATTTTTTCTGCCTCTGTAGTAAAAAGAAAACAAAAGCAGAACAATGCATGTAAGTAAACAAGAGAGAGAAAGAGAGAAAAAAAAATTAAAGAAGAAATGAACAAATGAATGAATATATAGAGACAAATCAAAGAATTGAAGAGAGAGAAATAAAGAAAATCTCTCTTTATGCATGGAACACCATAGAAAATTTTAAAACTATTCCAACTATAAATTAAAGTGTGCGGTTTGACAAAGAAGAATGTCTCTTTATTGTTCTTTATTTTTGGGGCACATTTGATTACTTTTTTATTCTTCTTTTTCTTTTCTCTTGTTTTTGGTCTTTTATTTATTTAAAAGAGAGTGAATTTTGTCATAAATGATCTATCATATCTATTTTTTCAAACATTTAGGATGTCATGTGCTATTTTTAAAAGTTAGAGGTATATCTCCTTACGTTTTTAAAATGTTGGAAGACCAAATATACTATTTTTCCTATAGAATAAGAATGTTGGAAGACCAAATATACTATTTTTCCTATAAAATAAGTGTAAGTTTTGCACTTTATCGCATGCATCCCTCTTAATTTTATATTTTGTTTCATTTTGTTATGAATAAATACTCCACTTTACCGTTATGGTACTTTGATTAAAAAAAATGACACTAACATCACAAAAGAGTGAGCATAAAGGTGGATGACCTAAAGTCAGAAGGTAAATCACATGAAAATCGAACAATCACTCAAGTTATCTTAATTCGTTGTAAAGATACGCCACCTAAAATCCTCAAATACCTTGAAGGGTGAAGAACAAACTAGCCACCTAGGTCTTTCCCAAGCATGGAGGCAAGCGAAATTTGAATAGGCAAGAGGTGAATAACTAGAAATTTCTTAAGAAATTCGTCATTGAAATATTGTTTGAAATTACGTGAAAATTTGCAAAATACTCATTAGAAGGGAAATCAACTATTAGAAGTTGGTGATATCTAATTTCAGTTCTTTGATTTATTTAATAGAAAATACAAACAATGATTTATCCATAAAACATGTCGTCCTAGTATGTATAAGGAAGCAATTGGGCCGTTATGTGAGAATTAATAGCTATCCTTATTATTAATAGATAAATCACACCACCACCTCAAAAAGTACAAAGTTCTAACAAAAAATATTTTTTTTGAAGAAAAGAGACAAAATATGTGTTTGAAGAAAAAAAGAAGAAGAAGTATGTATTTTAAGTTTAGCGTAAATTTAGAAATAATTATTTTAGAGAAAGTAAAATTGGAAGATAATTTTGTTACGCCCCAATCCTACGTGGAGTGTTTGGGAAAAGCTAAGGTCAATGCTTGGAATCTGCCACCACCATCCGAGGCAGTTTTCCTCACGTCCGAGGCGGTTGGCTAAAATAACTATTCCTTTGGCTGAGGCGATTGAGTATCCAGAAAAGTTTCTCCTGACAAACATGTCACTCGGCTATGAAAAAAATGATGGGACAGCCTGCAAAGGGTGGCGTGTCACCATCATAGCCAGTAGGTTGCGGCTGAAAGAGACTTCAACATTAATACTACGGATGTAACACCTAAGAAGTGACTCTAAAGCTTCTTAGATTGGGCCACGTGTCACAAATCGAACGAAGGATAATATGATGGAATTTATCTATAAATACCCAATTCATTTCCACAAGAAAGGGATGTAAAAATTGATAACTCACACAAATAGATACAAAATCCTCTTTACTAGATTTTCTAAGTGTCCAAAACCACCTAGGAAAATGCTAGTGAGGGGTCCTCAAGCCCTTTACCTATTCCAAATGAGTTCACCCTTTACCTCTTATTAGATATCCATTCTGTCTAAGGCTTCATCACGTGGTTGGATAAACCACGTGGTGTTCCAAATAGGAAGGTGAAGACACGTGGGAAGAGGTGGCGTGAGGTTCCTGTTGGCAGCCAAATTTGGAGGTCAACAGATTGGCGCCGTCTGTGGGAAATCGCACATTTAACCACAATTGAAACGTGGATAGAAGCTTAAGCCTCTTTGAATAAAAGAGTTCTCCTGAATAAGGGATCTACAAGCCCGCGGAAGGAAAGAATGAGTGAAAGCAATGATGAAAACCCAAGGAGAACCAGGCCCGAGACGGACGGAGAAATCGTGGCACTGGAAAGAGGCGAGGGTGCCCCTCAGAGGAGACGTAGGAGAAGGGTTCCCACGAACTTCGAGCGAGAAATGAGAACTATGGCCGCTAGTGTAAGGCAGCTAGCCCAGCACCAAGACCAGATGCAAGGATATATCCAAGCGATGCACGTGCAAAGAAGAAACAAGCCTCACGAAGATGGTTCTGACGATCCCGACGAAGAATAGGAGGTGAATAGCGGACATCCCCGTGGACCTCAGGTCAGAGGGGAAACATCTCATGCCAAAACATACATGGAGAAGGCCGTTCCCCAAATGGGCAACAAAGGACCTCAACCAACAATGTCTGCAAGTGTCTTCGAAAGACTAGGCGAACGTGGACCCAGAAATGGGCCTCAGGTCAGTCATCAGGAAAGGGAGCCACTTCAGGATCCCCCTAGAAATAGGAGGGAGAGGAGAGCGAGGAAAGCCGAGTCCAGAGAAGAGTCTGACTTCCAGCCCTATCAAACCCATCAAGATATGTACCAACAAACCCCAACACTGCTGGGGATGACAAAGAAGCTCAACGCCCCCCCAGTCTTCTCCAAGAATGAACACAGGGAATGAAGATCCGAAACAAACAAGATCCTTTGAGGTGGATGATGATAACGAGAATCTCCCGTTCTCAGCCGGTATCAGAAAGACGTCCATCCCACACGAATTTTGTGTGCCTAAAATCACCTCTTATACAGGCAAGGGAGATCTTTAGACCACGTTAACACTTATAAAACAGAAATGAGCCTTCAGAGAGCGACACCAGCCCTAAAATGCAGAGCTTTCCACCTTACTTTGTCAGAAGGAGCGAAGAGATGGTATAACAAACTCATTGCAGGAAGCATATCGAGCAGGCCAGAGTTGAAGAAGACGTTCATCAACTACTTCTCTTCGGAGAAGCCCGCCTCAGCCCCAGTACAAAGCCTTCATGACATAAGGCAAGTCGAATCCGAGCCTCTACAAAGTTATCTATGTTGTTTTAATGAAGAAATGCTTTTTTGCGAAAGGATAACTGATGCCGAGGCCCTTTCCGTTCTGAATGGAGGATTGGACATGAATCTCTCTTTCTGGAGAGATGTTCGCAACAAAAATCCAACCGCGTTGATCAATTGGTGGAGATGATCACCGAAGAAATCACCAATGAAAACATGATCCTCCACAGAAACCGCAGAGGAGTGGCCCCAAACCAGTCGCCAAGAATGAACTATGGGAGGGGCCAAGGTAGGCAGCTCCCCCAGTCTCATCAGCGTCGGAGAGACTATCCCTCTAATCCTAACTCATGAATGAGTTATGTGGCCTCTGCACAAGAGGGCCTACTACCGCCATATCCAACTCAAGGAACTCCAGATCCCGTGACCGAGACCTACAACTACGGAATGACTGCCCCAACATACTATGAAGCGGGTACCAGTGCACTCCCAATACTTCCCCCTCGCCAGGAGGCCCCAGCAAGTATTGCCTCATCCATCGAAGTTACGGACACAGTACGGAGGAGTGCCGCGAGGTGGAAAATTTGGCTAACATGAGAGAAACCAATTCAGGACCCAGATGTGGGGTAAATACAAGGCGTGGAAGCCAATCCCAATGCGAAGCCGCCGACCGCCAGGCCCTGACAAATGATCCCAGCAATGGGACAAGAGACCATCAAACCAAGAACCACAACGGAGAAAGTCTAGGAGTCCAGCGAGGCAACCTCAAGTGGAAGGGGTTCCAGAGCGTCGCTTAATTAAAGGTCCTAAAAAGGCCCCCATCCGTAAAATAGACACTATTTACGACGATCCTTATATCGGAGGCCAGACCCAGAATGCCCAGAAGAGTTATGCCAAGGAAGCAGAGAGAAAGATGATGACCAATTGGCTTATCAACAATCAACCCTCTGGCTCAAATAAAGTAGACCCTATTTCCTTCACCGAGGAAGACATGAGAGGCGTACACTATCCCCACTGTGACGCCTTGGTAGTAAGGGCAGTAGTGGCAAGAAATAGGTTAGGAAGAATGCTCATAGACAACGGCAGCTCTGTCAATGTTATATTCTTGAGCACCTATGAGCAAATAAACATAAACTTCCTGTTGGAACCTTCTACTGAGCCTTTCTATGGCTTCACGGGAGACTGTGTGACCCCGAAAGGGATTGTGCGCCTGGCCGTTACAATGGGAGAAGAACCTCTGGCTACCCACACCTTCATGGAATTTTTGGTAGTAGATAAAAGATCAGCTTATCATGGAGTCTTAGGCCGACCGGCCTTGAAGGAACTTTAGGCCGTGACATCCATCCACCACCTCTGCATGAAGTTCCCTACTGAAGGGAGGATAGCCACCATACGGGGCAACCAACCTGAGGCTAGAAAATGCTACAGGAATGCCTTGAGAAAGGCTAAAAAGAAGGAAATAAACATGACGCTCTATGACGTTGAAATGGCAGAGGCATCGGAAGTGGTACCGGAAGATGTCACAATGGAAGAAGCTATGGCTCCTGAAGATATTAATCCGAGAATAACGAGAACGGATTCTCGTACTTCTTCGGTAGAAGAGGTGGAAAGTTTCCCGGTTGATCGTAATGATCCAAGAAGGAAACTCCAAGTAGGAAAAGACCTCCTTCGAAACACCAAAGGAGACACTAAAGAGGTTCCTCTGAGAAAATTTGGATGTTTTCGCATGGAAACACGAAGATATGAGTGGGATCGACCCAAAGGTAAGTTGCCACCGCCTCAACATCGATCCTAAATTTCCATCACACAAGCAGAAACGAAGGCCACTTAACCTAGAAAAATATGAGGCCTTGAAAGAGAAGGTTAGCAAGCTTCTATGAAGCAACTTTATACGAGAAGCCCGATATCCAAAGTGGGTTTCCAACCCAGTTCTAGTGAAGAAGCCCAGTGGAAAAATGAGGACTTGCATAGATTTCTCTAATCTCAATCAGGCATGTCCCAAGGATAGCTTTCCACTACCTCGGATCGATCAACTGGTGGACGCTACTTTAGGGCATGAGCTTCGAAGCTTTATAGATGCATACTCTGGATACAACCAAATCCCCATGTACCCATTGGAGGAAGAACACACGTTATTTGTAACAAACAAAGGCCTCTATTGCTATAAAGTCATGCCCTTCGATTTAAAAAATGTCGGGGCTACATACCAGAGGCTCGTCAACAGATTTTTGCCGACCAACTTGGTTTAACCATGGAAGTATATGTGAATGACATGTTGGTCAAGAGCTTGAAAGCCGAGGACCATATCCAACACATGGAAAAAACGTTCTAAATCCTACGTTCCTACAAGATGAAGCTTAATCTTCTGAAGTGCGCATTTGGGGTAACCTTGGAGAAGTTTCTGGGTTACATGGTGAATTAGAGGGGGATCGAGGCCAACCCTAAGAAGATTAAGGCATTGGTCGAAATGAAATCTCCCAGGAGATCAAAGGATGTACAATGCCTCACTGGAAGAATGGCGGCCCTTAGCAGGTTTGTCTCTAAAGCCACTGATAAGTGCCTCTCCTTTTTCAAAATCTTAAAAAGATGAAATAGGTTTGAATGGACAACGGAATGTGAGGCTGCATTTCGGGCCTTGAAAGAACACCTCGGCTGTGCTCTTTTATTGTCAAAACCAAGAATCGGAGAAGTTCTGTTACTATACCTAGCTGTATCTGCATAGTCTGTAAGCTCAGTCCTGATCTGAGAAGAAGAGCACCAGATGCCTGTTTACTACGTAAGCAAGGCCTTCTTGGGAGTGGAAATGAGCTACCTAGATATAGAGAAGTTAGCATTGTCACTCATCACTGCCTCAAGAAAACTTAGACCATACTTTTTGGCCCACATCATCCATGTCCTCACTAACTTTCCTCTGAGGCAAGTGATGCTAAAACCTGATGCCTCGGGAAGATTATTAAAATGGGCTGTTAAACTAAGTCAGTTCGGCATCATCTATAAATCCCGAGCGGCCATCAAAGGACAAGCCCTTGCTGATTTTGTAGCAGAGTTTGCCAACACTCTCGATGTGGAAATCCCGATGACATCAGCAGAACTCCCCCACGTGGCGCCTAGTTGTCGACGGATCTTCGATAGATACAAGTTCAAGTGTGGGAGTAGTCCTCACCAGTCCCAAAGGCCACAACCTGAGTTGCGTCAGTTAGATTTGGATTCAAAGCATCAAACAACATCGCAGAATATGAGGCCCTACTATCTGGTATGCACCTAGCTAAGGAGATGAATGTACAGAGGCTGTCAGTTTCAAGCGTCTCCCAACTTGTCGTAAGCCAAGTAAACGGGAGCTTCATTGCTAGAAAAATGGGGATGGCGTCATACCTAAAATTGGTCAAGGATCTCATCACCTACTTCGATGAATTTGAGCTACTCCAAGTACTTAGGGCTGACAACGCTAATGTCGATGCTTTATCTAAGCTGGCTAGCAGCAAGGATTCAGAGCTGCTCAAAACAGTTCCAATCGAACACCTCGAAAGACCATCCATTGAGGTTGTTGCAGAAGTAATATGGGTTACAGAAACCTCTGCATGGATGGATCCCATCCTCACGTTCTTAAAACATCAGACTCTCCTTACTGAAAAAGACGAGGCTAGGAGGTTGAAAAGAAGGGCATCACACTTTGTCTTATCGGAGGATGTGCTATATAAGCGTGGATACTCAATGCTCCTTCTCAGGTGCGTGGGAATGAACGAGGTAGACTATATCCTTAGGGAAGTCCATGAAGGGATATGCGGCAACCATACGGGAGGACTAGCTTTGGCCCAAAAGATCCTCAAGCAGGGATACTTCTGGCCCACCTTGAAAAAGGACGCCTTGCGTCACGTCAAAAAATGTGACAAATGTCAATGCTTTGCCACGATTCTGAGGTAACCCCACTAGGAACTCACCACGGTATCTAGCCCCTGGCCTTTCGCCAAATGGGGAATAGATTTCATAGGCCCCATGCCTAGGGGAAGAGGCAACGCATGCCACGCTTTAATCACCATTGACTACTTCACAAAATGGGTCAAAGCAGAACCAATGATGAAAATCACCAAGGCAAATACTTCCAAATTCATATGGAAGAACATCATTTGCAAGTTTGGAATTCTCCACTCTTTGGTCTCTGATAATGGAAAACAATTCGACAACAAAAAAATCAAGAATTTGTGCGAAGAGCTGGGGATTGCGAAACACTTCTCAAGCCCCCACCACCCCAGGCCAATGGGCAAGTCGAAGCGGTTAACAAGATCATCAAATACACCCTCAAGCGGAAGCTTGAAGCATCCAAGGGGGCATGGGTCGACGAACTCCCACATGTTCTTTGGGCTATCAGGCCAACGGTCAGAACTCCGACCGGAGAAACCCTATTTTCTATGGCTTACGGATCTGAGGCTATGAGCCCAGTCGAAGTTGGAATACCATCGCCCCATCGGCTAATGTTCGACGAACACATCAACGACGATCTGATGAGAATGAGCCTGGATCTGCTAGGCAAAAAATGGGACGACTCTCTAAACTGGTTGGCCTCTTATAAAAGAAAAATGGCTAAGTACTTTAACAAGAAAGTAAAAAAGCGGTCGTTCCGCCTCAGAGACCTTGTCTTGAGAAGGGTATTCTTGTCCTCCAAAGAACCCGATGCTAGAACTCTTGGCCCCAATTGGAAAGGGCCCTATCGAATCATCAACGAGACACACCCCGACACATATAATATAGAAGACATGAGCGCCAAACGGCAGCCTCACCCATGGAACGCCGAACATTTGCGCCGATATTACCAATAGATTAAAAAAGAAGGTTCGTCTTGTTTAGCTTCAAATACCTGTATTCAGACGACCCAGTTGTATCGGACCAATCATTTATTTAATATGTTTTCAAGTCATTTGTTTTAAAGCGGGGCTTGTCGTTTGTGTGTAATACGTCGGTACTTAGACATATTTTCTAGGTTAAAGCATAACAGAACAATGTGCTTTGAAAATAAAGTTCATTACTAAGCATAACAGAACAATGTGCTTCGAAAATAAACTTCATTACAAAAATACTATCTACGACTAGTGACAACCCTATCTGTCCTCTTCACCCTCAACATCGGGTGGGGAAAACCTAGCTTCTAAGGGCCCGGTATCGAAGTTTGGATGTTCGATTTTGAGCACAGTTAGGACTTCCTGATGCCCGACTCTGGCAAAATAATCAGAAAAATTGGTATAGGCATCGGTATTATGAAAGTTGGCAACAAAATCTACCTCAACACTCTCCAACTTCATCCTTAATTCTTCCAACTTCACCGACAATTCCTTATGCTCTGCCTCAGAGGCCTTAGAACCATCCTTCAAACCCCCCACCTCGGATTTGAGCGCCTCATTCCCTCGCACACACGAGACATCTCGGCTATGAGGGAAGTGTTTTCTACCTTCAACTTTCGCCTCTCTTCGTTGGCCACTCCAAGGGCTTCGGCAGCTACTGCCTGGGCAGGGTTGGCATTATCCAACTTCTTCGTCAGCAGCAAGAATTGGAGTCAGACTCTTTCAAATTGGCTTGGAGTTGCTCGTTGGCTCTGCGCATACTCTCCAACGCCACTTGAAGGCCGTCCATTGCTTTCTTATGTTCTTCCGACTTAGAAGTTTCGGCCTTCTATTTCTTATACTGTTCCAACCGCTGTCGAAACTCGCCTAAGGCCTGCATCTGCACCCCGGCCGCCCTCATAGCCGCCGTGAGGCTAGCCTCCATCATATCATCCACCTCTTCGTTGGAGGCAAAATCCTCCCACTGGAGAGTGAAGTATTTCTTGAAGGCTTGAGCCCCTAAGGTGGGGTAAAGGGGGAGGCCACTAACGGCATCGTCTGGGAGACGCCCACAGGAGGCCCCAATAAGTTCACGCAATTTTTTCTTCAAATCAAAATGGGCCTCCTCCGTCTGAGGCTTTGAAGGAGGAGCATCCAACACCACTTCTCCAGATGGTGTGACAGTAAGCGTCCTCTGAGTAGGGAAAGGATTACACATGACGCCGTCCTCAATCTCAATCACCTTCTTCTTCGAATCAGTAGGAGGTCTTGCACTCGTTGGCTTAGCCCTTGGACGCTCACGGGTAGATACTTTTCTTTTTTTGATTAGAGTCACCTCCGTCTCAGTAGCCTCAGCTACGTCAACTTTCTCAGCCTCTTCTCAGGCTGCCTCCCGACTAACCTCTTCTATAGCCTTCTTTTGCCGACCATCCTCCGAAGAGCAATGTGCTAAATGCATCGGCCTACAGCTTGACAGTTTCGCCAAAGAGGGCCTCGGACGTTTGCCTTGCTTAATATCGGCTATCAAGATAAAAGAACATTAGAAGGATTGCGACAGCTAAAAAAAAAACCCAGGCGAAGTCGTTTACCTCTTGGTGCCATTAGTCCGAGCTCGATCATAAAATGATGCCTATTCAGAAGAAAATCGTGCCTCCTATTTGCCGGAGTAGTCTGGTATATAGAGCGGAGCACGTCCAGCTGTTCAGAACTCAACTCGCACCAAAGAAGAGCGTCTGCAAAAAAGAGATGAACATAAGTAAGGCGAAAATTCATGGAAAACCAGATCGCACCACCCCTCCCCCCATCCTACTCACTGGCTATTCTGTAAACACTAGGAACATCCAGGTCCGGCTCCGAATCGTCGACCACCCTCTGCCAATTCTTCTTCACCCAGAACCAAGACTCCTTCCACTACTTGATAGAGGAGGGGCATTCAGTGACGAGTGTTTTATGGGTCCTCCATGGACAGAAATAATACCACATGGCTCCTCCTCTTTGCCTTTCTTCTTCGATATCTTTTTAGGCTGATACACCGTCTGGAAGACGTGTAGGGACATTTCCAAACCGAACGAATGCCAGAACCACAAGTACAGGCCCCCCATCATCTGGCTCCACCCATTTGGAGATACCTGGGTAGAAGCTAATCCGTATGCCCTCAAGATCCTCCGAAAAAGGGGTGTAGAGGAAGCTGCAGACCAGCAACGAAGGCATGAAGATGCAATGCAGTACATTCCATCCTCAGAAAGCAGGCCCTTTCATTGGGTCCTGGGAGTATTAACTTAATGTCACCAGGAACCCCATATGTTCCCCTCAAAGAGACCAAATCTGACTCCAACATTATCGATGGGACGTCCATTGCTGCCCATTTGATGGGAGTGACGTCGAAGGGATTCCCACTATGGGTCGGCATCGAAGTCGATGTGATAGCCAACACCTCGCCGATGGAGGTATCCACTCCCCGAATAGGCATCACATCGGCCATAGATGAAGATACAGAGGGTGATGCTTCGGCCTCGCCTCGTCCAGAATCCTCTCCCTCGACAGGGTTCGTAGACATTACTAAACACAAGAAAATGAGAAATCAGAAAGGATTTAGGAAAGATGTTTACCTAAAACTAGACCTTCAACAGGAATGCTGCCGGAGAAGTAAACGCTGGGTAAAAATTGCCTGAATATGGGGGTTCTCAGAATTCTTCACAATAAATCCCTCTCGAATGTCACACAAGAAATGAAGTTTACAAACAACTGCTTTATATATAGACAACGAATGATAAATGCCCACCATTGGAGCTTATCAAGATCCATCCACACTGTACAAACTTCTGAAAACATCCAAACCCTTCAATTCCAAAAATACCAACGATCATTCAAGTTAGGGGCCACGATGCCTGCGTGTTACTCACGAGTGCGTGACTCATTACCTCATTGGCAAAATCAAAGCCCCCAGAATTAAATAAAGAAATCATCATTACCTGTAGCTGTCCTTTCATTGTGTCCGAAGAGACGTGCGGCAGGAACCCCAATCACTACACTCTTCGTGGACACGCCATTACTGCTTGAGCAGGCAGCCTCTCCTAAGTTGGGACTCGGCTATTCAGCCTCTCCCAAGTTGGGACTCGACTATTCATCCTCTAGCAACTTGGGACTCGGCTATCCAGCCTCTCCCAACTTGGGACTCGGCTATCCAGCCTCTCCCAACTTGGGACTCGGCTCTTCAGCCTCTCCCAACTTAGGACTCGACTTTTTAGCCCTCCCCCAACTTGGGGCTCCGCTCTTCAGCCTCTCCCAACTTGGGACTCGGCTTTTCAGCCCTTCTCCAACTTGGGACTCAGCTTTTCAGCCTCTCCCAACTTGGGACTCAGCTTTTCAGCCCTCCCTTAATTTGGGACTCAGGTTTTCAGCCTCTCCCAACTTGAGACTCAACTTTTCAATCCTCTCCCAACTTGGGACTCGGCTTTTCAGCCTCTCCCAACTTGGGACTCATCTTTTCAGCCTCGCCCTGTTTCAGAGACGTCTCTACTGCCTCGACGGCAACAATCCAATGCAACCCCGAATTTCTTTCCCGCTCCAAGCTTAATACCTCACATAAATGAGAAAGGTCTTGATCTTGTGGGACTAACTAACTGTCTTTCAAATGCACCGCTTTTGTACGAAGTCCAGCACCCCTCATAAATAATGGGGCCTGGACTTGGAAGACTATTGTTACGCCCCAATCCTACGTGGAGTGTTTGGGGAAAGTCAAGGTCAATGCTTAGAACCCGCCACCACCATCCGAGGCGGTTTTCCTCACATCCAAGGCGGTTTCCCTCACGTCCGAGGCGGTTGGCTAAAATAACTATTCATTTGGCTGAGGTGACTGAGTATCCAGAAAGGTTTCCCCTGACAAACATATCACTCGGCCATGAAAAGAATGATGGGACAGCCTGCAAAGGGTGGCGCGTCACCATCATAGCTAGTAGGTTGCGGTTGAAAAAGACTTCAACATTAATAATACGGATGTGACACCCAAGAAGTGACTCTAAAGCTTCTTAGATTGGGCCAAGTGTCACGAATCGAACGAAGAATAATCTGATGGAATTTATCTATAAATACCCAATTCATTTCCACAAGAAAGGAATGTAAAAATTGATAACTCACACAAATAGATACAAAATCCTCTTTACTAGACTTTCTAAGTGTTCAAAACCACATAGGAAAATGCTAGTGAGGGTCCTCAAGCCCTTTACCTATTCCAAATGAGTTCACCCTTTACCTCTTATTAGATATCCATTCTGTCTAAGGCTTCATAGCGTGGTTAGATAAACCACATAGTGTTCCAAATAGAAAGGTGAAGACACGTGAGAAGAGGTGGCGTGAGGTTCATGTTGGCAACTAAATTTGGAGGTCAACAAATTTGAACAACAGTAAAAAATTATCTATTTAAAGTTACGAAATACACTTCAAATTATACTACACCATTTTTAAGTGACTTTTAAACAATTCAAAATTATTGTCTCAAAAAACTAACAAGATTTTTCTAATCTACCATTCAAAAACAATCGAAATCAGTGAATAAAAAAACTACCGAACACACCTTTGAAGAAAATCATGCACACAATGCCTGTGCCGTGGTATTATCGTAATATTCGAAAATCTTTGGTCATTTGTTTAACTGCGGCGATATTTACACTTCCCACGTGATTCTCTATCACACACACCCTCCAAAACAAACACACTATCTGCGAATACCAACCGTCCACTTCTTCCACGTCACCAATCCGCACCTCTCTTATCCAACGGACCTCGTTCAATCCCACAACAAACACAGGGGCGCCTTATCTCACCATCTAACCCAACCCCGGTCAACCCTAACCCAACCTTAACTCGGACTCGACTCGCCTCTCCATTATCTATTGCCAGCGAGAGAGAGAGAGAGAGAGAGAGAGAGAGAAACCAATTTAGGGTTTTGCGCCTTTTGCCCGCAAATTCAATCGGAAATTTCATCGTCTGTATATTAAGTTTGGTATATATTCTTATGTTTATATATATTTTGGTGAAGAAAAAGGTTTGGTAAATTAATGGAAGAGATCTGGGAGAGGGCGGTGGAAACAGCATTAGACGGCCAAACCGACGTAGCTTCGGTCCGGACGTTAACCCTTGACGGCGCTGTGAAGTGTGTTCACGGCCGATTACCGCCGCCAGCACTTTTCGAGAAATTTCAGAGCCTCCAGCACCTATCTATAGCGAACATCGGCGTTTCGTCGCTCGAACAGTTCCCTCGGCTCCGGAACCTTCAGAGGCTGATTCTGTCCGACAATCGGATCGCTGGTGGCCTAAAATTCCTCGTCGAGGCAGGCCTTGAATCGCTGAGGGACCTTGATATGTCGAATAATCGTATTTCGGATATTAATGACTTGAGGCCCCTGGCGGAGCTGAGGTTGGTTTCGTTGGATCTTTATGAGTGCCCTGTGACACGGGTTAAGGATTATCGATCTCGAGTTTTCGGGTTGATTAGGTCTTTGAAGTACTTGGATAAGACGGATGCGGAGGGGAATGAGAGGCCTGAGTCGGATGATGAGGATGAGGAGGAAGAGGAGGAGGACGAAGAAGATGATGATCCTGGGAGCGGGGAAATTGACGGGGAGGATAGGCCGCTTAGGTTAAACAATGGGCATCGAGCAGGGAGTGAAGGGGTTGTCGATGTTGATGAGGATGAGGAGAGTGATGCAGATGAGGAGGAAGCGGAGACTTCTAGAGGAGTAAATGGGTTAAGCCATGGTGGCAATTTTCATCATCACTCCAATGGGTTTCGGGTGGAGGCTGTGAATGCAAAGGATGAGGAGGTTGAGGATGATGACGATTCAGTTGAGGAGGTATATGAGGATGAGGAGGGTGACGATGAAGATGTTGTGGAGGTTCATGAGATAGATGATAGTGATGACGATGATGGGGTGGATGATGAGGATGACGACGAGGATGATGATGAAGAAGAGGTGGATAATGATGAGGGAGATTTGGGGGAGCCTGAGAGTACAGGGAGGTTGACAAGCACTGAAGGAGAGATTGATGGGCATGAGCAGGGGGAGGATGATGCGGATGAGGATGATAATGGTGAGACAGGGGAGGAAGAAGAGGAGGGTGTTGAGGTGGATGGAGCCTTTGAGGATGACGAAGAAGCTGAAGATGAGGTGATCCCTTTATCTTTGCAATTACGAAGTCCTAATTACATGGTTTACTAGTGTGCAGTGATTTTGATGAATCTATAGATGATTTTTTGTTGATTGTTAAATATCATGAATCAATATTTGAGATTTATCCAATTTTTCTTTTGGTATGCGTGGATATGTGAATAATCATAAGAGCTTTTTGATACTTTGAACTTTGTGGTTTTGTATTGGTTTGTTTGTGCTCTTCATGTTGTGGTGTAACTGTTGGATAAGCATCTATACTTTCATTCTTATGTTTTTACATTATGCACCTTGATTTATGATGGTGTAAAAGTTGTTTTTGAAGAATATAAAGTTCAGTAGTTGAAATGTGACACTAGCACTTTTGAGGATTGTGACCTCTCTACTGTGCATGTACTGTTCTTTTATGCATATGGACTATTACTATTATGTGACTTTTAGTACCAATATGTTGGAGTGGAAAGCATTGTAAACTTAGATTTTCATTTCATGAGGGTTTCTGAAAGATAGGAACCTATTGTTAACTTGTCGACTGGCATGTGTTGCAAGTTTTAGATGTTTTTGATATGCCAGAAAAGTCTCACGTTTCAACAATTCACTACATATTTATGGTTGAGAAAGAAATAGAAGGGAGTTTCTCCCACAAAATTCAGGGAAAATTATATTGTCTAAACATGTTTTCTTTATGAAATGTTGGTTTTTCATTATTTTAACAGGTTTAGCTTGTTTTGGAAGTGTTGCAAGCTTTTGAGTGTGTTTCGGAAATCTATCATTTCTAGTACTGAAGCTTCACATTTTTCAATCCTTGAAACTGCATAAAAATATTGGAGAACGAATGATCAGAAAGAAAAAAAAGGAAAAAATAAAAGTTTTGTGGCTGTTGATGTCACATACTTTTTGCTTCAACACAATGTTGTTGTAAATGTTGAGTTTGGTGTGCGCGTACTAGCTCTCACTGAACCATATTTTCTTGCATTTTCTGTTTCATTTTGTTTAAGGTGCAGTAACATGGTTCTGCTAACTATTCCAGAATATGTTTTCTTTTGGGAGTCTCGAGATAATCTGACCTAAAAACCTTTTTCTTGGCTGAATGTCTATTGCAAAAAAAAAAAAAAAACTCTTTTGGGAGTGTCATTACTTTGTAAAGGATCATAGCTTTATATTGCACTGCAATTTTTGGAGTTCTACCTAGCATTTTGCAAGTTCCTTGAGTTTTTTGTTGTTAATTCTACTCTTCTGGATGTGTGGGGGTGGTGTCTCCTTGGTTTCTTCTCTTTTCTCTTTGTACATTTGTTGTCCCTCCCCCCCCAACCAAAACAATTTTTGTTCTTGTTCTACAGGGTGCAAGATCTTGGGCATTTTTCTTTTTTTGGGGGTGGGAGGTGCGTGGGTGGGTTAGCTTGCCCAGTGTTCTCTGTTTTTCTTTCTGGATTGATTTGCAATCTTTGATGCCCAACTCAACTCATCTGCTGCAAGATGATCCTTCTCTTGCTACAGTTTTGAAGGTGTTGAGAAACCAATAGCCAAAATTTCCAGTCCTTATGTTCTTTTGTTTCTATTTGAATTTTCATGATTTATCAGGCTGTTCTTGTAATTTCTGCTATTGTTTCTCCGATGAGTTTTCTTCTAGAAATTTCTGCAGACTTAAAGATCTTTTTTAATGTTTTTATTTTATTGCTGAGAACTTTACACGGGAACCTTTCCTGATACCAAAAATAAAATGAATTCTGCTAACTTTTCCAATTGTTTATTTATTTATTTATTTTTTGAATTTTTCTAGTTTATGGAATTGAATTTGAGTTTTGATTGATGGCAGGAAGAAGATTACGGTACGGGATATCTTGTTCAACCAGTTAGGCAGGTAGAAGTAGATGCTGGAGGTGGTGAGGGTATGGACCCTGTAAATGAAGGCGAAGATCCTGAATTAGAGGAAGACATTGAAGAAGAAGACGAAGACGATGAAGACGGCGAAGTCCAAGAATTGCCGCCTGCGGCTTCTCACAAGAGGAAGAGAGATGATGACGACGACAACGATGATGGTGATGAGGACGAGGAAGATGACAAAGACGACGATGTTGTTCACTATAGCAAGTCATCATCAAAGCACCATTAGCAATTGGTATTGATAGACTGGTTAAAGTGCCAATATTTTGGAGGGAAATTGTGTGATGGGGGGCTGTAATATATGTTCAAAAAGTGGTTAGAAGAAGATAGTTCCCTCTTGTGGTTTTGCAGTAGCCGTTGGTTTGTTGATTTCAAATGACAGATGTGAGCGGGTTGAACTCGCTTTAGAACTCAGTTCAGTTACATTGGAATGGAGGGAATTGGAACAATGGGAAAAACACTCTTTTATATATAGTGCTGTTCTTGTTATTCTATAAAATGTTCTGTTTTTTTTTCTTTTTCAATTGGTTTTTATAACCAGTTGTAGATAACTTGTGACGTCTGTGTTCTATCCAATCAAAGCAGTAAAACAGCGTCGTTTTGACCAGAGTACGTGAATTGGGCGCAGCACACACGTGCTGTGCTGCTGCCTTATTACTAGTAATAATATATTTTATTTTTATATGACAAATTTTCACTTGGATCAATTTTACAGTCTAATAAAATAAGTAATGTTATATATATATATATATATATATATATATATATATATATTAACAATTGTTCAATTTTAACAATAAGGGTGTGTTTGATTAAAAAGGGTGGAAAAAAAAAAAAAATTATATATAAAAGAAAATAAAAATTACATAAATAGTAAGAAAATATTTTCTACTAAAATGGTCAAATTGATTGTATTCTAGAAAATATTTTCTTTTTCCACCTTGTATTAAACAATCAAAGATATAAAATATTTTTTTCTGCTGTAACATTATTTTCTTCGGATGTGACATTTTCTATAAAAAATGGTGCAATCAAACGACCCTAATATTACTTCAATACAATATGATTTTTGGGCCATTTTATTATTATTAATTTATGAACCCAAGTGTTAAGATCCCTCAATCATAATTTCAAAAGGATTTTCCATTAAATACATCTCTAAAACAATTGAAATGTAAGCATAAATTTCTTTTGACTTTATATTTTACACAATTTGCATTTATGGTAGAATTCTTAAAGAAAACCATCTTTAGCTCTAAAAATTGCATGGAATTTATACTTGTGGCCCCGAACAATTAGAAAAGGGAAGAAAGAATATAAAAGGCAAAAATAATAAGAAAAAACCCACTCCCAGTCCTCCACCCTCCACCATGGCCCCCTCCACCCATTCTTTCAAGTGACGAAGCTAAACATTTTGAATCGAAAGTTCAAATTAACTTGTAAAAAAAATTGATTAAACATAAAAGTGATAAAAATATTATGGTATCTTATTAAAAGCGTTCCCTACGTGTGTTCACATTTTGAAAGCGTTTTATAATTATATCATTGTGAATCTTGTCAAATACATCATTCTCAATATACGCAATCAAACGATCATTCAACTATTGATCTTCAATTTGATTACACGGTCGATTCTTGACATAATTTATTGCGAAAATGCTCTCCCTAATGACATCACTCTCATTCCTTACATCATTTTCATCTCATTTCTCCCCAACATCAATTTTTCCCATCATCAATTCCATCACTTTCATCTCCAACATCCCAAACATTAATTTCATCCCTTTCATCCCAATTATATCGAACATGTATTTCATCAATATTTTGCTCATCGGTAGAAATTTGAGATAAACATTTGAAATATCTCTCCATTACTGTCTGACATTAAATTAAACATAAAAAATAAAAATAACCAAGTCGATATTTCGACAATCAATGGGAATTCTAATAGACACAAAAAAAAAAAAAAAAAGAGCTTACAAACAATCAATCCCAATAAGTCAAAATAAATAATTCTAAATTTCTACTCAATTCTGAAAAAATAACAAAACAGCAATTCTAATCAATTCCAAAAAAATTCCAAAATAGGCAAATTCCAATCAATTCCAAAAAATGTCAAGAAAGGGTAAGCCATTGCTTACCTGAGAAATGAAACCCGAGTCGGCAACTTGCCCTTCGAACTTTGCAATAGCTGGTTGGAGAAGAAAAGAAACGAAGTTTGCAAGGTGGGTTAATAAATTTAGGATTGATTTTGGCTAATTGGAGCTTGAATTTAATGAAATAGAGCGAAAATAAATGAGAGTTAATGGATTTAGGATTGATTTCGGTTTATTGGAGCTTGAATTTGATGTCATGGCTGATTAGATTGAAGCTTTATCAATTTCGGATCAATTAATAGATTATATACTTACATCAATTTCAGATCAACACAAACTCTGATATCTAATTTTTGATGAAGAAAAATCTTTACAATAGTTTCACAGCCAAAAATCAAGAACAAAAAATCTTGTTTCTCTGAAGTGAAAATGGGATCCACGCGTCAACAAAGCGAGACGCAAAAGCAAGAATTGGCAAAATAATTTAGCAATAAAGAAAAAAAGACTTCAAAGAAATTCAAATCCAGATGGTGATGAAGAAGTACATTATTCCAGTGGTACCATTCTAGTGCCCGTAGGAGAAAATATTATCTTTTATTTTGCTATTATATTTGTAAATTAGGATTGTTCACTTTTGCATTTTTATAATACATGATGAATATGCATTTTTTAACATCTATTGGTGTTTTTTGTTCACCTACAAAGTTTATCAGATCTTGAAATGATGGGCATATGATATTGACCTATTTTCCAGTTAATGCTTCATTATCTTCAAATGCACGTGTGTCAGGAATTCCAATATTATGGTATTTTTTTGGGTATTGACGAAGAAACACGATTGTACAAAATTGGGGGGTTTGTGTTGAAAAATAAACAAATATGTTGCTCTATCCAGTCAACAACAAATATTCATTAACTGATTGAAGTTTGTCTCACATAGTTCTTACATAATTTGGAGTAATTTGCATCTTTGTTTTGTTTGTGTGGTTAGTATTTAAAGTCTATCAAAATTTTCTTTTGTGGCTTATTGATTTAAGTTGTTTGTCATCATCTACACCTATATGCTAGCAGGTAATGTAATCGGCCTTTTACTCGATGTGATGAAATCTTTATAATTACCGTATGCATCTTTATCTGTCATAATTTTCACACAATTACATATTGGTACGGGTTTTGGTTGGTCAGAGAGTCGCCCGTTTAAAATCATCTTTTAAGATTCATTACCAATCAACTATTTTTCATTTTCGCATAATTTTGTTACCGTTAGTTGCCATGATTAAACAACTCGTTAAGCACCAACATTTTTGATTATTCAATGTTACATTATATTGACAACCAAAATATTTAGGGAGATTTATTGTTATCATAATGTGCCTCTCCACGTTGTTAGATCATAAACTTACCAATATGAGATTATTGATATGTCTAAAAATTGGTATTCTTCTATGTACCAAAAATTAACATCTTTGTGACTCTCAGCGATTTTATATGTTTATTATTCCGCAAGTGTACGAACGCACAAGGAATATAATAGATTTTGAGTCTAAGTATTGTACTCATAGGAATTTAGATAGTTCAATTCAATTATAATAATTTTAACCGAATCAGTTAACTTTAGAAATTTGGTATCTTAAACTAACTAAAATCTTAACTAAAAATAATAAATTATTATTATTCAAACAAACAAGAAATTAAATTAAATAAGAATTATATTAACTTTGAAAAAGAAAAGTGTACTAGGATTTCAAATCCACTTATGTCAATTCTCTTTAACCCGAACCGTTGAATTTGATAACATGATTTAATTATGAAAATCAATATTCCTAACTTGTTTAACAATCTCTCTCGAGTAGAATTAAACATATTCCTATATGTGACACAACTATATTTTTATGACGGATGCGAACATACACGAATGCATTAGAATTTGTGAATACTTAAAAACCACGTAAATCATAGTGGTATATCTCTATCCCCTATCAGACTCTACAACAATTGATACTATGTTTAACCTATTTTCAATCTCTCGATGGTAAAATAAGTCATAAGAATCATACAATCATTGCTCACACAATTGTAGATAAAGAGAAATCAATATCAATTATTCAGAATTAAAAAAATACTTAAATATAAAAAACTAGGTTCAAAGAATTAAATGATCAAGTTTCATCATGATCCTAGCACTAAAAGAATTTAGCCTAACATACTAAGAAGAAGAAAATAAAAAGAAAAACAAAATATAGAAGCCATTACTCGGATATGAAGAAAACTTGAGAGATAAAATCTTGAACTTGATCTTTGTTTAATTCTTGAAATGTTGAATCTTAATCTTCATTTCTTGATTTGTCTTTTTTTTTTATCTCCCCAAATTCAGCTCAAAATTGGCCCTAAGTTGGCTATCCAATTATGATTTAAGAACTCATATATATAGTATCCTCATTGTATCCCAAAAAATCATTAAAATCGCATCCCAAAAGGTTTCCTAATTGGAGTCAAATTCAAAAAAGCAACAAAATTTCGTTTCTGTCGAAAATACACTTGGAGATCGCCCAGCTTAAGCTTTTTCCTCTGTGGTTGTTTTTCAAATGGCCATAACTTCTTGTAGGAAACTCCAAATTGAGATCCGTAAAAAGTGTTGGACTCATAATTAAATTATCTTCCCAATAATATATCATTTGTCTTGTGGAAATTTTAATACCAAAATTTGTACTCTAATTTTCCCACATACTTTGGTAGGTAGTTTCTCAATTCAGTTCTTTGGCTTTCAGGTGTTTGATCATTTGCTTCAACTCTTTATTGTCACTTAAACACACCTTAAACTTATTGGTTTTATCTTATTTTTCATCCTCCAATGTTTGGCTATTGATATTCACTTCAAAAACTCAATCTCTTCTCATTTACTCGTCGATTTCACCAAATTGTTACTCTTTTCGTCCATTCTTTTCCAATTGCTTATAAACGGGTCCTAAACTGAAATAGAAATCAAAATACAATAAATTAAGTAGAAAATTAATTTTAAAAATAGAATAAAAACTTAGTTTAAAAGCTCGAATAAAAGCACAAAATGTACTTATCAGTGATTGAACTGACATGTCCATTTTATAACATGTGATTCATTGTTGTCACCACTGAATGTTACCAAGCTGCGAATGTGGCTATGATATGTGTATGATCAATGTTAACTACATCGAATAATGATACCTTCACGTCTGAACCATATTGTACTACGTTATTTATCGTTGTTAGCACTTAATGTTGCTAATATTTAAATTAAGAGGTAATAATGGTTCATTAATGTTTGTAAACTTAAAGTGTAAATGACTATCAATACCTACATTTTTACATTAGTTACTACTACAATACGAGACCATTTATATGGGTCATGTCCGTTTAGTGTTAAATACATCCAATATTGCTATCTTCATGTTTGTTTAGTATGTGATTTCTAGTCGTTACCACTTAGAGTTACCATTACGAAAATCATTATATCGCTCAAAACCAATTAGATGTTAATTACACAAAATAATTATGACGTATTCGATTCTTCTAGAGTTAACATTATCAAATTTTTGAGATACTTTGAAGCTGGTGACGATGTCATATTTTAAGTATACTGGTAACAATATTATTTTGTTGCAAAATTGGTGTTATTTCATTTTATAGTTATTTGCAATTTCACGGTCTAATTTATTTCTTTCAATATGTTTTCAAATTTAAATGTACATATGAAATACATATGGGCTGACTTCGATATCTACGTTTCGAAGCTTGTTAGAAGTATATTAACTTATATATTTGTTGAACATTTGATACTGGTTCCAACCTGTGTAGTGGTGCATTGGAAAAGTTAATGCATTTTCTAGAGAAAAAATTATCAGCACACTGCACTGTAGGATGTCTGATGTTCAGAAGAAAATATATTCTAAAACATGCTTTGTCCATTTTTGTGAAGCGAAGGAGATTGTTTTAAATCACCAGCTCATACACCAAGCATTTCTTAGAGAAATAAAGCAACCCAACACTGATGACATGTGGTTCAATATTAGTGGTAGTCTCATACGTTTCATCATGGAGGAATTTTGCTTGATAACTGAATTACGATGTTTCGGTGAAGATAAATGATCCAAGTATGACGCGATATATTGTAGGATCAAACATGAGCTCCTCAGTCATCTACCTAATGTACTCACCTCGGACGTTTATAACATTTCTGAACAATGCCCAACTCAGTGACGGAGATGTAGTGAATTTTGGATTACTTCTCCTTCTAACAATTTTTTTGTTTACCACAGCATAGAAGAGATATGTGGAAGAGTTACTGATGGTTTTGGTAGACTCCAAGGATATGTATTCATATGCTTTGGGTAAGGAATTGTTGATGTTTACACTGTCTCGCTCATATTTGTTCTAAAGAATAAGTCATTAATTATAGAGGGCGATGAGAGACCTTACATCGTCTATAAAACTCAATAGATTCTCAATCGCTTTTCAAGTATGGATATACGAAAGTCCTCTAGTTCTAGGTAGCAAGATTTGTACCAAATTAGTGATCAATGTCCACGCATTTTGAACCAAGCACCCAACGTGCAAGGGAACTTTATATCAAGACTCAATCATGGAAAGTATATATTCAGTCGTCCTAATGTATGTTTCCAATATATTACCTAACATTATTTACTGAAGTTTATCGTTATTATTTATACATCTACTTTATTAATTGTATTTGTGTAATATTTTCTTTTTTTTTTCTAGTTCATAGCTACAAGTTTGTCCCATAAAGCAACCGGGGACGAAAGGCTGTATAATTGCACTGAAGAGTTCTATCACAACTTACAAGAACGGCGCATAGATGATAGTGATGACGACTTCGCATCTCCGATTGTACAACGATCTCCACGCATTATGAAGAAGCATCTTGCATTTGGGTTAACTATTAACTTATGGTTAACTTTAAACCTTAATGTTTTGATTATAACAAACAAATTAGTTGTGCTTACTAACAATCTGTTTTTCAAGTAATATTCAAAGCGTTACAAATCGGACTCTTATGCAATGTCAAGATCAAGTCAAAATCAATACAAGAGTTCAAGTATCTCAATATCCGAAATTCAAGATTTGAAGATCAAGATCGAAGAATAGATTTCTAGATAAATTATAAAGGTATTAACTCTTTGATTTTTAGCAATTAAATGAATGAAAGCTCAAAAATATTTTTATGCACAAAACGTATGTCATTATCACTTGCATAAAATATTTTTATCAAAGTCAAAATCAATTTTTCAAAACTGTGGAAACGGTCATCCGTTTGATGAACTGGTTGAATCGGTCGACCGTTTGGAGCGAACCAGTTCTCCGCCTGGCTGTCATTTTTCAAAAAGTGTCCGTTCTGATTTTTTACAGTTCCAACGGCTAGTTCTGACCATCTAACCGGTCGACCGTTTGGTCATTCATTTTAACAGAAAGTGACAAAATTTATCTCTATAAATACCACTTCATTTATTATCATTCAACAACATTTACAAGAGCATTTATAGAGAAAATCATATTAATAAACTTCATTCAAAGCTTTATTGCATTTATATATTTAATATCATTCATTGAAAAACTTTGTTTGATCAAATCAAACTTTTGATTCATCATTCTCAACAAAATTTTCTTCTAACACTTGAACTTTCCTCATCTATTGCTATTCATTAAAGTGTTAGTATCTCTTAGAACTAAAATTGTATTTATCATTCATTAAGAGAGAAATACTTAAATCAATCTCTTTACATTTTTGGGTCATATTGAGGTCCCTTGAAAGCTCAATATTGTATAAGGATCAGTACTCCTTCTTTGTAAGTCACCGGATACATTGTAAGGGTTTGGATTGCACCATAAGTCAATCAAAATAGTGAAAGTCCGTGCTCGTGCTGGAGAGCTTGGTAACAGGGACGTAGATCATTGGTTGGATTGAACTTTCATAAAAATATCGTTTGCACCCTCTCTTCCTTTTTATTTACTTATATTGTGCTTATATTTTTGTAGATTAATTTTCATTTCTTAAATATCATATTTTGAGAATATTTTTCAAAAAAGTTTGAGAAAACCAATTCACCCCCTATTGGTTAGTTATTTTTGGGCTATCAATTGGTATTAGAGCAAGGTGCTCGTTTTTTTTTTTATTATACAATCTTGAGTTATGGATAATCAAAATATTCAAAGTCTTGAGGGACACTCTACAAATCGTCCTCCATTCTTTAATGGCACACACTCCAATTATTAAAAAACTAGAATGATGATTTATATTCAATCTATTGATTATAACATTTGGGAAGTCATTGAGTTTGGTCCATATGTGCCAACAAAAATTATTAAAGTTGATGATAAATCGGACCAAACTATTCCTAAGCCTAGAGAAGAATGTGATGAAAAGGATAAAAAAAAATTATCTTTGAATGCCAGAGTCAAAAACCTACTCTATTGTGCTTTAGATAAAAATAAATTTAATCGTATTAGCGCATGTGATTCTGCATTTGATATTTGGCTTGCATTAGAGATAACTCATTTAGATACTAACAAGGTTAAAGAAACTAAGATAAATCTATTGACAAAAGATTTTGAAAACTTCTTTATGAAGCAAGATGAACCTATTGTCGATATGATTACTTGCTTTACCGATATTATTAATGGCCTTAAAGGTTTTGATCGAAAGTTTACTAACGGTGAACTTGTGAGCAAAATACTTAGGTCTCTTTCAGAAGATTGGAACTCTTTGAGGATGTCAATAGAGAATACAAAAGATGTCAACACTTATCTATTAAAGGAGCTATATAGAACATTGATGACGTATGAGCTCAACAATGTCGAAACAAAAGAGAAAACAAGAAGAAGCAAATAAAAGATGAAGGAGCCTCCCAATAGACAAATTGCATTGAAGTTCGACAAACGATGAAGGATCCCCCAACACAAATATGAGTGATGAAGAACTTGATGACCTAGTTCTTCTTGTCAAGAAATAGAGATGATTTCGAAATAATAGGCGATTTCAAAAGAAGGATGATAAAGGTGAAGAGAAAAAACAAAAAGATCATATGCTATGATTGTGACAAACCCGGTCATAAGAGGACCGAATGCCCGAACAAAAAGAAGTTCACCAAAAAGAAAGCTCTTCAAGCTACATGAAACGATAGTGATGAAGATAATCTCGAAGAAGATGAAGTTCAAGAAGAAATCGCCAACATGTGCTTCATGGCTATTGAGGATGAGGTAAGTACAAATAACAATGACTCTTACATTGACTTATCTACTTCTTATGATGAAATTCTTGAAGAATTTGAGAAACTTGTTTCAAAATACTCTATTCTTAACCATAAACACTCATTATTGAAAAAAGTAGTCAAGGAATTCTTTATTGTACAAAAGGACTTTGAAAAAGGAAAATGATGATCATAAATTCCTAAATAAAGAAAATGTTTCATTGAAAGAAAAAGTAGTTGATTTAACAAGCATTATTCAAGACACATGACGGGGGATCTATCATTACTTTCAAGTCTCAAAAGAATAGATGGAGGTCATGTGACTTTTGGAGACAATGCTAAAAGAAAAATTATAGGCATTGAAAATATTGGTAATCATTCATCTCCTTTCATTGAAAATGTTTTATTAGTTGATAATCTTAAACATAACTTGCTTAGTATAAGTCAATTATGTGATAAATGTTATCTCATTAAATTTGATTCTTCCAAATGCCTAATTGAAGATACTATATTTAAAGAGGTATTGTTCATGGGAAGTCGAAGTAAGGATGTTTATATCATAACTATTGAATTTGAACTTGAAAAAAAAAATGTCTTTCAAATATAAAGGATGATTCTTAGTTATGGCATAGGAGATTAGGACATGTTAGCATGGACTTACTTACAAAAATCTTCAAAAATAGTTTTGTAAAAGGTTTACCAAATATAAAGTTTGAAAAAGATAAAATTTATGATGCTTGTCAATTTGGAAAACAAGTAAAGAGTTCTTTTAAACTTAAACAACAATCTTATACTACAAGACATTTACAACTTCTCCATATGGATTTATTTTGTCCTCTTAAAACCGCTAGTTTAAGTGGAAAATATTATGCATTTGTTATTGTTGATGATTTCTCAAGATTCACATGGGTCATGTTTTTAAATTTAAAAGATGAAGCTTTAAATGCATTTAAACATTTTTTGCAAAATAGTTCAAAATGAAAAGGGACACACCATTACCACAATTAGTAGTGATCACGATAGAGAATTTGAAAATATAGTTTTTGATAAGTTTTACAAATCAAATAGATATGAACATAATTTTTCGGCTCCTAGAACTCCTCAACAAAATGGTGTAGTAGAAAAGAAGAATCGAACATTGCAAGAAATGACTCAGACCATGTTAAATGAAAAAAATTATCAAAATACTTTTGGGCCGAAGCCGTAAATACTTCATGTTATATTTTAAATAGAGTTTTGGTTAGTCGAAAGAAAACCACAACTCCATAAGAGTTTTGGAAAAATAGAATTCCCAATATCGAATATTTTAAAGTTTTTGGGTACAAATGCTTTATATTAAACACAAAAGAAAATTTGATCCAAAATTCGATGTTGGAACTTTTTTTGGATATTCATCTACTAGCAAAGTTTTTAAAGTTTTTAACAAAAGAACTTTAGTAGTTGAAGAATCCATGCATGTGATCTTTGATGAAACTAACTCCATTGAACAAGAAAAAGTCATTGATGATGAAGATTTAGAAATTCCATTTGAACAACTAAGTGTTCAAAATCAAGACAAAGGGAATCCAAATAACGTTGAAATTCAACATGAGGAGGAAACAATTATGCAACAAAATAAAGAAGAACTTCATGAAGATCTTAACACTTCATCATTACCTAAAGAATGAAAGTTTGTCCCTTCTCACCCAAAAGATCTCATCATTGGTGATCCATCAAAAGGGGTAAGTACAAGAAATTCTTCTAGAAATTTTCATAATAATTGTGCCTTTCTTTCACAAATCGAGCAAAAGAATTTTAAAGAAGCCGAGTTTGATGAATTTTGGATTCTAGCTATGCAAGATGAACTAAATCAATTTGAAAGAAATCATGTTTGGAATTTAGTTGCTAGACCAAATTCACAAACCGTAATTGGCACAAAATAGGTTTTTCGAAACAAACGAGATGAAAATAGTATAATTGTGCGTAACAAAGCTAGATTAGTGGCTCAAGGTTACAATCAATAAGAATGCATTAATTTCGAAGAAACTTTTGCACCGGTTGCTAGATTAGAGTCAATTCGCATGCTTCTTGCTTTTGCTTGTCATAAGAATTTTACTCTCTTTCAAATGGATGTCAAAGGTGCATTCTTGAATGGAGTCATTCAAGAAGAAGTTTTTGTTGAGCAACTGTCCGGTTTTAAAAATCATAAGTATCCAAACAAAGTTTTCAAACTTAGAAAAGCCCTTTACGGATTAAAACAAGCTCCTAGAATATGGTATGAGAGACTAAGTAAATTTCTCTTGTCAAATGGCTTTTTAATGGGTAAGACGGATACAACACTATTTATAAAAACCAAAAAGAATGATATGATTGTTGTTCAAATTTATGTTGACGATATCATTTTTGGTGCTACTAACATTTTCTAATGTGAAGAATTTTCTAAGTGTATAAGCAGGGAATTTGAGATGAGTATGATGGGTGAACTTAAGTTCTTTCTTGGGCTTCAAATCAAACAAACTAATGATGGAATATTCATTAGTCAAACCAAGTATATCTTGGATATGCTCAAAAAGTTTAAAATGGAAGAATTAAAGCCAATGGATATTCCAATGAGCTCATCAATCAAATTAGATAAATATGAGCAAGGTACTTCCGTTGATATAACAAAATATCGAGGTATGATCAGACCTCTTCTTTATTTAACTGCTAGTAGGCCTGATATTATGTTTAGTGTATGCTTATGTGCTAGATATCAATCTAATCCTAAGAATTCTCATCTTAATGCCATAAAACGTATCTTTTGTTATCTTAGTGGAACTAGATCCTTAGATCTTTGGTATCCTAAAGAAACTCATTTTGATTTACTTAGTTATTTGGATGCCAATTGGGCCGGTTGCACAATTGACCATAAAAGCACTAGCGGAACTTGCTACTTTCTAAGCTTTGCCTTAGTTTCATGATTTAGTAAGAAATAAAATTCCATTGCTTTATCAACCGCCGAAGTCGAATATATCTCTGCTGCTAGTTGTTGTGCTCAAATCCTATGGATGAAACAAATTCTTCGTGATTATCACCTATCCTTTGAAAATGTTCCTATTATGTGTGATAACACTAGTGCCATCAACTTATCTAAAAATCCCGTTTTGCATTCTCGTATCAAACACATCGAGATTAGATATCATTTTCCACAAGACCATGTGCAAAAGAGAGATATAACTTTGGAGTTTGTAAACACCGAAAAACAATTGGCCGATATATTTACAAAACCATTAGCACTTGAAAGATTTGCTAATATTCGACGAAATCTTGGCATTATTGATGAAGGTGAGTTTGTGGCTAACCCCTTATGTTTCCTATGATTGATTGCATTTCATGTGATAAACGTGTTTTAAAATTTTTACCAAAGGACCGAATCGTTGAAAATGCAAGATTTTTTAGAAAATCCGTTGAAACAGTCGACTGTATCCCCAAACGGACATCCTTGTGAAGGAAAATGGATGACACTTTATTAATCCGGTTGATCATCTGTCTAAGCAGAGACTTTTGTAAAAATTGAAAAGTTCATACGGTCGACGACTTCAGGAAACGGTCGTCCGATTCGGCTCAAACGGATGATCCGCCTATGAATCCGTTTAAACAGAGACTTTTGAAAATTTTGAAAAATTTAAACGGTTGACCGTTTCATTTAAACGGTTGTCCGCCTCCTCATCCGCCTTCTCATCCGTTTGAACAGAAAGTTCATTTTCAAAAACTCAAGTTCAAACGGTCGACCGCTTTTACAACAACCGATCGGCTCAAGTCTCGGTAAATCGGGGTTTTAAGTCGAAATTTTTCAAATTTCTTCATTCCAACTTCACGCGACCCACGGTTTTCTCTCTCAATCTCTCCCCATTCATCGATTTCATTTCAAATCTTTAAAATTTTCCCTTCAAATCAAAAACCCATATCAAATCCACGCTCAAAACTACAAAATCCCTAATTTTTGTCCTCCAAATCATCCAATTTCATTCCACACGGACGAACAACACCCTAGATTCATTCATCCTTCTCTATCACAATGCCGCGAGTTAAAATGGCTGCCAAGCGATCGAGGAGAGAAAGGCCACCATCATCATCATCCTCCGAAGGACCCTCAAACGAAACGGATTGACCGTTGTCCCGTCCTCATAGGTAAGAATGTTGACATTGCCTCCTTCACCCTCGAGGCTCCTTCGTTTAATATTGAAAACCTTTTCATTGGTATGGGTTGGGTTCCTATTCTTACCCTAAACGATAAAGTTTATCCCTCTATTGTCAAAGATTTCTACACCAAAATGATTTTCTCTCCGAGAATGGGTATTACGTGTCTCCTTAGAAACAAACGAATTAAGATTACTCAAGAACTCATTCGTTCCATTCTTCATCTTGAGGATGGTGGTATTCGTCTGTATACCACCAAAACAATTCCTCACACTGAAGAATACAATCCAGTCGAGGCATGTTGTTGCGTCACCGACAAGCACTTTGAGGCTGCTGTACGTCTAAGTACAAATCAACTCACTCTCCCGTGTCGTGTCTTACACAACATCATCGCCCATATCATTGTTCCTCGAAAAGGTCATTTAGATAAGGTCAATCATTATGACGTCTTCCTTCTCGACTCTGGGCGCAAACTAGATTTTTCATACATTATGATCCAGCATATGAACTGCATTCTTAGCGGCACTATGGCTAAGGCACTTCCCTACGACATTATCATCACTAAAATCTTTCAACATTTTGACGTTTCTTTTCGTGATTCGGTCGCCCTTCTTCCTAAAACCACCAATACCATCAACATCCTTACTCTTAAACGAATGAAAATTGTCAAAGAAGACGGACAATGGGTTGCGAAGTCCAAAGGGTTTGACGATGAGTCGGGACCCTCTACGTTACCATTCGAAGGTGAAGAAATGGATGTTAATGAAGATGAGCCGCCGCCTAGACCACATTCACAAAGGCCGTCGTCCTCCATTTCCGGCTTCACTTTCACCGAGGATCATTATAATTTACTCAATGGTCGGATCGACTATCTCGCCTCGACGGTTGAAAGCGTGCAATCATTGCTCCACCAAGTGCTTGCTTTCCAACAAGCAACTCATGCTTATCTCGGCACCGGATTTCCTCCGCCTCCTCCGTCGGACACTTAGTTTTTTTTTGCTTTTGGAAATATTTTCATATCTAGTTTTATGCTCTAGTTTTTTTATTTTTGAACTATGATTGTCATTACCTATGATTGTATTTTCACTTTCAAGTTTTATCGATGAATGTTTTTACCTTAACGTTTCGATTATGCCTTTTTGTTTATGCCAAAATGGGGAAAATCTGTGATGTGATATATGAATATAAATATGATTATGTTTCATGAATATGTTATGAAATTGGAAAATATGATGATGTATATGAATATGTGATGAAATTGGTAAATCAAATAAAAATGCTATCATACTACAGATTCATCAAATTACAAATTCATCAAACTATGTTTACTTGAAAAAGAAAGGGAGAATATATATGCTTTATTTTATCTCATTACTCTATATTCTCATATTGTTTGTCATAATCAAAAAGGAGAAAATTGTTGACCTATGGTTAACTTTAAACCTTAATATTTTGATTATAACAAACAAATTAGTTGTATTTACTAACAATCTCTTTTTCAAGTAATATTCAAAGCGCTACAAATCGAACTCTCATGAAATGTCAAGATCAATATAAGAGTTCAAGTATCTCAATATTCAAAATTCAAGATTCGAAGATCAAGATCGAAGAATAGATTTCTAGATAAAATTGTAAAGGTATTAACTCTTTGATTTTTAGCAATTAAATGAATGAAAATTCAAAAATATTTTTATGCACAAAACATATGTCATTATTACTTGCATAGAATATTTTTATCAAAGTCAAAAATCAATTTTTTAAAACTGTGGAAACGGTCATCTGTTTGATGAACCGGTTAAACTTTTCGACCATTTGATGAACCGATCGTTCGTCTTGCTGTCATTTTTTAAAAAGTGTCCGTTCTGATTTTTTTCAGTTCCAACGCCTAGTTCTGACCATCTGACCGGTCGATCGTCTGGTCATCCGTTTGGTCATCCGTTTTAACAGAAAGTGACAAAAATTTATCTCTATAAATATCACTTCATTTATTATCATTCAAAAACACTTGCAAGAGCATTTATAGAAATAATCATATTGACAAACTTTATTTAAAGCTTTATTGCATTTATTTATTCAATATCATTCATTGAAAAATTTTGTTTGATCAAATCAAACTTTTGATTCATCATTCTCAACAAAAATTTTTTCTAACAGTTGAGTTTTCTTCATCTATTGCTATTCATTAAAGTGTTAGTCACTCTTAGAACTAAACTTATATTTATCATTCATCAAAAGAGAAATACTCAAATCAATCTCTTTACATTTTTGGATCATATTGAGGTCTCTTGAAAGTTCAATATTGTATAAGGATCGATGTTCCTTGTTTGTAAGTCACCAGATACATTGTAAGATTTTGGATTACACCACAAGTCAATCAAAATAGTGGAAAGGTTGTGCTCGTGCTTGAGAGCTTGGTAACGGAGGACGTAGATCATTGGTTGGATCGAACCTCCATAAAAATATTATTTGTACTCTCTCTTTCCTTTTATTTACTTATATTGTGCTTATATTTTTGTAGATTAATTTTCATTTCTTAAATATCATATTTTGAGAATATTTTTCGAAAAAGTTTGAGGAAACCAATTCACCCCCTTCTTGGTTAGTTATTCTTGGGCTATCAGTAACTGCACTTGGTTCAAAGGAAACGTCATAGAGATTTGGTAGCTTCAGTCTATATTCCTTATTTATTGTACACAACTTCAAAAATTAAGAGAACTTTACAATCTACAAACTACATTTATTTACTTTTTTCCAGAAGGAAGCTCTCGCAATTCAACCTAATGATGATTCCAAGACATAGCCATTAATTGATGCAGCAATTTACCAATCACAAGCAGAACAAGCCTTTAATGTTGTTGACGAACATGGTGCTACCAACTGTGGTCTATTCGTCAAGGAACAACATACTTGTATTCATAATCAACCTTCAATAAATAAGTCCAAACCATCGGTGATGAAAGTGTTAGAAATTTATACTTGTGTACGAAATTTAGTTGAAAATGTTTACATCAATCACCATATGAATTCATACATTTTATTTTTTAGTCGTGTTGCTATGATAAAGAGTCCATCAAAAGTCGCATGACATTTTTATCAAACACGAGAAGGTAGTATTAGACCATTTTATTCTCAAAATAAAGTTTCAAAATTTCTTCTCTACAATGGAAAAGTCAATAGTTGATGGCCTAGAAGATGTAAATGCTAATCGTCCAACTATTACGTCTTCGGCCCATGCAACTGTCAAGGTTTTCTGCCTTTTCCTTAATCTTCATATAAGCTCTATAATTCAATAGCTAATGTATATTGTCAATGATACATTAATAATACCTTAATTGATATTTGCTTACACTTTCAACTTTTATGTATTTTGCTAGAAGGATGTTGGGAAGAAGACATCCCGTCAAAAGAGAACTTCAGCTTTACTTCAGAAAGTAATGAGACCTCGAAAGGACATAACAATCGATGATATTGATGCTCCTAGCTTTGATCTAGGGCTTTGATTCACAATCTAATGCCCATTGTCTTCTACTAGATGATGGACTAGTATTGACCGAAGAAGATATCAAGAAGATTGATGATGCTGTTGTCTTAAAGGTTATGATGCTGTTATTAAATACCTTTACCAATTAACCTCAAATAACACCAATGCACATTGTTTGTATTTGTTATATACTATGTCCAACAACTAGCATCAGACTACTGTCTTAAAATATAAGTGTCATGTGCTAATTTTTTATATTGGATCAGATTTATAAACAAGTTTATCTATGGATTGATGCACATCTTATGAACTCGCCATCTACTTGATTGCCTTTTATTTACAAGTTGGATAGGACGGGTACTACGACAGTGGCAAGTGTTGACGCCGTTGCCAAATGTGTTGATGGGATTACAAAGAAACATATAAAGATTGGTGTAAATGAATCATGTACTAATATTGTTGAGAATCTTAATAGTTTCAAGGTACACTCTAACATGTTGGATGATGACCTCATGTTCAACGAAGAGGACTTCAAACACATAGATGAATCTGTCGAGAAAAATCGATTGCTGTCAAAGAAAGAAATGCTCAAGTTCACATATGTTTAAAACCTAATTCCTAATTTATATATTTATACAGTCTATATTTCGTGTGTCATAATATTAAAAAATTGAACGTATTTACCATCAGGCAATCATGCCTATCCCATTTGATATTGATGATGTTAACACCCCTGAACCACGTAAATGGACAACGACCTGACGCATGTCTTCAGTCCCCGCTCGTGAGAAGTCCAACGGTTCACAAAAAGTCAAAAATATTTCATTTAAATACAGGGTTTGCATGGACTATCCAGAAAACTTCTAACATCAAAGTATTTGAACATTGGTATCACATAGGCCTATATCCTAATAACAAGTAAGTCAAAATTTTATTTACTGTCTCTGAGTACAAATTTCTATTGTAACCTGGATTGCTTACTCATGTACAACCCAAATTAGAGTGAGAAAATTTCATAAAGGTGACCTTCTGATAGCACCTGCCATGGATCTTGGACCGGTGAACATCGACTCCAAGATGTGGTGGTATAACTTGAAGCAAGTTGCGACACCACTGAGTGACCTGGTAAACAAAATTTTAATGTAGCAACATCTATTACTTTTAATTTCAGACTCTCATATATGTTTATATCTTTTGATACTACTACAGACATCGATGAAATGTTCTACTTCTTGAGAATAAAGATGAAACCCAGTGGTGTGAATGAGGCCAGGGTAACTATGACTGCTACTTTGACTTCAAAGTCAGTCTCTTATTTAACCATTTAACGAAGGACAACAATCAATTTTTTAAAAAAAATCTCCTTCTCTTATATCTAATTGGTTAGAAGCCTCAATTCAACACAAATTGGGAAAATGTTGACCATGTTTTTCATTCTAATTTTCATGAATAAACGTGCCCACTAGATTTTAAGGCACTTTGACATAACCAATCAGAGACGTAGTAGTGGACGCTATTCAGCCACTATGCAATATTATTCTACATCTTCTCCACCAATCCAATGTGTTGAAGTTCGAAGCTTCTGATTCCCATCTTTCTTGTAGATTATGTAAAAAGATACATCAACAAACAAATGAGTTAGTTTAATTATTTTATTTTGTTAATATATTTCAATAGTTCGACTAGATATTACAATTGAGTAATGTCATAGCGTAGGACGAATATAATATTATTTGATACTTCTATTTTCATTGATTCCCGACAACCATTATTTTTACAATAATTAATCTGTAAGTTGTGTAACGAGATTTCTATTCTATGATTGTAGAGGTGATTGCGACATATTCATTATCAAATACGCGGAATACGTCTATGAGAAAAAGATTAAAGAGATGCGAAAACCATTTGACACGAAGGTCACTCGGCATAACATGGCTGTACAAATATGCACTCGAGATGCCTGACATTCAGAACACATATAGAGATAGATATATTCTCATTAAAGTCTAAGATTTATAAGTATAACAAATATGTATTTAGCTATATGGTATTGTTTTCGATTTTTGTTGCATTTTTTGGACAAAATATGCCATGTATAACACTTGATGGGATTTTGTTGGGCTTATGTGTCAAGATTTGAATCCGTATACGCTGGTTAAATATTTCATTTTGGGATCTGTTGTATTATATGTTATATGTAAATTACACTTAAGAGATACATTTTATTAAGTATCGAATGTATCAGACTTCATCTTAATGCTTTAAACCTATTTTTTCACCAACCAATCCCAGTTACAACTATTTATTCAGGTTTGTTAACATATATGTATGCTACATCTCACATTATCCATTATTACTTGTAATTCATTTGGTACCACCGTACGAGACGCATTTATAATATTTTTCCTTTCTTGCTGGCGGTAATGTGTTCCAGTTAATGGCTCGTTCAATTGTCATTTGGTGTTGATTGCAAGATTAACCTGAAATCATCCATTTATGTCCAAAATTACAAGAATGATTAATTTATCATGAAATCATTAACTTCATGAACTTGACAAACACATAAGCTTCACATTGCCGAATACTTAAACCATTGATACTCATCATATGCCCCTGTATAACTAGGTAGTTAGACATGAACATGCTAAAAAACCAAAATATTTCCACCATTAGCCAAAATAATGTTCCTTGAATATTAAATGACAATTTAATTTAGCAACAAACTCAAAATTGTCATAACAACAAAAACATTCCTTGGAAAACAAAATTGATTGATTACTTCAAAATTGTTCTTTTATTGCTTTTTGCTTCTAATAAATACAATGTCTTCTGTTCTATCTATTCCATTTGAAAGTTTGTAGTCTTATAGCGCTAGTTCATGCCCGCACATTGTTTAATCGGTGGAAGAACATTCCTTCCACACAATGATATGATCTTCCAATTCAGAAGCTATTGACAAAAAATACAAAATGACTAATTTTCACGGACATCTATACATTTAAAGCATATAAAAGGTTCCAAACAATAGTTGATTGTCCACTGAACATTAATACTACATCTTAACCGAGTCTCAAAATTAGTATAGAGATATCAAAACAATAATGTGTTCCCTTTTTATACAGCATAAGAACCAAACTAAATATTGATTGAAGCCAACAAACAGCTCTAAGTAACATCAAATAAGGGCACCAACATTTCATTCTCAGAATTTCAAATAAGAATGCCATTTACAAGGTTTTGTAAATCTTAATATAATTGTGACACATCAGTAAATTTACATACTTGTTATTAAGAGATGTTATATATCTTCATTATACATGCATGCACGTACTCGTTTAATGCCAATTGCTAGTGATCCACAGCCGTGTAAAATTTCCAAACACTCAACTCTCATTTTCAAATCAATACCAATTAACTGTTATTCAAGTTTTCAAAATATATAAGAATCACAGTCTATTAGTAATGTATGAAACAATTCTCAAATTTTGTACATATCTATTTTTTGTAATATTTGACTTCCTTTTCAATATTGCTACAGCCTTCAAAGGAGCTGAATTTTTACATTTTGATCTGTTGTATTCCGAGCAATGTCCACACTTAGATTTCTTCCTCAACTCACAAACCGATTGTATTATCCTTTCTTGTGGTCTTCCAGACTTTCTTTTTCTATTGGGAGCCAGAACCACAATGTTTTCCACTTCATTCGGAACATTTCACTCATAATTGTGAACAAGAGGATTTATTTTATTCCCATGTAGGCTCTAAGATATGATTCTTTGCCAAAATAATGCGACCAGTAGTCATAAAATGACAAGTTATTTCTACTAATGACTGCTATGGTATGGGGGTACAATAATTCATCAATCTAGAATCGTCTGCAAGAGCACGTCTTTTTATTAATTCTCTCCAAATATGTAGTTGTTTAATCATTCACTTGATATGTATTATCAGTTGAAGATATCACCTAATGAATTTCAACACGCAATAAAGATTAGTACTGTTAATTATGTTACTTGAATCATAAATGAAAATATACATAATAAATTTTTATATATGTTGACCAACATAGATAAATCAAAATACACATCTATTCTAATTGATTCTCTTGATCGTTTCTTCATCATGCACTCATATTTTGTTCCGAGTCTTGTGAATGTCAATTTATCATCGTTTAAGTTATTGAAAAACTATTTTAGACTGTGAAGCGCAATGACTCAAACAAAGCCTCTATTGGGATGTTCTTTCCCAATCTCGTTACTGAATTTATCAATTCTACAATGTTTGACGTCATTGTCGAAAACCTCTTTGACGTTATATGATCTTTGGACCACTTATGATACTCGACATCGTCCTGTATCGACATCAATATACAATATCCATTATTTTACAAATAGCAATCAAATTAATATACTAATTTTGATTAGTTATTTACTAACCATATATTTCCGTATATGTTTGTCTATAGTGTCCAAATGTCTCATTTGATTATCAAATTCAGATGTTGTACACGCTCTTGCTACTACGTTGAATGGTTGCGATGAATTTAGCCTTTTTACCAAATTGCTTTTTCAAATTTTGGAATAGATGGTAAGAACAAAGACCATGCATTGCTCTTGGGGTACACCTTTGCAAATGCATTCTCAATTCCAATATGTCTATCAGAAATGATAACAAGCCCATTACGCTCTATGTATACTTCTTTCTACCTTAACATGAACATTCCCACGAACAATTATTTTCAGAATCACCTACACCATAGGCAAGTATGAAAATATTGTCATTGGCATCTTGTGCATGCAGTTAATAGAGTCCCACTATAACTACCTGTTAAGAATGTAACGTCAACGACTATAATAGGCTTGCATTGTTTTCATCCCTCTATTGATGTCCCTAATGCCACAATGTTGAACATGAACTTGTCACTATCATCCATCTCAATTCTTGTATATAAACCTGAATTTGATTGTTTAAGCATATGTATGTATGCCGACACTCCTCCATACGATATTTTCGGATCACGTCTTATTATCTCCAATGCACTTTTACAAGCCCTCCAAGCCTTCTCATAGCTAAATGTTATCCCATAGGTCTTCGTCATATCCTTTACAATGTCAGTTGATGTGTATACAGTCTTTGAAAAGATAAACTTGTGCTTGATGTAGTTTGCAATAATTGAACAAGTAGCTTGTCAATGATCTCCTAAGACTATGTCCAGTGAGCATGTGTGACTATTCTTTATGTTTCTTATCTTGAATATCGTTGTCTTCTCGATTACCAAAGCTCTAAGTCCCCACTTGCAGTTAACGTCCAAACAATTCAATACATACTTATTCTTGTCTGATTTGTAAACTGTGTACTGTAGTTAATTGCATATTGTTCCACACTTGTAGTTCACAACTACTTATTTCTGAAAATTATATATTTTCTAACATCTTTAATACTAGGTCGAGAGATGACGTTGCTCTCAATCTCTTCAATAATATGATCTGCTTATGTCACGTTCTCATAAATATCATTACCCATTTCTTGAACTGTTGGAAATCTTGCTAACAAGAAATTATCCATGGAGCCATATGTTGTGTGTTTTGTGATTGATGTTTCGCGGAATCCCCCGCTATATGCTTCTGTAATTGAATTGCATAAGTACCCCAAATTATTTCCATTACTTTTCACTTTCTCAATATCCATACGTAATGAATTTTTTTTCAAATCAGGTCACTTTTTTTTATCTGTATATAAAAAGACAAAGAACTATCGTTGCAAACCGTATGAGGGTCTATTTGTTAAAATCTCATACTGAAGAGTTATAGCATACTCTGAATCATCCATTTTCAACTCCTTCATTATCATCTCAACCAAATTCACGTAAGTACACTCCAATGGGACAATTATACCAACCACCGAGTAATCATTGTAAGTGCGTGCATGATCCCATTCACCATCGTAATAAACCTATACACTTATACTTCCCATCTCTGAATCACAAATTGCAGTTTAAACTAATGATTGTTACCAAAATATAATCATCCTTCAAAATGTATACTTGAATATATATGCAGTATACATAAAGATATATTCAAACCACTCATAACAGACTATGATAATTTTATTTCTTATTAGCTTACAACCACTTTTGAATCAATTATTCAACAATCTTATCATAAGCTTTGTTACTCAGTTCTTTGAAAATGTACATTAACATATCATAATTGTATATACATCCAAATAGATTATTCATGAATCATGCATGTCATTTTGAAATCTTTATACTCAATCTATACACAATTCAACATAATTGCAAATCAATTGCGTTATGTATGTTACAAAGTTAAGTTTCAATTAGGCATATAATAATAATTATTTTTCATTGGGCATTTTTAAAGCTGGTTTAATAACTATAATTTGTTTTTTTTTGTTCTAGTGTATCCTACTCAATCAAAAGCTCGAGTAGGGGAAAAAATTAGTCTAGATACTTGAAGTTAATAGTTATATCTCTTATACACGATTATTACTAAATGGAGGGAAAAAGCAAATACATTGTTAATCTAAGTCTTGCAAATAATTGAAAATATTTTTCAACTGAAATTCCAATAATTCTCTTCCAAACCAAGAAACCAGAATTTGGCAATATTACCCAGTGGTGGATCAATCTTTCTTTTGAATTTTTTGGTATCACAACTCCTGCCTCTTCCAATAGAATATGATCTGGATTAATTTCATTTTTCGATGTTGAATTCCCAATCATCAAGCTCATAACTCTCGCTGATTTTGCAAGTGTTATCGTTGATATTTCTGTTTTTTGAACAAGCGATATTCTTGGACTGACTATCAATCTATTATTTATAGGCTAGTTTCAAGGCCCAGTAAATTTCTATAGATTAAGTACAATCCGGTAATATTGCACTTTTCTAAGAAGCCTAGTAAAATTGAAATTAAGTGTGAAATCTAGTACATATATGTTATTTACCGATAACATTTCTACCAAAACAAGCACTTGGGACCCCCTAGGCCCCCTTCTCCACCGCGTGACCATCACCACCATCTTTTCCAACTTAAGGAAATTTTTCTTCCTAAACATATTTAAATTATATAATGCTTTTTTCTTATTTATAAGTAGGAAAAAGTTATTTATTTTGAATAAAAGTAGCATGAACAAAATTGTAATTATACTAATTATAAGTAAACTTACTTATATGTAAATTTTTTATGACATAGAATTAGTGTTTCTGCAGCAATAAACCATTGCAAGAATAGACTGTGCTAATTAGCTCTTCATTTCTTGTATTTTATGATCTTGTCTCTCTTGATTAAGAGATTATATCTTTCTATTATAACTTAATTGTATATTATACATTTTGTGTAAAACAAGTTTTATCAATATGAATAGTCAATAAAGAATATATTTTTAATTGCTATATTATCAAGTATATCAAGGGGCTGGGGATGGACCATAGACAAATTTTCGAGGTGTAACTTGTAAGCAAAAGCGTTTTTCATGTGGTGATGTATTTTTAAGATTGAATAAGACGAAGAAGACGAGGAAGAAGATGAAGACATATGTCAGTTGGAAATATATTCTCCTTAAATTACTCTGAAAAATGGGAAGAAACTATTGGTGAAAAAGGATCTGGTAAAAGAAAAAATAACTGATTCCTGCCTAAAAATAGAGTTTGATTCAGGGAGAGAGAGCCTTGTTTGTAGGAGAGAAAAGGGTAGCCTTTTGTAACATGGAAAAATCAGAATGCCAATGCCTTTGTCTCTCTCTCTCTCTATTACTCTTGAGGAACCTCCAAATAACAAATTTTTTTTTTTGGGGGGGTCTTTTTCAGGTATACCTTATAATCATAATCATCATCATCATCTTTAGCTTTAATTAATCTGTGTATGAATTATTTATAATGATAATCATATTATTATGTGTTTTTCAGGGGCACTGAATTTTTGTGAAGAGCAGTTTTATGGGAGAAAATTTGAGTTTCAAGTGAATCTTTTTTCCTGGAACTTCATTTTTGTCAAATGGCAACATCTCCTCAGACTGCTCCATCACAGAATTCTATTGAAAAGTCTCTTGACTCTATTAAACCACCACCACCACCTCCACCACAACCACCACCACCACACTCACCCTCAAATTCACCACCACCAGCTTCATCTCCTCCTGCATTGCAGCCTACGTCCCCACCACCACCTTCTCCGAAACCAGCTCCACCACCATCCCCACCACCGTCTTCTCCTCCACCAGCCCCTCCCCCTTCTTCTCCTCCTCCTCTAGCCTCTCCACCTCCTTCCCCGCCAACTTCTCCTCCTCCCATTCCACCACCCCACCTCCCAAAGAGTCTCCAACCCATCCCCACCCCCTAAGGAATCACCTCCAACCGCTTCACCTCCGCCCCATCAACTACTCCTTTGTCCCCGCCTCCTCCAACTCCCACCCCTACCCCTACCGCACCCGGTTCTCCTCCTGCACCTGTCTTCTCTCCACCCCCTCCAACAGCTGTTTCACACACACCTCCATCGGGCCATTTTACCCCACCGCCTCCCTCGCATTCATCCCCAGCAAACAAATCGTCAGGTTCCTCAGGAGGCTCCAGTCATTCACCGCCACCATCTGATTCCTCTAATTCCACAAATGTAGCAATCATTGCTGGTATTGTTGTTGGGGGAGTCGTAATTCTTGCCGTACTCATTATTTGCCTAATATGGTCGAGGTCGAGGAGAGACAAGAAACAGCCATATTACATGAGCCCGGGACATCCGCCCAAAGGTGTGTTAATCAATAACTTTAATTTCTCAATTTTACGCAAGTTTTTCTAAATGAGTACTTCTTGTTATGTGCATTGTTTTATTGGCTTTCATGTCCAGAGATGTACTTCAATGCTACCACAAATTGGAATAGTCCCCAGCCTATGGAACATATAGTTAAGATTCCTCCACCACCGGGTGTTATGGGAACGCCCATAGGCCACGTTGGAGGCTGGGCGGCACCACCACCAACTCAACCGGCACCGGCAAATAGCAGCAGTGAATTTAGCTCCGGTTACTCAGGGCAGCATCAGACTCCTAAGCAACCTCCATCTCCAAATGTGGGTGGTATTAATGGCTTTAGCAAGAGCCAATTCACTTATGAAGAACTAGCAGCCGCGACAGGAGGATTTTCTCAGGTCAATTTGTTAGGCCAAGGTGGATTCGGGTTTGTACACAAAGGTTTATTACCTGATGGAAAAGAAGTGGCAGTTAAGAGTCTTAAGTCTGGTAGTGGACAAGGAGAAAGAGAATTCCAGGCTGAGGTCGAAATCATTAGTCGTGTCCATCATCGCCACCTTGTGTCGCTTGTTGGATACTTTGTTGCTGATGCACAGAGAATGTTGGTATATGAATTTGTTCCCAACAAGACCTTGGAGTTCCACCTTCACGGTAAGTTTCTTGCTCCTTCTTTCTTGAAATGTCTCCATTTAGTGCAAGTAAATGACTTTTGTCTTTTGTTATGATGTCCGGTGCACATCAATAATGTATGATTTATGAATGCTCAAAAGGTTAATATATGGTTGCAGGAAAGGGTCAACCAGTCATGGATTGGGCAACTAGGCTTAGAATTGCATTGGGATCAGCCAAGGGGCTTGGTTACCTGCATGAAGACTGTATGCATTTCTCCACTCTTCCCCCCACAGAGATGTGTAAGTTCTTGAGTAGATATGTCATCTTGTTTTCCTAAATGATTGCAGGCCACCCGCGAATTATCCACCGCGACATCAAAGCAGCAAACATTCTCCTTGACGACAATTTTGAAGCCATGGTAATATTTAAATTATGTTTATGTAGCTGTAACAGAGATCCTAGAGGATGACTAGTTGTTTTACGTGTTATCTAGGTGGCAGACTTTGGATTAGCTAAGCTCACTTCCGACAATTACACTCACGTCTCCACACGTGTCATGGGAACTTTTGGGTATGTGATTTGCCTTCCGGCCTGTGTGGTTGTATTCTACTGTTATCTTGATAGTTAGAGAAATCATTAAGACAATTAATAGTAACAAGAGTGGAAATGTTGATGTTGTTTTGTAGTTTTAGCAATTGCCTAAATGTTTCCTAGGATATTTTGATCCTAAGATTTTCAACATTTGCATCTTATGGAAGGAAATGCTGGATTTCAAACTGAAATAACCTGATAGACATATGCTATTTCAGAATTTAATTCCTTGAAATTTCAGGTACTTGGCTCCTGAGTATGCATCAAGTGGAAAACTAACAGAAAAATCTGATGTTTTCTCATATGGAGTGATGCTATTGGAACTCATAACCGGGAGGCGACCTGTTGATCCTACGGGCAAAATTATGGAAGACAGCTTAGTAGATTGGGTTCGTCCTGGATCCCTATATCCACGATTTTCATGTACCTTCGACCAATAATTATGCAATTGTAGTTCCCTGTTATATTTGGTTGAAGAATATTTCTTATTCCATTTTCTACCGTTTTTTATCCAATTACTCTTGAAATAATCAGGCTAGGCCGCTTCTATCAAAAGCCGTGGAAGATGGAAACTACGGTGAACTTGTAGATCCACGTCTTCAAGGTAACTACGATCCCCAAGAGATAGCTCGTATGGTAGCCTGTGCTGCAGCATGTATACGCCATTCTGCAAGAAGGCGTCCTAGGATGAGTCAGGTAATTGTAATGTCTGTCTTTTTAAGTAAACATTTAAATATATGTATGACATCGTCTGATTCATGAAAACTGGTGTATTTAGATTGTACGCGCTTTGGATGGAGATGCATCACTTGAGGACTTAAACGACGGTGGTAAGACGGCCCATGGAACGCCCTATAATAATCCAACCGGGAACACTGAAACTTACGACACTTGCGCCTACAATGCTGACATGATGAAGTTCAGGAAGATGGTGATGTCAAGCCAAGAATTTCCAAGCAGCGAATATGGAGAAACAAGTGAGTATGGGCTTAATCCATCGTCATCAAGCGGTGACTCCAGAGAGTTGCCTCATCCGAGCTCCCGGAAGCAAAAACTATAGAAACCACGACTACAAATCGATGGAATATCTTGCAGTGACTCGTGAATCAACAAATTGATTTGGTAGTATTCTTCTATAGAGAGATTGAAGTAAAGATTTTAGTGCAGTTGATATATTCACATTTATGTTCATGCATAGTTTCATGACAAATAGTTATAAAGTGTTTATATACATGAAAGGTGGAATGAACTACTTTTTATTTGCTGAACTGTTTGTGTAATAAAATTCAAGATCTGTATAAACTTTCAAAACTTTACACTAAAATTGTGTTATTTCTTCAACTATTATATAAATATGATATGATGATGTTATTAAATTCTCTTCATTCTTTCCATTGTTTGAAGACATGAATTAATTAATTGTCCTTTGCCATAGCATATGCCTTCAAAGCCTCCACATATTCTTACAGCTGGTTTTGTGACACATTTTGTATGTTTGTATGAAAGGAGTCGACACATTTTTGTTGTTATCTTGTCCCAACCGTACCTTCAATATTCTCAAGATTCATTCATAAGTACTGAAAAGAAAAATGCTACTTGTACACCCAAAATTTATACACTCACTTACACTCTTACATGTGTCAAGTAATAATTGGGTCACTTTATTTATTTGGCCAAATAAATAAAGTGACCCAATTATTACTTGACACATGTGAGAATGTAAAGAAGGGTGTAAAGGAGTGTGTACAAGTAGCATGGTCCTCTTGAAAATGGTTTTTTATTATGTAGAAATCTCAAGAATGCACTTTATACAGAGTTTTTGAGACAAAAACATGAAACTCATATTCTATACATACACCTTAACTAAAACTTTTATATTTAGTTCCATTTTAAATTGATTCAACTTGCTTTTTACAAAATGAGAAATATCCATTTGCACTCAGACAGAGTTACACAAAGTAAAGTAGATCATTTTAGGCAAAGCTTAAAACCTAACCCTAACCTGCCTTGGGAATAATAGATCAAAAGAATTTTTCTTGGTTAAATACGGAATCACTAGATGGTTCCTGATTTTGATATTGTTGTGCTTTTAAGAGAATCAATTTTTGAATCAGATGTGGAAATAATTATATAAGTGTTTGGTAAACCCTTGTTTCATAATTGTTGTATGTTTTAAAATCAGTATTTAAGTGTTTGATAACAAAAGTGATTTATTGATTTGATTGTATAAAATTACTAAAATGGACATTGATTATAGGGTTAATTACACTAATGGTCCTCATTCTTTCAAGTTTGTAACGATTTCATCCCCATTCTTCTATTTATACTCATAGATGGTCTCCAAATCACTATTTTTCACTATTCTTATAATTCTTAGACAATTTTTCCCTTTGACTTAAATAAATTAAAATGATAGGAAAAAAAATACAATGAAAGCATTGCAAGTGGGTCCTTAACTTTTTCAAAAGTACAAATAAATCTTAAACTATTTTATTTTATACAAATTAAAAGAAATAAAAAATACTTCTTCTTCCTCAACCTCCACCTCCATGCAACACCAGATGTCGCCGGCAACACGTGGTTGAAGTCCCGATAGACGTCGCCGGAAATCCGTGGCAATCGGCCACCAATGAATAGTAAATTATATAAACAATTGGATTCCCCAAACTTTGATACTTTTTAATGAGTTGGGCAAATGATTCTGAACCATGGTCAACGCCGGAATCCCTGCAATTTCGACGGAATATTCTGTGAATGGAGATTCACAAACAATTGATGTCTTATTTTGCAAATATAAGTTCATATGAAAACAAAACGAAGCTAAACTTGACTAAATTTGACTGACCTCCCAAACAATCATAGCATCCTGATTGGTACCTTTCTTGCCTGTTGAGTGTACAAATTGTCGATCCGGCTCACCCCATTTGCAAAAAGCCTGTTGGGAACTTGATGCAGTGCCTTCTCCTCTACCGCTGCCGCGCCGCCGCCGCCGCCGCCGCCACTCCTCATTCATAGATAAACGTAGAAAAATCACCAGAACCACTCTTCTTCAACTTTAAATCTGTATCACGCTCTTTCTCCTACTCTGTCTTCTTCTTGCCATTGATCGAAGAATAACAAACACCCATTCCCCCAAATAAATTCTAGCTAAAACCCAAGAAAAAGGCTGAATAATGGTGAGAAAAGGACAGAACGTAGATTAGAGAAATGGTCACTCCTCATTCACAATCCTCAATAATTTTTGCCACTCCTCATTCACATCCTACTCTCCACAAGCTTTTTGCTTTGGAAACAGCTTTTTCCAATAATTTTCAAATGCAAGGTAGGGTAGGGGAGGGAGGGGGGGGGTGGGTGGGTGGGGTGGGGTAAGAGAAGAACACTTATCCGAATAAAATAAAATAGTTTAGAATTTATTTGTACTTTTGAAAAGGTTAAGGACCCAATTGCAATACTTTCATTGTATTTTTTTTCTTATTATTTTAATTTATTTAAGTCAAAGAGCAAAATTGTCCAAGAATTATGAGAATAGTGAAAAATAGTGATTTGGAGACCATCTATAAGTATAAATAGAAGAATGAGGATGATATTTGCTAAAAAAAAGAATAGGGATGAAATCGTTACAAACCTAGAAGAATGGAGACCATTAGTGTAATTAACCCTTGATTATAATAATATTATTTTGGGTAATTTGCAATTTTGGTCCCCAATTTTTCAAATTTGTAACAAATCTATCCTTAACTTTTTTGTAGTACCAGACATCCCCAACCTTTACATTTTGTTGCAAATCACATCTTTTGACATATTTTAACAGTTTTGCCCTCCTCTTTAAATAAAGAGTTAATTACACTAATAGTCTCTATTCTTTCAGATTTGTAACAATTTCATCCCCATTCTTTTTTTTTAACAGATATAATCCATATTCTTCCATTTATTCTTACAGATGGTCCCCAAATCACTATTTTTTACTATTTTGACAATTCTTTGAGAATTTTGTCCCTTGACTTAAATAAATTAAAATGATAGAAAAAAAATACATTGAAAGAATGGGGCTATCAGTAAAATAAGGCAAAGATATGTGCACCATAATCAATGCGGCTAGAGTTACCAAAGCTATTAGTGAAATAAGGCACGAGTTCCACAAAGAGCACCGTGAAGATCCATTGGTAGGAATTTCAAGATTAAGGGCTCAAGATTCGAGCTATTTTGCTCGCGCCACGTGCAATTCACAACGTTCCATACCGAGAGGATGGGGTGGTGGCGGATTTCATCAACATAATCACTCGTAATCTGGAGAATGGAAATAATGACTTCGATGGTGGACGAAACACGATAGGGGGTCCGAAAGATTGCAGGATTTGATCAACTCGAGAGAGAAACAACGTCGAGAAATTTTGAAAAATGAAGAGGAGTGGAACCGAACGATGTCGTCTTGGGAGTGGATTATCTTGGAAGGGATGGTGAAGTGGTAAGGTGGAGAAATGAGGTCCACTTTTTAGGGTTGTGGCACCGGAGTGCGGATGATGGCCTCTTTGCTGTTGGTGGGCAGATTGGGAAGGTTGACGGCGGGGAAGCGAATTGGGATGTAAGAAGGGTTGGCGGATAGGTCCGGCGGAGGAGAAAAACAAGTGGGGCCGCCGCACTTGGTGCAGATTGTTGGTGGTTTTGAGAGTTTTGATGGGTCTTCTTGGTGGTGGTGCAATTGCTGCTGGTGGTGATCGCGTGGTGGTTCCATGAGTTTTTTGATATGGAAGAAGAGGTGAGTTCAATGAGTGTTTTTTTCGAGGTGAGTTCAATGAGTGTTTTTTTCTTACTTTTGATATGGTATGGGCAGGATTTACAGTATGAAGGGGGTGCGGGGGAAAAGATGATTCTTTTTTTGTTGGAGAAGAATATCTATCTGTATAAAATAAAATAGTTTAGGATTTATTTGTACTTTTGAAAAGATTAAGGGCCTAATTGCAATACTTTCATTGTATTTTTTCTTTCTATCATTTTAATTTATTTAAGTCAAGGAACAAAATTGTCAAAGAATTATCAGAATAGTGAAAAATAGTGATTTGGGAATCATATGTGAGAATAAATAGAAGAGTGAGTATGATATCTGCTAAAAAAAAGAATGTGGACCATTAGTGTAATTAACCCTTAAATAAACAAAATACAAAAAAGCTAAAAAACAAAACATTAAAAAAACTGTAAATGAAGTCTCATAACTTTTAAAAAATACAAAATAAGTTCATCTTCTCCAAACCCCACCCCACCCCACCCCACCCCACCCCACCCCACCCCCGATCCCAATCCAGTAAGCTTTCATGGCCACAACCACAACCACAACCACAACCACAACCACAACCACAATCCTCAACAATAACAACACTACAACAACAGCACTCGCACACAATCGCCTAGCATCGGTGGGAAGGAGAAATCTATCGGCGTACACGGAGGTGGACAGTCGTGCCGTGGTAAAATCTGTCGCCAAGAAAGATGATAGACTAAAATGGAATTCCAAATTTGCTAAAAATCTTGTTCTTGTTATTCTTAACTAGCAACTTTACTGCTGCTGCAATGAAGAAATAGGGTTTTTATATATTTAATAAACACACTCATATATATTAAGATCATCGAGTAACAACAACGGGAAATCACAATTTCATTTCTTATCTTTTATTTTTACATCCCAAACCATTTCCAAACATTGAATTCAGAAATTTTAATATTTTGATTCTTGATTATGAATCAAATTTTCCTTAACTAATTTCAGACATTGGATATAAATACCGCTGCAGAACGCTGTCACCGTTACACACTCAAATGCCCTCCTTCTCCTCTGCCTCCGCCGCCACAACGGTGGTTGATCCGCTACCACAAACCAGCCAACCTTTAAGCTCCGAGCAGTGGAAGAGGATGAAGAAATGGAATATGAAGAAGTAAATGAGGAAATTTAGGTCAAAGTTGAAGAAGAATTAGCTGAAGAAGACGATGAATTTGGAGAATACTTAACTCCAATTGGGGAAGAAAAACATCAAAATGGCCAATTATTTCACGGAACTTACACCAAAATACCTTATGGGATTTTTCATCTTTTGCTCAAAGAAAGATAAAGATATTGAATTTTTTGGGAAGATGAAGTTATTTTGTGTTTTTTAAAAGTTATGGGATTTTGTTTGCAATTTTTTTATTTTTTTTTATTTTTTGTTTTTAACTTTTTTCTATTTTTATTTATTTAAAGAAGGGGGCAAAACCATCAAAATATGTCAATGGGGATATGATTTGTAAAAAATTGAAAAGTTGGGGATGCCTGGTGCTAAAAAAAAGTTAAGGGTAGATTTGTTATAAATTGAAAAGGTTGGGGACCAAAAGTGCAAATTACCCTATTATTTTCTATTACTATTATTATTATTATTATTATTATTATTATTATTATTATTATTATTATTATTATTATTATTGTAAAATTTATTTTTTATTTCTATAACAATATATAATATTATCAAATATTTTTTCAAGACAATGCATTTACCATAATTATTTGAAAATAAAATAATATATATCTTAAAATTTTAAAACATTAAAAAATAAAAGCATACTAATATTGTACAAAAATTAATTAAATTTAAATTTAAATTATTTGTGTAGATGTATTATAATTAGAATACTAATAAATATGTCACATAAAAGAAATTACTTTAATTAATTAAGGTCAAAATTGGTATTTTAGTAATAGATAGATAGAAAAGTTAAAAGCAGAATCTAAAAAGCTACAATTTTTTTTGTTTCTAAAAATCTGCTGCACCAAACGCCATAAAACAATTTCTGATTGTTTGATAATCAAAAGTTTGGCTTCAAAATCAATTTCAAACGGACATTTAGTTATTTATATAGATATATATCGATAATATTTTTTTAAATATTTTATATAATTATCACGACCGTAGAGAGTTTTCTCCGCTACGAGAAGAAAAAAGTATTTAAACGTCCATGTGTCACTACATCTTCAATTTATCCCTTCACAAAATCATCTCCTTCAAAATTTGTTTACTATCTCAATTTATCTCTCTGATTTGATCATCTCTAAAATGTTGGAAATGAGTTGTTTATAAATTGGTTTGACCAATTTTTAACCAAATATTCGGGTGAGTCCAGATAATCGATTATTAGAAATTTATAGTCGAATGCATTATACTCCGTGAGTAGATGCTCGTAGTACATTTGATTTCACAAAAATATTTCAGAATGAATGAGAAATTAGTATAAAAAATTAACACATTGAAAGTGAAAATTGGATGTTATAGCAAGTTGGAAAGTGACTCCCATATCAGAAGATGACTTGATTGTAAACCAATTAATATATCTCTAGTTTGGATTTGTACTTGGGCTCCAAGGAGCACCGCAAGTCTTTAGAGGAGAAGAAACTGAGATGCTATTAGATTTGGTTCAAAGCCCACACACATGTGCCGTCGCCCGCTGACCGGGCCGGGCTCGAGGCTTGAGGTCGGGTCGTGGGTCGTGTTTCGTGTTTCGCCTAGTATATTCTTTTTAAACAAAACAAATATAAAATAATTCATTTATTTTAATTCATCAATCCGAATTTGACACGTGTCACGTGTATGTCTGTTGGATTAGAACATACACGATTGTTCAACAAGTCTTTACAGGTTTGGCAGCTGTTCAATCGAGTCCTTTCAAGTATTGTATCTTTTCAGACACAACTTTTGGTATGCTATAAATAGGCCCCTATAGTTCTGCGAATTTTCATTCCATAACATACATAATTTATCTTGCATTCATTCAATAATCATAGTATTCGAGTCCTCATTTTAGAGAGTACTAAACAATTTAAGTTCGTCGTCTGTTGTGAAAATAATGTAATTACAAGTGCACAATATCGCACAACGTTAATAAATTAGACCTATTGAGTCCGGATTATCGTTCCCATGAAGACTATCTTATTTAGGTATTAGTTCAATTAATTTTATTGATTAATATGTATAAAACACTTTAAAATAAATTGATTTAAGATATTTAAACTAGAATTTTGGATTTTCGAAAATAAGATGAAAGCAAATATCAAGAATTAATAAAATATGGTTATTAAAGAGTTTGGACAAATGAATTCACATATTTATCATCTCTAATTCCTCCTCTCAAGATTTGTTTCTAAAGTTGAATTCGATCGAATTCACGAATTTAGTCTAATTTACGTCTTTCGAGTTCAAATTAGTTATATCTAATTAAGTCAACTTTTAAAGTCAAAATAATCCTTAATTAGATGCATTAATTTTCCTAAGAATTCAATTCAGACCACAACAATAATAAAAATATATCTCTACCTTTTATCCAATTACCGGATTTTACTACGTGGTCTAGATTAATAATTTACTTATTGGTTCATTACAATCCACAAAATCAATGAAATAATGGACAGTTATTCACAGTATTACGAAAAGAAGCAAAATCAAATACTCAAACAATTTATTAGTCAAAAGTTGAGATTCGAAATTAAATAATTAATACTAAGCTACATCGTTCATTCAAATATTAAATTTAGCTATTCATGATTTAGGAGAAAGAAAGCGTTAAAAGATTTGAATACATAACCAGATTTTGAATGAAAGAAGAAAAGATGTTGAATATCTTGCACCAAGATATCTTGATCTTCACGTTCCAATTTTCTTGATCTTGGTCGTTCTTCATTTTCTTCGCTGTTCTTTTCCCCGTCTTCTCCAAAGATTTAACAACTTCCGTTCTCAATGATTTAACGGGAAAAGACGAAAAAAAGGCTTTGACTAAAGTTAAAAATAAGCCAAAAAATATCCAGACGTGATTTCTGCGCATTACCACGGTCAACTGCAGTTTGCGGTTTGACCACATCAAATAAAGTAAGAAAATTACCAAAAATTGGTTTCAATCCTAAATTGTAGACTTAGTCCTCCAAACTTTGATGTATATTTTATTTGGTCATTGTTCATATTTTTGTCCAATGCCCAGGTCCTTCAACTTTAGATTTTGTCATCTTTAGTCCTCTAATTTCTTATTTCATTTCAATTTAGTCCTCTTTTATTTGTAATCCAAGTCCTTCAATTTTTGGATATTTGCAATTTGGTCCCCATACTCAAGTCTTCATACGCATTTAGTCCTTTTTAGTCTATTTTGCTTTGTTTTTCTCCAATTCTATCCGAACTCGGGTTTTGACCTAAAACAATTAAATCAACACACAATTAAGTAAAAAATCACTTAAGAGTACTTACAACCATCTACTTTTGATAGTCTAGATAAGTGTAAAATCACACTTATCACCGTCTTTTTGATTTGTAGTGTTACTACCGAAAGAAATTGATCGTTATATTTTGGGTAGCGTTTGCTATAATATCGTAAGCACCGATGCGGGATAAATACGTCTTGAGGAAAGAAATTTAAACTCTTACCTCGATCTGTATATTTCATTTTTCAATTTGTCACTGTCGTTGTAAATTCAAGTAAATGTTCTAACAGAATATAATAACTTAATAGGTAAATTTATCTAACACAAAATCTGCTCGCCTCCTTAATATATCTGATCATTTCTCTCAATCGATCATCTTTAAAATTGATTTACCACTTCAATTTATCGTTATAATAAAATTTACGGTTGGATTACACAGTAACAAAGCGGTATGTTAGTGTAAAAATGAAGAAATATATATTTTTAAAAAAAGGACGAGAAAAAGAGATATTTTCCTCGCCTCCAGCTCTGGTAAAGTCGGGTTTGGGGTGGGTTGGGGACGTTAAAATCTTCTTTGTGGGACGGGGATGGAAATAGTGGATCTGCTAGTTATGGGTGGCAAAAAAGCTCATCGGCTCGTCGGCTCGTAAAAGCTCGGCCCAGCTCGGACTCGGGCTCGTCGAACCACGAACACGAGCTAGGATCGAGTTGGAGAAAAAAAAGGCTCGTTGGGCTCGAGCCCACGAGCCAGGACGAACGGTCACGAAATCGTAACCGTTGGCAACGGTCATTTTGACCTTTTTTTTTTTTTTTTTTTCCTTTCATTATTTTCCTATAAATACCATATTTCTAAACTCATTTTTTTACACTTCAATCTTTTATCTTTCATTCAATTACATACTCAATTTATTATAAATTCTCAAATCTCAATATTAGTGTTCTAAGTAATTAGTATCTAGTATCTTATTATCTAGATATTACGCTATAATTTTCTACTTCTACTAATTTTCTACATTTCTATTTTCTAATTTCTACGTTCTACTAAATCTTCATCTTCTCCTATTTTTCTTTCTCTATTATTCCAAATGGCATACAACCGAAGTGATGATGATTTCAGTGATCTTAATGACATTCCAATTCTAGAAGATATTATTGATCAGTTTGGTGGTAGCACTGATCCAATTGATTTGGAAGACGTTCATGACGACGCCGATACACATGAAACTACCATTGGCTCTAGCACTAAACGAAAAGCCACCAAACAAAAGGCTATATGCTGGCAGCATTTTCAGTTGGTGCCGACTGGTAAACTAGTGAACGGAGTCCCACGAGTTCAAAAGCATGTAAACACCGTAAAGAGAAGTTTGCTTGGCACAGGGAATTGGCACGACCCATCTAAATGACACTTCAAAAGTGTCAATACAAACATGGAGGTGTGGATACAAATTAAGCACATCTCCGGGTTTGGATCTCCGGGCCGGTCTAGTGGTCCCTCTCAACAAGCTGGATATACTCACAAGAACTTATGCGACACGAAGGACTACAGGAATTGATAGCAAATGTCGAGTTTCCACTATGCTTAGTGGACAATCCTCATTGGACTACATTCATCCAAAAATATCTACAACCAAGGTGCGTTAGTATTTCTAGAAATACACTTCGTAGAGATACTATTGTTAGATATAATACTAAAAAAGAAGTTATTATTAATGATATTAATAATTACAATGGTGTTGTATCTTTTACATCAGATTTATGGACAAGTTGTAACAAAAAAGGATACATAGTAGCAACTGCACACTACATTGATAATAATTGGTTAATGAATAAAAAAGTAATAGCATTTAAACAAATAGACTATCCTCATAATGGAAATAATATTTATCAAGTTTTATTAAGTGTGTTACATGAATTTAAATGTGATTCTAAAGCTCGTAGTTTTACATTTGATAATGCAGGGCCAAATAATATAGTAATTGAAAAATTAATGCAACACTGTAATCCATAATTTGATGATATTTTATTTCATATTCGTTGTGTGTGTCATGTATTTAATTTAATTGTACAAGATGGATTACAATTTATATGCCCACAATTGGAAAAAATTAGATTTGCTATTAATTATATTTCGGTTTCACCATCAAGAAAACAAGTTTTTGCTGCTTTATGTATAGAAAATGGGCTGCAATCAAAATGTTTTGCAACTGATGTTGCCAATAGGTGGAATTCAACATATCTTATGCTTGAATCGTGTGAAGGTTATAAAGATTGCATTACTATATATTATAATGGCCGACACTCACACGGCTCAGAATATGATTTAGAATTACATGATTGGGAAATATGTGGTCATGTTAGAAAATTTTTAAAAGTTTTTTACGACGCAACAAATACATGTTCTGGTGCTTATTACACAACTACTCCACTTGTTTTAAATCATTTCTATTATATTGCTACCAATTTTCATAACTATAAGAATTTTGCTCTTTTTACTAGTATTATATATGTCATGGAAGCTAAATTTAGAAAATATTGGGAACAATTACCTATGTTATTTCCATTAGCATGTATCATGGATCCTCGACTTAACTTAGAGGGTACAAAAGTAACAATAATGGCAATTTCAGATAAATTAATTTTTGGAAATCCAGTCACGTGTGTTAATTTAGAACAAACTTTATGTTCTATGTATGAGATTTATGCTGAAAAGGCTGGTACAAACGTTGTACGACCCCCTAATCCAACATATACTTCGTTATCAACTGATGACATTGACTTATGGAGTTATGTCAGTACACATAGGACCACTCAAGGTCAACAATTAGTTGGTTCTTCTTCTAGTTCTTCCCTTCCCTATTCTAATGATACACCTGTAGAGTTAGGTAGATATTTTGCACATGATGTGCTTAGTATGTTAGATGAAGAGGAGAAAAAAATTTTGATATACTTAAATGGTGGAGACAACATCAACGTAGTTAACCAATTCTTTCCAAAATGGCACGTGATCTACTAACACCTCGGTGTCAATCTGTAGCATCGGAGGTCGCATTTAGTATAAGTGATGTGGTTTTATTTGATATCGATCAAGACTCAAAGCCGACATTTTAGAAAGTTTCATCGTGTCTAAAGGATTGGGATGATGCCGAACTTGAATTCAAGATAAAGTGGACGAGAATAATGTCTCAAGAACTTGAAGATTTGAATATGGATTAATCATATTCGTAGTAAGTATTATTTTGCATTAATATTTACGTATTTGAAGAATTTTCCTTATTTTAATAAAAAATTGTACACGTAACATCTTGTTAGTGCAGACAATTTTAACTCCTACTACTTTTAAAGTAGCTAGTCCCAAGCCAGGGGAAAACGGAGGAGGGTTTTAATTTTACATTTTAACATAAACGATTTTCGATATAGTATTCTTTTTTATTTTCAAATTTTAAAAATGTAAAACACAAAAAAAATAGAGGTGGATTTTAAATCTTTAATTTTTAACATAAATGATTTTTATTTCTACTTTCTTTTTATTTTCAAATTTTTTTTTATTTTCAAATTCAAAACAAAAAAAAAACAAAAACTTAATCAAATATGAAGATTTTAAAATACATAATCAAGATGATTCAATAAAAATTTTAACATAAAGATAAATATTTAATCTTTAACATAAAGATAAAGATAAATAAATGATTCATTTTAAATATTTACATTTTGTTCTTTAATAAAATAAATAGAAATTAGAATATAATGATTTATTTTCAAATTTAAAAAAAAAAAAAAAAGCGCCGAGCCGAGCCGGGCGTTCGGCCCACGAACCGAGGCTCGTCTCAAGACGAGACGAGCAGAGTTCGTGATTTATGGGCCGAGCCCGCTCGACTCGGTCCATTGCCATGGCTACTGCTAGTTGCCATCCTATGTCCGTGTGACACCTATACCCCCGATATATATACCCAGGACAAAAACCCTTCTCACACTGAAATGGAGATCCTATGCCGTCTTTGTCAATAAACAACTAATTCTCTCACGTAAAACCCCAATAATCATATGCACGTGGGGCTTGACTTGGCAGCTTAATCGCCGGTCAAGATTCTTCCTCCCCCGAAAACCCTAAGGCAGCTGCTGGATCCTTCGGAGAACAATGGGGGACTACGACGATGCCATGATGCGCAATCCAAACGCCGCCGTTCAGGCACGCACCAAGGCTCAGAACCGCGCCAGTGTTATACAGCTTAAGCTGGTACTCTAGTCTATCCTTTATCTGCCATCCTTCTTCCCATTGCTATTTGTGGGCATTTTAAGAAATACAAATTTGAGTTGAGCTTGCTTGGATTTACGATTTGATATAAACGCTGTTATTTGATAAGCTCGATGTGTTACATTAGTGTAATTTTACTATTAACTTATGGGTTGAGGTTTTATTTAATACATCGTATTTTGAATTATAGTTTAATAGTTATATTTCCTGCGTTGGTGTTACTTTGTCTGAATTAAGGAAATTAGGTTTTCGGTTTAAAGTATGGGTATCATTTTCTTTCTGCGGAATGTATTATTTGTTGTTTAGGGTGGCAGGATTTATGATATGACTTGTGAGTTGAATTTTTATTTACTACCTAAGATAATGCACGAGGAAGAAATGTGGAAGTGCAAAAGATACAATTTTAGTGGGTTAGATACTTTGGTTTACTGTGATCTACTACTCGTGTTGACATTATTTTATGTTTGTCACGTTTTTTTTTTTTTTTTTTTGACTCAATTGTACAGATTGGTCAAAGTCATCCAACTGGTCTAACAACGAATCTCCTGAAGTTGTTTGAACCTCGGCCACCTCTAGAGTACAAACCACCTCCAGAAAAGAGGAAATGCCCTCCGTATACAGGTTTTTAGTTGCTGTTGTTTTAGATAAAGCCTTTAACTAGGGTGAACAATATTTTCTTTTTGACTATGCATTTGTATGGTCTTATTTGCTTTCACAGGTATGGCTCAATTTGTTAGTAATTTTGCTAACCCTGGTGATCCTGAATATTCGCCACCTGTGCAGAAGGGTGAAACTCCGGTAAGATATCATCTGCCACTAAATCTTGCATACAGGATTTTGCATTTTAGGAACTCCGTAATCGCATGCTTCCATCAATTATTTCCATCGACTCAATGCTGTTACAAATAGGATAAAGACATATGACGGACTTTCGAAGACGACCACGGACTTTGGCCTGGCCCAGGCTATTCCGCTACCGTTAGCTTACGCATCTTCCCACTGGAGGTTGGGCTCAAACTGGATTTCTTTCGTCCCCAAATGATTCGAACCCTCGACCTCCCCAGAGAGAGAGGAACTTATGTTGAATCTTTGGTACCAATTGGATGCAATAGTTTTTGCGTCCTCGTGATTGATTGACCTCCCCATGGACGAGGAACCAATCGGATGTCCAATCGGGTACCAAAGATTCAATTGGATTGTCGATTGGTGCGGGAGGTCATGGTCTTCGGGATCGCCTGAAGAAATCCATGAGCCCAACCTCCCGAGTGGACAAGATCGTAAGCTAATCCAAGACGGAATAGCCCCCCGAAAGGCCTGTAGGGAAAGTCCGTCGGTCGTTATAACCCAAGAAAGCGCCTGTAGGGGAAAGTCCGTGGTCGTTCTGGTGTACCATCACAAATAGGAATGAATTTACATAATGTAATTTTTGGACCTCTTGATTGTTCCCATACCTCATTTGGAGGGATGCCCCAGAGTTCCTTACCCTTTCAAAATGGTAGCTAATAGTTGATATAGTAGTAATCCTGGATATTACCTAATCCATATATTTTATCTTCATAAAAGCTGTTGAGTTTTTTTCTTTGTTGGTAAAATGACATCTATGCAGGGCTATACGTATTGTATTAACGTCCCAAAGATCATGAAGATTTATTTTCTATTATGAAGACTATCACAGGTGGATTTATTAAGGGACCAGGGGAGCCCAGGCCTCCCCTCAATTTTATATCACTTACATTCATCCCAACGGTCTTAGAAATGAGTCGTGAAATTTTGGATAGTCCAATGTTAATTATTATTAAAATTTCAAAAATGCCTATCCCTTATAAAATTATTAATCTTACACTTTTGTAAACTGCCATTTACAAATTCAACAGGGTTGGTAATGTCAATATGTTTTTGTCCTATCATCAATACGTATTGCTTTCTATAATTTCATATTTAATATTTTTGTTGTGATTTCTCTATTCATTGCTTTCATCACATATTCAGGTCTTGTTGGTGAAGTAGTCAGAGTTGTTAATAGACTGCATTCGATAACAAAGTCTTATATACATAAATTGTTATGATTGTCACCATCACAGATATTTTCTATCCATTTAGTGACTATTAGTGAACGTATTTCTTGATGTCTATTCTATTTTGAAATTATTTATCTTAAATTCTCAATGTTGTAGGTAAATAAAATTTAGAGGTGATAAAATCTTATTTGTGTGTAGTCGTTAAAATTTATTGATGCAATTTTAATTTTTAACCCATTTCAAGAATCACTTCTACTTTTTTACTTTGTTTAGAACTCTTACCCATTTCTATTAAAAAATGACATTTCTTTGACGTTGTTGGACATTCATTCAACACTCAAATGATTAGATGTTTTATAAAAAATTCTTAGATGTCCTCCACCTTCAAGCTCCTTCCCGTAGCTTTGCCCGACGCTAACTTAGACTCGTCCTGCTCCTGTGCTGCCCTAGTGCCCCGAGTAAAATCCCATATCCGCTACTGAAGACTATAGTTCCTGTAGGACTTCAATCACACTATCACAGCATTCTTTTTTTCGTTTTGCAGAGCTGGATTTTCTTTTTTGTATTTTATTTAACATCATCTAAATATAAATCAGCTGTAAATTTTTGTTCTACTGTTTTAGTTGGATGTAATGTCCCATATTTTTTGTAAGTGTAACTGTAAGAACACTTGTATATTTACACGCAGAATATATTTCTTGATTCTTTTGATGCATACAGGCGCAAAGAAAAGCCAGGATTCATACCATAAGGCTGGAGGAAGGGACAAAAAAGGCTGCCGAGGAGCTTGAGAAATGTGATTAAGGCTTTCTTTCTTCAAGTAATTTTATTTTCGTTGATTCTAGTAACCTTATTCTTTTGATGTGATGGTCTATGCAGATGATCCAAATAATGACTCAAATATTTCTGGAGATCCATACAAAACATTGTTTGTAGCTAGACTTGTGAGTACCTATTTTTTCTTGATGGTCAGCTTCTCTGTGACTGTTTAATAATTTTGCACTTGTTGACTAAGAGTATTTTTGATAAAGATTTTTTAAGATTATAAGCAATGGTTCTTACGAAATGTGTGAATAAAAAGTTGATAAAAGTTGTGGGTCCTACCAAATGTATGGATGAAAATGATGTTTGACCGGTTTATAAGTGCTTATAAGCACACACAAACATACTCTAATTTGAAACATTATTTTGTTTCAGAACTATGAGACAACAGAGAGCAGAGTCAAACGGGAGTTTGAGGCTTATGGCCCTATCAAGCGGGTAGGTATTGCAGAGACTCATTGGTTTTTGTTCGGTAAGATTTTTTTTACATATTTCGGGGTAGTGTGCTTTCCTCGTCTTTAGTTGGAAGTACATTCCAAAAATTTCAAAATTTGACATTACGAGCCTTTCCACCCCACCCCCCTTAAAAAGTAAAAATAGATTACAAAGCCTTTTTAAAATAAAAGAAATAATTGAGTTTGTCTGCTCAATATTGGTAATCAAAATTATTTTGAGATTATTATCTGTAGAATGTGATATGATAAAGTTTAGTCTCTATGTCAACAACATGATGGATAGCCTGTATCCCATTTCCAAGAGAATATACATTTAATAATTGCTATTAGTTTTTATGAATTTCACCACATTGCTTTTTGATCATAAGTATTTGTTTCCATGGAAATTATGTAGACAGTTTGTTTGAAAGAATGCATCAAATTCAAGCTGTATTTTTAGCACCTATTTTTAGCAAAGCTGAGTATAATTACCATTTCTTTTCTAAAATATTGGTTGGATGGTCAAATCAATTACCCCCAGGTATTATTTAGTACAAGCAACTGCTGTTATGTTTGTTTCACTTATCTTTGCTATGACTTCTGCTTTTGTTGGACTTGGAATCTCTTCGGAACTATGGAATAGTAATTATTTAGGCGCTGATCCAAACATAAGGTTGAAAATGTACGTGTCATCCCCTGTGAGGAAAAAAAAATGGTTGTCTCCTGGTTTATAGATTGTTCTATTGCAAACCATTCAAAATCAAGGGATGGTGCTTCATCCATGCAAAGCTGAAAAGTGAAAACATTAATTTGTGAAGACCAGTGATGCCTTGTGCTTTTAAGCTATTATTTCAAGCAGCATTGGTAGGGGACCATTTTCCTATACTGGGTAATAGTTGTTGGGAGTATTAGCATTTCTCTCTCTCTCCTTTTTTATTTTAACTACACTCTGCCTTTCTTTATGCTAAAATAATTTCTTTTTCGGATTTAAAGGCTATCAAAAATGTTTCTGCAATCCGGAAGATATCCCAGTATCAATATATTACTTATAATCATTTCATTTTGACTTCTAAAAATTCCCTGGTAAGGGGATGTTAGTACACTTGAACTGGTAAATTGGTTACGGTGTGTTTGCAACTCTAGAAGTGATGGTGATGCATCTCGCCCTGGAAGCTGTATGATTGAAAGGTGAGCATGGCTAATTAGGCGTGGACTGCCTGTCTGCCGTGCCATTAGGCCTTTTTTATATTATTAATAATAGTTTGGAAGTAGACATACTTGGAAAAATATTTTGTCTGCAGTGGATATTATTCTGCTTCTGTAATTACAGCCTACCGGTGCTATCCATTTGAGTTTCAGGTCAGTTTGATTACAAATAAAGAGTCAAATAAGCCTAGAGGCTATGCCTTCATTGAATACATGCATACACGTGATATGAAAGGTTTCCTCCTGTCCACTTGTCTCCTCCTTCCTTTCTTTTCTTTCCCAATTCACACTCATAGTTGGGGTTTATATGTCATGCAGCTGCATATAAACAAGCAGATGGGAAGAAGATTGATAACAGAAGAGTGCTTGTGGACGTTGAACGTGGTAGAACTGTTCCTAATTGGCGACCTCGCCGGCTTGGTGGTGGACTTGGAACAACTCGAGTTGGAGGTGAAGAAGTTAACCATAGAACTTCTGGCAGGTAATTATTTAATGGCAGTATACACACTTGTCATTATTCATTGGAACTTTTTAAATATGGCATCACAAAATGATTGCTAAGTTCGAAATGACTGGTAATGTAATTCCTGTGAAATTTTGCAAGATAGTGAAAGTGTAGAGGCAATCACAGTCTTTTGATGTTTCAAGATTATACTTTAGTTGTTTTTGTGGATTCTAATGTCAATCCTGACATCATTTCACGTCATTTGTGGACTTCCATTGTCTTCTTATATTGTATATGCTTTTATTAAAATGAATTATTACTTATAAACATAATTTATTTTGTTCATATCGTGATTCATTAAATATGGTGCCAAAAATTCAATTCCTATGGCATACTTTCTCCATTAGTAGTATGAAACTATTATAGGTGAAGTTGGTCGCTAGTAACTGTTTTGCCCCATTCTCATGTTGTTCATCTGGTAGATGGCTTGCCCAATCAGTTTTATATTTGAACTTTACATGTTATGGATATGATTAGGAATTAGGATCGTGAACTATTGTGATATTCTGCAGTTTGGAAAATACAATAATGTCTGTACTCTTGTTCTACTGTATCATTTTATTCTTTGTTTTCAAATGTAATAGAGTTACCTTGCTATCATTCTATTCCCATATTCTACATTTGACAACTTTTTAGATTCTCTAGGCCTCGATTTAGCTGGTAGTAGGTTCTAAAGATCTTTTACTGGACAAGTCTACGATGCACTGATACGGATACGTGGACACGCGATTTTAAAAAAAGTACCGACATGGACACGCGGTTGACACGTTGATTTTATTTTATTTTTTTAAATATTGTATGTGTAAAGCAGATCAAAATTTCAAATTTGTATACTTATTTTATTGCATAAAAAGCAAGCTTGTTGTGTAAGCTAATTACTTGAGGGAAAAATTGTATTGTAACATTACAAAACATTACCACAAAACCGACCTATTACCATGAAACCCACAGTTGTATTTTACATTAATCAGCCCATTACCAACTATACCCAACATTCAGCCCATTAACCATTTATAACAAAACAGTCCACACAATCTGTAGCACTCTTCCCCATTTCAATTTACGTTCCCAACTGGTATGGTTTCACCAACAAAACACACGGCATCAAAATCTCGTCTGAAAAAGTTCGGATTTGCGTCGAAGATGTGCACAACCATGAAATTTAAGAGCCTTCAATGGTTAGTTTTTCGTTTTCAATTTTTTTTTTTTTAAACGAGCTTGAATAAAACCACCGGTGACGTGTCGGAGAGTTGTCCGTGTCCGATATGTGTCAGACACCAACATGTTGCCGACGGTGGCGTGTCCGGGCTTCATAGGGACAAGTTGTTCTGTGGTTAGGAAGAGTAATATCTGGCTAGAGGTGAAATTGTTGTTATTTCCAATTTGAGGGTAACAGCTTAGGATTTTATATCTGATCAGCTAAAACATTTGTTTTTGACGACTTCATTTGTAGCGAGTAGTAGGGTCTACAGGTGTTCAATATTCCGTGATCAAGTCACAGGAATGAATGGCTGAAGCTTTTGATTAGTCTTTCTATGTTTTGGATTGCATTAACTTGGAGTTATGTGAAATGCGAGATGTTTCATTAATTATGTTGTTAGAGGCTAATGACATTTTTTTATGGGTACGGGTTAGGGCATCCATATTCCAGTGAATGGTGTTGGTGTTTTACACTATTGCATTTTTCTTGTTGAAATTATTGATTATTGTAGCCTGAGTATCTGATGCTAATATTTTCTATCAAAAAAAGAAATCTTGTAGCACTTTGTTGGTTAATTTTAGTTGTTTTTGTGGTTGGGGAATTCCATGTTAAAACACATTTGATATGATTTTCTCATGCTTTTTATTTTTGTTAAATCGAACGTAATAATGCTTACCCGCCTTTACATGATACAGAGAGCAACTGCAGTCTGGTGGAACATCTCGATCAGAAGAGCCTAGGGTACGAGATGACCAAGACAGGTAATATCTACCTAGATGAGTTTACACTTCCATCATGACCAGCTTCTTTGCTTTTCCAGTCACATTTTTCTATTTATTTCCATAAGCTAAAATTGTGGAAGGAGAAACAGAGGTCTCAATAATAATGATAAATGCCTGGAAACTGATCACAGGGAACTGTCAATAGGCATTTCATGTCCTGCATCTTTCCGAGACGTTATAATATGTTGAATTTTCAGATACCTGTTGCAAATACTGCCATATTTTTGGCATAGTACCTTGAGCATTGGCTCATTTACATCACCTGGCTTATCATGGTATCTAGGCTGCACATTGGCATCGTATGAATCATATACTTGATGACTAACAGCCCTAACTTTCAGGGATAGGGAGAAGTCCCATGAAAGGGGAAGAAACAGGGAAAAGTCCCATGAAAGGGGAAGAGACAGGGAAAAGTCCCATGAAAGGGGAAGAGACAGGGAGAGAGAGCGGGAAAGATCTCATGACAGGCCAAGGGACCGTGATAGAGACGAAAGGCATCAGAAAGACCGGGACAGAAATAGAGATAGGGACAGGGAGAGAGACCATGGCCGTGACCGCGATCGCGATAGAATGCGTGACCGCAATCGCGGTAGAGATCGAGGTCGTGATATTGAGCGTGACCGTGATCGCGATCGCGATCGCCATCGTGAGAGGGAGAGGAACAAAGACAATGATTATGAAGTTGGGGATGACCACGACCGTGGGCGTTCTCGGGATAGAGACTATGATTATGATCTTGTTGATTCAAAACATTACCAAGACAGGGGTGAAAAAGAGAGGAACTATGAAAATGAAGGAGGAGAGGACAACCACAGGTGGCATGAACAACCCGAGCTAGGCCATGTGCGTCCAGAAACTGAGCAAGATCGTAAGCATTATGACTACTATGATAATGCAGATGGCCAGGGTGACTATGACCGCTATAAAGAATCTGGTCGTGATCATGACCGCTATGATCAAATGGATGAGGATGGTTATGGTAATGATAGAGCCACATCTGAGCCACGAGAAAGAGACCCTGATTACCGGTATTAAAGATTGGTTACTTTATTAATGAAGCCATGCAAGTCTTAGAGGTGTGTGTTCCTTTTCTTTAGTGCACTCTTAACTCATTTGGAATTTATTGCAGTTATTTTTGTTACCTGAAGAGACTCCACGGGATGAGATTGTTTGTGGTCTGACTGGCCAGTTTTTATGGGTGTCCTAATTATGTTTTGTATGTTCACTGTTCTGTTAGATCCGTAAAGAACTTGTATGGGTCTATCTTTTAGAATTTTTCTATTATTTGACAATTGGAGCAGAGCCATCTAGCTGAACTACATGTAAACTCATTTTTCAACCTTGATATGATATTGAGTTTCATATTCTGTGTCGAAGTATGCCTGGTTCTTCGTTGATTCAGTCACTCTAGTTGTATTGTGTCTGGCTGATTGAGAGTTGAACAAAGGTTAACTTTAAAAGGGAAAACTACTAACGGAAAGTTATTGTACGACTCTGCACATTTTAGATTATTACGTTGAGTATATCATATAGATTATGGTAGTAAATATTCAAGGGAAGGCAACAATGTCGACTTTGGCTTTGTAGCTGCTTGATTTGCTTACTCGTCAAATATTATGCTCTTGGTTGTCTGTCGTAGTATTGCTAATTTGCTATGTTAAAAGCAAGGTGCGAGGAATCGTTTTTATTTTTCTAAATTTTACACTTGATTCTTACCCCATGCCATGGTTGCTGCTTGAGTTTTTCAAATGGGTCTTTAAAGTTTTTTCTCAATCAATTTAGTCACTTTAAGTTTACCAACGTTTCAAAATTGGTCATTCGTTTAGTTAGACTAATGATATATCCTATTAGCGTCTATTTCCAAATAAGCAGATTTACTTTCACATATGGTCACTGAAGTTGAAGCAAAATTTCAACTTGGTCCTTTAAGATTTTTTCGACCAAACTTGGGATTTGTCACGTTTTCGTCAGCCATAAATTCTGGTTAATCAGAAAGCTTGTTAGATAATAAGATGGAGGGATTGAGAACAGACTGATTCATTTTCATTGTTTCCTTCTGTAACAACACTGCTATTTTCATGACTTGTTTGATTCCTTCTGTGGCATTTTGTTGCTAAAGATGGTCGTCTTATTCATCTAGAAGTGTAATTTGAGTCATGGAGAGGAAAGTATCAAATATTTGGACTTTCTTTTTTGTAATTTGACTCATGATTGGTAATTGTTTGATCGTCTTTAACTATTTTTTTCCCTACTCTGCTTCCAAGTGTAGGATAACTTGAAGGGATTGTGGATTTTTTTTTTCCTTCTACCAATTGGGGTTCATAAGTCATAACTATTCCTGCTACAAGGTTACGATTTACATTTTTTAAAATAAAATTTTTTTTTTTTTTTTATTCTTAGCAACTCCTATATTCGAACTAAGATTATCACACACAAATTGTTTGATTGTTTTGATTATCAACTCAAATGAAATGCATGTAAAAGGGATTAAAACCGATCAAAATTGATCTTTGGAAAAACTATATGTGATTTAGGTGTTGGGATTCATGATTTTACATAACTGTCATTCAATTAATTTTGCAATTAGCAAACTAATGTCTAATGATAGACCGGATTTTCATAAATTAGCTAATTACCTCTCTTGAGCGTTAAATTAGTCCAAATTGAGTGTATTAGTGTACTATATCTCTATATGGATTTAAAACACAGTAATCACATCAAATTTAATGAGAATTATTCAACGGGTCACCTAAGATTAGGAGTACATCTTTATCTCCTACAAGAACCTAAGTGCTTGCTATTCGATCTAAAATGTACAACAATTCTCTGAAAAAATACACAAGTCATTAAAACAATCATATATTAATCAAATAAATGAAAGACATTAAGCACATAACGAGCACAACATGAAAATGAATTAAATTAAAATACAAAGGTTAAAATTAATAAGACTAATGTTAAGCTACATTAATCATTCCAACATACGTAAGTTTAGCTCAACATAAAAAAGTAACAAGAATTACAAAAGTTTAAGAGATACATCACAAAATTGAGGGAAAGATAGAATTGAAGATAACACTTGAAACCCGTCCCTTGCTTGAGTTGCTCAGATGAAACTTTGCTTTGGTTTTCTTCTTCCTTCAAATTCTCTTCATTTTTTGTTTGTATGTGTTTCTCGTTCTTCAACTAACTGAGACTCTCGTTTCATAGTTAGAATCTAACATATCTAAATTCTTGCAAAATGTGTGATAATTTCTTTTCTTTTTTTTATTTATGGTAGAAATTGTAGATTTTATGGTATAAATCATGAAAATATGTATACATTTGAGTATCAATTGTAATTTTTACTTTAAATTTGTGTAAATTTGAATCCATTTGGAGTGAGTTAATTGAAAAACCAGTTTAATAAGTATAAATTGTCTTAACCGATCCATGGTAGGTTAACATAGTCGGTTAAAGTCGGTTGGATCGGTTAAGGCCAGTTACTGATGAAAGTATTTAAGTTTTTTTTATATATATATTTTATAAAAGAGGTGTTTCCGTTGTCAAGTTTATAAGTTAGACTCTTTTGCCATTATTGATGTTTGACACGGCCTTTTAGCCAACCCACCCCATTTTTGACAATATTTGGAAGAATGGCATTTTAATGGTAAAAAGACAAAAATATCATTTTTTGTGAAAATATCAATTTTCTTTGTGGCAAAGATGTGATAGAGTGAAAGATTTTTTTTTTTTTTTTTTATACAGTTTAGGGGTCACATATTTCAAAAGCACGAATATTCCAAGACAAGCTAAATAGATTGATCATCCAATTAACCCGTGGATTAACAAAAATAAATAGCAACATGAGATTTATTTTTCATTTTAATCGTTTATTTTCTCTAAGCGAAGAACCACAAAAGAAAACACAGTCATTGCAAATTGGCACTTAAATCCTAATTTCCGAACATGTTTGTCGAAGGTAAGTTGTGCAAGTGTATTCAGTTTTGCAAATTTTTTTATGTGCTACTGATTGATATTGATGCGTCCACTTTTGAAAACGAAATTACATTACAACGTGAAAATCTTTTGAAAACTTTTTTTTTTTTTTTGTTACCAAATTGCTGTTATTATTAGGGGGTGGGCATGAGTTGGTTTGGTTCGGTTTTGGGCCCAAACCGAAACCGAACCGACCAATTCGATTTGGTCATTATCTGAAACCGAACCAAACCGCCGCGTTTGATGAAACTGATCCAAACCGAACCGACCAATCTTGGTTCGGTTTGGACGGTTTGGGCTTTAATGTTTTGGGCTTGTATACACAAAAAAAAATTAATTTTATAATTCTCATTTCAAATTTTCTTTACAACATGCAACATGTTATTAACAAAAATTTACAAAAAATTTAAATATAACTCCCATTTATAAAATAACTTATTATTTACAACCTGTTTTTTGACATGTTATTTATAAAAATAACTCTCATTTCTCGATTCGGTTTATTTGGCGGTTTGGTTCGGCTTTTTTGCCCCAAACCGAAACCAAACCAAACAGAATATATTTTTTAAATTAGTAAACCAAACCAAACCGCCATGGTGTGAAAAATTGAACCAAACCGACCCGATTCGATTCGGTTCGGTCGGTTTGAGCGGTTTGGCGGTTTGGATGCCCACCCCTAGTTATTATTGCTAAATGCACACTTATTTGGTTGAGTTAAAATTGTATTTTTCAAAACAATATTTCACTTTATATCGACACTGCAGTGCCAATATCGATACTTTTAGCAATTTTCATCTTCTTCTTGTGTTTGATTCTTCTCACCGTAACCTGTAACCGCATACAAATAATTCGAAAGATGCTATTTCAATGGCGAACATATTTTTTTTTATTTTTTTTTGTGTAAAGAAACAATTTTCGGTCAAAAATAGTCATGAAAATGTTGAGATATTGTTCCAATTGAAACATATGCAATGCAGTTAATGAATGGAGTTTGGATGAACTAATTTAACTAGTTTTTGATAATGTAGTTAATGTGAATTAGAGTTTTATGTTAGAATATATAAAATGCTTGAAACTGTTTCTAATAATAGTGAAATTTGCTGATTTTTTTTCTTGTTTTTAATGATAGTGAAATATTAAGACACCTTTAATATGTTGATATATTAAGCCACTAGTATTTATGATACTGTTTTACTTATATAATGTGCAGTTGTATATTTATACCATGTTTTTATCTTTGATACTGTTTTATTATGATAATGTTTCAACATATGATACTGTATTAAAACAGTATCATTACTTCAACCATTAAAACATCTTGTACTTAGTTTTATGATACTGTTTTATCTATGATACTATTTTATTTAGATAATGTGAATTGGTATACTTATATCATGCTTTTATCTGTGATACTGTTTTATTATGATAATATTTCAACCTATGATACTGTTTCAATCTATTAAAACAGTATCATTACTTCAACCATTAAAATATCTTGCGCTTAGTTTAATGATATTGTTTTATCTATGATACTGTTTTATTTGAATTAATGTAAATTGGTATACTTATATCATGTTTTTATTTTTGATAATGTTTCAACATATGATACTGTTTCAATCTCTTTGTTTTATCTATGATACTGTTTTATTTAGATAAATGTGAATTTATATATTTATATCATGTTTTTATTTTCGATACTGTTTTATTATGATAATGTTTCAATCTATGATACTGTTTCAATCTCTTTATTTTATCTAGATAATGTTAGGGATGGCAAAATACCCACGACCCCATGACCATGACCGTCGTCGCCGCGCCCGCCCGCCCGCCGTCGGACAATAGGGACGGGTTTGAAGTGAAAAAATCTGCACCGCTGCTTGGTCCGGCAGCCTGACTGCCTCACGCCCGCCGCCGACCGCCCCTTTTTTTTTTTTTTTTTTGAAAAATCATAAAATATAAATATATAATAGAAATTATAATTTTCACTACAAATAGCCTAAAGAAGAATCGAACCCGGGTTGAAATTTGTAAACTACAAATCTTAACCACTACACTATAACTTGAATTTTATAATTTTTTTGTTTTGTTTAGTACAAATATATATAAAAATTATTATTATTTTTTTTTTTTCGGTTTTCAAAAAAAAAAAAAAAAAAAATTCATGGGGTGGGTGGGGCGGTTGGCGAGGGCCGCCCGCTGCTTCGCTTCATTCCGCCCTTGGTCATGGGGGCGGGGCGGGTAAAATTTTTTCAGGGGGGGGCGGGCATGAGCCGACCGCCCGGACCCACCCCATTGCCATCCCTAGATAGATAATGTGAATTGGTATACTTATACTATGTTTTTATCTTTGATACTATTTTATTATGATAATGTTTCAACCTATGATCTTTGTTTCACGGGCGATCACCGCCTCGTGTGTGGTAAACTTTACGCCCACTTGCGACACCCTCGTGGGTGGGCAGAAAGTTTCACCACAATGGGCGTGTGATCGGGGCGTCTTGTTTCAATCTCTTTGTTTTATCAATGATATTGTTTTATTTATATAATTTCCATTGATATACTTATACTACGCTTTTATATTTGATAATATTTTATTATGATAATATTTCAACCTATGATACTGTTATTTAACCTATGATACTGTTATTTATGACAATGTTTAAACTTATTATATTATACTACTAATGGAGCATTTTAAGAACAGTATCATTAGTTCAACCATTAAAACATCTTGTACTTAGTTTTATATATAATATTGTTTTGTCTATGATACTGTTTTGTATAGATAATGTGCTATGGTATACTTACACCATGCTTTTATTTTTTATACTATTTTATTATGATAATGTTTAACATATGATACTGTTTTAATCTATGATGATGTTATTGAATGCAAACAATATCAATGGCCTTATAATACTAATGGAGCATTTTACGAACAAAATAATTATTTCAACTAGTAAAACATTTATAAAACTGTTTTAATATATGATAATGTTATTGAATGCAAACAGTATCAATGGACTTGTACTACTAATAGAGCATTTTAAGAACAATATAATTACTTTAACCAGTAAAACATATCTATGATACTGTTTTATTTAGATAAAGTGATATGGTATATTTATACCACGTTTTTATCTTTGATACTATTTTATTATGATAATGTTTCAACATATGATACTATTATTTAATATATGATATTGTTATTTTATTAGATTGTAATTTATGTATGTGATACTGTTTTATTAAGATATTTTCATGTATAATACTAATATATTAAGATACATTTATCTGTGGTAAGGTTTTAGTATGTATGATACTGTTTTGACAAAAAAATTAAAGATTGTCATTTTAAGTTAAAGAGACGATTTCAAATGACTAAAATCTATCGTACACAGTAGCAAAGCTACTGGTCTTGACCGGTTCGTTGAGACCATTTCGAAAACATATTATAATAAAAATTCTTAGCACATATGTGAATTTTATGCCATTTCTATTATGATAATATTTTGTGATACTGTTTTAGTATGTATGATACTGTTTTGACCAAAAAAAATTAAAGATTGTCATTTTAAGTTAAAGAGACGACTTCAGATGGCTAAAATCCATCGTACGCTGTACTGGTCTTGGCCGGCTCATCGAGATCATTCCAAAAACATATTAAAATAAAAATTCTGAGCACGTATGCGAATTCTATGTCATTTCTATTATAAAAATATTTTGTGATACTGTTTTGTACAATACAGTATCAAACAACACACATGACTAACAGAAAAAATATTTTGTGATATTGTTTTGTATAATACATTTTTGTTGAAGAATTTCATTATCCACTTCATCTGCAACTTTACATTCTCGTACGTGTAATTGTTCTTCAATATCTTCAATCTCTTTATCAATATTTTCTCTACCTTTACCCACACAATCAAGTTTTCATTCAGAATTTCTCCTACTACGTGATGAATGTTGGAGATACTCACTTTCTACTTCTTTTGGTTTTTCATCTTCAATTTCACTAAAAATGATCTCTTGAGTATCGTCTTCATATTTCGTAGGTTCTTATTTTTGTGAAGAAGTGTCTCTTCTGCTCGTGCTCTTGTCTCCCGAGAAAAACAGAACGTGATAGGGATTGTGATGTGGATAAATAGTAGAATAAACAAAATCACTGTGAATATTGTAATTACAAGTGGCTCAAATCGACAAGATCTTCAACAAGCATGACACCCATCAAATAAGCAACCAAAAGGAGGCATATGCTATAAAAAATCCATCAGATAATCTGACTTGTTTGTAACCTCCTACAGGTCTTATAATAAACATTAGAGCAATGACCATCATTGTTGTCCCGACTACAACCATAAATATGAGTGACGCATGGTCCGGAGAATGCATCACAACATATATCTGAGTCAAAATTGTACCTCCTAATCCAGCAAAACCCTTCAATATTCCTACTTGAATTTTCTATATACTCCAGACTGTAATTATGACGCTGCTCCTACTTTTCTCTGTCGTTAGTCTTTTCGAAATCCATTATCGAAAGTAGGTAGTGGTGGTGGTGGTGGTGGTGGTGGTGGTGGGAACAGTGCCAAGGGCAAATATGAATCACAGGGATAATTTTGGAATTAATATGAAAAATTGTTGAAGAGTATGACTTATTGACAATTTTGAAATTTGTTTTGACCTGATTTAAAACAAGTCACTTGGAGGTGACTTTTAGGCAATTTTTTTTTTTTTTTTTTTTACGGTCACGGGCCAAGCAGGGCCCATCTTGACAAGGGCCGGGCCGATCGGCCCTGCCCATTGCCATTCCTAGACAACCATACAACATCAATTGAAGTGACAAAAAACATAACTTATGTAGAACTTGTTAAAAAAGTGAAGGCCATGTTAAATATTGACAATTCATTGCTCGCAATTAAATTGCAATTCAAAGTCTTGTCCATGAATATCTCCATTGCTGACCTACTTGATGATGAGGACTTGAAGTGGTACATCTCAAATTACAAAAAATTGCATTGTATGTCATTCATGTATGGAAATAGGCTAGGCATGCAATTTATAAGGTGGCTTGAGCTGGTATACAATCTATCAGGTTGAATATGATGAACAATGTTGTAATAGACAATATTGAGGAAGTGGTGTTAAGTCAATTGCAAAATATTAAAAATTTTACAGAGCCAAAATAAAGTCAACAACAAAATAATCAGATTTAGGCGTGACTATTAGTTACGATAATGCTTGAAGAGCTAAGAAAAAAGGACTTGTCCTTTTAATGGGCTAAACGCCAGACTCTGCCTTTCGAACTCCTCATCGTTTGAGCTTATAATAACGAGCGGAAGAGGCTCTCTCTAGTTTGGTCTGCTACCGGATTCAATTCTTCATCCTCTTCATCCAACGACAATACCATCAATTCATGCATCAGGGGCAGAGATGGTGACAACACCATGGGATCTTCTTGTAGTTGCAGAAACGAGATCGGTGAGATGTCGCGTCCCCTCTCACGACAAACATTGTCATCGTATAGAATAATTGTCATATCCCACAACGTTCCATCATGTCATTAGGGCTCTAATTGTGAGAGTTGGGGTGTTGTTATTTTCGTGAGCCATTCCAAATAGTGTAACTACCTATGATGCAATTTAAACACAAATAAACAATCTATAATGCAAGTTTTTATAGTAGATGACATCAATTAATAACCAGACTGTAAGAATGATAGAAAGTTGAAGTTATGTAAGGAATATACCAGGCTTTCTGAAAAGTTGGTGTACGATAGACATCACTTAACGACATAAAGTTGATGTTTATTGAGAATCTTACTGTACATTATTTTGAGTTTCGGAGCTAAAATTTAGGACGGCTAAGTAAATACTATACATTGGGGACATTCGATATCTGCTTTTATAGTGCACTGTCGATTTTTCTGTTCAATTTTGATTGATCAAGCTTGACACTTACATTTGTAAAACAAATGAACACAACAACTACAACAAATCACAACAACCAGAACACGATAAATATCCTTATGAACGTTATAAAATTTTACCAAATGACAACATATATACACACGTGTACAATTAGGGTTTTAGTTAGCTTGGAATAAAGAACTTCATTCGATCCTCGGTCACGACATCAAAAGGTATATCGGCAAGGAAGCACTCGGTATACTTAATAACATAAAATACTGCTATAAGAACTGCAAATGAAATTTTGGAATTATAAAATACATAAAAATTGCTATCAAGGTATTTTGATTAATTGTAGTTCCAACATACATGTTACGTTCTATTCGTAGAAGTTCAGATATAGGTTTCCTCCAATATTCCAATGGACTGTCTCTAAGCTACTTGATCCATTCCAGTGACACATCATACTTCCCAATCATATGAGGTATAAGATGGATGCACGGTGCAGCACGTGCGTAGATAACCTCATCGCTATAGCAGCTTTTATTATTGCGTACACCGTCAATTCCCATGCCATCTAGTCGACGTGGAACATGACCCAATGTTTGTTGTCAATGTAGTGATGAAACAACATGTGGTTGCATTTAGACCATCTCTTGCTACATCTTATTGGGTACACAATATCTAGATACAGAGGCAAAAAAAACCATACTACATATCTGCTCCAGGAATTCGCTAACTATTGTGGTCCAGTAATCTCCTCCAATTGATACCAATGAATGCACATAATTCTGGATCTAGAATTGCATATCTCTAAGAAAACATGGTAGGATGTTGAATGCACCGTGATCGTAGAAGAAATAGAGCACTCTCTAGATCCTAAGTTAAAAATAAAACATGACTTAAGTGATTCTTAATGTGTATTGGAAGAAGGTAATATAAACAACATAAACCGCTAGTGTTATAAATATACTCCCGTCAGCTGACCACCCCAATCAAGTAGATCTGAGTTGAAACACGAGATACAAATGGTTAGTGCATAAACATACCAAGACAATAATAGTTTAGTAAATGAAAAAGTTTGACAAGGACCCATTTTTTGCTTTTCATAGCCAAGCCATCATAGTGTTGTCTATCTTTCTGTCTATGTCGCATAATATCAAAATGTGTGGAAGGAGAGAAGTGCCAGCTGTCGTCTGCTTTCCATGCTTGCATTAGCCACCAATGTAGGGACTGTGCAGCAATACTGATACAAATCACTGTTGTCTTACACTTCGACTAGGGTCTACATCGTATACCGACTTAGTGACACCTTCATCGCCCTCGTCGAACTAACATTGCTAGCCTAACCATGATGAACAAACATCAGCTCTTGCAACATTCTTTCAATATAACCAATAGTACCCTGCAACTATGTCAGCAAATCATCACGCAAAGACTCGAACACCTAAGTGTGTTGTGCCTGCATGGTGTTCAATCTATTGTCTATGTATCCCTCTAATGATCACACCGATCAAATATATTGGCTCTAACGCTCGATATCTACACATCAAAATATGATCTTTTTATGCGAACATCATACACATTTTCTCCCTGTAATTAGTATAGGGAGAATGGACAAACTGATACGAGAAGGGCATGCAAGCCGTCTCCAATGTACGGGGAGGCATGTTTTGTTCAGGCACGCTACTAGCCGACATCTTGTACTAAGGCAAGATATGTGTCTGTTCATAGAAACTAGCATATGGATGTGGAGATTGTCGCAAATCAAGGTAGCCTATTGCTGCACAACCATCATAGGCCACACATCCAAATTCCACGGGGACGTCGTTAGCCGGACCCTAAATTCTTCCTCGTGCACAACCTGATCCAAATAATCATTTCTTATATCTTCTAGAAGTGTCTGGGTAGCAATGTATGATTAAGATGACTCGTGCTCCGTAGAGAGAAGATTAGTAGCTCGAATATAGACAAGCATAACAAAAAAATTCATTATAAATATTGTATGTATGAATTGAAAATATTAACTGAACTATTTATAACAAATCTACAAACCTACCTCCGTTCCTTAAAAATGTCATGAAGGTACTCATTTGCGACTGTAGATGTGTATCCCACTTCAAAATCCTCAAGAATGTGTCGCACAAATTTTCCCCGAATTTAGCATCAATTTCGGGGAAGGCATCGGACACCCAAAACTAAAAATACAAGGGTTAATTACAATCATAATCTCCATTCATTCAACTTTGTAACAATATCATCTCTATTCAATTTTATTCGAAGATATCGTCCACATCCTTTCATTGATTAGCACTGATGGTCCCCAAATAATTTATTTTTAACAATTTTGCCCCTGACTTATAAATTAAAGAGAAAATAAAATGAAAGCTTGCATTTGAAGTCTCTAACCTTTTTTAAAAAGTGTAAATAAATCATAAATTTTTTTATTTTTAAAATTAAAAGGAAAATAAAAATTTAAAAAAAAAAAAGAAAAACCAGAAAGGGTTTTCGTCCCACCTTCATTTCCCACCCACCCCACCCCACCCCAACAATCAGGAGGATTTCTCCCATACCATTTGCCAGTACAAACCACTAGGATTTGGACAGATAGCATTTGGGGGAGGAGAAATTGGTTTGGGCCCGCAAATAGAGGGGATAAATCATCCCTCCCCGTTGCGCGAAGACCAAGGAGGATTTCCCCCTGACTTTTGCAAAAACCAATGCTGGTTTTTACAAAAACAAGTGAGAAATTGTCCCTAGTCTTCGTGCAACTCTGGAAGGAGAGATCTCGTCCCTAGTTTGTCGCCGCGGTTCAATTTGGCAAACGGAGGGGGATGGAGAGAAAAATTCTCCTGGTGTGGTGTGGTGGGGTGGGGTGGGCCTTTTGTTTGTTTGTTTGTTTGTTTGTTTACTTTTTACTTTTTTCTTATTCTTTTTAATTATTTTAATAATAGAATGTGAATAGATTATTTTGTCTTTGTTAAATTGGATAAATTTATATCACGAGTTTAATTTTGTCGATTAACGGACCTTTAGACGAAATCTAACCAGACTCCAAAAGTTATTTTGGTTAACACATTTAGAAAATTTGGGACTTGATGACACATTTTTATTATTTTAAGTAAAAATCTGTACAAAAAAATATTTAGGATTTATTTGTATTTTGAAAGTGCTAGGGTCCCCAATTGTAATTTTTCCAATATAGTTTTTTTTTTTTTTTTTTGGTTATTTTAATTTATTTAAGTTAAGAGCAAAATTGTCAAAAAATTTATTTGGAGACCATCTGTACAAATTAATGAAAGGATGGGGACGATATCTACGAATAAAATTGAATGAAGATTATATTGTTACAAAGCTGAAAGAATGGAACTGTGAGTGTAATTAACACTAAATAAAATAGACAATTATGCACATAATAACAAACTAAAGTTTATTATGAAATGTATAATGTCTAGTCTAGAAACAAATTGACAAGTTACGATAACTAAAACTACTCACCTCCAAAGCAATTAAAAAACTACTTAGTGTGTACTTGGAATGAACGTTAATTATGGTGTTAGCCTTCCCCGCCCTTTTATCCCAAGAAAAATTCAAGGACTTTAACAAAGAAAAGTAGCAACATTTTCCCCATGGTACTCGTAGAACATGTTTAATTTGTCCACTAAGAACAACGTCTCTAGCTTAATATAATTCCTAAATACCTCATCGATCAACAATGCTAATATCAATTTGTACCTGTCACCGTGGTCACAAGCAACAAAAGAAGCCTCCAACTGATTAAAAGAGATACGCTCTAAATTGAATAACCATGTTTGTCTTAATCTGTGTTTAAAGAATACATTTTCTACTAGTAGATTCTTCGGGGTTGTCGTGACAATTGAAACCGGTTATTAATGCGTATTCTTACATTTTGAACTAGACTAATCGTCCATTAACTTTGGACCATATCTCGTTGATTTTATTCGAATGTACGGATTATTTGATTTACCAATTTTGTATTGAAATGTAGCTGTGTGTTTTGCAACAATGCAAAATGTGTAAAACATGTCTCATAGAATGTGGCCCTGTGCTCCTCTTCATAATTTTACTTTATGACCTCAATAAATCTAGTGTTGCTAAGTTGCATGATTTTCTTGGCAAACCTTTGGTCTTCCGGTACAATGTATTGCATGTACATCTACAAAATACATCAAATAATTAGTTCGATCATTATGACGAAAAAGATATGCTATACCGTTCCAATTCATAAATAGTGTTTGTACATTTCAGGGACTTTGATGAGGTATGTGCTTATCTTAAATTTGCATGCTCAAGCAGGTTGGGTGATGCCCTGAGAGGGATTTTTGGGAAAGAAGAAAACCGCTTCATCCAATTCAGGGATTTACACTCTGGAGTTGTACACAACACTGCAATCTCATCTCTTTCAAATATCTACAATCATTTAAATTATTTCACAGCTTGTTTCTTGGAACTTATTAGATGGCTTCCATATTCAGCTTGCTTAAATTATACATATTGGCTTCCTCCTTGAAAGAATATTTTATCACATGCAACTTCTCGTCCTTTTTATGTAGGTTGTGCATTTGTTCAAGGACCGACAATGGGACACTCCAACTATCGACAATCCAATTGCCGACCTATTGAATCGATAGTTGATTGTCGACAATCCAATCGAGTCGACAGTTGGACACTCAAATCGACAATAGAAGTTTCTACTATCGTTTTTGACATATGAAGAAAATGAGAAAATAAATCGACATGCAACTTTAACAATGTCAAATATCAAATCAAATTGGTCATAACAGATAGATGAAATCTAACATTTTCATTTCCAACACATCAAATAATAAAATCAAACCATTGGATGAACATATGAAATGGACAAAATAAATGCACCCTAACAAATTTAGAGTAAAATAAAAAATTAATTTGGTCCAAACTTACTTGCAATTGCGTGAGAAAGCAACTGGTTCAATAGTTCGACATTACGGTGGCGGCGGCAAAGACATCGCAATGACAGTTAAAGTGGTGACAGATGATAGATCTTATAATGTGTTTGATTCCGGCGACAACAATGGTATAATCTGACAAGGAGAAAGATAAAGACAAGAGGGCGGGTGTTGTTGTGTGAAATAGAGAGAAATGGTAAAGTTGGAGAGAGAAACATGGTAAAAACTATAGTTTTGAGGGTTTGTCAAGGGTATTTTTGAATTTTTTTTTTAAAAGAATTGACTATCTGGTTAAAACTTTTTGAAATTGGACATATTCAAAGTGAATTGAATGTGGATATTTTGTCCAATTCACTCTTTATTTATTTATTGTATTTATGCCCCAATTAAAAAAATATATTTATTTGAACATTAAAGGATAACGTTACAGTTATGTGATGTCCATTTGAAATAGTAAAATTATCAAAAAAAATATTTATTTATTTCAAAACAAACCAAAAGATAACTTCAACTTTGATTTAAAAATTTTAATTGGGTTAAATATTCTTAATGTCATGTTGTCATATTACGTTTAAATTAACATTTTGACATTGATGCCATAATCACCGATAGTAGGAGGTTTACTTCGCTACAAGTAAAAAAAAAAGTATTTCTTTGTCCGTCACTACGTATTCATCCTACCAAATCAAAACTCATATCTCTATCAATTCCTTAATTTCTCCATATTTTTCTCTATATTCATCAAAATCAAATTCCCATAAAACAAAACTCTCTCTCTCACACATTCTTTTCAACTCTTCAATCCATTAAAAATCCTAGATTCCACCGCAATCATATATTCTTTTTAATTCTTTAATCCATTAAAAACCTTTGATTCCACCGCAAAGAAAAACGATATACTAGTTTTAAAAGGTTAATGGCGTGTGTGCAACAAATGGTAGGTTGAAACATGGTGCATAACTCATGAAAGGTTGGGGACGTCGGTGAATTTACCCCTAAATTTTTCGAACCGGCGAATACATACAGCAATTACTCTAATATACACAATTTGGTGGATAATCTTATCAATGGAAGCTTCAGCCTGTATTTTCCGTTCCTCCGGTCGCTACATTTCCCATTCCCTTCTAAAAAATCCTTCTCTCGAATTCCCTTTTACTGAAATTCATTACCATCGTTCTCGATTACCGTTAACATATGCTCCTTTCTTTCGCCATACTCAATTCCATCCACACTGTCACTCTGGATTCAAATTTCCCACATCAAAAACCCATTTCCTTAATCGCTTTTTTTCCAGCACTCTGTCGACATTCCAAGCACCCCATATCTCAATTCCCCATAACCATTTTGCCCGTATTTTTTCCGGCCCAAAGGGAAAATCATTTGATTGGAATTTCGCTTTAGAAAGAGGCATTAATGCTGAAAACATTGGGATTGTTGACGATAAGAGTCCGGAGGTGACGGTTGTGTTATTGGGATGGCTTGGGGCAGAGCGCAAGCACTTGAGGAGGTATGTGGAGTTGTACAATGAGATGGGGATTCATACTGTTACATTTGTGGCTTCGGTGAGGGATGTGCTGTCGTTTGATTTAGGGAGGAGATTGGAGGAGAGGATTGCAGGGTTGACTCGTGAGCTCGCGTCATGGTTGTCTGAGTCGGAAAATGATGGCCGGGAACGGTTCTTGATCTTCCACACCTTTAGCAATACGGGTTGGCTAGCGTAGGTCGATTGATTCACCTCTTGGTTTCTTTTTCTTTTGCAATAAATAACATGTTTTACATTGTTGTGTCCCACAAGTGTGGCATGCATTTTTGTCAGTTAAAAAGGATGCTTTATTATTTACCAGTGAAGCTATGTTTCCTGGTTTTGGAGTTGAGATTAAGTGTGTTTGAAATGTAACTTTTGTTTGGGAATCTTGGTTCTGTTTGTGCTATCGTGGGCAGGTACGGTGCCATTCTTGATAATTTGAAAGAATGGGAAGATTTATTGGGGATGATTAAAGGATGCATTGTGGACTCAGGAGGAGACCCAAATATAGATCCTAAGGTTTTTGTTCGATTTCTTTCAATGATTTAATTCTTCGCTCTACATTTTTTCAGAAAGTGGTTTATTTGATTTATCCTGATGGCAGCTAGATATGCTATTCGATTATTGGACTTGAAGCAGTATTCAGTTGATAATATGTGGAGTTATGGCTTCCCTTTATTTATCTAGAATAAGGGTGAAAGATTAAATTTGATGAAAATGAAAAAAAATATTGATTTTCTTATGAAAATAACGGGTGTTTATACTTATCAATTGCATCTGTATGTTCATTTGTAAGATCGTAGAGGAGGTACAAACGTTGACATCTTTGCTTTTGTTAGGAAACACTTGATTGGTGTTTTGGACTAACTAGAAAAAGGCCATTCTGACCAATAGGAAAATGGATAATAATTTTAACTCTCTTCAGCCTAGTTCAATATATTAGAATGGTTAACAATTGTTAAATGTTAATGATTCGGACCTGAGCAGCAACTTTAAGGGCCTAGTGAAGATGGATAAATTACTGGTGCCGTATATTAGGTTTAAAAAATGAGTTTTTGTAATAAAGGCAATTTTATTTCTCCTCCATGTGTAATTATGGGGGTAAGGTTGTTTATCTCCCTTCCTTTTGTTCTTTTATTTTAATGATTTAATCTATTGACAAGTTGGGTTCACGCCATACCCCACCTAGGCACAGGTGGAGTTGGGTATAAAAAAGAAAATAAATAAAGTGTCTACTTTGTTGTCACCATTTTTTCACTTCAATGCATGGATGGGGTCAAAGAATTAAAGCCGTGAAACCGCTGCTGTGATGAGCAGAGATAGAGGTATAGATTCTTTCTGCACATGATCCATGCTAATTTGCAGTGCTAATGTTTCTCCTTCTGAGAATTTAAGCCACAAAGCTGATCTATCTCTGTCAACCTTGTCTTGTTTCTTTGAATTATCCCTTTTCCTGGCTGTTTTCACTTACAGTGCACCGATGCACAGTCACTTTACTCTCTTAGGCATGGATGAAATTTTGAAGCTTTCCAATTGCGCTCGTGACTTCATTTATTCAGTTAAAAAGTTGACTGTATGTTTATTGCAATAAGACAAGAAAATGAGAGAAGAGTTGGTAGCGTTGATGAAAGTATTATAGCTCTACAGTGATACACATTATCACTTGTGGTAACATGCCTGGGTATCACATAAGATTAAGGGAAGGGGATATTTTTGCTGTAAGATTTGCTTCTAATGTGGATTCAGCTTACTATGTGGACCCAAAAGAAAATGTGTAAACATAGTGTGGGTACATGGGTGCGAGTGGCTTTTTAAAGTATTTGTCCATGTATGCTTTTGCAGATAAGTCAAGGAACAACTTTGTTCGTTACAACTTTTTAAGCTACAACATATTTTTTATTTGTGATGTCTCTGGCATGCTTTCTTGTAATTTGTTTTTCTTGAAAGTTCGGAGGCATTCCTTTGCCTTCACCAGTCTAACAGTGTTTAATCATCGATAAACTGAGAAAGACACTAGACTCTTCAAAATTTCATATATGTCAAGCAAATGAACCATTACATGAAATTACAGGAGAGGGTGATTGAGCAAAGACTGAGGTGTAAGGCAAAGTCTCAGAATATTATTTTGACTTTATGCGAGGGAGATCGACTAAGGAATTCATTCACCTATTTAGAAGATTGATGAAGTTTAGGGAAAAAACAATATCTTTATATGTTTTTTGTTGATTTACAAATAGCTGGACCCCAATGGAAGTTTTACAATGACTGTTAAAGAGAAACAAAATTTCTATTATGTATCAATAATTCAATATTATTAAGGTTATGTATGATAGACAATCACCAGCAAGAGATTTAGTCGCCTCAGTATTATAGAATTTCATGTTACTGTAAGCTTGCATCAAGGTTCTGCCTTGAGTCCCTTTCACTTTAGTCATGGATGTGCTTATAGACATATAAGACGAAGTTTTTTGTTGTATGTTATTTGACAATGAAATAGTTTTAGCTGCTGACACTAGAAGGGGGTCAAATTAAGTTACAATTATGGAGTCTAAAGGTTTCAGGCTAAGTAGAACTAAGACAAAGTACATGTTATTGATCACTTTGGTGTTATAGATAATAGAGCCACTATGGACGATTGTGTTGTTTCAAAAAGTATTTCTACAGGTATTTAGGTTCGACTATTAACAAGAATGAGGACTAAATATGAAGTAACATGTATAGGATTAGGGCCGATTGGATGAAATGGAGAATTGTTATAGGAATTCTGTACGGTACGAAGATGCTTATAGGTTAAAAGGTCAATATTACATAATAGTCATTAGACTTACTTTGTTTGATAGTTCAGAGTGGCGCGTTTTTAAATGACAAAATGTTCAGAAGATGAACACAGCTGAAATAAAGGTGGTAAGATGGATGTGAGATCATACTAGAATGAATACGATAAGATATGAGAATATATGCCTACAATTTCACGTAGTTAAGTGGTTGGGACATGTCTATAAAAGTGATGCAATCACAGTAGAACATATTAGAAAAGAAAAGGGAGGGTAGACCAAAACTCGGTTGTGGTTGCTAAAGATCTAGTTGTTTTAGATCTTCTACTAGATGTAGCAATGAATGAACAGAACAAAGTAACAAAGAATGATCTATATAGCCTACCCAAAATTTCTTTGAAATAAGGTTTAGTTTACCATTGCTGTTGTATATACCAGTCATTATGGTTATAGAAAGGAACATAGATGTTAAGTTGGACCAACTACAGAAGTATTGCCATCTAGTTACATTATTCTGTCAATTGTTTTATCTGCTTTCTTCTGTGCTGTCATTCTTGTTTTCTTCATTTCTTTTGATTGCATGTTTGTAAGCTTTACTGTTTGGCATCTGGTTATTGTTACCATGTAGAAATGGTGGAATAATAATCATTTTGGTCACATAAATTTTCTGAAAGTCCACAGAATATTATGTCTGTTCTCCCTTAAAAATATCCCTTTGTATGATTGTGCAAAGAGGACTGCATGCTTAGAAATCCATTTGACCATGTTAGGTATGGGCTGCTGGATTTACTACAGCCCTGTTGAAGAAAAGCAGTTCCGCTACATATCCTTCAAGTGATGCAGGAGGAAGAACTGAATTAGGAAGCGGAATAAACGAATCAAAGATAGTACAAAAGGAACCTTTGTTGATTGAAACCTTGTTTTTATCTGCATTCGAGAGGCTCTTCTCGTTCCTTCTTAACTTGCCCGATGTAAACAAGTACGTATTCCCCTCCATGTACTTCATTTCTATATTAGTAAGTGGATAGAGCCAATGCCAAAACCCCCACTACACTATCGGGTAGGAGCCTAAAAACTCCTATCCCAGCAGAAGTGGTTTAACTAAAAAACAAAAACATGTACGTATTCATTGAAACCTCTTTATTTTTTCATGCTTTAAGTAACTTTTACTTATGTTCTTAAGCTCAGCCCACACGCTCTAAATCTTTGAGATAATTGCTGTTTTTATCCATCAGGAGGTTGATGAGGATTGTTTCTGCCCTTACAAAGAACCAGCCTCTCTGTCCTCAACTATATCTGTATAGTACAGCAGACAAAGTCATTCCATTTCAAGCAGTAGAATCATTTATTGAAGAGCAGAGGAGAATTGGGAAACAAGTAAGCTCTTTTAACTTCGGTTCGTCTCCTCACGTCGACCATTACCGGAATTTCCCCGATGCTTATACATCACAGCTTCACACGTTTTTGAAGGAATGCTTATTTGTGGTTGGAAAATTATAGAAATATCCAAAATGCTGATTCTCATGGTTTTAACTGTGGCAGAATTCTTGGTTGTTTCTCTCTCAGCGACATTTCCATAATGCGGTAGTAAGCTTTATAGTTTACAATAGTATGAAAAAATGTTGTTACTCCCAATATCAAACATTGTTTTTCCTCTCACTTTTCCTTCCTTTTTTTATTTACTTTTTCATTGAAATTGTTTGCTTATTTTACCCTTCGAAAAGTGACTTTTAATAGTTAAATAGATGTAATCATCTACTGAGTACTCAAGTTCTACAAGATTCAAATGTTAAGCAATAAAGGTTGATTCAAATGCTACATTATGATAAGTTCGTGACCTCTATTGTAATTTTCCCCAATCATTTAAACTAGTTTGTACTTGACAGATTTCTTTTAGGGTGGTTATTTTACTATTCAGTTTTATTATGTTAAACTACTTTTAATTGTACTAAAAGGTCCTAATTTTTGTTTTTTATTGCACTTATATCTTCATTTTATTTTTCGCTTTCTTATCATTCTCTTCAATTAATTAGCACATTTGGTCCTTGGATAATAGTTTTTGTTCAAATATTTTGTTAGAGTGCTTAAACATGAAGAACAAATATTATGTTACACTTTTGTATTTATTTATTTATTACTTATTTTTAAATATAAGGAGCAAATAAGTCATTTTATATTCTCATAACAGACTTTAAGAAATTGTAATTAGAGATAATATGTGTTAATTAAAGATAAGTTGAGAATAAGAATATTATGAAAAAAGAGGTTAGAAATATAAGTGTAACTATGAACAAAGGTTGAGAAATTTTAGTCTAATTACAAAGTGATGCAACAAAACAAAAATATAATCCTTTATTTTTTATTTTTAACATGTACTAGACGTGAACTTTCACTATGTTGACTTTGTCTTTTGGCTTTTTAATGAATTATTTTATTTTTCATCCTTTTTCACACAAATCAAGTAATTACTAATTATCTATTCACGCGCGAGACTCACATGTCACTTTAACATCAATTTGGACAAAGCAAGTCCTTTTTAACATATAGTTGATACAAAAGTGAAAGGTAGGAACTCATTTGCCCAAATGCTGGTCTAGACATTCAAAAAACAAATCAATTTAAATAAAATAAAACAAGTTTGGATTATCAATATATATAGTTCAATTAAATGTAACATACTTTTTAAACTTTAAAATTATATTTAATATTTATTTTAAATTAAAAAGTATAGTAGTTATAAATTAAAAGTGAGTGGTTACAAATTTCTCTATAAATAGGACATGGAGTCCAAGAGGAGAACTTTTGAAAGTACAAGAGGAAAAACCACAAGTTCAGGAAAAAATCCGAAGTTTGGATGAAAAAGAAAGGAAAATCTCTCAAATCTAAAGTTCGAAAAATCTCAAGAACAAATCAAAGTAAATCCAAGAAGATCAAGTCAAGGAAGATTAAACTCTTCTTCGAAAATTAAATCAAAACCTTAAAGATTCAAACCAGTCGAGTTCCTAACAAGTCTTGATGTCCATGATTCAAGCCACGTGGCCCCTCATCTTCAATGCCCGGATCGTTAATCAGAAGATTCTACAACTACGCAATCACAAGAAGATCATCCACTTTGTATTTATCAAAATTTCAATTTGTAATAATTTATGTATTTTTAATACACAAAATTCGTTGTACAAATTTCTTAGCACGTCCAGTGGGATTTTTTGTCCTCTCATCTTCCAATTATGTGAAATCTTCAAGTTTCTACTATTACATCAAAAATGGCAAGAGAAAAGGCAAAACAAACTGTGACTTCTTTTGAAGAGATACTTGATTTTCCATGCAACATGAGCTTTGACGAAGACCAGGGAAACTCATTTGGTTTCACAACTGAGGAAGTTCTCTAACAAGGGCAAGGTTAAAATCTTCCAAGTTCAAGAAGTCGAACTCCTCCTCGTTAGAAAAGTCTAGGAACTTGCCAAAAATTTCTAGTTCCGCTTTCCTGTCTAGTTACACATCTATGTCCAGATCCACACATGCAATTTATCTATGAAAATGGGATAATTATAACTCATCTATAGAATCCCTCGAGCCGGTGATGGTCACGAAAATGACGCATGGCCTTGATGATCGAATTCAAAAAATGCTTAGCCATTTAAAAGTTGACAAAATCGCTAGAAGAAAAAGATACACAAATTACTGCGCTTGTGCACTGATTAAAATTGCAAAGTCCATTGATGGAAGGCAATCCAAAAAAAGCATGCTCTTCCAAAACTAAAGATTTGGAAGTCCAAGAGTACCGGCAAAAAAAAAAAGATTTGCATGATCGGACTATGGTGCAAAAATGTGTTGCGCAACACTACTTAACTGTCTGTGGGCTCTCTTTCTGTCCAACAACTCCAACACATGATTGTTGACACCATTCGTGCCCAGTATGGTGGTTACTACAGTCTTCATTGATTTATGTCAAGCTCTACAGCCGTCGAAATGACGAAATGAAGATGTCGTTTGGCTACCAACCCCTCAAGTTCCAATGTTTTGATGGAAATGGGAAACCCAAAGCAACATGTGGCCCATTTCATTGAAACATGTAACAATGCTATCACCTACAATGACACCATGGTGAATAGTTTGTACGATTCCTCAAAGGCGCATTGTTCGAATGGTATACAGAGTTATCAGCTAGATCAATTGATAATTGGGATCCATTGAGTGGGAGTTTCTAACACGCTTCTATAATGCTAGATGGACATTCAGCCTTCTGGAACTTACCCGGACAAATCAAAGCAAATAGGAGCCAATATAGAGTATATTGAACGCTAGAGAAGTCTTGTTCTTAACAACGAAGAACGCATCAACAAAGCATCATCTATTGACATGTATGTCCAAGGCATGTATTTAGGACAACTTTATAATCTCCAATCAAATATGCCTTACTTTTTTGAAGAGTTGGCCACACGTGCCTATGATTTAGAAATCCAAATTGCAAGACACAGAAGTTACTTGTCGAGTGATTCACATGATAAGAAAGATCCCAAGAATGAAATCAAGAGGGATGGTAAGTCAAGTAAGCCTAAAGAGGACATGACAATTTCCACTACTCTCGCAAAAATTATTTTCCAAAATCAAGTTCAAATCTGGGTCCAAAGCCAAAACCAGAGTTTAGGCCTAACAAAGCACAAGTCCAAAAGAAGGGCCTTTTGTCTCTGAAGGAACTTGAAGAAAAAGAATATCCATTATCTGAATTTAAATTTTTGGGATTCTAGATCAACTTCTTGAACATAAGATAATCATCCTTTTAGCACAAAAAGGTCGAAATAGGCTGGTCAAGTTGATCATCCTATATATTACAAATTTTATTGAATTATTAGTCATCCAGTAGAGATATGTTTTGTGCTGAAAGATTTTATTGTCCACTTAGATAAAAAAAAGATCAAACTTGAAACTAGTGAAGATCCAATTGCCAGTTGTTCGATAGTGTCATTTGGATCATTTGATCCAATTCTCATTTCAAAATAATGACTGACATTTCCTCACACATATGATGCTGTAAAGTCCTTGTCCGAGGCGACTGAATCTGGACCTCAACTTCCGAAAGGAATTATTTTGGTAAAATTCAAAGTAGACGGAGAAGTCACAATCACATATGTCCATCCAAACATGGTCAAACCAGATAGCTGTAATCACCCAAATTTCTATGAAATCATATGATTTAAATGTTTGGGACTCTAACTCCGAGTCCAAAGATGAAATTGGTGGTTAATGGTCTACCTTCATAAGTAAAAAAGAGAAATACCGGAGGTCAAATGAAACAGGTAAAAAAATATCTTCTTTTCTACCTCTTGCAAGACCAGCACTTGGGGCATGGGGTACAAAAGTTCAATCCATTGAACAAGTATCATTAGAAGAAAGTCATGAGGCATGGACTCTCGTGGAAAGAGGTCACCAGAAAGCTCTACAACTTCCAAGTCTAGGCATCTATGATAAAAAATCAAGTCTGAGAAGAAGGCCAAGAAACATTCAAAAGTAAAATCCAAAGTTAAGGCAAGAGCAGCCACAAAATCAATAGAAGTGGAGGCTATATCACATGCTTCTTCTAGACATGTAACCTTGGAAGACTATTTTTCTGAAGGTTTCTTTAACGAAGAATGTTTCATCTCCAATGTTAACAATGTAGATGGAGGAAGTGAGTAAAAAAAAATGTAACAAGAGAGAGTTTGAAGCTGAGAAAAAGGTTATTTCTCAACTCAATAACATTCCTTCCAGCACGAGCCTGGCAGAGGTTCTTAGTTTCTCTTTTGATGATCGTATGGCTCTAATTATAGTATTGATTGATCTGGAAGCTTATAAAGTTCTGGAAGCAATTAAATCTACAACTTATACAGGAAAAATACTGGAACAAATTAAATCTGCAACTTACCAAGACAGGCCACCATCACGTCAATGACGATGATTTACAACTTGAATCTCGTTTGCATAATAGACCACTATACGTCAGTGGTTATATCTGATAATGTAAGATACATCAAATAATAATTGATTGCAGCTCTGCTGTAAACATTATGCTAATCAAAACAATGAAGAAGATTGGAATAAATGTTAGTGATCTATCAAAGATCAATATTATGATTCAAAGATTCAACCAGAAGGGCCAACGAGCTATTGGCATGATTTACTTGAAGCTAAAAACAGGATAATTAATTTCTCAGCTCTATTTCATGTCATTGATGCCAAAACATCATATCAGTTGCTCCTTAGACGTGTTGGCTGAATGAAACTGGATTTGTGCTTCAAGTTGGCATCAATATTTTAAGTATAACCGAAATAGAGAAGTCAAATATGTGGTAGATGTGTCAAAACTATTCTTCAAAGAAGAATCTTATTTTGCTGACGCCAAGTTCTACTTAAAAGGCGAAGAGTTTCATTTAATAGGATTTTATGCAGTCGAATTTGAAAATAAAGATGATGCAAACAACAATAGCCAAGTTATTGCGGCTCCGCCTCATCAACTCATGACAGTTAGATCAAAACTTACGTGTGATAGGGATGGCAAAAAAACCCGTCCCCTCGCCCCGCCGAGTAATAGGGGCGGGTTTGGGGCATAATTTTCTGCCCTCCCGCCCCGCGACCTGCTCCCTCAATTTTTTTTTTTTAAAAATCATAAAATATAGTAGAAATTATAATTTTCACTAAAATTGGACTAAAGAAGAATCAAATCCGGGTTGAAACTTATTAACTACCAACGTTAACCACTAAACCATAACCCAAATCTTATAATTTTTTTGTTTTGTTTGGTACAAATATCTAAAAAATTTGTATTTCTTTTTTTTTTTAATTTTTTTTTCAGTTTAACAAAAAAAAATTAACTAGGACAGTTGGCGGGTCAAAGGGCCGCCCCGCCCCGCCCCGCCCCGCTGACATCCTTATGTGTGAGGCATTCTCCAAAGACAAACAACCTCAAACGACATCAGTAGATATTAAGGTATTGAGAAAAGAATTAATGATATATAACATTCCTATATTAGCTCTGTTCCATCAACTTATTATAGTTCTAGAGACCAACAAAGTTTCTGCATATGTTCCGAGTATAGTAAAGCTTTATATCTCTAACCCATTCAAACAAAACATGCCACATGCTAAAGGATATGGAGATACGATACAAACTTTCAAGTAATGTTATAATCTGAAAGTCAAGAAGTTGTTCGAGAATGCTGGATTTGGAAAAGGAGAAACTCGTAAACTAGGTGATCTTGATGTCGTTCTCTTAGGTGAACGTGTTCCTACATATACTGATGGATAATTTATATCACAACCAAAGTATAAATTGAGAAATAATCCAGATCCACCAAGACGGATTAAAATCAAGAATGTTTCTTCAAATCCAATTATGATTCAAATCTATGAGACTGTTGATGAAAAGCCAGAAGAGTCATGACCTTGGGTATTTGATCAAATTCAAAGTAAGAATGTCAGAGTTTCAGTATCAAAAGGCTAAAAGAAGAGTCTTTCACACCAGTTGATCCAAGAGGTAAAGTAGCCGTCTTTGAAATGTTAAGTGGCGATTCTTCCACGTCTGCTCCAGTTGATGAAAATGTACGAGCTCTTTGAGAATCATCTCAAAGACAATATGCATTTTCTCAACTTGGAGTTAAAGTTTATAGTTCCACTTTAAAGCCTCAACAGTCAAGAAGAAGACACAAAAATCGGAGAGCCATCTCATTTCAAAAAAAGTGATGGAGATAAAGAAGAGGTACTAGTTAATCACATTCCTTTCAAAGAAACTTCTAATTGGGAGTCTGAATTTGAAAATTAAGCCATGACAAATGAACCAGAACTAGCTCCACCAACATTTGAAGTACGAAGACAAGCTACTGTGGATGATTTTAAGTAGTTGAACTTAGGAAGAGAAGGAGATCTTGTGCAAGTGTTTGTGAGTGCTCTTCTCAGTAAAGAGGAGAAATCCGAATACTTCAACTACTCCAGGAATACAAAGACATGTTTCCATAGTCTTACAAGAAAATGTCAGGGTTGGATCCTAAAGTTGCAGTGCATTATCTTGTAGTAAGGCATGATGTTCACCTTATCAAACATCTCCAAAGAAGATTCTGACCAGAATTGGTTCTTCAAATTGAAATAGAGGTCAGCAAACTTATTAAAGCAGGGTTCATATGCGAAGTCAAGTACCCAACTTAGATTGCTAATATTGTTCCAATTAAGAAAAAGATCAATTACGAGTTTGTGTTGACTTTCGACATCTGAATCAAGTTTGTTCGAAAGATTACTTTTACTTCTAATAACAGAGTTGATAGTGGATGCTACTACCGGATACAAAGTTCTATCTTTTCATAGGGGTCTTCGGGTTACAATCAAATCCGAATGAATACAAAAGACGAAGAGCTTACGGCGTTCCATACTCCTAAAGGCAAATATTGTTACAAAGTCATGCCGTTTGAATTGAAAACTGTCGGAGCAACTTATCAACTTGGCGATTTAAAAGATCTATCATAATTACCAAAAAAAAAAAAAAAACCAAGGGGCAAGTTCTAGCCTAAATGAAATGATCTATTTGTTGTTACTCACGTGTTCACCTATAGAACATACAAGATTGTGGACAAAGATGGACGGCAAATTGGACCGATTAACGGAAATTTTTGAAGTATTTTTATGCTTAAAGTAATTTTTTCTATATAAGCAAAAAAATGTAATGTTCTTGGCCCGCAAGAGGATAAACTGTGAACGATTCTACAAACTAAAAAAAGTGTTCTTGTAATGAACTACATTAGACTTGGTCACTTTTTAGGTACGTAGGTAGCTTGGATAAAAAAATAATCCAAGTTCAGTCAAAATCAATAAACTTTTTATTTTTCTTTATTTATCTTTGCATTAAAAAAATGATACAAAAGAGATAAAAAAGAGTTCATCTATAAAAAAAATGATTAATCAAAGTTCATACAATTTATAAAAAAAAAAAGGAAAAAGAAGAAGAAATATAAAGTTTTAGCTCATAAAAACTAGTCACTGTCAACCAGTTGCAAGAAGTTGTCTTCAAGAGCTTTTCTTTTCTGGTCGAAGGATTCCACTTTGACGGTGTCTCTAACTTGTTCTTGTTCCAGCGTGACCTTTACATCTTCAATTTTATCCAGATTTTCCTTATGAGTGTGAAGTTCACCACGAAATTTGTCCACTTGGGAAGTTAATTCGCCAATCTTATTTTCCAAATACTCCAATTACTGATCCATTTCTTTTGAAGTTGGAGTTTTGTTTTCTTTTGGAAAGATAAGCATAAACTCTTTTGAGAAATATTTTCATACACCTCGTCAAAGGTGCTGGATGTGTTCAAAATGACTTAGTGATCATGTTTTGAAGTGTCGGATTGCTGTTAGCCCACCACGTCCTAAGGCTGAAAAAATCATTTTTTTTTTAAATATCCATGAATGACTTCTGAAGACTAATTAGTCATGGCTTCTCGAAAAGCATCTTTTAGAATATGAGAATCTTCGACGATTCTAGGTAAAGGTCTAGACATGGCAAAACAAATTGGTGCAACCCTCTGACTATTTACATTTGGAGGCAATGTAATAGCTAAAGCCCATATGAACCGAGTAACACAAGCTTCTTGTCTAGTCTCCGGGAAGTTAATTACTAAAGTTCCAGAATTCGTTTCTTCCTCATCATTGATATTTGCCAGCTTGGATGCTAAAATACCACCACTAGTATGAGTAGGTTATTTGCATGAAAGATCTTTTGAACCATTAATGCTATCAATTCCATCAAATGCGTTAATCACGTCACGATTCTCACTAGTATGATCTAGTCAAGGGCTTGGACTTGTAAAGAAATTCAGCCCATCGGGAACTTTTGGAAATCCGACGAAGCAAAGGAAAAAAAATGAAGGAAAATTTGCACCGATGTATCAAACACATAGGTAAAATAATAACAAACATATCATCACTTTGAACAGCTTGAGGTTTTGTTGATCGTATTGATTGCTTTTGACGTAATACTTGAGAAAGGGAACCTGAAGTTAAGTTTTGATATATCAAATAAGATACAAGTAGTAGGCTAAAAGGAAAATTTTCAAAAAAAGAAGGAAAAAAAAATATATAATTACATACGTGATTTCCCGAACTTATATCTTTTGGAGTTAGAGTTGATGCAAGTGTTTGAGATACTTGATCTCTAGGATTGCTCTTGTCGGGGACCGAAATTGTATCAGATATCTTATCTACATGCTCTAGAATAGAAGTGGGCTTCGTTGAAATGATTGTGATTTTAATTTTCTTGATACTTCCTTCATTTAGAAGGTTTTGTTCCCTCTTCCAAGAACTCTCTTAGAAAATATATTTGGAGGGTTTAGCTCTTTGGTTTTATCCTTACTCGCTTGCTATGGAACAACTAGGTCAAGAGCAAAATTAGAACTCTCACTAGATGATAAAACATGAAGTGAAATCTTGATCAGGCTTGGCAATACTTTGTTATTCCACAAGTCCTACTCTGTATCAACTTGAAGTTGTATGTCCTTGGTATACTATGGAATATTAAATGTTGATCCACTATCTCTCCGAGTTATAGATAACCAAACACGATCCAAATTGGTTAGATTACTTAAAATGTTCATCTTCTTGAGTGATCCAAGAAGTTTTTGCTTGAAGCATAGTTTCCATGCAAACCTATGAGGATTATACGCTTCAAGGAGGTAATGAGAAGATCTTCGACGATGAGAAACAAATCCAGGCAGATATTCATAAAAAATTGCACTGTCCTTCGATCTCAAGTCATTATTCGTACGCAACACTGTGAAAAGGATATAGAGTGATTGGATTCCAGCAAAAATCCTTAAAGTTCATTCGTCCACGGATAAGATTTCAACCATCAATTGCGTCCATTTTTCAATGTTGGAAAGCATTTAAAGTTCAGCATATTTTAAGATAGTTAGACGATCAATGCTACCATAAATACCTCATATAAAATAAGTTGCAGACAAACATAAAGGAAATGTCCAGGAAATGAATATGGAATCAAACCAAGGTTCGGCATGCTCCACAATTTGATGTTTGTGTAAGTCCTTTATAAAGGCTGGCAAAGATAGGATAAACCATACTGTAAGTAAATCTGGTAACCATCTTGGAAGCCGTTTTAAAAGTTTCAACTCTAATATATTTGTCTATGGAAGGAAGGATGAAGCGACAAAGCCAAATGAAAAAGATAAGTTGCTATTTCTAACCCACGTTCTTCCTAAATTGATAAAGACAAGGATAATTCACCCGAATGACTTCGATCTATGCAAAAAATATCATTTGGTTTGTCTACAACCACGTCTTTATATTTTCTTTGGTGGATTTTGCTGACTTTTTTTCTATGGATTTAAATCCATGTCATCCTTATACAATTTGTTCTGTCGAAGATTTTGAATACAACCTTTTTATCAGAACTAGGAATCAATTTAATCAACATGATTAATGTGGTCAGATGTCTTCTCATCAACTAGTGAGAAAAACATTAAACAAATATTGACAAGACTAGGGAAACAGATCCGTCAACTCTGAAAGGATTGGGACTACTTCTTCATAATATTTACCCAATATTGAAAGATCAGAAATATCCCAAAGATCTCAAAGAGAAATACTAATTTCAACACATGCAGTTACAAAAGTATTGTTTTCTGGACCCCAAACCTCGCAAAGGGCTCTATAGGCAGAGTTTAGGTGATGATAATATTTTGCAGCAGAACGGACGACAAAAGCTAATTCGCGAAGATTCCTCTTATGAATGAGTTTTTTAATCCAAGTATACCACTCCCAAACTTTTGGAAGATATGAAATTTCTCCAAGGTTGACTCTGTGCCTCCCCATCGTATTTTCGTCTTCTTGATTCTCTAAAAAATTATTGTCCTTGGAATAAATTCCATGTTTTGAGAGTGGTAGGCAGAAGACATAGAAGAGGACGCTGATTGCTCGAACGACTAGACTAGAAAGCACCTGAGTTCTCACAACATTCACTAAGGATAGACATGTACAATTCTGGCAAGTGTTGTGGAATGATAAAAGGAGAAAGATATGTCATTGCCTTAAAGGTGTAGAGTCTAAGTTCACTCTGTACATTGGGCTGAGCGTGGTACTTCAAATCAGTATCTCAAAAGCAAAGGTAATTTTTACCTTGATTTTTGAGCTTGATAAATTCGTGTATATCTGAATTCACCTTATTATTCGAGTTTGATCTAGCCAATCCTACTAAATAAACAAATAAAGAAAAGAAAGAAATGTGTCTTTAGTTTAAATAGTTATTTGCAATATATCTTCCAAGTCTTTCACAATTTAGTACAAGTCTCCCAAATGTACATATAGCTTGCACTCTTGGACTATGAAAGTTTCGGTCCTTGGTCCTCAACATAAAATGCCTTGGATCATGAAAGTTTTGTTCCTTGGCCCTCGACATAAAATGTTTTGGAATTTAAGAGTTCTGGACATTGATTTAGCCTAGAAGTATTGGAGCCTGTTCTTAAGCGCGAATTTTTGAACCTCAAAATTTATGGTGTGCTTCAAGAGTCATGTCAATCACAAACAAAAAATGATTTAAAAATAAAAAGAAAAATATAAATGAAATGTTTGACCTGAGAAAAAAAAAAACCCAAACCCAAAACACATACACGAAACACAATTATCAACACGTAATAACACAAACACACAACATATTAAAACCTATGCACTGACCCACCTAAAACACATGCATAATCATTATACATCATAAAACACATCCCGACACTCATTGCAAGAAGCTTATCCTACTTTTAAAACTTCAAAATTTAATTTAAATATAATAATGTAGAATAGTTACAAATTGAAAGTATGTGTTTATACATTTCTGATTTCTCAATAATTAGGACATGAATCCAAGAGAAATGAGATGTTTTGTAAGTACAAGAAGAAAAAATCACAAATCCTGTAGGAAATTCAAAGTTCGGAGGAAGAAGACAAGAAAATTTCTCAAATCAAAAGTCCGAAAGATCTCAAGAAGATCAAAATCTTTTTCGAATCAAAGCAAGTCCAATAAGATCAAATCCACAAAAATTAAAATCTACTTCAAAAATCAAATCCAAACATAGAAAATTCAAGCCAATCAAATTCCCAAGATTCAAGCTACGTTGCCCCTTGTTCTCAACACTCGAATCGTTAATCAGAAGATTTTACAACTATGTTGCCACAAAAAGATTTTATTTGAATGAAAATGTCTAATTCTGCAGATTTTAATCAGAAGATTTTACAACTATGGGACGGATCATTCAAGTGATGCTACAGTAAAATGTCTAATTGAACATGCCGGCACAATGTCGTGAAGAACTTCATTATCCTTGTCTCGGGTCGGGGATGGAAAACATGGCCTACTTTAAACCTCTCCTCGGAGCTCCCAGGTTCCGAGCAAGAAGGGAAAGAGGGTAGGGAAGGCCTTTTTTGTCAAGGCTAAAATTGACATTTCGGTGTGCAAAAAGGCCAAAAATCAGTTAGTGACATATCGCCGTACAAGAAGGCCTTCTGAAAAATTCACCTTGGAATAATTTATTTATATAGAGATACATTATATATGACATAATACATCATCAGTAAATTCTTTGCCTATTTTATTTGCTCCTGATGGCTTAACAAGAAACAGATCTTAGAAGGCAAGAAAATTGAAACACAAACTCAACCGCACTTCAAGCCAGGCTTAGCAGTTGTGTAGCAGTCCAAGATTGATTAGGTTCAAGTTCAACTTGTCCGATCTGTAGTGTTCACGGGAAAAATAAAGAGAAAAACAATATCCAGCAGTACGTAATAAGCAGTAACGAGATCAAATTAACACGAGCATTTGAATTGTTGGATCATAAAGAAACTAGCATGCAAAATTTATATTATTCCGAGATAGTGAGACCGTCTAAATGAATTCTCAACTCATAGATTGAAAATGTACATGCAGCATCCAGAGAGAAAGGTTTATGCATTATAAGAGTAGATAAGCAATGGATTAATCAGTGAACATGAAAATAAGGGCTCTCATACCTTGGCATTTTCGACGCATACAAAATCTTTGTAGCACGCTTCCATACTCAGATGCGGATTCCACAGAACAGCATCGGACCAACTGCATTAGAAGGATGAGAAAACAAGCGAAAGAAATGAATAAATCTAGTGAAAAGAAAATAAGCATACAAGCATCGTATAAGGTTTCAATTTACTTTGTGTTCTTGACAGTAATTTTATCGCCCAAACCATTATCCAGTTGTAATTCTTCAGGAGCATCAAGGTAAACGCAATCTACGAATCCAGGAAATGCGACAATATCCCTGGCTCATGAAAATAAAGGTTAGAAGTAGATCTTAGAACTGTAAACATGGGTGTTGGAATTGGGGTTCATATTCATATTACACGTCGATTAAGTACAAGAAAGAAAATATAATAAAAAATAAAAACAATAGAGAAGTATATTTTATCTGAAAATAACATAGTGTGAAAAAATAAAATATAGTTTTCAAAGTAGGCAAATATCGAAGTTAGTTAATATTCCAATTTATGCAAAAAAGTGATGTACTGATGTTTGACGGTTTCACATCGTATAGTAATAGCATAGTTTATCCACTCAATGCATGTTTGGTGCGCATTACTTCATACCATGCCATCAATACAAATATTAAAGATTTTAACTTCTTTAGTAATATCGAGTAATGTCCAATTCTCTTTATAAAACATGCCATCAATGTATAGGCAATTGTAATTAATTGAAATTTTTAAGCAACAATGATAAGTTTTTTTTTTCTTCTCGTGTTGAGTTGTATGGTGTTCATACTGACCTTTCCTCCTTACCCTCCACTGGGTTTTTAGGATCAGGATCCTTGTTCAGTGTTTTGCAACCTTTTAAGCCTGCAACAGATGCCCCTGTTACAGAAGCCTGCATGAGAGAAACTAAATAATGTGAAATTTTAAGATTTTACTTCGAGGATGTAGCCAATTAAAACATATAATAGACGTATGACGTGTTTAGTAGGAAGAATTGCAAAGCACTAAACAACATTAAGGAAGAAAAAAAAAAGTAAATATTGTTCGTTTTATTGTCCTGTCTAATCTAGTACTCCATACCAAATATGCACATAAACTACTCTAGAGTCTTATGTAATAGTGTAACCTCACTTACATCCTTATTTTATGGTCACTTCATGGTTCCACCATTACAAGAGACCATATTCCTCCCTAAGACAGAAAAAGTCCAACAACGATTTTTACATGGTACTTATCTGTAAATTGCTTCATCTAGGATTCTTGAACTTCAATAAGTATTAAACCTACACCTATGTTAAGCTTGGAAATAGAAAATTGAATATACAAACCACATAACCACAAATTTTTTATTTGTGTTTCCAAAATATGTAAAAGTGATACTTACACGAAAGTATGTATGCAGAGCAGTGGTAAATGAAAATGGTTTTTCATCAGTATTTGTTATTCTTAATTCTGTTGAGAGAGTATTTCTATGTAGAGTGACCTGCAATATAGTAACCAGAAAAACACGAATTAGTAGCTTATCAAGTAATAAAATAATATCCAAACCGTGGCAGTATTTTAGGCATAGCCTAGAGACTTACAATATATATGAATCGGTAACTTACTAACCTTGTATAGAGCTAGAAAACTGTAATCCCACATGGAACGGCTGTATGGACTATCTTTCAGCTCCAGAGTGATCACGGGACTTCCTTCTACATTTTCAGAATTAACAAGGGACCAGTTCACATTCCTTGCAAATCCATGCTGTGAATCATGATGACATCCTTAAGCAAGAGAACGACATGAAAGACTGAAGAGACACCTTAAAATGTTGACAAATCCATGGTGGCGGGTAGCGATCGACTAAAAATTTTGTCTATCAATTATTCATTCATAGTAGAACGAGATTTTTAACAATAATTCTCGATTAAATTCAAGATTTTTCTATGGCAGCAGCAGAGCCTTTATGTTAATACAGCTTGCCTTATGAAATACAGAAAAATAACTAATAATGAGGTGTGCATCATCCATGAAAGTTATTTGGGAAGGGTCCTTTGTCAAATGAGATGTATTTTGTTCTCTTAAGAAATAACAAAATCTTGAAGGAATGAATAGAAAGTAAAATAAGTTAGTTACCTGCTGAATCGCGCCTGGTCCGAACTGCGGAAAACAATGGGGTAGTCCTCCACTATAACAAGGAAAACAGTCAGCAAAATGATTGTCTTAGATAGTGATTTCATATTCTCAAATCTAAGCTAATGCATATCATGAGAACTAGTAAGTGGATGCTGAATTGAATTCTAAAAATTAGGAAATTGTGATGTTGAGCAAAATAGTTTTAGTTCTGTGTATAAAATGGCAGGGAATACCTGATTGGCTTCTTTCCATCAAATACGGCATCTGGCCGAACAAATAGAAGATCTTTGCTGGCCACTTTCCACGAAGTGACACAACCTCCAAATAAGTATATCTCTGCCTCGCTGCAAAAATAATATCATTCAAGTTTGATCTCACATGTTCTAGAGACAGTACGACATGTATTTTACATATTCTAGCACCCATGTATAATTTTCAATTAAGATGGAAATCACACAGAGCTCTGACAACTATACAATTTACATAAAACATAATTCGGCCTTTATGTTGTGTGGAACGAAGTTCTCTTGGCTACTTAATGGAAGCAGAAAATGTGCATGCTATTAAACATTCTAGCATTAGTTGAACATTGGTTGATAAAACCGTATTCATTATGGAAGTTCAGTTCATCAAATCTTCATGCAACAGAGACAAGCTTTATTGCGCAACTAAAACCATGGTGAAATTAAAAGAGGATAACATTATTTTACGGCTATAACAGAATCCTGCTTCCACATGTGCTGGTATAGTACGTTGGGAGTAGCTCAAAGATTGCAAGTTTGTTACACATGAAATGACAACTCCCTAGTATCATCCAAATGCAAAAAAAACTTCAAGAAACTTGCAGCGTTGTTGCAAACTCATCTCAAATGTAGGTCACCAAACTTGAACTTTGCCTAGAAACAATAAACATAAAGGGAGCATGCGCGCGCACACACATAGAAAAGAGAGAGAGAGGATGGCAGGAGCAGTTGAATAAACATGGTTCTAGCACGACTGACTAACAGAATCATTCATCATTAGTTACTCTTTTACAATCTTAGGATGTCAATGAAAAGGATGCGTAATTTTCCATTAAGTAGAACATCATTCATAGATGAACAAACCTCGCCCCAAAATAAGTAAGAAGTACCTTTCCAGCTCTAGCTCCTTTTGGTGATAATGAACTTTGAAATACTCACTACTGGATTTACTTAATAATTATAGAGGCAGGATATGATTGCCAAGTATGTTCAGTAGAAATTCATTTATTCAGTCAACATAGAAATTGGTTTTCAATTAAAGGTAAAATATCAATTCAACATAATATAAATAGATGATAAAAGCTTTGAAAGATAATTTGCTAGAAAGAATGTTAATTTACACTCAATTATATACTGCAAATATAATTTACATTCTCATCAAATCAACGCTCTATAATTATTTGCTCTAAAATATTAATCTCAGCAATTAACAACGAAATTGACATACAGAAAAACCCTTAAACTAAAAATCCATAAACCTGAACCAATTGATTATGCAAACAATTTATACCTTCCATGAACAGAAGTCAAATCAATCTTTGGTAAATCCCCCAAGCCTTGAGTAACTTTCACATTATCTACATTCACGCTCGCAGACGCCATTGCCACACCTGAATATCTGTTTTTTTTTAAAAAAAAAAAAATCCCAAATTTGATGATTTTTTCCCTTCTTTCGGGCAATTCAATTGTGCGCTGTGTTAGTGGTTTGATGGGTATTTTACCTGTTGACTCGGCGAGGTTTAGCTGAGGCGGTTAGTGGAGGGAAAGACCATGTCAGTGACATTGCCACCATCTTTAATTCGATTTATGATGAGACTCTGCTTTTCTCTTTTCGAGTGAATCTATGATGTACAACTGTTGATGCCGTTATGCTTCGTAAGAAATTTGGATATTCTTGCTTTATTAATAACTCGATTATTGGCAAATTTCTTGAAAATGACATTTTTCTCAACATTGAAATGAAGAAATAAAAAAGAAATAGAGTTAATTTCACTAAAATTATTAGCCTTCTCACAATTGGTCATTCATTTATTGACATTCACGGATAATTTGAAGTGATATTTTTTAAGTGCGAAGGTCAATTAAACACGGTTAATTACAATTTGTTGTGCTAAAATTTTGATTGTCGGATAAAATTCACAAATTCATATGTGATTTAACAAATCTTTAACCCACAATAAAAAGCAGTCTACTGTGCAAAATTTTGGTCATTTGAAAGGAAGTTTGCACATACTTTATCCAAGAAATCCAAATAAAACATCTTCGGGAATTTAACAGATGCCACATCAATTTATACGTTAGTTTTATTAATCAAGTGACTAATTGTGAAATCGTCAATAACTTTAGTGAAAAATACTTTAATAAAGAAATTGAAACTTCGTAAAAATTTCAAGGAACTATTTTAGTTAAAATAACTCAAAAAATATCTTATTTTAATATTCAGTAAAATATTTCAGTAAATAAGAAAGGTTACATTTATCGACATAAAAAAAAAAAAATAGTTAAACAAATTGCAAATAAGATGACAAGTATTTTTTTTCTCGTATAGTTTATCTTTCTCATTTTCCGTCATTCTAAAAGATAAAATGAGAACTATTTGTATTCATAACTCAAGTTGGGAGTTGGGACCTTCGGTGGGCATGGAGATGGAAATATTTTTTTTTCTTATTGTTTTTATTTGCCTTAAAGTTTTCCCTTTTATTTGTGGATTGTTGGTGCAAAAATTGTGAAGAAGCTTAATCTATAGGGATTGTAAAATAATTTTGCTCGATTCTAGTTCGATTCGAATTGGACAACAATTTTCTAATTAGTCAGAGAATTGAAGCGGTGATGAAAAATATGACTCCATCTCAATTGTTATTTTTTTAATTATAAATTGCATGTATAAAAATAAAAATAAAATAATAAGAAAATAGAACAAAAAATAAGATATTTTAACCATTGCTCCTTGCCATCCCCCCACGGGTGTCGGTGGCTATTGTAACGCCCCAGATTTTCTCAACTCGGAGGGTCACTAAAATAATCTCTAAAATATCATTTGACGACTCCAAATAATATTTTCCATGCCCTTGAAGAGTTTTAAGAATTTAATTGTTGCGAAAAAATAACAAGCGTGCAAGGGAAAATGAATTTTCTTTAAAATTTCATAGTTTTGTCTATACCGTGATGGGTGTCGCCATAATTTATTATATCATTCAAACGAACTCTAAAAATTATGAAATTTAAACTGTAGATACTTGGTACTGCATACTACAACATGTAAAAATTTCAAACTTTAGCTACGTCATTTGGTAGGTGAAAAATATAGCCGAAGATGCTTGAAAAACTGTCCCGGGTGCCTTAAGGCAGTCCGTTCAAACGTCCATAATAAATTCATCCAATGGAATTTTTAAGTGATTCCAATTTTTGTTATTAGAACACTTATAGGGCTTTACATAGAAATTGAATTCACTCAAAAATTTCAACTGTAGAAAAAGTTCTGATTTTTTGAAAAGGGGACATTAAGCTGAAAAGTTTGAAAATGAAACTAAGAAATTTCCAATTTAAAACTTTGAACCACAATTAAACCAAGATCTTGTCTTCCGTACATATTACATAATTAAATACTGAATCAAATACTTAAAATAAGTAATTACATCATAATTGACTCGATCATTTCGACGTCAAAACATAAACTATATAAGACTTTCCATGACAAGCTCATTAGTTTACCGCCATCGCATCAACGCCGATCAGTTCAATTTGAAAATTTATTTATTTTGGGGGTGAGTATTTCATAAGAAACACTCAGTAGCAATACTTATAACATGTGGAAAATTTTACTTAAACATAAATTCGACATGCCATGATTTTTGAAACGTACATCATCTTAAACATTAGTAGCCGACACCACATAACATCATCATACGTGATTTCTTTCAATCACAAACATGTTAAAGTGATTACTTTCAATCACTATCATAAGTTCATTCGTAAATATGTTTGTATGGCATTCATATATCATCATAATCTTCCCAAACTCCATTTAAAGTCACTGTAAAAAACATTAAGTAAAACTACCTTGAATGAGAGTTTTCGGTTGAAGTTGATGGAGAATAAATTGCTATTGCACCTTTCCAAACTCAAACCCATATCCTATATATAGATATATATCTAAGGAGTATTTGTGAAGTTAGAAGCAAGGTCAAAACCTCTTCTTGCTGGCGAAAATAGTGAGTGAAAGGGAACAAAGTTGCTAGAAATTTTGATTGGATAAATCGCAGAAATAAAGGTGGTTCTTTGGACGAAAAATTGAAGGAAAAGATGGATACTTGCTTTGGAGAGTTTTATTTTGGTGACTTAGACTAAGGTTTCAAGACTGAGTTATATGGTTGAAAGTAAGAAAAAAATCACAATGTGTTATCCATTTCTTCTTGGTCAAACCGGACAATTCAGGGAGCAGTCTGTTGTGGTTTGGTTGATAAATGGAACTAAAACTCTACAAATGGGGACGGTTTGGGGTAATTTGGAGGAAAAACCAGTTGGATTAAGGGCTTAGTAGTGAGGGAAAATGGAGAAAGAAAATGGGAGAAGTGGAGGGATCATGGGGATGGTTTCTTCTTGCGCATGTGGCTATTTTGGTTGTTGAAAATGGAAGATAACTCACACAGACAAGGACCGAAATCTGGGACCTTCTTAGGGAAATAAATGGTTGAAATGTGAGGTAAATTTGTGGGGAGTTGTGGTTAAATAGGGGCTGCTGGTGGGAGACATTTTTATTCAGATTATGGAAGGCGGTTATCTTTGGAAAATGGCTGATGGTGGCAGTTTTCTTTAGATCATGGAGGGGCTATTTGGTTTATGCTAATTGGTAGGAATTAAGGCATTGTTTGGCTAGTTTTTTGGTGGATCCTAAGGTGTTGTTTGGGTGGGGTTTTCTTGTTAACTTTTGGAGTCGAAAAGTAAGTAAATTTCGGCTAAGAAGACAAAGGTAAAAGGTCAAGATTTTTAGATAGAACCGAAAACAAATTTTAAAAATTTAGACTAGCCATAAATTATTTCTCATTCAAAATAAATTTAAAAACTTACCAAATGAAAATAGAATAAGGTTCGTTTTCTAATTAATTCCATAATAGCCGACTAAAAATTTGAAGCAAACACGAAATTTTTTTTAACGTGACCAATTTTTAAAATGAATCATAAGGTACGAAACAACGTCGAAAGTAAGGAATTTCATTTACTTGAAATTAAAATGCAAAAAATTTCGGTTGTTACAACCCTCCCCACTTAGAATAATTTCGTCCTCGAAATTTAACTTACATGGTTTACAAGGTCCGAGTACTTATCTAAGATATCTTATTCTTTTTCCCAAGTGACCTCATCTTCTTCATGTCTACCCCACTGAACTTTAACTAATGGGATTTTCCGATATCTCAAAACATGGACTTTTCTTTCTAGGATCATCGCGGGCTCTTTCTCGTAGGTCATATCATTCCTTAAATCCAAAGACTCATATCTTACCACGTCTGTAGGATCATGTACGTACTTCCTTAACATCGAAACGTGGAAAACGTCGTGCACCGCCGAGAGCTCAGGTGGCAATGCTAAACGATACGCCACATTTCCAATCTTTTCAAGAATTTCAAATGGGCCAATGAAACGAGGTCTTAGTTTTCCTTTCTTACCAAAACGTAGTATCCCTTTCATAGGAGCCACCTTGAGAAAAACTTTTTCGCCAACCCCGACCCCGAATTCTAATTCTTTTCTTCTTTGATCGGCATAACTTTTTCGGCGGTCTGTCTTTATCTTAATTCGGTCTGATCTTGTCTATTGCATCTCTGTTTTCTCAACCAACTCGATCCTAAAATTCTCTTCTCACCGACTTCGTCCCAACAATTGATTGAGCGACATCGGCGACCACCACACGATTGCCTCATATGGTGCCATGCCGATAGTAGTTTGGAAACTATTATTAAAGCGAATTCTACCAACGGTAGATGACCTTCCCATTTACCACCCAAATCCAAGACGCATGCTCTCAACATATCCTCAAGGATTTGAATAGTGCGTTCTGATTGCCCGTCGGTTTGGGGGTGGTAAGCTGTGCTAAATTTCAATTTAGTTCCCAAAGCTCCTTGAAGACTTTTCCAAAAATTTGAGGTAAACCTCGGATCTCTATCTGATACGATGGATGTTGGTATCCTGTGAAGTCTAACAGTTTCTTTGACATACAATTGCGCTAATTGTTCCAGATTGAAATTCATTCGAATGGGAAGAAAATGCGTAGATTTTGTCAAACGGTCTACTACAACCCAGATGGCATCATGACCTCTCGCCGATCTAGGAAAACCCACAACAAAATCCATTGTAATTTTCTCTCATTTCCACTCCGGTATATCCATTGGATTTAATGGCCCTGACGGCCTCTGATGCTCCGCTTTCACTTGTTGACACACTAAATATTTTGACACGAAACGAGCTACATCTCTTTTTATGTTCCTCCACCAAAATGTATTACGCAAATCTTTATACATTTTGGTTCCCCCTGGATGTGCAGCGTACGGAGCGGAATGAGCTTCAGATAAAATCTCATTTCTTAGACCTTCATCTTTCGACACACATACTCAACCTTTGAACATCAAAGCATTGTCTTCAGCTATTTTAAAGTCTTTCCTCTTTTCAGTTCCCACTTCAATTCTGATATTTTCCAAGAAAGGATCATCCTTTTGAGCTATCAAAATTCTATCTCTGAATGTCGACTTTACTATCAAACTTTCTATCACTGCCTACGTTTGTACCGGTAGAGTTAATACTTCAATTTTCATACTCTCAAAGTCTTTGATCAGATTATTTTGTGTTGATTGCAATGCAGACAAATGACCCACATTCTTTCTGCTTAGAGCATCTGCGACTACATTTACCTTACCCGAGTGGTAAAGGATAGAGCAGTCATAATCCTTTACTAATTCCAACCATTGTCGTTGTCTCATATTCAACTCCTTCTGAGTGAAAAAGTACTTGAGACTCTTATGGTCGGTGTAAATTTCGCACTTGCTTCCATAAAGGTAATGGCGCCAAATTTTCAAGGCGTGAACTACCGCCGCAAGTTTAAGATCATGTGTCGGGTAATTCTACTCATACTGCTTCAACTGTCTTGAAGCATAAGCTATCACTTTTCTATTTTACATCAATACACAGTCCAAACCGAGTTTTGATGCATCACTGTAAATTACGTAGCTCTCTGAACCTTCAGGTAAAGCTAGTACTGGTGCAGATACTAACTTGTTCTTTAATTCTTGAAAACTTTGTTCACACCTCTCAGACTAAACATACTTATCCCCCTTTCGAGTCAATTGTGTCATAGGGCCAGCTATTTTAGAGAATTCTTCTATGAAACATCGATAATAGCCGGCTAAACCCAAAAAACTTCTTATTTTCCCAACATTTGATGGAGTCGGCCAATTAGACATAGCTTCAATCTTGGATGGATCTACTTCAATTCCCTTGGCCGTTACAACATGTCCAAGGAACCCTATTCGGTCCAACCAAAATTCGTACTTCGAAAAGTTGGCATACAACTTTTCTCCCTACAAGGTCTCCAATACTATTCTCAGGTGCTCTTGATGTTGCTCGGGATTCTTGGAATAAATCAAGATGTCATCAATGAACACAATGACGAACTGATCTAAATATTGATGAAAAACTCAATTCATTAAATCTATAAATTCTGCTGGAGCATTCGTCAGTCCAAAGGGCATTACTGTGAATTCATAATGTCCATAGCGAGTACAAAATGCTAACTTTGGTATATCCAATGGCTTGATTTTTAGTTGATGATAGCCCGACCTCAAGTCGATCTTCGAAAACACAGATGCACCCTTTAATTGATCAAACAAATCTTCAATTCTTGGGAGTGGATACTTGTTCTTGATCGTCAATTTATTCAACTCACGATAGTCGATGCACATTCTCATCGATCCATCTTTCTTTTTCACAAATAGTACAGGAGCTCCCCACGGAGAAACACTTGGTCGAATAAACCCTTTATCCAAAAGTTCTTCCAATTATATTTTAAGCTCTTGCAATTCTTTTGGTGCCATCCGATACGGAGCCTTTGATATGGGTGCAGCACCAGGTATAAGATCTATCGTGAATTCCACTTGTCTATTAGGCGGTATGCCTACTAGATCGTTTGGAAATACATCGCGTACTCCTGAACTACTGGTACGTTATCCAACGATACTTCCTCGGATGGGGTACCACTGAGATTTACAAGAAAACATTGGCAATTTATCTTCTTAAGCAACTTTTCCGCCTGTAAAGCTGACATGAGATGGGGAAGTGCTTTAATCTTTGACCCATAAAATTTGAACTATTTCTCTCCCGGCCTTCGAAATATTACTTCCTTCTCAAAACATAGAATGGTAGCATGATTATTACCCAACCAATCCATCCCCAGGATAATGTCAAAATCTCTCATACTTATGACATGCAGATCTGCTAACAAAACTAACCCATCAAAATCTATCTGAACTGCCTTAGCTAATTTATCCGTTTCTATAGTTCCCCCTGATGGCATACTAACCTCTAGTATACTATCACTTTTCTGACATAGAATATTAACTTTAGCTAGGCATACTTCATATATAAACGAATGCGTCGCACCGGAATCAATAAGAATGTAAACAGGTACGCTAGAAATAGATAACATACCCGTAATAACATCTGGATTTTGGGCAGCCTCTTCATAGGTCATGGCGAACACTCTAGCTTTTCCTTTGTTCGCTTGATCATTAACTTTCGCTGGCTCTGTCCGACATTGCAACATGTAGTGCCCTGGCTCTCCACACCTATAGCAGACGTTCTTGCCAAAGTATCAATCACCATTGTGATTCTTCTTACACTTAGGGTCCTGAGGAATATTATTACTTGATTGACATCTGATGGGACATTGATTCTGTCTCTTGAACTGGCCTGAATTTTGATTTCTATTCTGATCCTACCAATTTCTCTTTCTTGAGTCATTCTGTTGTCCCTGAACTTTGACCTTTAAACTTGAAAAGGTCATGGTCTGAGCCATCTTGACCACTGCCCTGAAAGTAGGAAGTGCATGGAAACTAACAATCTGTCTGACCTCTGGGCGCAATCCTCTTTCATAACGTCTTGCCTTCATTAATTCGGTGCTAACCAAATATGGGGCATAGCGCGATAGTTCTTCAAATTTTCGCTCATACTCGGTAATTTCCATTTCTCCTTGAACCAAATGCAGAAACTCTGATTCTTTGTAATCTCGCAGAGCCTGTAGAAAATATTTTTCCGTTAGCTCGACTTTGAATTGGGCCCACGAGAGATTATTCTGTTCATCCTCGAAGACGGGTGCGGGATGCCGAGCCCACCACCGATGACTGCTCTCTCGCTTAGCATGAACTCCGCACAAAGGACTTTCGATTTTCGGGACAAGCAATGTGCGTAAATTTTTTCTCAATTGTCCGCAACCATTCCTCACCGCAAGAAGATCATTCCCACCGTCGAAAGTAGGAGGCTGGTATTGACAAAATTGCTCAATCACCAGCACAGCAGGGGCCACGTGATGTGCTGGTGGGGTTTGATGTGCTTGGGGGCATTTGCGGTGCCCGTAGCGCCATTAGCGGTTGTGGCATTGGGGGTGTCGACTGAGCTGCCAACGCTCTCCTCATTTCTTCAACCGCTAGTTGTAGGTCTCTAATAGCTCTTGTTTGTGTAGTTGGTGCCATTTCCTTTAGAATAAACAAAACGAAGAAGTTTGTAATTCATCGAAATCACCACCATACACAAAGCCATGAACATCTGAAAGACTATCGGTAAAGGAAAAATTTAAATAGCATCTTTTATATATTTAAATCATCCTTCAAGAGGTACAATAAGTAAAAGCATCTAGTGCTAAACAACAGTAAAGTAACTATACATGGGAGAACTGAAATACTGAAAGGAAAACATCTAACTACTAAAAGTCTCTAAGCATCGTCGTCGCTGTTCCATCCTCCATGTACTCTAGGCCTCTTGGGCGGTGGAGCTTCGTCATCCGAGGTAACACAAGACTCAGCCTCAGACTCTATCTCAAGATCCTCCTCTGGGTCATCTTCGACCTGGATAATTGGATCAGCATCAAACATTAACACTGCCTCCGGCTCTGGCTCGACTACTGGAGCAGGCTCAGGAATGGGCTCAACTACTAGAGCCGGTTCAGGGATAGGATGGGGACCTGCACCATATAAACTGTACTCCTCCCAGCGTATAATGAGTGCTTCACAATACACGTCATATTCTACCTGCGGATGGTAGATCTCCTCCAAATCTCTTAAAATCTCTTCGACAATCGGTTGTCCTGGGCAAATCAGTGAGTCAATCACATGAGCAATAGACTCAGCATCGGTGGTTACAAAACCATAGTTCATCGCCCTGATACGAGATGTCATATGGTTATCGATATGATGGCCAATTGACCATTCGGGATCCGAAGCAAAAAGTATATAATCATTCCTAGCTGCCTCGGCATGTTCTAGGGAATCATCACACGGAGGAACCATATCTGAGATACAAATTTTGAAGGGTTCGATTAGGTAGATTTCTATCATCTTTTAATTTAAAAATAACGAACTAACATAAATTTTCACCTTAACTTAACATTTCATCATAAAATGAAACAATTAAAATTTTCCATAAGTATGAATCCCACTTATCATACTTAACTGCATAAAAATAAAATTTTAATCAACCCCATAATTTAACTCAGGAATGGCGTAGCGTGACGATGGCGAGTAGCGATACTAAATTTCTAAAATTCTCAACCTCTTAAATTTCATCTTGACACATCAAAATAAAGATCAAAATGAAATATAAAAAATAAAATAAAATAGATTTAAAAATAAAATAAAATAAAAATTCGCGAGTCTACAGAAAAGTAAAACCGTGCTCTGATACCAAGCTGTAACACTCCAGATTTTCTCAACCCGGAGAGTCACTAAAATAATAAAAATAATCTCTAAAATATTATTTGACAGCTCAAAATAATATTTTCCATGCCCTTGAAGGGTTTTAAGAATTTAATTGTTGCGGAAAAATAACAAGCGTGGAAGGGAAAAGGAATTTTTTTCAAAATTTCATAGTTTTGTCTATACCGTGATGGGTGTCGCCACAATTTATTAGACCATTCAAACGAACTCCAAAAATTATGAAATTTAAACTGTAGATACTTGGGACTGTATACTACAACATGTAAAAGTTTCAAACTTTAGCTACTTCATTTGGTAGGTGAAAAATATAGCCGAAGATGCTTGAAAAACTGTCCCGGGTGCCTTAAGGCAGCCCGTTCAAACATCTATAATAAATTCATCCGATGGAATTTTTAAGTGATTCCAATTTATGTTATTAGAAAACATATAGGGCTTTACATAGAAACTGAATTCACTCAAAAAATTCAACCATAGAAAAAGTTATGATTTTTTGAAAAGGGGACAGTAAGCTGAAAAGTTTGAAAATGAAACTAAGAAATTTCCAATTTAAAACTTTGAACGGCAATTAAACCAAGATCTTGTCTTCCGTACATATTACATAATTAAATACTGAATCAAATACTTAAAATAAGTAATTACATCATAATTGACTCGATCATTTCGACATCAAAATATAAACTATATAAGACTTTTCATGACAAGCTCATTAGTCTACCGCCATCGCATCAACGCCGATCAGTTCAATCTGAAAATTTATTTATTTTAGGGGTGAGTATTTCATAAGAAACACTCAGTAGCAATACTTATAACATGTGGAAAATTTTACTTAAACATAAATTCGACATGCCATGATTTTTGAAACGTACATCATCTTAAACATTGGTAGTCGACACCACATAACATCATCATCATACGTGATTTCTTTCAATCACAAACATGTTAAAATGATTACTTTCAATCACTATCATAAGTTCATTCGTAAATATGTTTGCATGGCATTCATATAACATCATAATCTTCCCAAAACTTCAGTTAAAATTGCTGTAAAAAAATATTAAGCAAAACTACCTCGAATGAGAGTTTTCGGTTGAAGTTGATGGAGAATAAATTGCTATTGCACCTTTTCCAAACTCAAACCCGTACCTATATATAGATATATATCTAAGGAGTATTTGTGAAGTTAGAAGCAAGGTCAAAACCTCTTCTTGTTGGCGAAAATGGTGAGTGAAAAGGAACAAAGTTGTTGGAAATTTTGATTTGGATAAATAGAGAAATAAGGCTTGTTGTTGGACTAAAATTTGAAGGAAAAGATGGATACTTCTTTGGAGAGTTTTCTTTTGGTGACTTAGACTAAGGTTTCAAGGCTGAGTTATATGGTTGAAAGTAAGAAAAAAATCACAAGGTGTTATCCATTTCTTCTTTGGTCAAACCGGACAATTCAGAGAGCGAGTCTGTTGTGGTTTGGTTGATAAATGGAACTAAAACTCTACAATTTGGGGGACAGTTTCTGGGGTAATTTGAGGGAAAAACCAGTTGGATTGAGGGCTTAGTAGTGAGGGAAAATGGAGAATGAAAATGGGAGAAGTGGAGGGATCATGGGGACGGTTTCTTTCTTTGCATGGGGCTGTTTTGGTTAGGTGAAAATGGAAGATAACTCACACAAGAGGGACCGAAATCTGGGACCTTTTAGGGAAAGAAATGGTTGAAATGTGAGGTAAATTTGTGGGGAATTGTGGCCAAATAGGGGTTGCTGGTGGGAGACGTTTTTATTCAGATTATGGAAGGCAGTTATGCTGGAAAATAGCTGATGGTGGCAGTTTTCTTTAGATTATAGAGGGGCTGTTTGGTTTATGCTAATTGGTAGGAGTTAAGGCATTGTTTGGCTAGTTTTTCGGTGGATCCTAAGGTGTTGTTTGGGTGGGATTTTCTTGTTAACTTTTGGAGTCGAAAAGTAAGTTAATTTCGGCTAAAAAGACAAAGGTAAAAGGTCAAGATTTTTAGATAGAATCGGAAAACAAATTTTAAAAATTTAGACTAGCCATAAATTATTTCTCGTTCAAAATAAATTTAAAAACTTACCAAATGAAAATAGAATAAGGTTCGTTTTCTAATTAATTTCATAGTAGCCGACTAAAAATGTGAAGCAAACACGCAAATTTTTTTAACGTGACCAAATTTTTAAAATGAATCATAAGGTACAGATCGACGTCGAAAGTAAGGAATTTCATTTACTTGAAATTAAAATGCGAAAAATTTTGGTTGTTACAGCTATGCTTTGTAGAAATCAAGAAAAGTGGAGATTTGTTTATGATGCTTATTAAAATGAAAGAAATTTCCTTCTTGTTTTCTTCTCATCTTAAGAACTTCAAAAGGTTCTTTATCAAACATATCACCAACAAGAGCATCCCATGGGTGTCAATTCTCATTTTTAAGAATTCAACAAGCTCTTTATGTTTAAAAATTAAAATAAATAGTGATTCACCAAACACACAAGCTAAATAAACTCTTTATATAATACTTTTAATATTTTTATTTATTATTTCACAACTTTCAATGCATATCTTTAGGGGAAATTAATTAAAAAGAGAGAAAAAATATTGATAATAACCACGGCAGATATAAAATTTTATTCAAATAAGACGCTGAACAAACCATAAGCAAAACATATCATTATGAATTATACATAGAGAGCAACAATTAAAATTTACAATACATTAAAATTTTGCACGACTAATTTTCATATTCTTAAATCGTTTAACGACATCATTAATACAAATACTATCAAGAACTTATTTCTCTATATATCCAATCATGTAATCATTCATCAATTCATCTACAATCTCGTTGCACAATTGATCTTTGATGATTTTCATAGATGAAAACACTATTTTCTACAGTAGTAGTTGGTACGGGTAAAAAAAAAAAACCAATTTAATGAACAAATAAATTAATGGGCAAATAAGTCCCTCCCTCAGATAGACAAGTGTATGAATGATTCAGACCACAAGCACACCTGGCTTGATAATCAATTTTTTAGTCCTAACTCGAGACAGTGTATTAAATTACTAACCACGATAAATACATAAAATAATAATTTTATTTAAAATCATTTAAGACCACAGGGAATGTATAATATTCACAATACATATTTATCAACATTTTTCTTGACGTCTATTTCTCAATTGATTGTCAAGAAAAAATGATAACTTCTATATATAAAAGATTGATTGTCAAACCAGTGTATATAAAATTGGTCTGATTATAAGCTATTTATCAGACTACAAGTACACATATGATCAAACCACAACCAATTGTCAAACCAATTAGCGTACTCTCTGTTGTGTCTTGCCTTGAGCTTGCGCCTGGTATTCATTCTTTTATGCCTTTCGCCCGGTAAGGACTTAAACAATCGAAAACGGATGAAATAGCATCTCGGCTCCTCTCCTGGGATAAGTTGAATCTCTTTTTGAAATAGCTAGTTGAAAAGCCAACTCACGAGTCCATTCTATTTCCATTACGAAAATGTATAACGTCAAGTTCCGTTGTTCAAATAAAATAAGTGGTGCCTGGACACATCTATCTCAATAATTGCTTATGAAAAAAAAGTAAAATAAAGATAAATATGAAGAGTATTGATGGAATTGTATAAAAAGTCCTACTCTTTATTAATTAAAATTCTTCAAGATATTCTTTAAATGGTAAATTATGCTTTTTAAAAAGGTTAATTACATCATATGCCACTAAACTTTATACTCCATTTTATTTATAAAACCAAATGTTAATTCGTTTTATTTATACCACCGAACTTTAAAATTATTTTCAATTAAACCACATTGTTAACCAACAATTGTTTGATAGAAATTCTGACGTGACATTAATAGACCGTTAATTGGTTAATGTATCTCGCTACGTGTGAAAATATTGTCCATGTGCATAACGTTCAAAATAAAAATACGCTTTTGATGTCAATGTCGTGCTGGAAAATACATTTTTGTATCAACCATTTCTACAACTTTTGGGTCCAAAGTCGTTTAATTGATATAAAAAACGTATTTTCATTTTAAACTTTATACGCGTGGATAACACTTTCACACGTAGCGAGATACATCGGCCAATTAACGATCCGGTAGTGTCACGTCAAAAAAGAATGAACAACTGGTTAACGAAATGGTTTAACTGAAACTAATTTTAAAGTTTGATGGTATAAATAAAATGAATTAAAGTCCGATAATATAAATGAATTGAATATATAGTATATTATATAATCAACCCGTTTTAAAATAAAAAGTATAATTGGAGATGATCTCAACTATGCAATTAAAATGCTTACTAAAGAGATGAGGAATAATGGGAATAGAAAAGTAACTCACAAATTTTTTTATTTTTTCAAAAAAAATTCTCGACTAATTAATTATTATTTTTATATCTAATAAAAAAGATTAGTATAAACTATGCGGTGTGGCTTGATAAAAATCACTTTTCTGAGTTTCTCGAGTCTAGTTGATAACGAGTTGCTTTGTTAACCCTTGGTTCATGGCATGGCAGCACATGATGTATGCCTGCATGTATATGTTTAAGATGAAATAGATAGTGTGTCGACTAATTATATGAATTAACGTGCAATGTGGTATTTTGAGATAAGGCATGCATACTTGTGTCATGGCACGTTGCTTTGACTATTTTTTTGTGATGTGGTTTTTTTTTTTAAGTGAAGTATATTATGAGACGAGTCACACTAATTTGTATAGTTTATGAGAATCAAATATATTAGAACATATTTAATCTTTTTTTAGTTAATTTTTATCTTTCATAATTCAAAAGTACGAAGCGTGACTACTCTACTCCAAGTGCTTATTCTTCAATATAATTTGAAATACAACGTTTTTAATATTCTTTTGAGATAATATCTTAAAATGTCTGACTATTACGGAGGCACTTTTTATCTTTTCAAAAATTACAGAAACACCTTTTCTAGGTAAAAATAAGTATAAATTTCCTATTTATCCTTATCTTTATATTAGATTTGGAAAAAAAAAAAAATCTTTTTTCCCCTTAATTTTAGTTTAGACGAAATATTTTATTTTTTTTTATTTTTTGTAAAAATAGTTACAACTCAATAATATTTTTCAAAATTAACCTTATTTCAAAGCTAACTTTATTATGCTTTTGGTATTATAATAACAGAAATTTAAATTTCTACATTAACATATCAGAAACATATGAATATTGGAAAAACAATAAGATTAAAGAAAACAAAAGGAATATTTTCCTTCGAATATTGCAAATGAATCAATTTTATTAATTTTATAACAATATTTCTTTTAAGAAATGATAAAAGAGATTAAATGAAACATAGTTTTAAATACGTTTTAGGGTTAACAATATTTCAAAGCTAATAATCCCAACATTTGTTTTAAGATGAATATAGATCACCAGAGAATATAGCTTGTAAACTGTACATGGGGGTGGGGGGGGGGGGGGTGTATGGGTGGGTTAGGGAAGATGATTTTTTTTTAGCTAACAATAAAAAAGTTTAGGATTTATTTGTACTTTTGAAAATGTTAGGGTAGGGGTCCAATTATAATTTTTCTATTGTATTTTCTTTTTTCTATCATTTGAATTTATTTAAAATTTTAATGGATGCAAATTCTTACAAATGGTTAGCTCTTTCAGAATTCCGTATTTTCTGTATGGCTATTGACTCAGTATCACGAGGGTATGTATAGGATTCTTTTAGAGTCTAATTTAGTTTCAAGTCACATAACTTATACTGCTTTGATTAATGAATAATTTTTGTTGTCCCTCATTACTGGTAACGTATATTGTCGCGTGCAAGTGTGATAATTATTTTTTAATGAGCTTTGTTAACATTTAAAGTTACTGTGTTATTTTATTTGCTGGGTGATATGCCATACTCTTTGCGTGAAGGCCTTGAATATACTTCAGAAAATGATTGATAAATCACATTGTCAATGGCAATTATGTCCTATTTGGTAATATGTTTTTGTTTGCACTGTTACATTTGTTCATTAATGAAGATTGGTACTTGGTTTTTATAAATATTTGATGTAGACTTAAACTATTTTATTTTATTGTACTTGTATAATAATATTTGAAAATATATTGCTCATCTCATATGAGTTCTCGTTAATTGGTAATGAGTATAATGATTTTGACTTTTGAATTTGAAATTAAGAAGATTTGTTGGGATTTTGATTTCTGAATTTTAAAGTAGGAGGATTTTTGGAATTAGATTGTACAACAAAAATTAATTTCATTGATTCTTTGAAAGAAAACTTCTTTAATATTAAAAATTTTTAATTTATATTATTTTTAATTAATTTAATAACTAACTAGTATTTTTCAATTAATTTATATCACTCACTATATTTCAATTTTCATATACATACTAGTGTATATATGTAAATTTCCTTATATTGTATAATATAGAAGAATTCAATAATTTGGGCCATTGAGAAAAATGAAATATACATATTATAATATAGAAGGAGCAAAGCATTCAAATTCAATTCAAGACACACAATCCCATTATCTGACCCTTTTTTTTTTTTTTAGGTTTCACGGGCTTGGACCGCCTCGTCACAATGGCGTGCCACTAGACGTCCTAGCCTCAACCACAATTTAACGGGCGGTTCCTAAACTAGCCCGCGAACGATCACGGGCCAGTTCTTTATCCAATCCGGGCTGTGCCAGTTCAATGAGTTGGCGGGCTGGTTCGACCCGACCTGCCCATATTTACATCTCTAGCGGGATTAGTGTGTTGTTTCGTGTTTGAATTTGTAGTTTTGCAATTTTAGGAGCACATTCATCTTTTAGCACTTGTATATGACTTTAATTGAAGCAAGTTTTTGCCATATGACTTTGCACCCCATGAGTGCATTAACAATGACCGACTTCAAATTTTTCAAATAATAAAATTTCCAAGCCCGGCGAGGGCCATTGCCCCGGTAAGGGCTCTGCCCCTCGTAGGATTCAACACTGATGAGGCTAAACTTCTAGCTTTGGCCTTAATAGACCATAATGTTAGTTTGTTTTCATTTTTACTACAGATCAATTTGAGCTAGCCTCTAGCTCGGACACACTGAAATAAGAGCTTCTTTGATTTCCATTAAAATGGATTTTTGTTTCCATTTTTTGACTTTTGGAAAAAATGACCAAAATACCATTTTGCTTTCCAAAGTAGCCGCAATATTTGACTAGAAAAAAGTGACATTTTGGCCATTTTTCTCTCCAAAAGTCAAAAAATAGAAAACAAAAAACCCTATTTTGATAGAAATCAAACAAGCACTAAATAAATTTATATTAACACAAGCGTGCGCATATATATAAGGACAAAGCTAGGATTCAATCACAAGTAGCTAGTATAAAACAATTAAAAGTGAATTTTGACAACAAAGAAATATTTTTTTATTTAAAGAATTAAACTATCTCGTCTTGAATTGGACTACAATTTAGGTTATGGGTGTTGTCTTAAATATTAAAAGAAATTATATAAAAATTTATAATTTTTTTATAAATAAAATTACAATTTTAGAATATAATTTTTAGGAGTTTTTTCATAAATAAGCCACTTTTTAAAAATAATTTCAAAAAGTCATTCTTATTTCATTTATTCTGAAAATATTGTTTTTTAAAAACTATTATATTATATATTACATATAGTAACTAAATCATTAATTACCGGATTTGATGGAAATTCATATATTATAGAATCTTTTTTTGTTAATTATAGTAACTGAATCTTTAAAAATCGGAATTAATTGAAATATATATATATATAACAAAATCTTTTATTGTTATATCTGTCAAATATATATATCATTTGTATCAGAAATATCTGAAACAAATACAAACAAAACTCATGTTCTTTTCAATTACAACATTTATAATAATATGTGTTACAAATTGAGATGTAAAACATCGGTGATATAGAATACCAATTCATGTAACATGTGCTGTGTAAAATTACATAATATAATCTGTAATATATTCAGTAATACAAAATATCATTTGTAATATTTGTATCAGACAATGATACACAATATCATTTGTAACATCTGTATCAGATCGTGATTCTAAACAGAAACTGTTACAACTGTAAAATCAACTCTAAATTTCAACAAGTTTGTATTAATATACACATTGGACTCTAAAAATCTATTGATACTGTGTAACGTCAGTATGATATAGATATGTAACATAATGCCAAATTTAACAAATAAAACTTATGATTTCGTCATTTATAACATATGTAACATCAGTGATACAGAATACCAATTCATGTAACATATGTTGTATAAAATAACATAATTTAATCTATAATATATTCAATTATACAAAATATCATTTGTAACATGTGTATCAAACATTGATACACAATATCATTTGTAACATCTGTATCAAACAATGATATTAAATAGAACTTTAAATTTTACTTAATCGAGGATGAATAAGAGTTCAAGTTTAGGGATGTGATAAGTGTATTTTTACACTTATCTGGACTGTCAAAAGTGGATTATTGTGAGTTCTTTTGAGTATAATTTTATTTAATTATGTGTTGATTTTGTTATTGTAGGTCAAAATTCGAGTTTGGTGGTGTTTTGATCAAAATTGGTAAAAATGACTAAATTGACATAAAAGTATAAATATATGGATCAACTTGCAAAAATCCAAAAGTTAAAGGACTTGGGTTGCAAATAAAAGAGGACAAAATTGAAATGAAAGAGAAAGTATATGGACTAAAGTGGAGATATTATAAAGATGAAGGACTTATCATAAAAATAATTAAAGACTCAAGAAACAAATTTAGGTCAAAGTTGATCATAATTCACGTTGGGATTCATGTGATCTTGGTCCAGATTTGATTTTAATTCATTATTTTATTAATTAATATAATATTAATTATTACAGTATTTTTACACTTATCTGGACTATCAAAAGTAGATTATTGTGAGTTCTTTTGAGTATAATTTTATTTAATTATGTGTTGATTTTGTTATTGTAGGTCAAAATCCGAGTTTGATGGTGTTTTGATCAAAATTCGTAAAAATGACTAAATTGACATAAAAGTATAAATATATGGATCAACTTGCAAAAATCCAAAAGTTGAAGGACTTGGGTTGCAAATAAAAGAGGACGAAATTGAAATGAAAGAGAAAGTATATGGACTAAAGTGGAGAGATTATAAAGATGAATGACTTATCGTAAAAATAATTAAGGACTCAAGAAACAAATTTAGGTCAAAGTTGATCACAATTCATGTTGAGATTCACGTGATCTTGATCCAGGTTTGATTTTAATTTATTATTTTATTAATTAATATAATATTAATTATGAAAGTATTTTTAAAATAAATTTGTTAAATTGATAAAGTTGGAATTATTTTTATATTGATAAGTAGTTGACATAATTTCTACTCATTTTTATTGGTTTTGGACAATACTGAGCTTGTTGACTTTTTTATAATTCTTTTTAAAGTTTATCTTATAATTGGGCTTAGACAACCCAGTGCTGCCCATTAAATCCGCCCATGCATATACGCATAGGGATAATTAGCTTATACATCCTTTTTTTAATAAAAAGTTGAAATATATCCACTTTTTTAAATTTTTTATTTTTACCCCACGTGTAAATAACAGTTATAAAAAATACTCTCATATATTATATAAACTCTTTTAAAAATATTTATTTATTGTATAGTAGTCCATGTACTTTATATAATATTCACTTTAATCCCTATATTTCAATAAAGTCTTCCAAAAATTGTATCTTAGGTCCTTAATCTTTTATATCTTTACAATTTAGTCCTCAAATCTTTAATTATATTTCAGTTAAGTCCTCCAAAAATTGCATCTTAGGTCCTTCAACTTTTTACATATTTACACTTTGGTCCCCAAATTTCAATTATTTTTCAGTTAAGTCCTCCAAAAATTGCATCTTATGTCCTTTAACTTTTTACATCTTTACACTTTGGTCTCCAAATTTTCAATTATCTTTCAGTTAAGTCCTCCAAAAATTATATCTTATGTCCTTCAACTTTTTATATATTTACACTTTGGTCTCAAAATTTCAATTATCTTCCAATTAAATCCTCAAAAATTGCATCTTAGGTGTGGTAACATATGTGTTACCCGTGTGAAATTGATTTTAAAAAATTTGAGGAAGTAACATAGGGTAACAAATATAATAACATATATGTTACACGCGTAAAAATATTGTTTTTAAAAATATAAATTGGAAATATTTGATTTTAGACCAAACTAATGTATTTTTTAAAAAACATTTACATGGAGATATATCATAAAATAGCAATTGTATTTGTTGATATTAAAATGAAAAAATTAAATATATTATTTTTATTTAACATAATTAAGTAATTCGAGAAAATTATAGAAGGATATAATTTGCTAAAATTGATTTTAATGAAATTGAGTAAGTAACATAGGTTAACAAATATGGTAACATATATGTTACCCGATTGTAGACGAAATTAATGTACTTTTTAAATACATTTACAAGAATATAAATTATACAATAGTAACTGTACAGAAAATAAAGAAGTAACATAGGGTAACACATGTGTTATCCGTGTCAAATTAATGATATTAAAAGTGAAAAAATTGCTTATATTATTTTTTTTAATATAATTCCTAATTCAGAAAATTGTAGAAGGATATAATTTGCTAAAATTTGATTTTTACGAAATTGAGTAAGTAACATAGGTTAACAAATACAGTAACATATATGTTTCCCGCGTAAAAGTATTGTTTTCAAAAATAAAAATTGGAGATATTTGATTGTAGACGAAATTAATGTATTTTTTAAAAACATTTACAAGAAGATAAGTTATAAAATAGCAATTGTATTATAAATAAGGAAATAACATAGGGTAACACATGTGATAACATATGTGTTACCCATGTCAAATAGTTGTTTTTAAAAGTGAAAAAATTAAATATATTATTTTTATTTAATATAATTCATAATTCAGAAAACTGTAGAATAATATAATTTGCTAAAAATTGATTTTAATGAAATTGAGGAAGTAACATAGGTTAACAAATACGGTAACATATATGTTACCCGCGTAAAATTATTTTTAAAAAAAAATTAAAATTAGAAATATTTGATTTTAGAAAAAAATTAATGTATTTTTTAAAAACATTTACAAGAAGATAAATTATAAAATAGGAATTGTATTGAAAATAATGTTACTAGTATAAAAATGTTGTTTTTAAATGAAAATTTGAAATATTAATTTTAAATGTAAAGAATGTATTTTTAAAAAATTTATAAAAATAGAGTAATGGTAAAATATTGATTTTAATGAAAAATGAAGAAGTAACATATATGTTACCTGTGTAAAAAAGTTGTTTTAAAACAAAAAAAAAAATTGAAATATTAATTTTAATGAAAAATAACGTATTTTTTAAATAATTATAAAATATTGATTTTATTGCAAATGAGCAAGTAACACATAGTAGTAACATATATGTAACAAGTATAAAAATATATTTTTAAAATGAAAATTTGAAATATTGATTTTAAATGAAAATAATGTATTTTTAAAAAATTTATAAAAGTAGAGAAATGGTAAAATATTGATTTTAATAAAAAATAAGGAAGTAACATGTAAAAACATATATGTTACATGTGTAAAAATGTTGTTTTAAAATTAAAAAAAATTGAAATATTAATTTTAAAGAAAAATAACGTATTTTTAAATAATTATAAAGTATTGATTTTATTGCAAATGAGCAAGTAACACATAGTAACATATATGTTACTAGTATAAAAATGTTGTTTTAAATGAAAATTTGAAATATTGATTTCAAATGAAAATAATGTATTTTAAAAAAATTTATAAAAATAGAGAAATAGTAAAATATTGATTTTAATGAAATATAAGAAAGTAACATATATGTTACCCGTGTAAAAATGTTGTTTTAAAATAAAAAAAAAATTGAAATATTAATTTTAAAGAAATATAACGAATTTTTAAAATAATTATAAAATATTGATTTTATTGCAAATGAGCAAGTAACACATTGTTACTGGTATAAAAATATTTTTTTAAAATAAAAAATTGAAATATTGATTTTAAATGAAAATAATGTATTTTTAAAAAATTTATAAAAATAGAGAAATGGTAAAATATTGATTTTAATGAAATATGAGGAACTAACATATATAGTAACATATATGTTACCCATTAAAAAATATTTTCTTTTAACATGAAAAATTGAAATATTGATTTTAAATGAAAATAATGTATTTTTAAAAAATTTATAAAAATAGAGAAATGGCAAAATATTGATTTTAATGAAATATGAGGAAGTAACATATATGTTAACATATATGTTACCCATTAAAAAATATTGATTTTCAATGAAAAATTAAAATATTAATTTTAAATAAAAATAATATATTTTTTAAAAAATAATAAAATGAGTATATTATAAAGTATTAATTTCAATGAAAATGATGAAATGACACATGTTACTCGTGAAAATTCGAGTGTAAAGTCAAAGATTTAATTGAAAGCGCACTTATTTTGACCACTAAAATTGTAATTATTTTGGCAACTAAAATCAAGGATTTGAAGGATCAAACTTTGAACATGTATAAAGTTGAAGGACCTAAGATGCAATTTTTAGAGGACTTAACTGAAAAATAATTGAAAACTTGGGGACCAAAGTGTAAAGATTTAAAAAGTTGAAGGACCTAAGATGTAATTTTTGGAGGACTTAACTGAAAGATAATTAAAAATTTAGGGACTAAAGTGTAAAAATATAAAAGATTAAGGACCTATGATGTAATTTTTGGATGACTTAATTAAAATATAATTTAAAATATAAGGACTAAAGTAAATATTATATAAAGTACATAGACTACCATAAAATAAATAAATGTCACATCATCATGCCAACTCATAATCATAATTTAATTTAAAATAAATGCCACATCATCATCATAATTTAAAATATTGTTTTTAATAAAATGAGGTATTTTTTAAATCAAACCATGAAAATAAGGTATTTTTTGAAAAATTAAAAAAAAAAAGTATTTTCAATTTTTAACAAAAAAAGAGGCTCATTAACTTTCACTTATAAGCTAATCGCATGATCCAAGTCCATTGCGATTGCGGGCGAGCAAAATTATAAATAGAGGCCCAATTTCTCTTTGGCCCGTGATTGCATGGGCTTTCCATGGTTTTCAGTCCAACAGATTGTTTTTCTTTTCTTATTTGTTTAGGCATCTTTTAGACTCTTTTTTAGACACGGATAGATACACGAATTTATGGCTATTCTTTGCTATATAAATACACATTATTAGAGAAGAAAAAGTGAGAGTTCCATATTATAACATATCACAAATTCTTGGAGTAATTCCACATTAAACACATCAAATTCTTGAGGAAAATTTACAAGAAATCATTAGAACTTTGGATGAATTTAAAGAAGAATATGACGATGTCCAAGAACATTGAAGAAATTCAAGATTAAATGTTGCATCAACTTTTATTCTTATGTATTCACTTTTTATCTTGTATTTTTGTAATCAAACTATGATAGGCTAAACATTTGTGGCTAGGATTTTGATGAAACCTTGTTGATTCTTTAATCTAATAAATTGCTCGTTTTTATTATTGCTTTTGGATTAATTGTTTATTATTCATTAATTTCGTTTTGATAATTGACCACTATTAAAAAGTGTTTGTGATTTATATTGCTTTCTAGAGATTCAGTATAAATTAGCACATGGTAATAAACAACATATAGTCATATAATTGATGGTCTATGTCATTATACTCTATGAAATCGTTATGTGATGATCTTTGTGAATTAATGCATGTTTATGTGTTAGAAATTTAATTAGAAATAATTATATTCATATATAAGTATAGAATCAATTAACTATCGAAAGAGGCTATTGATTAAAATTGGACCATTGATTTTTAACCTTGGTATAGAAGTTCTTAATTTTGTTGATCGTTTGTTATTAAATTAATTATTATCCTAAAATTTGGCTAATTTTATGATAGTTCTTGGGATTTGTGTTGATGTCGAGATGTGCTACATGTGTCTAGCTCATTAAGTCCAATAGGAGATAGAGATATATTTCTATGTTTAGTGGTATCTTTTATGGTATTCTAGCTTTGTGTTGTGTTTTTTTTATCTATTCGAATTCATCATAGAGATATAGTTGGGTCATAGACAGTAGTGGAACTAGCCATTTTTAGTTGGGGGTCCCCAAATTAACATGAAATTTTTTTTAGACTATTTTTTTTCAATTTGACAACCCACCGACAACAAAAGAATCTAGATTTAAACTAAAAAGATAGCAATACAAGCAAAATACAATATTTTTATGTACTATATTACAACCAACTCAAATACTCATCATACCACATAGTACCAAATTGCTTGTCTTTTAATATAGAGTGATTTGTTGAGTGATTTGAGAGAAGTTTGTAGATATTGGAATGTCGTAACTAACTACTGCTTTATTCAATGTAGAAAACGGAGAAAAGAAATGTGAGATTCTGATTTCAGATGGGTGGACTGGAATTAAGGAATTAGTCAATCATTTGTAATTTTGTATTATTAATTTTATTACGCCAATAAGTCTAATTGTCTTCCATTAAATTGATAGTGGACCAAAGTTATCAAAGTTGTGTAATTAAATTACATGATAATAAATAAATAAATAAAAACAATCTCTCTCCAAACGTTGGGAGGTCCAGGCCCCACCCCTACCACCAAAGCAGAGGTCATATATGAGAACTAGTTTAATTTGTATAGAAAGAGTAAATTAATATATAAAGAATACCGATTGTCAACATAATTCAAGAATTGAGTGTAAACAAGAAATTGAGGATTAAAGTATGTTAATAATGGTGGATTCGAGGTTCTAGTATCTTTCATAATTTGATTAATTCTAAGTTTTGCATATTTCTAATTACTTATTTTAGTAGATATTTAGTTAGAATTGAATTTAAATAATTAATTGTATGTTATTCTTGAATTGGAGCTAGTATTAATTAAGATAAATCATGTAAGAAATTCAGTCCTCCTGAGTTTGACACTCTTCTTATCATTATATTAACAATCTATCTATTTACGGATTAAAATCTACAACAAGTTTTTGATATCGATTCTGTCAAGACCGATTTTTATTTTTCTATTTTTTTCTTTAGTTAATTTTTTCTTTAATTCTGTTTTTTTTCATTGCGGATCTACTTGTTGTTCTAGGTTTCATTGCTGTCACAAAACGAGGAAGAGCTAAGATATCAACAACAACACAATATGATAGGTCTTGAGATTGATAAAGACAACACACGTGACATGCTTTATGGAGATTTCATCACAATGCACCAAACTAATATAGCGAGATGAAATATACCTATCGAAATTGATGAGAATGACTTGTTCTTGGGAGATTTATGGGAACCACCGGTTAGACAAAATTTTTTGCTCCTACTCTACACCTACAATCAATATTGGAAAAATCACTCAGACTACTATTGGTACAACAACTAAGGTCAACCAAGAAGACCACAAGAAAAGAAAGGATGATGGGAATAGGCTCTCACTTAGTTAACAAATAGTCAATAACAGTACGAATTAGAATGGAAAGTAGTAGTTGCTCAGAACATCAAGAGCATCGAGGCAATTGCAAAGCGCATAGAAAATCAAAGTGGGCGATGACAAAGATGCTATTAGAGAATCCACAAGGCACATTTTCAAACAATGCTAAAGCCAACACGATGGAACACATGTCAGACATTACAACAATGAGTGATGAACAACTATCAAAAGTTTTAGATAATAGACCAGTTATCCAACCCGAACAAGGACAACTAAAAAAGAAGAGCATATGGAGAAGGTGAAGTTGATCTCAAATGAGCAAAATGAAAAAGTGACATTTAATAATATTGCACCTATCAAACAATTATACGACTCCTATCTTTCTTCTAAAATTATTTTTGTGACCAAGGTCAATGAAGAAGTTGAAGTTTTCATAGTTGAGTTCGAGCATGGTGGTAAAATAAAGTCATTTTTATGAAAATGGTAAAGTCAACTTCTGAAGGATAAATGAAAAATGGTGCAAAGTGGATTGATACAAGTAAAGCAAGTCATCCAAAACCCTATTCAAAGTATTGTGAAAAGAGTGTTGCAAAAAAGTCAAGTTAATGACTTTAAACAAGCACTTATTGGAAGGCAACCCAATTTTCCATCCCTTTCTTTTATCTTTTAATTTTCACTTTCTAGCTTAGGGTACATTTTTCTATCATTTTCTTTAGCTCGCCTGTGGCTTATGGCTACTTTTAGCGTAGGCAGAGTTAAAATTGTACACAAAATAATTGTTACGTGTACAAATTTTGATAAAACTTAAAAGTAAGAAAAATAAATAAATTTACTCAAACTATACTTACATATTATCTGACCACCTCTTGAAGTCCTCCGGCTAATATGACGTCTAATTTATCTTATATTCGAAGTTATACATCTTTTCAATCTTTAGATACATTAAATTCTCTAATATGTCTAGTTTAAGTCTTGACCTCAAATCCTGCCACCTGTACCAAAAGCAAACTCCGATACTACAATTGATACCATGAGGGTTAGTAGATTGCGTGCTATAATAGAAACAATTGGGTATTAACACTCGTTTTGTCTCCACCACCTATTATATCAAAATTATTTCTCTCTTGTTCATCTAACATATTAAGCATATCGTGACCAAAATATCTAGCTAACTCTAAATGTACGTATCTACTACTTGTTTCTACATTCGTAGCATGGGAAGCGAAGAATGAGAACTATCTTTTTGAGTTCTCCTAACTGAACTAAGAAAAATCCAATAATCGTTATCATCATTTGAATCTACTTTGAAACAGGCTGGACCAGCTCGGCTCGTGAGGCCCACGAGCCACAGGCCGGTTCGGGCTCATTTTTTGGAGATGAGCTAAACCCAGCCCATCCCATTGCCATCCTTGGCGATACTGAAATTATTTTTTAAGTGCTTATAAAGTGTGAAACTTATAGAATGTGCGGATAATAAATATATAATAAGTTGTGAATCGTATAAAATGTATAGATCAAAAATATATTTGACCAATTTAATCAACTTAAACTATAACTTAAGCTTAGACAAACAAGTTGTTAGGTTATGTTTGCCCGTCGAGTAAATTATTTGTACTCGTGACATTTTGAAATAAAATTAATAAATTAATTGATATATTTATTATGTTATTTTGAGTTTACTTTTATCCATAGGTCGATTTGATATTACAAATTGAGTGTTTAAGTTGTTAAACACAGAAAGATTCAATCTGTAATTCGATTTACAATTATCGTTCGCGATCAGTAAATAAATATGGATAATTTATTTTGATAAGATCGTCTCGATTTTATTAAAGTCTATCTTTGACTTTGGTAATAAAATTGAGAATACATTTCGAATGTATTGAACGGGACCACGTGAAATTAATTTGTGACATTGACCAGACAAATTTAATTTCACTTGACTATCGTACATGGGACCTTAATCACGAGCGGATAATGAACTTGGTTACTAGCTTGAAGTTCTTTGAGGTGTCAATGAGTGAGATCAAATTGTCGATCAATATCTCGATACTTTGGGAATTAGAGTGAACTAACGAAGAACATATATTTGTAATATGGAATCCGTCACCTTTAAGGTATGATCAAGATCTCACGGGTTCTTCTAGTGTACAGTTTAATCTGAGCTCGATGAGTTCGATATTGATTGTTGAATTCAATGATGTGATGTGATCACATCAAAGCGTTAGATAGAAGATGAGAGTTGAGAATCATGAATATTTGAATAAGGGCATTTTGGTCATTTTACTTATTCGAATATTCGAGTTGATCGACTGGGTAACATGTAAGATCGATAAGTTAGAGGAAATAATTATTAATTGTTGCTTCAGTAATTTCAATTAGACTAAGAGTGCAGTCTTGTTCTTTTAGTGGAATAGAACTTGATTAATAAATTATTTTGGTGATCAAAAGTTGACCGAGTCAAAATTAATTTATTAGAGCTTAGTTTAATTGGGTCCGATCAAGTCCCTCAAGAGTCTCAATATATAGGGCTAAATAGGCTTATTACCTATTTTGGGCTATGCTGAGAAATGGGCTGGGTTATGGTACTAGGGTTAGTAGGGTTTTGGAGTGTAAGTAGATTATAAATAGTCTCATAAGACTGTTTTTCTACACAACCAAAACTTAGAGGCGGGACACATACTAAAGTGTGAAGTGTGTGTTTTCTCCTAACAAAGAAAACCCTAACCCTAGTATAACCTAGAACAAAAAGAGGTGACTACACACCGGTATAGCTTCTCTTGGAGAACACTGGAGAAGGCTTGAGGGTTTGGAGCTTTGGAAGTTTAAAGAACAACACGCTACAAGGGTAATTCTTTCAACATCTATATGTTCTTGCAGTTTTATTTAATCCAGTTGAATGCACGAAATAAATCATATCTTGTGGAAGGATGTTTGATCATCACAGAAAATTAATTTTTGTGATGTCCAGATCCCGGTCTCCAACAATTGGTATCAGAGCCAATGTTTTAATTTTATTCCGTGTATTTAGGATTGAATAAAATTGTCTTTTAATGCATGTGTTAGTATGAAGCGGTGTTAGGGTTTATGTGATTTATTGTTATTAGATTGAATGATTTTAATTGTGTTTTTGAATAATTTATGGCCTTAGATTTTTTGGTGAAAAATTGTATTGTGTTTTATCGAGTCTTGTAACAAAGGGGGTGGATTACGACTCCATGTTTTCCCTTTGATTTTAATTTACTGCAATATTGTATTAGAAATTATTTTTTTAATATATTGCTATAAATTAAAATATGAGGACCGATTTCATCGCTGCTCAAAATTGAAGACCTCTCTTTGCAATTTCCAAGGGAGGACCGGACTTCATCTTCTTCATTTCGTGGAGGGCACTGGGCTGCAAATATCCATTTTTGCTAGTTTTGTGAATCTATTCGATCCTCCTCGCATGGCATAAATCATGGATGTTGTCCCAGTGTTCGGCAACCGCTGGAAGTTCCTATATTGGACGAGAAAATCGACGGGCTTTTGCATGCGCGCTGCGCGAACCCAAAGTTCGCAGTACGGCGGTGCGCTACGCGCTTCAAAGACGATGGACGGACCGAAAGTCGCCGTGGTCCCGTGGTTGAGGTGGCGGCGCCGGTCTGGTCGCGAAATGGGTTCTCGTGAAGCCCATTTTTCCGGCAGCAGGAGATATGGCGAGCAACGGTAGCGGATCCTCACCTGGAATTTGGGCCGGTTCGCGCTCTATTGGGCCGGGTTACGTTGGAATAAGGCTGGACACTTGCAAATGGAAATTGAAGAATTGGGCCGGCTTGTGGCTCAATTGGACCTTTAATTTATTTGTAATTTTGTGTCTAGGTTTGGGCCATAAATTTGTTATATTTATTTTATTATCGCTTTATTGCTTTAATTTAATTGTGATTAAATGTCATTCATATAACATGCCATATAGATCACATTACACCGCTCTAGGTACTATTCTGTCATGCATTGTATATAATATTTATTTTCTTTTCTAATTTTATTAGATTAGAAAGATTAAATATTTTGAATTAATAATTGGACAAATTTTAAAAGTTAAAATTGGTTAGAAATTATTAATTGAAAACCCAAACAAGATAAAAATATTAAGTGGGTGAGGGTGCACTTTTATGTGAACCCACGGCCTCCTTATTAGCCCATTAGTAAGAATAGGTGTATGCTTCGTGCTAATTTTATTGGCCTCCCTATAGGAGGGCTACACTGTTTCGGTTACTAGATTGGGTCCAATCGGGTGATAATTTTTTAGTGTTAATTAATTGCGATTGCCCCATAGGTAACGTAATTAATTTAAAACATAAAATTATTAAATATAGGGGTTGCACAGTTAAATCAAAAATATCGTGGGGACTTCCTATAGAATATCCAAACGGTGTTATTGATGGCCTAAATACAGCGATACTAAATTAATATTGCATGAGATGCTAGATATATTGAATTTAGTGGGAGGGTCCCAGCCTAGCCGTAAATCACACTATCTATGCCTATAGAGGGATGTGTTTAAGATTTTGGAGTTTTAGGTATTCGCCATATAGAAGTAGTTCTTGGGTCTACTTGTGTATTTTATGCATCATATATGAAATCATTATTTTATATGTAGCTCATTTCAATTTTTTAATTTTATTTCAGAAAAATGTCGAGCAATTCACTGTCTATAATTTTGACCAAAAACCAACTAGTAGGAGAGAATTATATTAATTGGAAACGTAATTTGATGATTGTCTTCTTCCGAGAAGCATAAGTTCGTGTTAATCGAACCCCGTCCCGATGAACTTATCGAAGCGGTCCACGGTTGCTCGAGAAAGTGCATATGAGAAGTGGATCCAATCTAATGAGATGGCTCTTTGTTACATTTTGGGATCTATCTCAAATGTGTTGCAGCGGAAACATTAGAATATGGAAACTGCTACTCAGATTATGGACAGTCTTCAGGAAATGTTTGAGCACCAGGGACGTCAGGCCCGTCAGGCTGCCATTAGGACTATAATGAACATGCGCATGAAACCAAGCACGCCCGTAAGAGATCATATGCTTGCATTGATTGCTCAGTTTAACGTGGCTGAGGTTTTAGGGGCTGAAATCAAATTGGTGACTCAGGTTGACATGGCTTTAGAAACTCTCCCTGAGATGTTCTCTCAGTTCAAAGTTAATTATAACATGAACAAGCTGAGCATGTCCCTGACTGAGCTGATGAAGGAGCTCCAAAATGCTGAAACTGTTCTTAAGACCAAAAGTGGTGATGCCTTTGCTGTTTTTCCTGCTGGATCATCCTCTTCCAAGCCGAAAGGCAAAGGAGGCAATAAGAGGAAAAAATCCAACACGAAAAACCCAGAGAAGCAGGTTAAAAAGGCAAAGCCAGATGATAAGCCTAAAGAAAAGTGTTTTCATTGTGGACAGAAGGGTCATTGGAAGAGGAACTGCCAGGAATACCTAGCTTCCAAAAAGCCAGGTAATGGTGAGTTATCTTTTATTGAGTCATGTTTGGTGGTTGATTCTACCGATTCCTGGATTGTAGACTCTGGAGCCACTAATCATGTTTGCAATTGTTTGCAAGGGTTCCAGGTAACCAGGGAACTCAATGAAGGGGAACTGACTCTCAAAGTTGGCACAGGAGCAGCGGTGTCTACAAGAGCTATTGGAAATGTTTATCTTTATTTTAGAAATAAAAGACATTTGGTTTTAAAGAATTGTTATTATGTTCCAGATAATACCCGAAATTTGATTTCGGTTGCTTTGTTATTTAGACAAGGATATTTTGTCCAGTTTTCATCTTTTTCGGTGGATATTACTCTAAATAAAGCCCTTATCTGTAAGGGACATTTGAATGATGATTTATATGTTTTAAAACCTCTTGATAGCTCATTGCACCACACTAAATCTAATAAACGCATTAAACTGTCTCCTACTAATGAGACTTACTTGTGGCACTTGAGACTTGGCCATATTAACATTAATAGGATCCAAAGACTCGTGAGGGATGGTCCTTTAAGTGACTTAAAGATGGAGTCCCTACCAGTTTGCGAATCCTGTTTGGAAGGAAAAATGACTAAGAGGTCCTTTACATCAAAAGGACATAGGGCCAAAGAAATTTTGGAATTAGTACACTCTGATGTATGTGGGCCTATTAGTGTCCAAACTAGAGGTGGGTATGAGTACTTCATCACTTTTACTTATGACTACTCAAGATATGGTTATGTTTACCTAATGGCTCGCAAGTCTGAAGCTTTTGAAAAGTTCAAGGAATTCAGGACTGAAGCGGAAAAGCAATTAGGTAAGAGCATTAAAATACTTTGATCAGATCGAGGTGGAGAGTATCTATCCCACGACTTTAGAACATATCTGTCAGAAAATTGGATTTTATCCCAACTGAGTGCACCGGGAACACCCCAACAGAACGGTGTCTCAGAAAGGAGAAACAGGACCTTGTTGGATATGGTCAAATCAATGCTTGGCTTCTCAACACTTACTACATCCTTTTGGGGATATTCAATACAAACTGCAATATACTTGTTGAATGTAGTTCCATCTAAGTCTGTCCCTAAGACACCCCTGGAATTGTGGAATGGGCGTAAGCCTAATCTAAGACATATCAGGATATGGGGATGTCCAGCACATGTGCTTAAGGGAAAGGCGGATAAGATGGAATCAAGATCAGAGTTGTGCATTTTTGTAGGATATCCTAAGGGGACAAGAGGATATTACTTCTATAGTCCTCAGAATAAGAAGGTTTTTGTAAGCACAAATGCAACCTTTTTAGAGGATAGATATATAGAAGAACGTGAATCTAAGAGTAAGGTTCTTTTGGAAGAAATGAAGGGAAACGTTCCCATCTCATCCACTCCAGAGATCCGCACTGAACCTACTCAACATGAATTCACGCCTCTACCATTGATGATACCTCGATGCAGTGGGAGAGAAATGGAGGTTCCACCTACCATACCTACTAGTCCAGAGGCACCTGATATGTCAGGGAATTAAGTCCCTCATGTTCAGTCACCACATGAGATTGAACGTGCAGCGGAAGGACATGGTGGAGGAGAAACAATAGTAGAACAATCACAAATTCCAATCAATCAGGAACTTCCACAACTTAGGCGTAGTGAGAGAGTCATTCGACGACCCTCTAGGTACTTGCTATATGGAGAGTCTTTTGAGGCAGTCTCCATTGAGCAAGAAGAGGATCCCACTTCGTTTAAGGAAGCTATGGATGATGTAGACGCTGACCATTGGAAGAGTTCCATGGATTCAGAAATGAAATCTATGTACACTAACTCGGTCTGGGAACTTGTAGATGTACGAAATGGGGTAAAACCTGTAGGGTGCAAATGGATCTACAAGAGGAAGAGAGGAGTAGATGGAAAGGTGGAAACCTTTAAAGCTAGACTGGTTGCTAAGGGTTTTACCTAAAGAGAAGGTATCGATTACGAGGAAACCTTCTCTCCCGTGGCCATGCTTAAGTCTATAAGAATCCTCTTATCCATTGCAGCTCATTTTGATTATGAGGTGTGGCAAATGGATGTCAAGATGCAGTTCTTAATAGAAGTCTTGATAAGAGCATCTATATGATGCAACAGGCAGTTTTATCCAAAATGGTCAAGAGCATAAAGTATGCAAACTGAATAGGTCAATATATGGACTTAAACAGGCGTTTAGGTCTTGGAACATCAGATTCGATCAAACCATCAAGACTTATGGTTTTGATCAAAATCCTGATGAACCTTGTGTCTATAAGATGATTAAAGACAACAAGGTAATTTTTCTCATACTATATTTTGATGATATCCTACTCATTGAGAATGACGTAGGAGCGTTGACTTCAGTTAAGCACTGGTTGGCACAACAGTTTGATATGAAGGATTTGGGAGAAGCCAATTATGTTCTAGGTATTTAGATCCTTCGGGATAGAAAGAACAGAAGAATAGCTCTATCCCAAGCTTCATATATTGATAAAATATTGGTGAGATTTGCAATGCAAAATTCCAAGAAAGGTCAAATGCCTTTTAGACATGGAATTCACTTATCACGGGAGCATTGTCCTAAGAGTCCTACTGAGGTGGAATACATGAAATAGGTTCCTTATGCCCTCGGTGTATGAAGTCTCATGTATGCTATGCTATGCACTCGACCAGATATTTGCTATGCTGTTGGGATTGTCAGTAGATATCAGTCAAATCCAGGACCGGAGCACTGGACTGCTGTTAAGCATATTCTCAAGTATCTTCGCAGAACATTCAGCTCCAGATTTAGTGCCTACGGGTTATACTGATTCTGATTTTCAGGCTGATAAGGACTCTCGCAAGTCCACATCAGGGTCAGTGTTCACATTGGGTGGCAGTGCCGTTGTTTGGAGGAGCATCAAGCAGTTTTGTATTGCTGATTCCACCATGGAGGCAGAATATGTGGCAGCTTGTGAAGCGGCCAAAGAAGTGATATGGCTAAGGAAGTTTTTGCTAGACCTTGAGGTGGTTCCATCTGCATCACAGGCCATCACTCTATACTGTGATAACAGTGGAGCGGTGGCAAATGCAAAAGAGCCTAGAAGCCATCAACGTGGGAAACACATTGAACGAAAATACCACCTAGTTAAAGATATCGTTCAAAGAGGAGATGCTACAGTGTGCAAGATTGCATCTGCAGAAAATCTTGCTGACTCCTTTACCAAAAGCTTACCAGCTAGGAGTTTTGAGGGGCATATTGAAAATATGGGTGTACTTAACATGTCTCATTTACTCTAGGGCGAGTGGGAGATTTGTTAGGTTATGTTTGCCCGTCGAGTAAATTATTTGTACTCGTGACATTTTGAAATAAAATTAATAAATTGATTGATATATTTATTATGTTATTTTGAGTTTACTTTTATCCATAGGTCGATTTGATATTACAAATTGAGTGTTTAAGTTGTTAAACACGAGAAAGATTCAATCGTAATTCGATCTACAATTATCGTCATGATCAAGTAAATAAATATGGATAATTTATTTTGATAAGATCATCTCGATTTTATTAAAGTCTATCTTTGACTTTGGTAATAAAATTGAGAATACATTTCGAATGTATTGAGCGGGACCACGTGAAATTAATTTGTGACATTGATCGATAAATTTAATTTCACTTGACTATCGCATATGGGACCTTAATCGAGCGGATAATGAACGGTTACTAGCTTGAAGTTCTTTGAGGTGTCAATGAGTGAGATCAAATTGTCGATCAATATCTCGATACTTTGGGAATTAGAGTGAACTAACGAAGAACATATATTCGTAATATGGAATCCGTCACATTTAAGGTATGATCAAAATCTCATTAGTTCTTCTAGTGTACAGTTTAATCTGAACTCAGTAGTTTGGCATTGATTGTTGAATTCAATGATGTGATGTGATCACATCAAACTGTTAGATAGAAGATGAGAGTTGAGAATCTGTGAATATTCGAATAAGGGCATTTTGGTCATTTTGCTTATTCTGAATATTCGAGTTGATCGACAAGGGTAACATGTAAGATCGATAAGTTAGAGGATATAATTATTGATTGTTGCTTCAGTAATTTCAATTAGACTAAGAGTGCAGTCTTGTTCTTTTAGTGGAATAGAACCTGATTAATAAATTATTTTGACTGATCAAGAGTTGACCGAATCAAAATTAATTTATTAGAGCTTAGTTTAATTGGGTCCGATCAAGTCCCCTCAGTGGCTCCAATATATAGGGCTAAATAGGCTTATTACCTATTTTGGGCTATGCAGAAATGGGCTTGGGTTATGATACTAGGGTTAGTAGGGTTTGGGAGTGTAAGTAGATTATAAATAGTCTCATAAGACTGTTTTTCTACACAACCAAAACCTAGAGGCGGGACACACACTAAAGTGTGAAGTGTGTGTTTTCTCCTAACAAAGAAAACCCTAACCCTAGTATAACCTAGAACAAAAAGAGGTGACCACACACCGGTATAGCTTCTCTTGGAGAACACTGGGGAAGGCTTGAGGGTTTGGAGCTTTGGAAGTTTAAAGAACAACATGCTACAAGGGTAATTCTTTCAACATCTATATGTTCTTGCAGTTTTATTTAATCCAGTTGAATACACGAAATAAATCATATCTTGTGGAGGGATGTTTGATCATCACAGAAAATTAATTTTTGTGATGTCCAGATCCCGATCTCCAACACAAGCATCTCTCAAAGTTTGCAAAGTCATTTATTAGACATTCTAGTGCTCATCTAGAAGGTCTTAAAACCAAAGCAAGTAGCAAATGAGCTCAACTTGATAATTATGCTCATCGTGACTTACCTTATGCGAAGCACCTAACAACGTCATAGGAAGGTAAAAGCTCTATGTAACACACGACCTGAAAGCTATATGATGGAGTCTTCATTGTTAAGCAATAAACTCGTAATATGTCATATTCGTCATGTCGATAATTATTTGAAAGATCTCAATAAGTTTTACCATTTTTATCGATCTTTTGGCTTCAAAGCCTAGTTTAAAGATTGTCCAAATGGTGGAAGATGCATATATAGATAGCTTGAGTTGACAGAATGCTTAGGAATGTTTTTTCAAAATTATAAACTGATCAAATATCAATTTTATCTACATATTTTGTAGGACCTACGTTTCTAATTACTTTTTAACTTACACATTTCAAATGACTCACTTAAAAGAGTTTTTGTTGTTGTTGTTACTCAGTGAAAATACCAAAAATATGTTATGAAAGTAGAATTAGACTTAAATTGGAGTCAAACCAGTGTTAATTATAAGGTTAGGATGTTAATCTACATAATGTTTATTAACTATCTAATTTATGTTATTGAATGTAAAATGACATGATAGAAATTATTGTGTTAAGATTGATGTGTGACGACAAACTAGAATGAATAAAATAAAAATGAGGACGACAATTTACTGTTCAGAACAACACCAATAACAATACAATTCATTCTACGACAATAAGAATACAATTGCATACATTTACATAAACTTCTATCACAAAAGAAGTGTGGACCAAATAGAACATATTAAATTAAATAAGAGTAACATGTTGGTTATATCATTTTTATTATGATGAAAATAACTATGCTTAGGAGTTAATTTCACTAAAAGTCATTGAAGTTTTAATAAAATTTTAAATTAATCATTAAAGTCTTTTTGTAATTCATTTAGTCATAAATAATGTTACACAATTGGTCATTCTTTTAGCGGCATCCACTCCAGACCCATTAAACCTCAACATCGACTATCGATCGTTGTTACTATGTTGTGAAATTACAAATCTTCAAAATAAAACCCGGCTCTTAAGAGAAAACCTTACATTCACTCCTTTTAACCAGAATCCTATTCATCATCATTAATAAATGGTAAAGAAGTTGCGACAGCCGACAAAGCTAAAACAGGAGGCAAGCTGAAAGAAATTAATCACTTTAACAATCGTTAGTCTACGTGAAAATTTAACAACTCCTACGTTGAATATGAAGTTAATCAAATTAATAAAGTAACAAATTATATAAAAATATTTACTTGAACTTCATATACTATTTGTGAAATTAATTCATTGATTCTTGCAAAAATAACATGGAAACATATTGTTCAAATTATGAGTCCAAATACTAGATGTAGCTTTTTGGCCGGACAGGATGTCTAATATGTAATGATAGTTAGAGGTGAGAGAGAGAGGATATTTCATGTAAATTGTAATAGACAGATGGGTCAAATAAATAGTTCATAAATTTAAATTTATCAAATCTATTTTTTTGTTGCATCGAAATTGTCAAATAAATAGTTCATGAATTTAAATTTATCAAATCTAATTTTTTGTTGTATCGAAATTGTCAAAAAGTCTATGGTTTCTTGGATACTTTATTATATATGTAATTATGATTATCACCCGCTTTTTGACATCTTATCGAATTACTTGATAGCATTAAAACCACGCTTTAGTGGACCCACACTAAATCATATACACCCTTTTGAGTTAATCTCATAAATGGTCACTCAACTTCAATTGAAATTTCAAATTGGTTATTAAAATATTTTTATGACATATTTGGCGCTCGTTTAATTTAGTTTCAAAAGTTGTTAAAAAGTTAATGTCAAAGTTAGACCTGGGCGTCGGATGGATCGGTCCGAGTATTTCAATAATTGGAACCACTCGATAGAGTTTAAGTATTTCGTAAATGGAACATTTATGTTCCATATAATTATTGGAACCAAACTAGAACTAGAATCGTTGGTACATGTTCGAGTTCGGTTCTACCCATAACATTTTCTTTTAAAATATTGAGTTGATAATATGTTTTTAAATAAAAATTAAAATTACAAACTTGTTAACATTAAAGTATGTTAGATATTAAAACAATTTATGAAATATATAAATATTAGTTGGAAGAATAGACACCAAAATTGCAAACTCATAAATTATTGTTAGAAAAAGAAAAATTAAATCTCTAAATTGTGTTGAGCAAGAGAGATGAGTGTTCCGTTTATAATCGTTAATTCATCTATCTTGATTCTTGGTCTTGACAAATTACATCGATTATGAAGATCAATATCCTAGATTGTTCAACAGTTTCTTTCGAATAATGCTAAACCTATTCATATGCATGACTCGACTATATTTCTATGATGAATCACGAATACAAATGAAAGCATTAAATTTCTATGGATAATTAAAGATCACCTAAAGCATAGCGGTATATTTCTATCCCTATCGGACTTTAAGATAATTAAAATAGCGTCTAGCATGCTTTCGATCTTTCGACAAGAAACACACCACAACAATCATACAATTATTGATCAAGTAATTGTAGATTCATATAAATCAAAATTAATTATTCAAAACTATCATGAAATAAATTGCCAAAAATCAAGTCTCAAGATGGAAGAATTTAGATTACAAACTTCATCGTAATCCTAGCACAAAATAAACTAGCCTAACATACTAATAATAAGAGAAGAAAGAGGAGAAGAAAATATGGAATTCATAACCGAAACGAAGAAATCTTGATCTTGATCTTGATCTTCGTTCTTGAGAAGATGAATCTTGATCTTCCGATTTTATGTTTCTTGTCTTTGTTTTCTTCTCCCAAAATCCTTTTGATATGAGTTAATAACTCATATATATACTTACTTCATTGTGCCCCAAAAGATGTCAAAAGACCTAAAAATCGTGGCCCAAAGGTTTCCTAATTGAATTAGAACTCAAAAGGTAAGAAAATTCCGATTCTGCCGAAAATACACTAGGCTATCGCCCAGTGCAAACCCGGGCGATCGCCCAGGCCAAGGAAAAGCTATTCTGCTGTTGAAAAAGGTTCCGGGCGATCGCCCCGCTTTGTCGTGGGCGATCGCGCAGTTCAACATTTTTTCTCTGCGGCGGCTATTTTTCAAATGTCCATAACTTCTTGTAGGAAACTCCAAATTGAAATCCGTAAAAGTGTTAGACTCGTAATTCAATTATCTTTCCAATGGTATATCATTTGTATTTTGGAGATTTCTATATCAAAAGTTGTACTTGAATTTCCCACATCTTCTGCTGTAGGTAGTTTCTCAACTCGATTCTTTAGCTTTTACGGTGTTTGATCTATTGATTCAACTCTTCATTGTCACTCCAAAACACCTTAAACTTATTGATTTTATCTTCTTCCTCATGCTCCAATGTTTGGCTCTTAATATTCACTTCAAAAACTCCATTTACTTGTCGATTTCACCAAGTTATTGCTCTTTTCGTCCATTCTTCTCCAATTGCTATTAAACAGGTCCAAAGCTGAAATATGAAGATTAAAACACAAAATTAAGTAATAATTTAATAAAATGACGGAATAAAAGCTTAGTTTAAAGGTCCTAATAAGTGCACAAAATGCACTTATCAAACACCCCCAAACTAAACATTTGTTCGTCCTCGAACAAAAATAAAAATAAACTAGAACTTTAAACTAAGCTAAAAGAATGAACAGGAATGTAGTTAATGTTAAGTTTCTTACTAAATGCCTCAAGTTTGAAAAATAAAGTAACACGTTTAGAAAGAGATCAAACAACACAAAATATTTTCACTTATCCAATGCTCGACCTTTAGTGAGTGTGTGATTAGCCAAAAGTTGAACTTACACATGTACTAGACCACGACCAATATTGTGTTGTTGATATTTTTACAACCTCGAACCCCTTATAGTCATTTATTCCTTACACCTCTCGTAAATTACACACTTCTTATGCTTTTTTCTCAAATCCCGAGGTGTTCTAGCAAATTTGGTTCCTATTGATCAACACAATACTTTCTCAAATAAAGTGGTAAAAATTAGAACTTGTATTCTCAGAATTAAGATGGTGAGTGATTTCTAAATTCTCATCTTTAGTCTCTTAGGTTCTAATCTAGCAATCCTTACCGAACACTTTAACTTCTTTTATTTTATTCAACCAATATAAATGATCTTACATCTTGTGCAATACTTCTCTCACTAGCTTTCTATGTGACCCTTGTAGCGAGCTTTGGGCCGATGACTCCCAAGTCAGATGACCATAGGGCACCAGGTTTTGAAATACCCTAATGAGACTTAATTGCTCGAGTTTCACAGTGCTATAAGAGAAGTAAAGATGTAATTTTTTTCTTTTTTTGTGACTCATGTAGCGAGCTTTGGGCGATGACTCCCAAGTCGGATGACTTTAGGGCATCGGGTTTTAAAATACCCTAATGAGGCTTAATTGCTCGAGTCGGATATTTTATTTATTCTTTTATTTTTATTTATTTTTTTTTTTTTTGGTGAGTAGTGCTCGATTCAGATTCCTTGACTACAACCTATTCAACCAAAGATGAGATCCGTAAAACCCAAACCATCAAAATTCCACAAAAACATGTACTAACTTTAACACCCCAAACTGTTCTCAAACAGTTTGGTTACTAATCTAAAGATTTAGGAGCGAGAATTTTTTAATAATGATCTAAGTCAATAATATCAACACAAACACTCAAGTCATGTTTCCAATAAGTGATAAGTCAACGGTGGTACGTGCTTCAAATCTAGTCTAGCATGGATAAGTATTCGAGATAAAAGCATGTGTTCAAGTGTTGTCCAATATTCTACTAAAATGTACTCAACTTCAAACAAATCTCATCATTGGCAGCAAGACATTCAACAATAACTATGAAAGATTTTTTTTTTTTTTTCTGAGTTATATAGACCCGAATAATAAATGATTCAAAATAATTAAGTATCACGATACTTAACCCACCCCCAAACTAAAACATTACATTGTCCCCAATGTAATAGCAAAAGAAAGCAAATAGAGGAGGAAAGAGTCGGGTACTCCCGGAGATAGATGTGGAGAAGATGGATCTGGTGGTTGAAGGTCCGGTTGAAGTGGGTGAAGTGGGATAGGACTCATGTGCCTTGCAAAGAGGGACATCCCGCAATTGACATAGGAAGGCTTTATAAGGGCATTAAATAATAAATTTTAAAAAAAAAAACTAATAAATTAATTAAACTGATTAAAACTACTATATAGAAAGCGAGTAAATAAAATGGTTAGAAAATGGGTTGCCTCCCATTAAGCGCTTATTTATAGTCATTAGCTTGACTTATTGGCTGATTTCTCACGGCACTCTAAATAGTGCTTTTGAGGACTTGCTTTGCGTGCATCTATTGACTTTGCGCCATTTTTCATTTATCCTCAAAATTTTGAATTTGTGATCCCCATAAAAATAAGGTTTTAATGTAGCATCTTGCTCGAACACAACCACGAAAATTTCAACTTCTTCATCAACCTTGATCAAAAATCAAATTTAGAAGAAATAGAAGAGTTGGAGAATTGATTGTCGACTCGTGCTTTTGTAATCTACGAGGAAGTTGGATCGGAGGCTCATATGGTTTGATAGGAGCAGTTGCTATAACTTTGTGGTGTACATGAGCTCGCTTTAATATCATTGTCCGCTTTCGATCATTCCACGTGCTCCTCATCGATTGGATGATTCATTTTCTTTATTTGCAACATGCCTCTTCACATGAATTTACGGTAATTGAACATCACTTACGATAGTAATGGATGTAACACTTTCATTGGGATTCACCTCTGATTGTTTGACAACGTACTTTGTACTCTGGTGATATAGCTCACGCCATCCGACCTATCTCTGTATTTCCAAATTTTTTATTGAAGCGCTTTGATTTTGAAGATTGATCTCTCATGCATCTCATGAATTGATCGCTTTTTTTTTTCGATGAATTTACCGAGAATGTCTTCTAGTGAAGTTCTCTTTTACGCTCTTGAAACCGAGGACCTTGTGATCGATATTATTGTAATTATCATTCCAAGAGAAATTTGGATGATGCGTGATAAATTCTCCAACAAGCATGTTGTCCTCATCAATATCGAAGTTGCCCCATATCTTGCTATATTGGCATCTTTGCATTGCAAGAAAATCTCCAAAAAGCATATTGTCCTCATCAATTCTGAGAATTATCCTCATATCTCAGTATTCGCATCGCATTGCAAGAAAATCTCCAAAAGCATATTGTCCTCATCAATTACAGAATTAGCCTCATATCTCATCAGATTCAGCATCTTGCATTGCAAGAAAATCTCCAAACAGCATGTTGTCCTCATCAATGCTAGATTGTCTTTGAATGGTCTGTGGAGTAAAAAAGTCTCCAACTAGCATATTGTCTTCATTGATCTCCTGGTCTTCCATCTTGTATTGTGGTCGAAACAAGACAAGTTGAACACTAAAATAAACTAAAAATATAAAATAAAAATTTAATTAAATAAAGTTGAATTAGTGCTAATATAACTGAAGAGAACTAAAACTAAATCCCCGGCAACGGCGCCAAAAACTTGTCAGCGATTTTGTATCTTAAATAATTCCGCAAGTGCACGGATCGCTCAAATAATAAAGTGGATTGTGAGTCCAAGTATCGTTCCCACGAAGATTTAGATAATTCAGTTCAATTACAATGACCTTAACCGAATCTAATGAACTTTTGAAATTTAGTGTTTAAGAACTAATAAGAATTTGAACTAAAAACAATAAACTAATTATAAATCAAATAACTAAAAATTAGATTAATAAAGATTACTTTAAAATTGAGAAAGAAGAGTACTAGGATCCCGAATCCGTTTATAATCGTTAATTCATCTATCTTGATTCTTGGTCTTGACAAATTACATCGATTATGAAGATCAATATCCTAGATTGTTCAGCAGTTTCTTTTCGAATAATGCTAAACCTATTCATATGCATGACTCGACTATATTTCTATGACGAATGCGAATACAAATGAAAGCATTAAATTTCTATGGATAATTAAAGATCACCTAAAGTATAGCGGTATATTTCTATCCCTATCGGACTTTAAGATAATTAAAATAGCGTCTAGCATGCTTTCGATCTTTCGACAATAAAACACACCACAACAATCATACAATTATTGATCAAGTAATTGTAGATTCATATAAATCAAAATTAATTATTCAAAACTATCATGAAATAAATTGCCAAAATCAAGTCTCAAGATGGAAGAATTTAGATTACAAACTTCATCGTAATCCTAGCACAAAATAAACTAGCCTAACATACTAATAATAAAGAAGAAAGAGAAGAAGAAAATATGGAATTCATAACCCGAAACGAAGAAATCTTGATCTTGATCTTGATCTTCGTTCTTGGAGAGATGAATCTTGATCTTCCGTTTTATGTTTCTTTGTGCATTGTTTTCTTCCCCAAAATCCCTTTTGATATGAGTTAATAACTCATATATATACTTACTTCATTGTGCCCCAAAAGATGTCAAAAGACCTAAAAATCGTGGCCCAAAGGTTTCCGGCCCAAAGGTTTCCTAATTGAATTAGAACTCAAAAGGTAAGAAAATTCCGATTCTGCGAAAATACACTAGGCTATCGCCCAGTGCAAACCCGGGCGATCGCCTGAGCCAAGGAAAAGCTATTCTGCTGTTGAAAAAAGGTTCCGGGCGATCGCCCCGCTTTGTCGTGGGCGATCGCGCAGTTCAGCATTTTTTCTCTGCGGTGGCTATTTTTCAAATGTCCATAACTTCTTGTAGGAAACTCCAAATTGAAATCCGTAAAAGTGTTAGACTCGTAATTCAATTATCTTTCCAATGGTATATCATTTGTATTTTGGAGATTTCTATATCAAAAGTTGTACTTGAATTTCCCCACATCTTCTTTGTAGGTAGTTCTCAATTTCGATTCTTTAAATTTTCCTACGGTGTTTGATCTATTGATTCAACTCTTCATTTCATCACCCAAAACACCTTAAACTTATTGATTTTATCTTCTTCCTCATGCTCCAATGTTTGGCTCTTAATATTCACTTCAAAACTCCATTTACTTGTCGATTTCACCAAGTTATTGCTCTTTTCATCCATTCTTCCAATTCTTTATTAAGCGAAGTCCAAAGTTGAAATATGAAGATTAAAACACAAAATTAAGTAATAATTCAATAAAATGAGCGGAATAAAAGCTTAGTTTAAAGGTCCTAATAAGTGCACAAAATGCACTTATCAATGAGCGAAAGTGCGAGACACAAAATAATGTTTGTATTGAGTATCTGAACAAATAGCGATTAAAAATTTGAGATTTGAGTAATTGGAATTGTATCAATTGAGTTGATTTTAAGAGTGATTGATTTTGTATTTTTGGTTTTGGTCTTGGATAGTTGAACTTTTGTTTTTGATACCGTTGTGTTGAATTGTGGGCTATTGTGTTAGGATGAATAAATTGTAAAAAATAAAAAATTTATAAAAAATGACAAATTTGATTCCAATCAGAACCCATGGTTCTAGTTCAAGAACTAAGAACCGACCCAGACACGGTCAGTTCTCGGTTCCGGTTCCTAATTTTATTTTATTTTATTCGGTTCCGGTTCAAGAGGTTCGGTTCCAGTTAAAATGTCTACTCCTAGTCGAAGTTAACAATTGATTCTAAACATATATTTAATAGGATTCAAAAAATTTATCAATTTTTTCACCATACATTTTTTTTTTAATCAAAAAAGTTTGACAAACAACTAGTAATCAAAGTTAAATAATGTTACATAATGATACTCGACTCACTCCTTTCGAGGTATCTACTCCAAATCCGACGTAGGCACATAAAACTTTAATATCGATTAATGAAAGTTGTGTCTATATTGTGAAATTACAGATATTTGAAATAAAACGCAATTTATGGAAGAAAAAATCTCAATTTGAGCAGAAAAATCCAAAATTTTAAATATAACTCTATTTTTCATCATTAATAAATAGTAAAAAGGTGTTGACATAATTAAAATAAGGAGCCGATTAAAAGTAATTGATACGTAAAAGTTTAACAGCTACTATGCTAAATATATATGAATATGAGATTAATGAAGCTAAGTATAAGTCACTCATTTTACTTAAACATAATTGAAATCAACCCACGACCTTTTTTGAAAAAGTGTAGTCCTACTCCTAATTAGTATTGACTACAAATAAGTCATTTCTCATTAAATATTAATCGAATTAATTAAAAGCGGATTATAATTACACAGAGACAAACAGATAGCCACCAATTTCAAGGCGTGCGAATATTTGAGGGGGGAGATTTCTATAAACTTTTCTTGGAAAGGGGCGTCTATTTTGTTCCCACTAAGCTCGTGACCACAATTCTTTAGCCTTTCCGTCAAGACTGCAGCGGTGTAGGTGGTGGCGCTACTGTTGCTGTTGGTGGACTGGTGTGGTTTCAGCTATGTAAAGAAAAAGAAGATAACAATGGGAGGAAAACCGATCTGGGTCCACATTGCTCATGTGCCTCCGATCTGATTCTACCATTCTCTGATCTCTGCATTCTATAGCTTGATTCAACCTTTTTCTTTAGGGTACTAATACATTTCATTTATGTTAATTTATTTTTGCTATTTTTTTCCCTTCCTTTTTTATTTACAAATAATTTTTATGCGTCCTGGTGGTTTTGGAGTTTTATGATGATCTGGGTCTCTGGCACTTTATGCTTATTATTTGTTGTTGATAGAGATGATTCTATGATATTAGGAAAATTAAAGGATTGAAATTTGGATCTTTTTGCTTAGAATGAACAAAGTTTCCATTTTCATTATATGGGTAGGTATAATGTTTTGAAAATGTTGTTTTCTAGATTATATTTCTCTCAATGAATTGAATTAATGCTAGCATTTCGACATTTAGGTTACATATTTGAAATATTTTTATTTAATGGATTTCATTTTTTACATCTGATTTGCTCAAAATCTGAAATTAAACAGTTAGATCTGTTGTTGAGAAAACGGACAAAAAATGAGGAAGAAACGCTTGATTGAAACCCCCACCAGCTTAGTGAATTTTCTTTGTAATCTTCGTGGAATCTTGATGTTCTTGTATACTCAAACTTTGTCATTGTGAAGGAAACACTTCATTGGGGTGATTGACAACATGTCCTTCAAGAACATTGTACGCGAGCTAAAGGAGATGAAAGATGGGATAGGTAGCATTTCGAGGCGAGGGGTTGAGGGAAAGCATTGGCGCAGTCGGACCAGGTCGCATATAGCCCCTGATGTAGCGGCTCCTTCTCAGCCAATCGACCAAGGGCAGTGGGCAAATTTACCACCGGAATTGCTTTTGGACATTATCCGGAGGGTTGAAGAGAGTGAGACATCTTGGCCTGCTAGGACAGTTGTTGTCTTTTGTGCATCAGTTTGTAAATCATGGAGGGATATAACGAAGGAAATTGTCAAACCTCTGTCGGAATGTGGGAGGCTCACCTTTCCCATCTCATTGAAGCAGGTAACTTTTGTTCATGCATTTGGTTTTTGTTTCATTTCTAGTATTTATGATGAGTAGTGCCTTATGTTTGTCTTGTTTTTATCTATAATCGCAACTAGCCGGGGCCCCGAGATGCTCCAATCCAGTGCTTTATCAAGAGGGATAGGACAACTTCGACTTACCGGTTATACTTTGGTCTGACACCATGTAAGTCATTTTATTTGCTCAGACATTTTTCTACTTATGTTCCATCTTCAGGATTCCCTTGAATGCCTTCTTCTTTAAAGATTGGATGATCAGGATTCCTTTGGGTTTGGTACAATTTCACTTGCGAGTTTTTCATTTAACCTTAGTCACCCTGTCCCATGGACTATACACACTCAATTCGAGAATTTACATCTGTGGCTTACTGTTTGTGGTTTGTGTTTCATTTCAAAAGCACGCCCTCTTGATCGATTCATTTTAAGTTATATTAATTCAAAACTTCTCTCAAGTTCAAAAGATATTGCTTCAATCAATGCATTTGGTTCTTGTAGTCTAAGCAGACTTGATACAGGAAACTAATTTTGTACTAATAGTTGAATGTCAACTTTGGAATAAATAAGTTTGTCGGTTCAACAATTTAAGGGTCAACTTATTCTTTCTGATATTTAAAATATTTTGTAGTGAACTGCATGAGTTTGAGTTTCTAATGACCTGTGTCTGCTAAAGCATTAGCTTCCTTCTTGTGTCAGCTGCCCTGCAAGTTATTTGGACACATGGAGAACATTTCAATGTTGGGTGGACTTTGTGCAGATTGTCAATGTAAACTCATTCCTTCATATATGATGGTTGGGAAATTTGTTTAGAAAGACCAAAGTAGTGAGAGAACAAACACTAGCCATCTTTTAAAATTTCTTACTAAAAGCTTTCAATTCATCATAATCCAAAATTGTCCTCTGTTGTTATTCTTCTTCTCTGGTTCTTGAAGTTTCTTCAAAGAAGTGAAATTTTTTTATTTGGTAATTCAAGAGTTATTGCATTGGAAAGAAGAATTATTGCACTGAAAATGAGAATCGTTGCACTAATTAAGGGAGCTAATGGGAATTGAAAGGGTTTGGAATGATAGAATTTTTTTCCTTTCGACTTTCTTTGAACTCTTGAATCTTAACTTGACCAAATCGAGCTAGGCAAGTAGATAGCTCAACTCTTGCAACTCTCCCCAGCAACTCGGTTCAGTTAAACTGAACTGGTACTAAATTTTTTCCTCGCACACGTTCAACAAGACTTGATCCCATGTCTCGTCTTTCCACTAGGCTACACTCAATAGGTGGTCACAATTCCCACTACAAAATAAGTACATCAAAACTTCAACTATCTTACAAAAAAATTACAGTGACCATGAAAACAATTAAGTGTATATTTGGTGTAGTTTTTTAGGAGATTTTGAAAAAATTTGGTGAAATGTGTGGTTGAAAAGTTGATAGAAGTTGTGAGTCCTACGAAATATGTGGTTGAAACTGAGATTGAGAACAAAAGAGTAAAAAAATCTATACCAAACATGCTTTAACTGTTTTATTACTATTTTTGTCTAATTGATTGTGAGTATTTTTAATCAATAATTATAAAGGATAACAAAAATATGTTGGAGTTTATCATATTAAGACCATGTTTGTTAGTGTTTAAAAGCATTTATAAGCACTTATATTTATAAGCTGGTCAAATATCATTTTTATCTACATATTTCGTAGGACCCACAACTTTTATCAACTTTTTATCCATACATTCCGTATAACCACCGATCATAATCTAAAAAAGCTTTTCCAAATGACTCTAAATAATTTTACTTAACAAGTGCAAAACTTTAAATTAAATGCTTATTACTATTATTAATATCTAATATCTTCATTGTATAAGAGAAATGAAGGTAATACAAGTATTTCGACAACTCTAGAGATCAGAAACTTGTAAATCATTATTAATTCAATCATGTCATATGTCTGTGCTAAAGAAATAGCTTGGCATGCAAGATAAAATGACCAAACTTCTAGTTAATGTTACCAACCGCAAACCAATTAAAAATTTTATTTCATGTAAAAAAGAAAGTAATATTGTTTACATGATTCAAAGAGATCAAATGGTACTTTTTGATCTTGATATGTTGATTTTAAATTTTTCACACGGGAGGATAATGAATCAAAGAGAGAGATACAAATGAGAATTATAAATATTTTCCTATGTACCGACCTTTGACCTAACACTTGAACCTGTATCGAGTTGGTTGGATCAGTGATAAATATCCAGTGCCTACATACTTTTTGTCTCTCCTCCTTATAAGTAAAATAAGTAGGCTTATAAGCTCACCCAAACATGCTCTGGTTGAGTCTCATACAACTATGCTCCTAACTCTTCAAACTTGCCCAACTCATCGAGTTTGGCGCACCCCTACTTTGACTGAACACTATGTTTAACCTGAAATAGATATTTTGTCCATTTTAAGTTAAGAAGGCTATTTTCATCTAGGCTAGAAAACAAGAGCCTTTTGAAAAAGTCCTTTGATGGCTTTTGTACTTATTTCCATATTGTCTCATCTCAACATGTGGTACAAACCCACACTCAAATTATATGATTAATTTGACTTCCGCATCAATCACCAATCATTCCTATAAAGTGCACCCGAAACATTTGATGGGAAGAACTCAAAATAAATGCACCTTCCTCTAATTCCATTCCTAAAACTAGCATAAAACATCTATTTTTATACATTACCATCGTGTTATATAAGCCTGTTTCTAGTCATAATTTTTAAGAACAAGTGGTGGATTGCTCTCTTCATGTCACACGTTGAAATATGAAATACAGAACGTTTGCTAAGTATTACTTACCAACTGGCTAGGTGCATTATTGCCCAAGTGTGTACCTGTGATTTGAAATAACAATTATCAATTAAAGGTTCCTTTGCTTGTTGTATGATTTAGGTTTTTTAACCAAGGGTTCTGATGCATGTCAGGATAAAGAATTGCGTTGAAAGTATGTAGAAATGTATTGTTTAAAGGGATACAAATTTGGAAAGGCGATATTACTTTAAAGACTCAACTAAACGAATGGATTAGATGGAATTTAATTAGCCATAGAGACCATCACACTAATTATCTTACTAATGGCAGCTGAGGACGAGAGTGACAAACTATTGTTAGCTGCAAAAAAGATCAGAAGGGCAACAAGCACGGAATTTGTAATATCCCTGGTTGGGGATGATTTTTCACGAGCCAGCAACACATACCTTGGAAAACTTAGGCAAGTATTGCTACACTACTTGTGTCGAGATATCTGTTTAGCAATTTCTGGACTAATAACTAAATTGAGAGCTCTTTTATCAGGTCTAACTTTCTGGGGACCAAGTTCACCGTATATGACAGCCAACCTCCAAATGATGCTGCAGTTCAACATAATAGCTTGCTGAGTCGAAGGTTCCACTCTAAACGAGTATCTCCAAGATTGCCTGCATATAACTATAGTGCTGCAACTATTTCGTATGAACTCAATGTTCTTCGAACACGAGGTCCCAGGAGAATGCATTGCATCATGCATTCAATTCCCGTCTCTTCTATTCAGGAGGGGGGTGCCGCCCCGACACCAACATTGTTTCCACAAATTATTGATGAGAAGTCTTCTCCCCGACTGGTTTCGAAAGGAAAGGAGCCAGAAACGTATTTCAGCTCCCCCAACCTCTCGAGTTTCGGGGAGCCGCTTGTTCTTAAAAACAAAGCCCCAAGATGGCATGAACAGTTGCAGTGCTGGTGCCTTAATTTTAAAGGCCGTGTTACAGTAGCCTCTGTTAAAAATTTCCAACTTGTGGCCACTGTTGATCCTTCTCTCAACATACCAGCTGCTGAACAAGAAAAAGTAACTTTGCAGTTTGGAAAGATCGGAAAAGACATCTTCACCATGGACTATTGCTACCCTCTATCTGCCTTTCAAGCATTTGCAATTAGCTTGAGCAGCTTTGACACTAAACCTGCTTGTGAATGATTTTCATGTGGATTACATGCATGTGGTGTCTAAATTATGTTTCTTTGCTGTACGAAGGTGGTTACCCAACCGTACATTTTAGTGAAGAATCTTTGCTGTGCAGTGAAGTAGTTTATCTATTAGCAGCTCAGATATAAGTATCACAAATGGTATGTAAGCTCCATATTTGATGTACTTTTGAACGCTTAAATGTATTATCATATCAGCATGTCAAGATTTTTTTGTACAATGATCCTTTTCCCGAAGCTGTACAATAAATCTTGGAAAGCATTGTCATGAATGGTGCAAACTATTAATCTTGAGATTAAAATTGTACCCTTAGCATATGAATAAAAATGGTCGGTATGCAAATTCTCAAGGACAGCTAAAGTTGATAGTAAAGCAGCGCATGAATGTTGTAAATATGCATCACAAATGACAAGTTGTACATTTTATGTTGTATTATGGTTTATATACGACAAATATGCTGCAAGGAATCAATGCAACACTGAACTGTCTGAACCATCACATATATTCCAAACCAACAACCTTTCAGAAATGATAAAGGTTAGCACTGTTGAATCAAAAAGGAAACGAGACAGGCTAGATGCAAACAGCTTCTGCAGAGAACTGAAAATTGCAGTTTGAATTTCCCCATTTCGGATAAGAGCCGTGCACTTCATCTCACAGTAGAGTAAGTAATGAACTCTGTAGAAGTGAACTGAAATGGTTGGCGTGGCATGGGATTCCTGTTATGAAGAATATAAATCATCTTTGTTCACTGAACAGTAAAAGATGAGTTGCAAAGAGGCTAAATAAGGAAATATCTTTACGCACAGTCGAGGCCCGTAAACTTTGACTTGGCGCACATGAGTATCCCTTCCATTAAGATGATTTGACAAAACTGCTATTTGCAACATGAAAGTATTCACAAACGTTTCCCTGCCACATACAATTAAAAATTTCTTTAGCCTGGTGAGTATGAAGACAGAATAAAAAATATGTCTTCTTTTAAGAGTCTTTCAAAAGAAACAACTATGTTGAATTTTATAAAAAAAATTCCACAAGGAACGTATAACCGTATAGACTAGCAGTTGCAGAAAATTCTGGATATATACATGGGCATATGAACTTGTTCTGTTTCTCTTTGTTTATTTTTGTACTTCACATTCTCTTCTCGACTATGTTTCTGCATATTACAGCATCACAACATAGATTTAAAAGTTATTTTTTTCCTTGAGAGCACAACAACATATGAAACTGGAGAAACAAAAGTAGGGCCTGAACAAACTGTGGATATATTGAAGTAAAAGTTATAGATCAAGAATGAAGAAGGATGGTTTCGACAATTGGCTCTTCCAAAACGTACAAGCTATTACAATTTTCTCAATATGAACAAAAAGGGGAATGTAAATTCAGAATCTTCATTGAACCATCCTAAGAATTGGGATTTCGTATCTCAGACCAATTCTATTTTGAAATCAATTCAGAATCTTCACAATGTACGCAAGTATTTTAAAACTGACTATGTTAAGAGCATCTCCAACGTGGAATGCCTAAAAAAATTTGCCACAAAAAAAACAGACTTTGTCTAAAGGTTCGTCTAGATTGAGAAGCTCTGTTAGACATGTCGACTCAATGAAATTTATATTTTCTATGTGTTGGGTATCTGCCCCATGTCTTGGGTAGATCAAAAGCCCAAGTCCAAGCCCAACAAATTAGTCCAAATTAAAGAGGCCTAATGATAATTAATTTGGCGTTGCAAATACTTCTATTCTAATTGTGATTAGAATAGGATTTTCTTGTATGGATGAAAATTGGAGAAGGAAAGTCCCATTAGAACTTTATTTAAGACTTCTATTATAATTATGATTAGAATATGTTTCCTTGCATGGATGAAAATTAGAGAAGGAAAGTCCTATTAAGACTTTATTTGATGCCTTAATTAACATTATAAATTAAGGCATTGGGGATTATAGTCTGGGTCTCTCCGTGTGTCTCTATGTGTCTCCATGTGAGTACATGAAGGAGAGAACCCAACTCACTCAAAATAGAAAGAAAATTTGAGAGTAATACTATGACAAATTCGCAGAATCTGGACGGCCTGCACAGCAGTAATGAAACGTTGATATCTCAACGTTCCATGGTCCGACCGTCGTGAAATTTGGACAACAAATTTATAACTCATTGAAGATCAAATCCAACAATTAAGATCAAGATTCAACAGTTATTTCGGAAGGAATTATTATTCGAAGAGTAATGATTTGGTGAGATACTTTCTTTGTTGTTTTTTAGTAGTGTTCTTGAGATAGTTGTGTTTGGGTATATTGTTAGTATTGCTTTTGAGGAGTTCCGTCTTTGATAGGCGATGATTATTTGTATGCCAAGAATTGTTTAGTTCTTGATGATTTTGGTATGCCTCTAGTGGTATCTAGAGAACAATATTGTACCCATTATTGTTGATTATAGTGGAAGATTAATTGTTGTTGAGTTGTGGACGTAGGCACGTTGCTGAACCACGTCAAATATTGTGTCGTTTATTTCGCGCATTATTTAGTTCGGTTGTTATTCTATTTTATTGAGTAATTAGCACAAAACGTCCCTACCTATTGAAGTAATTGTGCAAAACGTCCCTCTCATACTCTGTTAGGGTCATCGTACCACTGTTTGAAGATCGATAACTCGTCTCCTTCGACTTGAATGCTTCTTGGATAATATTTTTGAAAGAAAAGCTCCTTGAACTGATCCCAAGTCTACACATGGTCACGAGCTTTAGACCTGGCGATTGAGTCTCACCAGTGCCTAGCTCCCTGTTGCAACATAAATGCTGCACAAGTCACCTTCCTTGGTTCTAAACATTCGATAAGGTTAAAAATTCGTTCAATCCCAGCTACCCAGTCTTCGGCTGCCAAAGGGTCAATCCTACCCTCAAATATTGGCGGTTGGAGTTTTCTGAATCGTTCAACAACTGTAGCAGCGGTGTTACTCCTATCCTCCGTCGGTGAAGGTGAAGGTGAAGGTGGCGGCAGCAATGCCACCTGAGTGAAATTGCGCATCATTTCCATAAACTGTTGGGCAAATTGCGCATCGGAAGCATTGCCTTGTGTGCCGTTCCTATTATTTGAAGTTCTACCACGGGTATCCATAGCCTTTGGAAATGATAGTAACTATTTAGTGTCAATATACGTTGAGGATGAGGAACCAGAAGAATTAATAATAATAATAGCATGCTTTATTCATAATTATTCACAAGTTCACATAAAGGACTGCGAGACATACTCGGCGTCCAACAAAACTGAAAACAACGTAAATTCAAACATTAAGTAAACGAAACATTTTCTAATAATTCTTCCCAGTACTCTCATCTTGCTTTGTTCCCTGGTTCGCCTCAGGATTTGGTTCAGAGATACCCTAAGGGTTGCGCTCAAAGGCGATTTCAGGGTTTGGTTATGGGACATCCGCAGGGTATGATGCAGGGCTGTACTCTTACTCGGGTCATCCTCAATGTAATTACCATCGTCATCGACTTCGAGTATCTCTACAAAGTTGTTCCATCTAGGTGGGCTAAACGGGGAAAAATGATTAAGTCCGTAGCCTGTGGGCCTACAAATGTCTCTAATGTCTTTATGGTTCACCTTCCACCTCTCCCTCAAACATCGAAGTAGTAACTCGGAAGAGGTCTGGTAGTCAAAACACTCTTCAATTCTCTCGATAACTTGCCTCCAGTAAGGGGTAAGGGGTGGTTCGGTTGAGGTGAAGCGCGATCTCGTCCCTATGAAATTGGTGGCCATTCACCCTTGTCCCTCGATAGATCTTCTCCATGGCTTCTAAGTGTTGTAACAAGCTATGATTCGGGTTTCTCGTGTAATTCCTATGCAACCAAGTGAAATAATTGCGCCTCTCCACTCGGCTGGGTTGACCTTGCCTACTAACCATCTAACATAAAAGGGAAAAGAACGTAATTACTTATTTAAAATGAAAGATTTTTTTTTTAGTAGGTTTGTTGTTTGTATTATTGTTCTTATTTTGTCGATTTGAATAACGCGCGACTAAAAGGCTTCCAGGAGAGGAGGGGATCACAATGGACCACTTAAGTCCCAAGCTCTCCTTAGACAGTTTATGTCCTTTTGACAAAGCCTTTCAGTCTTGCAGATACGCAAATCAACAAAATTCAAACATAAATAGAAACAAATGGTTTATGTGAAAGTATAAATTTTCATAATTGGTAATTCTCGATTAACACATCCTACTTAAAGATTTTCTAAAAAAAATAGAATTTTCGCAATTATATTCCATTCTCTAAACTTAATGTTTCCTAAGACTTTTTTTTTTTTGGAAAGGTAGAGGTAGGTGGATAGTGAATAAACTATTGTACACTAGTCTAAAATCAATGTCAAACATAATCGTAAAATTCGTATAACATATAATTCCACAATATAATAAATGTTCCACATCTAGCATACCTTCGTAAAATCACATAGTGACATCTATATCTTATAGCGTCATCATTTCTACATTACTATGAAAATCTATAATTATTATTTTGCATAATAAACAAGTTTTAATAATTAACATTATATTCCAAATAAATTTATAACTATTATAAAATAATCATAAAGTATATAACATACCTAGTTCGAGGAAATCGAGACCTAACGTAGCAGGGTGGTGGCTGAAGATTTACTTCATAAAAATAATAAACCATCTAAAAAAAATATTTATGTTTTAAACTTATCATTCTTGAACTAAAGAAATAAATAAATAATACATTTTTTTAAAATTTTTGAACAGTAACTGCATCACTGTTCAAAAATTTTTTTTGAATAGTGACCGTGCGTACTGTTCATCCCGAAAACAGTGAACGTGTCACTGTTCACGATGTGAACAGTGTATTTGAAATCTCATTTTTTTAAAATAGATTTACAGAACCGTTTCGCTCTGATACCAACTATGACACCCCAAAACTTATTTGGTTGGGTGCCACGAACATTTTACGACATAATTATAAAACAAATTCATTAGATAACAAGATTTTATTCGAAACTTCAACTTAAAGATAATAAAGATAAAATTCGAAATTAATCAAATTTCAAATTAACATTTAAAAGTCTTAAAATAAATAATTATAATTTAACACATTCTTAAATTATTGCCACCACAAGCCATGCTCACGTCTCAACCTCCACGAACCCTAGTTTCCTGAAAAAGGGATAAAATATAATAGTTGACATTTCTAAATCCCAATAAACACATAATAAATAATCTTAAATTCATAACGTAATGGAGACACATGAATTTTTTACCAAACTTCGTGGTAAAATCTATTGTGCGTAGCGCTACTAAACTCCGATCCTCTTATCATATTCATAATCATATCATATTCATATAGGACCCATGTTTCATAACCTTCAAAGGCATAAAATTTCAATAACATAGCATACGTACATACCTTTGGAAATGATAAGGAAAAGGTAAGAAGAGCAAGAAATAATAGTCCGATCCCTTCAATAATATTTCGTATAATATCAATAGTGGAGAGTGGTTGTGAGGGTGGAGAAGTGAGTCTTTAAATAGGGTAGACTAAGACTATGAACATAGTCTTTATTTATGGAAAAACGTGTGTGTGTGAAGTAATTACTCATTTTTGTATTGTAATGATATTATCACTCCCTTAAAATTCGTGTAATTTAAATTATATGGAAAGTTTGTTAATAAATCAATAATTCTCTAAAATCATGTTGAAAGATGTAATCACACATCTAGAATTGCAGCAAGGTCTCCAAAATAATTGGATTAACACTTAAATTGGTCCTCTAACTATCAGTTTTTATAATTAGATTCAATTTCGGGTGTGGGGTGTTATAACCTAGATAGCATTTCATAGAATGCATTGGAGATGCTCTTATATGCCATCCTATCAAATGCAAGTCTCAACTACGATGTCAACTACTTCATCTAGTCACCACATGAATACCAGAAGGTTATAATCAAACTGCAACTAGCAAGAAAGGATGCAGTTAGAAAACCAATTGGCACAAAAGATATCAACATTCAAACTTTTAGATGTAATCAAATAAATAAAAAGCATCAATTGCGCACCTTGGGTCGCTCCCGGATAAAGAGATATAAACCCAACCAGTTGGCTTCACAAGCTCCACTGCTTTTATCTCCTAAAAAAACCAAAAATGAATATGGTATTGATTCAGAAATTGATACCCCCAACACAATTATTTATGTGAGTTGATGTTTGTGAAACCTGCATCTGCAGAAAATTATCTATAAATTTATGTTTAACAGAAATAAATTACCTTCAAGTTGTGGAAACCATCGCCAGCTCGAATTGAGATCTTACTAGGTGTGTAGCTCTCATCAAGCTTAAAATCAACATATAGAACAACCAATTGCAGTTTAACTTTCTTTTGGAATTGAATATTCACCACATGAGGTTGTGCACCATCTGATCTACATATCACCAAATACAATGTCAACATTAACTGATAATTCTTATTATTTTTAATTTATTACCAATCGAAACTATAGAAAAGCATCCATTAATTGACCATTCTTTCAAGCTATATTTTACATAGATCCATTTCAACTCTATACTCTAAAGACGACAAAGAACAGTTTTTTTCAGCAACATTATCACTATCCCAACATTTTTCTCTGAACATAACCATATTAACAAGAAATATTGCTTCCAATAAAATAAAATTAGCCGAAAAAATCAAGCACCACATTCAATTTGGGACAGTAAGAGAGAGACAAAGTACTGCCAATAAGTGTCGAGATTGTCGTCGCGGAGTGAGAGGACGCCATTGCCGGGCTTGCACGAGCTGACACTCCAAGCGGCCTTCTTGGCCATCTCGCGGAGGTCATCGTCCACTACCAGGTGTTGGTTCCCTCCCGTCAGCTTCCCTTCCTCCTCCCCCTCCGATGACTCCGCCATTTTCTAGATGTTATCACTCTGTAATTTACTAGTATACCGCTTTTCTTTGCAGTGGAATCCGACCGTAGAGAATTTTAATGGATTGAGGAGAAGAACGAGAGCTAGAGTTTTGTTTGAGGGGAGTTTGATTTTGACGAATATGGAAGAATTGAGAGGGAAATATGGATTTTGGTTTGAGAAGATGAAGACGTAGTGACAAACAAATAAGTACTTTTTTGTGCTTGTAGCGGAGTAAACCTCCCTACGGTCGGTGAATATAGAAAAAATCAAGGATGAAAACAAATTTCATGTGCAGAATAATTTACCACATATAGGGACCGTCTCCAGAAAAGTTTATCAAAAGTTTACCTGATCAAACAGAAAGCATACACTGTTAGAAAAAAAAAATTAACAACCCAGATCGTGAAAATAAATGCTCAAGAGAATCACAGAACTTTAAACAAAATTTCCGATCACCTACTGCGCCAACATCCAATCACGTAGACAGACAAAAAAAAAAAAAAACAGAAATCTCACAATTTTCTAAAAATTCATCAGAATTTCATCAAACAAAAATCAGAAAATTCAGATCAGCAAAGAAACTCTATGATCATAAAAATTCGTTCAAAAAACCGCAAAAATAAAGTCATAAAAGTATCAAACAAGTCAACCAACTAGTCATACTATATGTACATCCAGAAATACATTCAAAACCGTATAACAAATAAACCTAACTGAATTATACATAAAAGAAACGTATACCAAACTTACTCAAAAAGAAATTAAAACCGAAAATTTAGATAGCAAATTCTGATCGGTAGCCATAGCCAAAAAAAAAAAAAAAAAAAAAAAAAAAAGACAACTCAGCTGCTTTCCAGTTCTCTCTCTACTTACCCCATTTGCTGATCAGATCTCTCTATCACTCTCTCTATAATCTATATCTATCTATAATTCCGTATGAGTGTTTGTTGGGGGTAAAATTCTCTTTGCTATTTTGTATATATTTTTATGTATATGCTGGGCTGTGACATTGACTGCAATGAAATAGCGTTACTGAACAGGAAAAGGACAAAATGGGAAACCCAATTCCTATGGTGTGCGTTGGACACTAGTGTGCCCTTTTTTGTCTTTCTTTCTCTCAAAATATTTGCTCATAAATTCTAACTAGTATACCGCTTCCTTGCGGTGGGATCCGACCGTAGTCAATAGTTCGAAAAGCAATGTTTGGTGCAGTTTGCAGGAATGGAAAACACCCACACAATGCCATATTTCAGTTCTTGTTCTGATTTCATTGTCTTATAGCTTGCCAAAAAAAAAAATCCAACAAAACAAGATGGGAACTTAAGGCGATAGAAATGGAAAGGAAAAGGAACTAAATATATGGAGCTAGAAGAAGAGAACAACGATAAGGCTGAACGGAATCTTAGACCGATGTTGTGTTGAAATTAAATCATTCAGTACAATGCAATCAAGTGCAGAAACAATAGAACTTTAATTTCATTTACATAAGAAGGAACAAAGCAATAAATAGACAGTTCTTCAATTATCTTATTGCTTTCTGTGTTTATGATGTAATCATATAAATATAATCCAGACTATTATCTTAGTTTTGCCAAAATAATTTCAACTTTTACTACTTTCGAGTAGAAAAAAATAGAATCTAAACATGCTAAGCTTCAAACTGAAAAAATTATTTATTGGCAAAAAAATAAAAAACGATCAATTCACTTCTCAGTAACCACAGCAATGCGATCAATTAAAATATGAGATACATATAGATTAAATCTAAAATTATCACCAATTTTTATTATGAAATGTCGAATAGATCATAAACGTATAAACACACAGCAGATCTGAAAAATAAACACTAATCCACATTTGTTCAGCCACATAAATCAGCAATTCCCAATCAAATTAATAACAACTACATTACAGGGGAAAAACATTAAGATTCAGTTTAAACTTGGCATTCGCATTGGAACTTGAATACTCACCGAGCAAAACGATTCCGAAAACAATCGACGACATACGTCTTCTCCACGAACCAGCCATTTCGCAAAGCTTCTAAATGAATTTCCTCATCTTTGTTTATTATGAAGTCTCCAACTCCCCAGATGCAGGCACGACTGTGAGAGAGCAATAACGCTTAGTTACGGGTCAACGCGGCGGATTCCAATTGAGGGTTGAGAAGAATCATGAGATTATTGATTGATTGAGGGGAGAAAATTTGGAGACGATTGAGCGAGAGGGGGAGAGATAGAGGGGTTCGTTTGAGCGGATTTTGCAGAGAGCGAATGCGATTGTGAGAGAGAGAGAGAGCGCTCTTTGATTGAGCGAGAGGGAGAAAGATAGAGGGGATTCTTTGAGCAGGTTTTGCAGACGGACGGAGGGGAGCAATTTGTTTTGCAGACGACAGCAGGTAAATTTTTTGTGCCTTTTGTTGTCACTGTAGCGGAGTAAGGTCGGTGATTAGGGTTTTGGCATAAACCCTAATCCAAGCATTAATTGTTAAATCAAAATGATGCCAAAATTCCATTTTCAGACCTTAAAATTAAATGGGACACAACAAACTGGAGTTGACAAAGCTGCGATAAAAGTTTTGTACGCTGTGACCAAGGATAGCCTTTCTTGTTTTTTCAAATTTTATTTTTAATAAAAAATTTAACAGATTTAATTTAAATAAATGTTGATAAATGTGGAATTGAAAAATTGATAAAAATTATAGATTCAATAAGATGTACGATTAAAATTAATTGTTAACTTTATTCTCAACTTTTTAACAATTTTAAACTAAATCAAACACTCGGTCTGTTATTTTGCGTTTCAATTTTCAATTTGAGTTCTGAATTCATTTTTAATTTTCTGTTTTGAGAGTCTGTTTTAAGATTGTTGAAAATACGTTTAGTATATTATTCTGAAAAACTATTTCTAAAAACATAAAACTGAAAACCACATTGTGTTTGGAATTTTGGAAAAAAAAAATTATGACATTTTATTTAATTAATTTGATTATTCAATAAAATAGAACAATTTTATATTAATATATTATCAAATAATATGTACATCTTAAAGTTGGTGGATCTTACAATTTTTTTCTGTTAAAAAAATAAAATACAAATAAATAATGAATTGACAAAATAGGAAATAAAAAAATTAATGACGTGAACTGAGAATTTTAATTTATTTTTAATTTTAATTTTTTATTTAAATAACCAATATGGGCTTGAATTATTATTTTCGTATTTTAGAATTTTTTTTTAATTTTAATTTTTACATAATTTAATATTTTTTTGATTTTTAGTTTTTTTTATAAGTTTATAATTTTATTTTTTTATAATTTTAGTATATAAGAATTTATAATATATTATATTTTTATAATTTATTGTTATATAAGTTTTATTTAAATAATTTTTTTCGTGTTTTGAGTATTTTTACTCAAAACATTCAAAACATCAAAAATATGTTTTGAGTTTTGTGTTATAAATTTCACTTTGTTTTCGAAAATGTATTTTCAAAAATATGAAAGTAAATGTTATGAAACTAAAAAAGTAGAGAGAAAAAGAGAAGAGAAGAGAAGAGAAGAGAGAGAGTCAAAACTCAAGTATGTAAATTTATTATAACAATGACTCATATTTATAGGGTTCCAAAGAGAGTTACAACCTTATTAGAATACACTCTTACGGAGTAAATAGATAACTACATGTAGGCATCTAGATCTGTTAAATAGTCATTCATCATTATCTATAATTTTACAATACTCCCATTGAATGACTTATTACACAATAACTGCTTTGTTGTTTAATTGGACAAAAATACTAATAGAAAGAAAAAAAATTATCAAAAATTAGAGTACTCAAATAATGCCTCATTAAAACCTTGTCAGGAAAACCCAGTGAGACAAAACCTGAGCGAAGGAAAAAAAGTACAGCTACTCCAACTGATTTCAATCAATAAAAAAAAACTTGTATCGAGCTATTTATATCTTGTGCGTCAATGTCTTCAATGTCGCCATCTTGTTAAAATTTGTATAAAACAATTATGATGAAATGCACTTCATGTTATAACCTCCCAGCAATATCATCTTCATACATTATCTCTGGTTGATTGTAAGCAGCATAATGGTTTGATGCAATTATATTAAAAACAGATCTTTTTGTTATTCCCTTGAGGAGTCTCATATATATTTTATAATACATGGGAGTATAGCCATAGGGTTATGATGAAGATAAAATATTTTGTAGGTTATGGACATTCATAACTATAATATTTATACCATTTCCAATTGTATGTCATTTACAGAAAGAATTTGACTCGTTAAAAGCTTACTAGAAAAAATCTCGTGGAAAAAAATCTTAGTGAAAGAAAAATAGTATATAATTCTTTTAATACACCATTAAAGTTGTCTCATTAAAAACCTTGACAGGAAAATCCAATGGGACAAAACCTTGGTCAAGGAAAAGAGTATAACGCGTATTTACTCCTCATCATCATAATATCACTTTAGGTCTGTACTTTGATTGATTAAGTTCTTGAAAAGTTGAACTATATGCTTCAGGCATATTAAATCTTCTAAGAATTTATATATATTGTTTTATTAGTCATGTCAGATGAGTTGGTTATAACAATATTCATTATATGCATATATGTCATGCATTGACAGACTAATAAGATATCAACTTATGATTGCTTTACATAAACCTTTGGGAAATTCATAATGTTAAAATTCGTACATTACATGTTACGACTTCATTTTCCCATTTCCTTTTCACATAAACATACACCTTTAGGTACTCCGACTATAGGTCCGGAAACTTCAAATTTCTCTAGTTCGTTCAATTTATTTAGATTGCATCCTTTTATTTGGCCAATTAATTCTTTGACAGATTTCTTTCAATATTCTCGCTACCTTTAATAATATGAAATGCTTCATTATGTACAAAAATGTTGTCAACAACATTTTCTTTTTGAATATATTTCTTTTTCATAACGACATAACTTAACGAGATCTTTTCGTTTTATTATTTCAGCTAGTTAAACCTCTTCTGGAGTTTTTATAATTAGTTATATCTATATACACTCCAAGAGTATATATCTCCTCAATAAGACAATCTTTATAATTGGCTCCATTTTTTATTTGAGAATTTTTTGGAATCAAATGTCACCATGCTTCAGGCGTGTCATTAATTTACCTGATATAATGTTAATGGATTGTCCTTCAAGGACGCTAATATAAATTGGAGCATTTAGAGTTGGTATATAAGATTTGATTTAATCGCTTTGGTCAGTAAATGCATATGTCAATTGTATAACTTACAAATGAATTATTTGTCGAACTTTTGGTTCATATTGTCTTGCGCAAGAATCTAGAAAATATAATATCTTGCATTTTCATGTATTCTTTCCACTACTTAATTTATCTCCTTAATATTGAAAAGCGTCTTATCAAAATGGCATTGAAAAACCGTATTATAAAATATCACCCGTTAGGACTTAAGATATTTTATAATGTTACATACTAAACATGTATTCTCAACATTTTTCAAACCCCATCTCAGTGCACTATGGTGAACCGATTCTACATATATTGCACTATCAAAAATCATTAGATTGATAATATTAGGCTATCACCATAAGCCAACTATAGCGGGGTAACTTTGATGTTGGCATGATGCGTATAAGTGTTTCTGCATATAAAATAGCATTCCCTAGACAAAAATAGGAAACACTTTGTTCTCAATAGTAATGGTTTAAAATTTAATTAGAGGCGTTGAAAAAAAATATTGCTAAACCATTTAACATCATTTCAACTAATATTTATTAAAAATTTTGATTTAGACTCACTAGTATTGACAAGACACATTACCGTCTTGATTGTATAATCTGAAAATTATGCTCATAATTTAAAATTTGAGCAAGTAATCTCGCAAACTTCAAGTTGCGAATAGTAACACCATACAATCATCTAGTAGATATATCGATTAGATACAAATAATATATAGATGGTCAATATGGAGGGTGATGGGGTCCCATAAATCACCTTAAATAATTTTCAGAAATATAGGGAATTCAGTCCCGATTTTACATAGTGAAAGTCTACTGGTTTATAAACAATGAGAACAAGCATTACGTGAGAATTCATTATATTGAAAATTTTCTGGTTTTCAATAGATATTCTCATTAATAATTCACATTATATTGATTCGGGATAGTCTAACCGATAATGCCAATCAATAAAATTTCGGACATTGAACTTCTGGTTCAACATAGTACATGTTTAATTGTACTAATATTTGTGTAGTACAAATTAAAAGAAATGAATAATATAATATTTGTTTTATCATTATTGTCTTTTTCCTTCAGTAATTCATGATGCATGTATGTACAATATGTACGTAACTATTGTCGCCATATCTAAAATTTAAATGATCTAAACATATTAAAACATAATTTTTTTTTTGGATTAACGAGCTTCGGGTTCGCAACAATATTTAATTCAATGATCTTAAAAAATTACTTTTTCGGAAGCAAGTAATATTTATGAACATAATACACAATTGTGCTTCTTTAGTGCAACAACAAAATATTCTTCTAAAATATTTATAAGCTTGGGTTGTATTTTTTTTTCAAAAACAACAACATAATATTTTTCTAGAATATTAATAAAATTGTAAAATTATATTTGTTCAGAAAAAGAACAATTAAAAATAAATACTATAATGTACGCTCATCAGGAGCAACAATACAATATTCCTATAAGATATTGATATGTATAAAGTTTTGATTCTTTAAAAACCACAACATGATATTCTTCAAGAGTATCAACACAATATTTGTTCAAAAATATATTTTTAAAGAACAACACAATATCTCCAAGAGTATTGGTATATATAAGAAATAATGTTTCTTCGAGAACATTAGAATATTGATGTATTTAAATTTGTGCCTTCTAATTGAAAACATCATAATATTCCACCAGAACATTAATTTATGCAGTAAAGTTGCGATTATCAAAAGAAACAAAACGATATTCTTCTAGTATTGATTTGTACAAATTTAATGCTTCTTCAAGAACAATTATTTAATACTCGTTTAATGAAACTGTGCTTCTGTAAGAACAACAACACAATATTTTTCTAAAATATTCTATATTTTGTGTTTCTTCAAAAAATACAATATCATTTTCTTTTACAATATTTATATTCATAAAGTTATACTTCTTAATGAGTATTAATAAAATATTTGTATAAATATTAATATACAAATAATTGTTCTTCTTCAGGATGAACTCAATATTTTTGTAAAATATTGACATGTATAAATTTTATGCTTTTTCGGAACAATAAAATCATATTCCTATAAAATATTAGAACACTCATCGAGAGCAATAACTTAATATTAAATCTTACACAATTACGCTATTTGAGAGCAAGTAATAATCTACTTGAATATTAATATAATGTTGTGCTACTTCAAGAACAACACTAAATTGTCATTTAAAAATATTAGATTACGTAAGAATTCACTCATTAGGAGCAAAAACATAATAAATATTTAGATCTTATACAATTATACTCTTCGAAACAAGCTATATTCTGCCAAAATATTAATATAACGTTGTGCTTCTTCAGCAGTGACAACAAATTATTTTAAAATATTAAGCTTTATAAAAATTTGCTCTTCAGGAACAATATCTTAATAGTAAATTTAATAAATTACTCTATTCAGGAGCAATTAATATTTTGTCAGAATATTAATATAATATTGTACTTTTTCATGAGAAACAATAAATTATTTTAAAATATGAAACTTTATAAAAACTTGTTCTTGCAAAATCCATTCGGGTCAATCCCCGCCATGTAATTCCTCACTTCCTTCCTGGGATTTTTCTTGCATAATTACCAAGAATTCTTGGTTGAAAAACTGCGTCTCCACTTCCTTTTGTTGTGGCGCCACCAGTTGCGTTGGTTGTGCTGCTGAGGTAAACTCATAGCTTACATGTTGAGTATGTATTAGCGGCAGTGGCGGAAGAGGCACTTGGAGAACTTAAACAGATGGAGATGGAGGTTGGGTTTGGATCATCTGGGTCGAATACATGACATCTCTTGGATTTGGGTCAGATAAGGGTTTCACATGAGAAGGTTTGACTTTGAGATCGGTTCCGAATTCAGGTAGGGAAAGGCTTAGTGATGTAGGCAGGTTTTGAGAAGACGAGGGATCAAGATGGGATATCCCTCCGGTTCTTGTAATGGGTCGGTATACATGATAGCTCGAAAACACTTGAGTTACTTACGTCATATCTCGACGGACTACCGGGTTCAAATAAAGGCTTGAAATAAAGAACCTGGCCTGACGCTGGCAGATTGATTGCTCATCTCATTGCCTGAAATAATGGTGGTAATTGATTGCTCATCTCATGGCTGGATTTTCCATCTCATGGTTGGGTGGTGGTGATTTGGCCATGGGATGTGGTAGGTTTTTTGAGAAGATAAGTTATTTTATGCTTTTTAAAAGTTATGGACTTCATTTACAATCTTCTTTTATTTTTTATTGTTTTTAACTTTTTTCTCTTTTTGTTTATTTAAAGAGGATGGCAATTCCATCAAAATATGTCAATGGAAACGTGATTTGTAATTACTTGAAAGGTTGTGGATGTCTGGTGCTAAAAAAATTGGTTGGGGTAGATTAGTAACATATTTGAAAAATTGGAGATAAAAATTGCAAAATTTCTTTAATTTAAATAGTCAACCCTTAAAATTATGTTCGAATGGACTCTCCAATTTAACATTATAATTTAGAGAGTCACTCTCTATTATTAAATGCATTGAAACAATTTCAATTTTTAATATTTGATATATTCGCTTTAATTAAATAGTATATACAAATTGGGAGGGAAGCATATAAAAGAAAAAGAGGGAAATATATTAAATATTTATTGAAAGAAGTAAAATGAAGAGTATGTAAATAAAGAGACTGCTGAAAGGTTTACTTTAAATATATAGATGCTCTTTAATTCTTACTACTTACTTTATTTTAATTATTTTTACACTTTTATCCTCAATCCTTCATTTTTATCGTTTGTATCCCCAATTTTTATTTATTGGCGACCACCTTTCTTTAACGATGAATTGCATCCAGAAAAAAATTTGTTAAGTTATGACGTGATTACATAAGGGTATTAATGTCAAAAGCAAAAGTGTGTCAAACACATATATGAAGAGAATATTGTAAATTTATCTATATAAAATTAAGCCCCTAATAAATAAAAGACTAAATATATATATACTACAATTTTTTATAAATGCACCACATTTAAATTGTACAAAATGTTCATAACTTTTACTTATAGTTAAATTTATGTCCTTAACTTTTTTTTATTGTATTTTTATCCTCAACTTTTTATTAATATTTCGTCCCTAATAACGATTTCTGTCCAAAAATCCAATTAAGAGGGAGTAAAAAAATCTTGTTTGCCTCTCGTATTTTTAAATAAGCAAAAATAAAGTATATATATAAAATTACGACTAAATATTTTTTAAAGCACACTAACAAAATTTGTGGATGAAAATCGTCACTAGAAACAAGATATGTTAATTAATGGAAGATTCAACGTAAAAAGTTTATGGACATAAATGTAACAATCAATAAAAGATAAAGACGTTTACTTCAATTAAAATATGGTTATTAAAAAAATGTGGTATCAATATAACCACCCTAAATAAAAATACAAAGAAGGTCATATTGCCACCACAATTTTATTTGGTTGCACTATTTTTTAACTGCACTAAATATCTTCAATCTTTGTTTATTGTCGCACTTATATTCTTACTTTCTTTTTGTCTGTCCAAAAATTCTATTAGCCTATTTTGAATAAAAGAAAAATATTCTGTCGCACTTTTATATTTATTATTATTTTCTCTTATTTAAAAATATGAGGTGCAAATAAGTCTTTGTACACCTTTATAGTTAACTTTTTGGACGAAAACGATTATCAATGACAAGATGTGCTAATAATTAATGGAAGATTGATGATTAATGTAAGAAAAAAGTCTAAAAGATACAAGTATAACAATAAGTAAAATAGTAGACTTTTAATGCAACTAGTTAGATTCACGTGCGTTGCACGTGCTTTTGCAATCATATTATCAAATTTTTATTTTTAATAATAAATAATAAAAAAAACATGATTTTTGATAACATGTTGTATTGTATTGTTCGATATTAATATTTTATTTACATTTATAGAAGTACAATTGCAATCAGAGATGAGTTTTATATAGTGGTAATACGAGTAGTAACTTGAACTAATTGAAGAACTTTTGGTGATTTGAACTTTAATGATTGACGAACCATTGATATCAAATCTTATGAAATTAAAAATGTATTAATAAGAATCTCCAGACTTCATTTTACAAAAAATAAAATTAATAATTACTAATTTTATTGTGATAGAATGTAATGATTGACTGTATACTATTATACATTTGTTGGAGTTGTAGCTTTTTATAAAAAATATTCTTTGTGTATGTGTTGATGAATAAAATATTCTCAACATAAAGGCCTTAAACAAAGGCCCAAAATAGGAGGCCCAAGCACGAAGCTGGAGCGAATTATCAAGACGAGGTTCAGAATTGAGCGAAGCATGTAAAAGCCTGAACGACAGAGCGAAATGGGACAAGGCTTGGGCGAATGAAGTAATAACTACATCGCGCAGATAATGGAGCAGTTTTACACGTGGCTCATAATCTAAAGTAACCGTTAGTTAATAGAAAAGACGTTATGGAAAGTTATGGCAATCATGGGAAGTTGTAACAATCATGAAAAGTTATAGAAAGTTATGACAGTCATGAGAAGTTATTTTAGAAGAAGTGCTATGAAGTAGTGGTCAGTTATGGGCGAAAATTGCGCAAATGGCAATCAACTATAAATAAAGCGGAGCAAGTGAAGAAAAGAGACAGAACAACTCTCTCACAAAGAAATATGTGAATTTACGTTTACGTATTTTTTGCTTTCTATTTACGAACCTTGTAATTTTGTGTGCTTGTGCCCCTTGGAGGCAAGTTGCATAATATAGTCTTTCAATTTAAACACCCCTTGTTGAAACATTGTCTCAAGAGGTCTCGTTCCTTACACATCGTCTGAGTAAACTTTTAATTGTTAGCACAAATCAAAAATGCAAGAAACAATTTGGCACGTCTAGTGGGACGTTTGGTGTTAGAAAGATTGGAAGTATCATGCCTCAAAAGAATCTCAGTAAGGAGTAAGCAAACCAACAATCTGTCCATTCAGTAATTGAGCAATTTGAGGGTCAACAAGGTACCCCGGAGATGGAGAGACCAAATGTTAGTCGTTGCGAGTCAATGACGGAGTTGAACCCCCACACCATGCGTACATTGCTGGGCGAACTCACGCAAGACATCGTTGAACAAGTAAGTCTAAAAATATTCATAATGTAGAAAGACTCACTCAAAATGGAAACAATCATTATAACAATATGGCTAAACAATTAAGTATGTTGAATCAACTTATGAACAAAATAGTAAGCCAAGTGTGTCAATCAAATCCTTTGGGCATGGGAAATCATTTCCAAACTAGAAGTCTCGTAGGTAATGGCTCACCAATTGTAAACACGAGCAAATGAGTAGAAACACCTCACATGCGACCAGCCACAACCAACTTATGGGGTGCTGGAACATCTAACATTGAGGTAGCCCTAATATAAGAGAAAATGTTCAATATATGGGATAAAATATTACACGTGTTAATGATGGGGGGAACCCACATATCAATGACAATAATGGGCCAAATAATGGCGCGTTCTTGGCCAATATAGGGCCAAATCTCATTAGGCCTAAGGCAATACCGTACGTACATTAACCCATAGGAGTTCCTTTTGATCCCAATGCCATATTAAGAGATTAAGTTGTAGAAATCATGCAAGATTAGTTGACTTTTGGAATACGGCCAGTGATTCGACCAACATACAAAAAGCCTTACCCAGATTGGATAGATCAAGCATATCATTGGCCTAGAAGTTATAAGGTGCCTGGATTTTTTTTGTTCACTGTCCTAGGATAAGTATCCACCTTGGAAGATATAGGACGTTTCACGTTGCAATGTGGTGAGGTTACTGACTTCCATAAGATGAGACTATTCCCAAATTCACTAACTGGGATAGCCTTTTCATGGTTTATTAACTTGCCAGCAAATTCTGTCTAAACTTGACAACAATTGGAACAATTATTTGACGCCCAGTTTTACAAAACTGAATCAGAAGTCACTTTGGCAAATTTAGCAAATTTGCGTCAAATACCAAATGAATGGGCTGAATACTGTCTTCAAAGGTTTAAAACGGCCAGGAACAAGTGTTTTGTTCCTTTGTCTGAAAAAAAGTTTGTCAAAATCGCTCAAAATTGTTTGAATTTTGATTTTAAAAAGAAGTTCCAAGATAGGGAATTTCCTTATCTCTTTCAACATAGCGTGAATGTGATAAGATATGAGCGATTGTTAAGAGAAGATGAACAAATGAAGAATTCTAGTAAAGGGACATATTATAGAGACTCGAATTTTGACATCCACGCTATTGACACTAGTCAAGATCAGGTCGAAACTGAAGTATATCTGGTCGAATTGGTCAAAGGAGACGCTTATGTGTGCCCTATATTGACCAAGTTAGAAGTGCCTATTAAGAATGAGCCAACAAAAGAAGAAAATAAAAAGGCTAGAACATTCTCATTTGATGTATCAAAAGCCGATGTAATATTTGACTGGTTATATAAAGATAAACAAATAAATGAATATGGCAAAATTAATGTTTGCATTAATTCAGCCATATTAGGGAGGTAATTGTTGATGCATAAAATATTTTCAACATAAAAGCCTTAAACAAATGTCCAAAATAGGAGGCCCAAGCATGAAGCTTGAGCAAATTATCAAGACGAGGTCCAGAATTGAGCGAAGCATGTAAAAGCCTGAATGACAGGGCGAAATGGGACAAGACTTGGGCGAATAAAGTAATAACTGCATCGCGCAGATAATGGAGCAGTTTTACACATGGTTCATAATCCATAGTAACCGTTAGTTAATGGAAAATACATTATGAGAAGTTATGGGAAGTTATGGCAATCATGAAAAGTTGTGGGAAGTTGTGGCAATTATGAGAAGTAATGGCAGTCATGGAAAGTTATTTTAGAAGAAGTGCAATGAAGTAGTAGTCAGTTATGGACGAGAATTGCGCAAATGTCAATCGACTATAAATAAAGCGAAGAAAGTGAAGAAAAGAGTCAGAACAACTCTCTCACAAAGAAATATGTGAATTTACGTTTAAGTATTTTTTGCTTTCTATTTACGAACTTTGTAATTTTGTGTGCTTGTGCTCATTAGAAACAAGTTGCATAATATAGTCTTTCAATTCAAACACCAATGTCTCAAGAGGTCCCGTTCCTTACACATCATCTGAGTAAACTTTTAATTATTAGCACGAATCAAAAACACGCGAAACAGTATGTTTCCTTTTTGTTAGGCATGTCTGATTTGACGATATAAATGAAAATAGCTTAAATGTAAATAAGAAACAAAAACTAAAGAACTGTCAACATACTCTCACACACACACACACACACACACACACTCTATATTTATATATATACTAGTTTTAAGCCCGTGCATTGCACGTCCGTGAAAAGTGTAGGAAAAAATTGTAAGTTGAAAATAATTTATTGATGGGATATAAGATATGAAAGGCAAAAATGACTGATTTTGATATATATATAAAATAATAAAGTGAAATAAAGAATATATATGTACAATGCAAGATAGACAATTGCCGGAATTAATGCATCAGCTAAAAGCGAGGGAAAGAAAGGAAATTGGTGCATGAATTTCTTCTTTCCCTTTATAATTTTGTTGATTTAGGATGTTAGGATTTCATGCGTTGTGGCAAGTCAAAATTCAGAGGCCATAAATAGGTAAAATCTCTTATCTATGTTGTAGTCACTGAAGCACTATTGAATGTACTTAAATGTAAATCTTATTTTGGCCTGACTTTGATGCGATTGTTTGCTGATTTTTTATTGGTAATAGAATTATCATTTCAAATATGATAATTGTGATTTCTAAAATAAGTGGAATATGTAATTTGTGAGCTTATCTATTATAAATTATTTGCAAATTTTGTAAATAATTGTGTTGATTTATTAGTAAAATTATTTGTATATATAATATATTTGTAAATAATTTATTAGTAAAATTATGTGTATATACAATATATAGTATTTGAAATTAGAACTTATTTAATTATATAGATGATTATAATAAAGTGTAATCTAAATTTGTCATAATAATTATATTAATTTGAGTACAGTAATCAATAAATATTATAATTAATAATTATAATAAAATTGAATATGAATTTATGAGAATATTAAGTTGTTATGGTATCAATTTATTATAAATACAAATTTGTATTTTTAAGTTTATGATTTGTAGAATCTTGAGTTACTTGGCAGGTGATTATATGGATTTAGTTCTATTTATTTTTGTTTTGATTATTGATTTATATAAGCTGTTTAATTAAATTTATATTTATTTGTTTTTTAGTATGTAATTAATCGAGAAACTCGTAGAAAGGTCAATATTGAGTTTGTTGAGTTACTTGATAAATATAATATATTATAAAAAAGATCTATTATATAGAATAATGATATAGATTATAAAAAAGTATGTATGTCATTAATTTATTAAGCAACTCAACAAACCCAAATTTTAGATCCACGTGTTGCTCGAAGGATAACACGACAAAATAAAAAGTAATAAATAAATAATTTAAATAATAAAGCAAACACAAAGATTGAAAAATATACAAATCATCACCTATTCGAGTAACTCGAAAAACACAAATATGAGTTTCTTTGAGTTACTCGATCCATAATAATCTGTGATTCATAAATCATAAATTGAAAAAAATATAATATATATATATATATATATATATATATATATATATATATATATATATATATATATATATATATATATTAAATTGATACTATAATAACATAATATTAAGTATTATTATAATTAGTTATTATAATAAAATTCATTATTTTAATAAAACTGATATAGTTATTATTATAATTTGATATAATGATTATAATAAAATTTTATGACACTTTGTTATAACAATTGATAAAGAAAAATAAAAGTTGCTCAAAGAATAACATGAAAGAATACAAGTAGAAAAAAAAATTTAATAAAAAATTTAAAAATAAAAAAATATTATAACATATTAATACTATAATAAATGATAGAATAAAATAGATTATGTATTTGCTTACTTTAATATCTATTTATTATAATACGAATTTGTTGTAAAATGCTATTATTATAAAGTTAATTTTTTTTTTCAGTCTGTGTTTTTTTTCATATACGTAATCGAGTAACTCAGTAGGCTGAAATTTGAGTTTCTCGAGTTAGTTGAGAAACTGAGCATATGTATATATTTTTTTTTTGTTCTCTGGGTTTATTTTAATGTATAATATTTGTTAAATTCAATGTGTTGTTAAATATTTTTTAGCCATTATAAAATTCATAATTATGTAACATAAAGTAAGAAAAAATAATAATAAACTTTATACTAAAGTATAATATCCTAATAACTATAATTAATTAGTATAATAACAAATTGTTATAACAAATTTATCATAATGAACTATTAATTATAATTGGGAGGAATAATTGATTATGAATCCATATTTTTATATGAATTTGTTGTAGGTTTACTTTATTATAATATCAATAAAGATTTAAATTTTGCTTATTCTTTATGTATTCTTGTGGGTGATCGTTGTTATGAAGAACGAAGACCAAAAATTCAATTTTATGAATTATATATCTTTAATATATATATATATATATATATATATATATATATATATATATATATATATATATAAAACTCGATATTATCGCATTATCAGTTTTCTCAAGAAATCGAGTAACTCGACAAATTGAAGTTTGAGTTTATTGAGTTACTCGAGAATATGATCATCTGCATATTTTTCGTTAGTTCTGTAATGTTTTATTTTTTTATCTTATTTGTTAGATTCACTTTTTTGGTATATGTGTTTTTTCATATCAGTTTTCGATCAACTTGACAATCTCATATTTGGGATTGTCGAGTTACTTGATAAATTAAGTGCATCCATAATAATATAACAAATTGATATCATCTAAATTTTAGTATAAATTATTGTAAAATTAATGTTGAGTTTATCGAGTTACTTGATAACATAATAAGATGCCTAATTTATTTTAATTCTATCATTTAATATAATATATTATAATAAAAGATCTATTATATAGAATAATTATATATTAGTTTAAATTATTATTGTATATGATATTTAGTTTTATCAATTATGAAAACACATTGTAATAAAAATGTGTTATAATAATGATATTTATTTGTTAGAATAATTATGTCAAATCATATTATGAAAATAAATGTTTTTTTTATAATTAATAATTATAATATTTTTTATAACAGAATTTACAATAATATTTATTACAAAATTATAAATAAATATGTAATAAACTCTATAATAATTTATATTAAAATTTATATAATAGGAATCTTTTATAATAAATTGATTATAATCAATTAATAATGATAATAAAAATTAATCGAATAATAATATTTTACTACAATATAAATTTTATTGTAATATAAATTCATTATACTAATTTTTTTATTGTACTATGTTACAATAATTGCTAAAATAAAATAAAATATAATATAGTCTATTACTTCAATATAATATATATTACATTTATGTAATATATATTTTACTGTACTATGTTATAATAAATGATATATTAAAAAAAATTATGTATGTGCTTAATTTATTAAGTAACTCGACAAACTCAAATTTCAGATTGACGTGTTGATCGAAGGATAGCATGACAAAATACAAATACAAAAATAAATAATTTGAATAAAAAAGCAAACAAAAAAATTGAAAACTATACAAATCATCACTTACTCGAGCAACTCGAAAAAGGCAAATCTGAGTTTGCCGAGTTACTCGATTCAGAATACGACAGGAAATCATAAATGACAAATTGGGAAAACAGAATATGTGTGTATATATATATATATATATATATATAGTATAATAACATAATATTAAGTATTATCATAATTAGTTATTATAATAATTTGATCTAATGATTATAATAAACTTTTATGGCACTTTGTTATAACGATTGATAAAAGAAAATAAAAGTTGCTCGAAGAATAACATGAAAGAATTGAAGTAGGGAAAAAAATAAATTTAATAAATAATAAAAAAAAAGAGCAAAAAAAAATGAAAAATAGGCAAATCATCTATTGGTCGAGTAACTCGAAGAGGGAATAACAATATAGTAAATAATGGAAATAAAGAAAAGAATAGAAGACATTTAACTTGTGGAAATTATTACTTTCTCAGGTAACTCGAGAAACTGAAACTTGAGTTTGTATATAATTAACTATAATATGTTATAATAAATAATAGAATAAAAAAATTTATGCATGTGCTTACTTTATCAAGTAACTGAGTTATATGTGAAAAGGATAAATATTTAACAAATAATATTAGAAAAAAAAAATTATTTATTCGTATGATTAATTTTTCAAGTAACTCGAGAAACTGAAAATTGAGATTGTGGAGTATTATAGTAAAATATATATCACATAAAATTATTATATATTATAATATTTATTAATTATAATAAAGATTGATAATTGTACTAAGGTTTTTGTAATTATTATACTAATTTCATACAATATATAATAATTTTATATGATATATATTTTATTATAATAAGTTATAATATATAGTACAATAAAACTTATTATGCCTTTGCTTAATTTATCGGGTAACTGGACAAACTCAAAAGTGAGATTGTCAAGTTGCTCGATGAATTAGTTACGAAAAAAAATACCAACAATTTATTTTCTTTATAATTATAATAATAACCATAGAATATAATAATCACAAACCCAGAAAATTAAACAATTAAAAAAATAACAAGTCAGACATTGTGGCTATAATGTAAAAAAAGTTATAAATTAAGATTATAAAATTCAACAAAAGTATAATTTTGTTGGGGTATTTGACATGTAATTCCTCGAGTAACTCGACAAAATTGAATCTAAGCATCTAGAGTTACTCGAAAAACAAAGCATAGAAATAAATAGTTTCTTTATTTTTTTAATTTGTTTATTTACTTTAAATGAAATATGTCAAGTAGCTCTACTAACAGTGGAAAAAATAATTCAAAATGAAATTTCGTCTAGAAGTTGATCAAATATGGGAAAAAATAGTCCAACATCAAAGTTTGGCGAGCAACACAACATCAGGAAAAATCTTACAAAAGTTTTTCGAGTTATTTGGCAAGTGATTATATGGATTTAGTTCTGTTTATTGTTGTTTTGATTATTGATTTATATCAGTTGTTTAATTAAATTGATATTTAGTTGTGTTTTAGTATGTAATTAATCGAGAAACTCGGGAAGGTCAATATTGAGTTTGTCGAGTTAATTGGTAACATAATAAGATAATAAGATGCCTAATTTATTTTTATTCTATCATTTAATATAATATATTATAATAAAAGATCTATTATATAGAATAATTATATATTAGTTTAAATTATTATAGTATATTATATTTAATTGTATCAATTATGAAAACACATTGTAATAAAAATGTGTTATAACAATGATATCTATTTGTTAGAATAATTATGTCAAATTATATTATGAAAATAATTTTTTTTTTATAATTAATAATTTTTGTATTTGTTTCCTCTTTATTTTAATTGTGAAATAAATGGAATATCTAATCTGTGACCTTATTTAGCACGCTATATTTACTAATAATGTAAGTAATTGTGTTAATTTATTCAAAAAAAAATGATTTTATATATTTTATATAAAGATTGACATAATATAGGTTCGTATAGGAAAAAATAAAAAATAGAGAAAAGTCAAAAAAGTGTGTCAAACCCTAGTTTTTAAGTTGGACACGTGTTAGTGAAAAGGTAGTAACTGTCATTTAATGGACCATTGGTTTTGTCTAAACCGCTTATTCTTCATTTCAACGTCCATTTTCAAGTAAAAGTTTTCTGCATTTCATTTTGTAGAGGTTTGAAGGAGGCAAAAATTTGGTTCGCAAAAAATTTGTACTTGGGGCGCAATTTTTTATAGAAAATCATAACATCATCTTCATAAGGTATGTATTTTAATTTTGTATGAAACTATGTAATATGAATGAATTTATATGTGAATTTCTGTGTAGATATAGTTATATATATACAAATGATTTTTATATAAATTTATGTATTCTATTATATATACATTATGTATTTAGATTATATAATTTATTCTTATATTTGTGGTACAGAGCAGCTAATGAGAATGGTGATAATTTTTTTTCAGATATGGATGTTGAGTATGTGGTTGGTGAGAATAGCAGATTTCGTGGAGTAATTACACAGATCAGTAATTTTAGATATGTTGATGTTATAATGGAAAATTATAATGATGATCAGATTCAGAAATTTAGGAATAGTTGTTTTGCACATTTTGAATTTTTTCATGGTAGGAGATTTCAGTTTAGTGGTACTTTGGTACATGAAATTTTTGTTAAATAATGTACATACAAATAAAGCAAATGAGGTGTGGTTTAAAGTAAAAGGTCAGTTATGTAGATTTGGGATGCAGGAGTACTATTTGATAACAGGATTATTATGCCATAATAATGATGATAATTTGAGTACAATAAGAGCCTTGGCTAGACATAGAATTCGCAGAAGATGGTTTAATAATTTTGCACATATATCCCTAAATGAACTTGAGAATGTTTTTATTAATTGTGATGACGAGGGAGATAAATATAAGTTAGGGTTGGCATTACTTATCGAATGAGTTATCAGGCCTATGGAGAGGAAGAAAATAAATATACAGACATTATCTTTAGTAGATAATTTGTATGTTTGTTATGAATATCCATGGGGCCGATATTTTTATTTCACACTTCTTCGTTTTATTGACTTCTTGGGAGAGACGTGCGTTGAAGTGTATTGATAATAGTGCCGCGATTACAAAGTATACCATATATGGTTGTCCCCTCGTGTTCCAGGTGAATACATATAATTTGTTTTGATATTTATTTAATATACTATAAATATATTATGTTGTTCATGACTAAGTTTTATTTATGTTGTTTATAGATATGGATTTACGAGGCATGTCGTGAAGTTGGTGAAAGATTTGCTGAAAAAGTTTAAAATACGTTTCCACGTATTTTAAACTGGGATGCACAGCATCGCATTGGGAAAAAAGCTTTGGATGTATTTTTGCAGTCAACTGAGGTTTGTGAGTATAATTTTAATTATGTAGGAAAAATGTTTAATAGTTCTGAAAGTGTTGGTTAAATTTTTGCTATGGTTTTTAGATGGGTATTCTGCCGATACTTGAACCAACCGCAGAAGAGGTAGAACAACCATATTTGTACACAATGGTCTTAGTAGAAGATGTAGGATATGTACGTGTTGATGCAGTTGTTCACAATTTTGTATATGGGGACCAAGGAATTGATGAAATTGGGCAAGAAATGGAACAATTTGAGACTCAAAATGCAGCTGGTCCAGCTGTTGTAGAAGGATATGAAAATATTGTGTATGGGGCTGAAGAATTTTATGAAGTTGAGGAGCAAATTGAACAAGTTGGGGATGAAAATCTTGGTGAAAACCAGAGTTGGTCTCCATATATAGTGGTGGAAGAACCTGTGAATAATTGGTGTACAAGAAATGTGGATGAAGGGCAGCAAGGTTATGAGTATGATCATCATGATGATTATGCTACAAATGAACAGTTACGTTCATTATTTGATGATGAAAGAGTGTATATCGATGATCAGGTTGGTAGTATGAGTGATGAACAAAGAGCTTATTTTGATTATCAGTTGGGCAATTTGAGAGATGAGCAACGAGATTATATTGATAATCAATTTCGTAATATGATAGATGCACAACGTTCATACTTTGATGAACAACTGGCAACTACAAGAGATGATTTGATGCACCGTTTCAATCAGATTGAGTCATCTGTATCTAGCAGTAGTAAAAATCATTTTGATGAAAAAAAAAAAGATTCTGGAATATATCGATATGAAGTTGGTGGCATTTGAAGTTGAACATAGCAGCATGATTGGTAGTTTACGTGATGACCTGTGTACAAAGATTGAAAGTTCTACTGCGAAGATTGAAGAAATGGTTAAGGGGACATTGGTAGAGAAGCATGCTATTGTAGGTAGTCATAGAATAGAACATCAGGCTGTAAAACAGAGGGTAGATGATAAAGGTAAAGGCAAGAAGGAAAGTGCATCTTCGCCATCTAGTTGTATTGACATTCTAATACTGTCTGATATTGATGAACAAAGATAGATTGAATTTCTTCGTTGGATGCATAAATTAAAGGATGAGTAAGTTTTAATTTTGTATATGGTTATATATATATATATTATTATTATTATTATTATTTCTCTATGGTATTTATAATTTTTTTAATCTTATAGAGATGTTGTCCGATTGCGCGGTGGCGGTGGCGGTGGCGGTGGCGGTGGCGGCATTAAATTAACAAAGAAAAAACTAGAATATATTGGGAATCCTCAATATATATTGGCGGCTGAGGTATATTTTATTTATATTGTTTGATTTCTGATGTCTATTGTAAGGTATTAGTCTTATATTGTTATATTTGTGTTTTTTTTTTATAGGATATGGATAATGCCATGTTTTTAATTAAAAAAATATCAACAAATTTCTCAGATATATTCTCATTGAGATATGCAATTGTAGACTGTGGATTTGCAATACTTTTCGAAGTATTGGTTCCAAAATTTTGGATTCTAAAGGACAAGTTATGCGTAAAGCTCCTGTTTCTTACTATGGTTCTATGGAAAGATACGCAAATGGCTGGAAAAATTGTGATCATATATTGTGGCCGGATATGATCGATGATAAATATTGTGTCCTTTTCCATGTTAATCTATTGAGTTGGAGGCTGACAGTTTATGATAATAATTATCACTTTTATGATGAAGGAACACTATATCGATATGTTGTTCCTTGTATACATATTATTCCAGATATGATTGAAAAGTATATGGTTGCTGATAGAGCAGACCTTGGGGAAAAGATAATTCAGCCTCTCGAATATTTCAGGAAGTCATACGTTGATATACCGCAGGCTATCCGATTTAGGTAAGGAATTAAAATAAATGTTGGTATTTGTAATGATATTTATATATACTCACAAGGTTTTTAATGATATTTGCAGCGACAGTAGCTTATTTGTTATCAAATACGTTGAGTGCCTTGTAGCTGGAATACATTGAAGGTTGTCATTACCTTGGAGAAAATAGATCTGTATAGAGGAAAGCTTGTAATATATTTCTTTTACAATGAATTTTTTTTTGTCCCAAACGAACGAAATGAATAGATATTATGTTTGTGCATTGAATCTGCAACTTTTTTCTATTTCTATTTTATTGATGGTATTAATGTGTTGATGTTGTATATAGTGTAAAATATGTTGGTTTTGTTTAATTGTTTGTGCAAGTTTATCAGTCTATTTAGCAGATTTGAGTTTTAGTATATCATTTTGAGTTGAAATTGGTGTTGTCTTGATTTTCTCACAAGAAGAAGAGATAAAACATTTATTGTTTGTTATGATTTAATATTAGTAGAAACTGGTGCGAGGTATCTTATGAGCAATAAAAATGGAAAATTTGTTCAATTCATGAGTTAGGTAATTCAATATGGGATAGATGAACAATGAGCATATGTAATTTTGGTATTTAAAAGATTTGTGGAAGAAGTTATTTTGTTAGTCGTATTTGATTGATTGTATTGATATTTTATGACGTGTCAATTTTGTTTGTCAATGTACCTGAGAAAGTAAGTATATACATATTTTATTTTATTTTATATTTATATTAGTGCGTAAATTAAATTTGTTGTTAATTGTTTTTGGCATATAAGTAATTGAGTAACTCGGCAATATGAATTGTGAGTTCGTCGAGTTACCTGAGAAAGTGATCACATGGATTTAGTATATTATTTTTGGTTTGTTTTTTGATTTATATTAGTTGTTCAATTTAATTTTTTTGTATTTGTTATTTAGTACTTAATTGGTCGAGTAATTTTGCAATTTCAATGTTGAGTTTGTGGAGTGACTTGATAAAAGTAAGCAGATGCGTAATTTTTATTTATTTTATCATGTAATATAATATATTAGAATAAATTATTTATCATATAAAATTATTATATATTATGTTAAATGATTATAATATGTCATATTTAATTTTGTCAATCACGAAAACATAGTGTAATTAAAATGTTTTATAATAATTATATCTATTTATTATAATAATTGTATCAATTTATATTATGGAAATGAATTTTTGTTATAAATAATAATTATAATAATATGTATAATAGAATCTATAATAATATTTATTACAAAATTTATAAATAAAAATATAATAAAATTTATAATAATTTATACTAAAATTTAGATGATATCAATTTGTTATAATATTATGAATGTGCTTAATTTATCAAGTAACTCGACAATCCCAAATATGAGATTGTCAAGTTGATTGAAAACTAATATGAAAAAACATAAGTACCAAAAAAGTGAATGTAACAAATAATATAAATAAATACAAAAATACAAAACAAATGAAAAATATGGAAATGATCACATTCTCGTAACTCGATAAACTCAAAGTTGAGTTTGTCGGGTTACTCGATTTCTTAAGTTTCTTGAGTTATTTGAAAACTGATGATCGACAAATTTTTTTTTTCTTCTGAAGATATATAATTAAAAAAATTGAATTTTTGATCTTCGTTCTTCACAACAGTGATTACCCACAAGAATACACAAAGAATAAACAAAATTTAAATCCCTATTGATATTATAATAAAGTAAATCTACAACAAATTCATATAAAAATATAGATTCATAATCAATTATTCCCCCCAATTATAATTATTAGTTGATTATGATAAATTTGTTATAACAAATTGTTATTATACTAATTAATTATAGTTATTAAGATATTATAATTTAGGATAAAGTTTATTATCATTTTTTCTTAATTTATGTTATATAATTAAAATTTTTATAATAATTATTCATTACAATAAAAAGTAAGTATTCTAAAAAATTATATAATTATTATAACAAGTTGATATAGGTATTATAATAACTTTTGATTAATATATATTATTATAATGGATAAAAAATATATAACACATTGAATTTAACAAATATTATACATTAAAATAAACCCAAATACAAAAAAAAATAAATATATATATACATATTATATCAAAAACAAACACTAATACATTCTTTGATTTTATCATTTATTATAACATGTTATAGTCATATATATAATATATAAAATTGTTATGTATTATATTAAATCATTCAACTATATTATATTTTATTTTATCAATAATTATAACAAAGTATAATAAAATTTATTATAATAATTATATCAATCTATTAGAATAATTATATTAGTTTTATTACAGCAACCAATTTTATTATAATTAATAATTATATTAAAAGTTTATATCAATTTATTATTGATACAGATTGTATTTTTTAAATGTTTAATTGATTATTTGTGGCGTATTAGCCATCGAGTAACTAGACAAACTCAATATTGAGTTTATCGAGTTACTCGAGAATGTGATCATTTGCATATTTGTCATTTGTTTTGTATTTTTTATATTATTTGTTAGATTCATTTTTTTGGTATTTGTGTTTTTTCATATTAGTTTTCGAGGAACTTGACAATCTCATATTTGGGATTGTCGAGTTACTTGATAAGTTAAGTACATCCATAATATTATAACAAATTGATATCATCTAAATTTCAGTATAAATTATTATAAAATTTATTATATTTTTATTTATAAATTTTGTAATAAATATTATTATAGATTTTGTTATAAATATTATTATAATTATTATTTATAACAAAAATTCATTTCCATAATATAAATTGATACAATCATTATAATAAATAGATATAATTATTATAACACATTTTAATTACACTATGTTTTCATGATTGATAAAGTTAATTATGACATAGTATAATAATTTAACATAATATATAATAATTTTATATGATAAATAATTTATTCTAATATATTATATTACATGATAGAATTAAAAAAAATTACGCATCTGCTTACTTTTATCAAGTAACATGACAAACTCAACATTGAAATTTCGAAATTACTCGACCAATTAAGTACTAAATAACAAATACAGAAAAATAAATTGAAGAACTAATATAAATCAAAAAACAAACCAAAAATAATATGATAACTTTCTCAAGTAGCTCGACGAACTAACGATTCATATTGCCGAGTTACTCAATTAGTTATATGCCAAAAACAAATAACAACAAATTGAATTTACGCACTAATATAAATATAAAGTAAAATAAAATGTGTATCTACTGACTTTCTCAAGTACGTTGATAAACTCAAAATCAAGATAGCCGAGTTACTTGATCAAGTATATACTAAAACTATAAACTCAAAACTATAGATTCTTATTACTAATAATTATGTAAATTTTTGAATATATGGTATGTGGCATACAGTTTTGATTTAAGTATGCTGGAACATGTCATCGGATTATGAAATTTTGATATGTGTTATAAGTTATAATATATAATATAATAAAAAATATTATGGCTTTGCTTACTTTATCGGGTAATTCGACAAGCTCAAAAGTGAGATTGCCAAGTTGGTCGATGAATTAGATACGAAAAAAAAAATACCAACTATTTTTTTTCTTCATAATTATAATAATAACCCTACAATCTAATAATCACTAACACAGAAAATTAAACAATTCAAAAAATAACAAGTCAAACACTGCGGCTATAATGTAAAAAAAGTCATGAATTAAGATTAAAAAAGTCAACAAAAGTATAATTTTGTTGGGGTATTTGACATGTAATTCGTCGAGTAACTCGACAAATTCGAATTTCAGCAGCTCGAGTTATTCGAAAAACAAAGCATAGAAATAAATTGTTTTTTTTTTTTTTCATTTGTTCAGTTACTTAAATGAAGTATGTGAAGTAGCTATACTAACAGTGGAAAAAATAATTCAAAATCAAATTTCGTCTAGAACTCGAGAAAACTATGGGAAAAATAGTCCAACATCAAAGTTTGACGAGCAACATAACATTAGGAAAAATCTTAAAATAAAAATCATATTGAGTTATTTCATAGATAAGTAAAATGGAAAAAAAAATATTAAAATTAAATTATTGTTGAGTACTGGAATAAAATATTTACACAATTTGTTTACAGTATAAATATAAAAAATATTATTTGTTGAAAACGAAAGTAAATAAAATTACATGTTTTCTACTTACTTGAAAAACAAAAGCAAAGGGACATAAAAATAAATTATTATAAAATTGTCTTTCGCTTTGTTGAGTTAGTTAACAAAGCCCAATTTGACAAATTTATCAAAACAAAATAAAGTTAGCTGCTCGAGTAACTCGAAAAAGGGGAAAAGAAAATTTCACTATTAGAGAGTTTGTCGAGTTATTTGGCAAAGGGCAATTTTTATATTTTTCCTTTTTCCATTTTTATTAGTTTTTTTCTTTTGTCAATCATATTTCTTCATTTAGTCATGGAATGGAAAAAAAAAAGTTGTCATAGAAAACAATCACCAAACAATATGAAATTTTCAGTTTAATTAAATTGATATTTAGTTGTTTTTTAGTATGTAATTATTCGAGAAACTCGGCAAGGTCAATATTGAGTTTTTAGAGTTACTTCATAACATTATCAGATGCCCAATTTATTTTTATCCTATCATTTAATATAATATATTATAATAAAAGATCTATTATATATAGAATAATTATATATTAGTTTAAATTATTATAGTATATCATATTTAATTTTATCAATTATGAAAACACATTGTAATAAAAATGTGTTATAATAATGATATGTATTTGTTAGAATAATTATGTCAAATTATATTATGAAAATAATTGTTTTTTATATTTAATAATTATAATATTTTTGATAAATGAATTTATAATAATATTTATTACAAAAATTATAAATAAATATGTAATAAATTCTATAATAATTTATACTAAAATTTATATAATATCAATTTGTTATAATAAATTGATTATAGTCAATTAATAATTATAATAAAAAATAAGCGAGTAAAATATTTTACTACAATATCAATTTTATTGTAATATAAATTTATTACAAAAAATATTTATTGTACTATGTTACAGTAATTGCTAAAATATAATATAATATAATATATTCTGTTACTTCAATATAATATATATTACATTTATGTGATATATATTTTATTGTACTATGTTATAATAAATGATGGATTAAAAAAAAGTATGCATGTGCTTAATTTATTAAGTAACTCAACAAATCCAAATTTCAGATTGAGGTGTTGCTCGAAGGATAGCATGACAAAATACAAATAGAAAAATAAATAATTTGAATAAAAAGAAAAAAAAATTGAAAAATATACAAATCATTACTTACTCGAGTAACTCGAAAAACTCAAATATGAGTTTGCCGAGTTACTCGATCAATAATAACACAGGAAATCATAAATGACAAACTGGAAAAACAGAATATGTATATATATATATATATTAAATTGATAGCATAATAACATAATATTAAGTATTATTATAATTAGTTATTATAATAATTTGATATAATGATTATAATAAACTTTTATGATACTTTGTTATTACGATTAATAAAAGAAAATAAAAGTTGCTCGAAGAATAACATGATAGAATACAAGTAGGGAAAAAATAAATTTAATAAATAATTTTAAAAAAAAAAGCAAAAAAAATGAAAAATAGGCAAATGATCAATTAGTCGAGTAACTCGAAGAGGGAATAAGAATATAGTAAATAATGGAAATAAAGAAAACAAGAGAAGACATTTAAATTATGGAAATTATTACTTTTTGAGACAACTCGAGAAACTCAAACCTGAGTTTGCCGATTTACTTGATGAATAATATAAGAACTCACAAATTAAATAAACAAAATTCTATATCTATAAAAATGTATATTATAATAATTTGATATTACCTTTTGTACTGATTATTAATAACTATAAAATTAACTATTGTAATTAAAGTGATATAATTATTATAATAAGCTGCTCGAAAAATAGTATGCTAAAAACAAATATAAAAAAAGTCAATGTAATAAATAATACAAACAAATAAAAGAAGATAAGACATTTAAATTATGCAAATTATGAGTTTCTCAACTAACTCGAGAAATTCAAATTCCATTTTGTCGATTTACTTGATGAATAAAAAAATACAACTTACAAATTTAAGAAACAAAATCTGTATGTATAAAAATTTATATTATAATAAACTGATATGACCTTTTGTACTGATTATTAATTACTATGAAAATGATTATTGTAATTAAAGTGATATAATTATTATAATAAATTATTATAATTATTATAATTTGTTAAAATGCTTTATAAAATATAACATAATATATTTTCATTATTTAATATAATTTATAACAATTTTATATATTATATAATTAAATATAATATGTTATAACAATTAATAGGAAAAAAAAATTATACATGTGGTTACTTTATCAAGTAAGGCGACAAACTCAAACTTGAGATTTTTGGGTCGAATGATCAGTTATATGACAACAAGAAAAATTATATTTAATAAATATTATAAAAAAACTTGGAAAACAATATGCATATGAACACTTTTGCATGTGACTCAATAAATTCAAAATTGTGATTGCTAATTAGTCGATTAATTATATGCGTGAAATGACAAACTTTAAGAAAACAAATAGTTGTTTTGTAGGAGAATATGTAATAATTATCTTTATTTAATGCTTAGCCTAGGCATTAAATGGCCAACCTAGGCACTTAATGTTTACAAGATATTCCATCTATTGGCATTTAATGTGAAATGACTTCTGTCAGACAAAAATGCTTCTGGCGCGAGGATAATATCAGAGGACGCGGCCTGATGTGGAACAGAGGGGATGGTCCGAATTGGTAATTAGACATTGAGGCAGATATCTGGACTGATAATTAAATAATTTTATATTTATGTAAATTCGGAAAATAAATTCGTATATATGTAATGGACTAACTTGATAGTATAATTTTTGTTATTCACCTGGTCATAGAGTAACAAAAATTTGTTTGATATAGAAAACGATCACCGAAAAGTATGAAATTTTCAGGGAACATAGAATACTCATTTAGCTACCAAATATCAATATTTGATAGTCCAACGGCATGATTCGGCTTACTAAAATGCTCACTAAAACATCCTAGGCATTTTCTCGAATTCATGCGGTCGCAGTTTACAAAATTTTACAATTTTATTTTATTTTGTTGTTATTAGTTTTTATTTTGTTTATTTAAAGAGGAAGACAAAACAAAATTTGAAACAAAATTCAAAGGCTGGGGATGATCAATGCTAAAAAAAAGATTATGGCTAAATTTGTTATAAATTAAAAAAGTTGTGGACAAAAAGTGCAAAGTAAAAAAAAAATAAAAATAAAAAAACAACCAAAGAGCGACACAACAAAAATAAATTATGCAGTAAACTTCATTGAGTGATTTGGCAATTTCAACTATGAGTTGATTGAGTTAATCGATAGTGCAAGCGTAGGCAGGAAATTTTATACTTTATATTTTTATTTATATTATGAATGAAATTTTATTTTTCTGCAATTGGTATTTTAGTCAAGTTAGTCAATGAACTTAAATAAATTATGCAATAAAGTTATTTAGATTATATATATATATTTGTTGCTAATCTGTATTATAATTTAATTTGAATAACATTTAATAAGCTTCTAATTGTTGCAAAAAAAAGTTTAAGCTTTTGTAGTATACTCTATATATGTTTAGTTTTTATTCGGTCTGTGCTTGTTATATTGTATGGATTTCATTATTTTTAATAAGAAAAATATATTATATATTAATTTATGTAACAAAATTTTTTTTACTATTATATTTATTATTATAATAAGTAAATATATGTATCTAATAATACTAATATATTAGGAACAATAAAGTTACATAAAAAAAAACATTATGTAGATTTGTTAAATATAAGTTCGATCATTGCATTGCATTATAACAGGCTAATTTTTATACATGACAAAAACCTTTTAATATTACTAACAAAACCTATTCTTCATGCCTCAAAATGGAATAACGTAGCAATGCATAAATGGATATTTTTAGTTTTCAAAGTTTGTCTTTGTCCTTTGAAACCCTTGAATGTCCATCTGTTTTTGAAGTAGGTAACTTCTCAAGGTTAGCTACATTGTCGGATGAGATTGGATGTTCTTCATTTTGTCTTTTCTTGGATTTACCAATGGTGAAGGAGGAAAACAACTGCTTTTCCTTTGTAGATGGAAATGTTTGCTCATGAGGAGACATTGTTGTTACAGTGGTGCACGCTATGGCTTTTCCTTTGTCGGTTTTTTATCTTGTACTTGTAAAGGTGGTCGAAGTGGAAGGAACTAGTTTGTTGAGGAAGATAATGTCGTATTTCCATTCATCTTCAGACACATTTTTCTTCATTCCTTTAATGTAAAAGAATTGTTCTTCGTCCAATGTGATTCTGATTTTTTCTAACACTTCTGATCCACTATCCATTAATTGTTTTGGGCATGCATTGCAAGAATGTCTCCATTGTTTCTCCAATCATAGTCCCGAGATAAAGGAGCCCTGTCGAGTCATCCAGTTCCACATATACTCGTGCTCTAAGTTATAAAAGAAGTTAAAATATTGCATGTGTAAATATTTATAAATAATATATAATTTGTGAACCATATTTTACCGTGTAATCTTTGCAATTGCATGGGGAAACTTGCGGAAGACACATCATATGTCTCATTGAAAAATTGGCTTGTTTGCAAGACATACCAAAAGGCTTGTTTTTCGACATATGCACATGCATGAACCCGTAAATATACACATACTGTTACCTATTATTGAAGACACATTTGTATAAATATTTAGCAATAATGGAATGTAATTTTATATATATTATTTTAATTAGAATTAGTCTTAGTCCGGATAATAAGCTGTGGAATATCTTTGAATCTCGATTATATTGTTTATGTCTGGTGTCGAAATAGCCTTTGTTGTTGATGATGGATAAATCTTTGTTAAGATCATTTCATCTAATTTGTCAGAATTTGCTTCAACCCTTGCAAAATGTGTAAATATATTAGCAATTAATATATATATATATATATATATATATATATAAGTTAGAGGTTGAATATAAGATAATAAATAAATAAAATGTTACCAAGATGTTAGCTGAACCACTTGTTCCAAGATGTTATTTGCCTTTGTTGAAATTGAAAGGCCTGTGCATGGAACAAAGATATAGATATATTCATTAATAGAGCTAATATTGCCTATAAGTGTCTTAATATTACATTGATGAGTCAAGAAATTATTAACAACATATTACCACTAAAAGATGTTACTTTCAGATGGTTTCCAATAATGATTTGTTTCTTGCTTAAATTATCGGCAATGAAACGGCATTCTTTCTCTACAAAATTATCCCACATGGTTAATAACACTTAGTTGAAGCTAGTATACAAAAAGAGAAAATTTATGAGAGAGTAATATATGAATTCATTTAACAATAATGTAATTATTGGAATATGTATTTATATTTTAAAATAATATAGCTATGTATATACAAACCTCATGTCAATGAGAACTATATCTTGAATGTATGTCTGTGTTTCAAATCTAGTTTGAACCAATCTTTTAGGTTTGACGTCAACTGCAACTCCAATGATACCTAAAAGGAAAAAATAAGAAATTTCTTGAAATGAAATGTGTTATGAATAAAATGTCTAGTGTGGACATCTAAAATGTGTAAATATAATAATTTAAATAAATAGAAAGAAAACAAATATTTTTTTGGAAAATAAGAAAAAATACTAATATCAGATTTTGAGTCCATGTAGGCTTCCAATTTGTCAAAAGGAACAAAATTGTATGTAGAAGATATCAAAACACTGTGGTCTTCATCGATTTCTTGAACTCTTGTTCGACCAGATATCGTCCATTGTATGTCACCCATAGAAGCTTGATACTCAGGCTTCGTAAATTTCACATTTGCATTCGAGATAAGGTAGGTTTTGCCAAGGAGTAACTTTTCCTCGTATGCTGCGATGTTGGCATCATAGATAGTTGCATGGACTTTATTTTTCTGTATAACACCATGCAGTGAAATTAGATACTTTGTAGAAAAACATGCATACAATTTTTTTTAGATATTATTTTTTAGTATGAGCAAAGACAATTTGAAGTTGCAAGATATTAGCGAAACAAATTTTTTTTTAAATATACTATGTGTCTTAAATTGAATAGAGCAAAAAACATAAATAATGGATTTATGTAATATACCTCTGGATCCATAAGAACCATATTTTGGTATTTTGTTGGGCTTCGTTGAGCTGTTCTTGGAAATGATTTTTCGACAACAACGATTTTGGATGTCCAGTTTGTATCAGTGGGAGAAATATCTGGTATTAATTTGTATTGCCTCTCCATCGTTTGAGCCTAAAAAAAGTATACAATTTAAACAAAAAAAGTGTAAATAGGTTTTCAAAAAGAAATGATATTTATGCTAATAGTTAATTGTAATCGTATTTTTTATATTAAATTAATATTTTTGGCCGCAATTTTTGACTTCTTTATCTTTTCTTTTCTTTTATTTATTTTATATATATATGTATATATATATATGAGTGCCTTTTAGCCGCAATTATTGACTTCTTATATATTATAGTAAAGATATATTCATTTTTTCCTTAATAAGTCATCAAATTTGGTGCTTTTTGATCCCCAGTTCCTATGGGGAACAAAGGACGAAATACAATCGATTCCTAAAGGTTTTGGTAAATTTCATTTTCTCTAAACTGCAGTTTTTGTTGTCCAACTTAAATATTTGCTGCACTTTATACATTAAGTATTTTTACATAATTCTAGTTGAATACGATATCCCTATGGGTTACCTAACCATTGGCTTTGGTTTCACATAATTTCATGTTATATAACTCAAGTTATGGACAATTTTGTAAACTGCAACAACATGAATCCGAGAAACTGCCTTGGATGTTTCGGTGAGCATTTTAGTATGTCGAAACATGTCGTTGGACTATCAAATTTTTATATGTGATAGCTACATGGATATTCTACGTTCTCTGAAAATTTCATATTGTTTGGTAATCGTTTTCTATGTCAAAGAAATTTTTTTTACTCCATGACCGGGTGAATTGTTTCTCTAAACTGCACTTTCTGTTGACCAACTCAAAAATATGCTGCACCTTATATATTAATTATTTTTACATAATTCCAGTTGGAGACGATATCCCTATGGGTTACCTAACCATTGGCTTTGGTTTCACATAATTTCATGTTATATAACTCAAGTTATGGACAATTTTGTAAACTGTGACCACATGAATCCGTGAAACTGTCTAGGATGTTTCGGTGAGCATTTTAGTAAGCCGAAACATACCGTCAGACTATCAAATTTTGATATGTGGTAGATAAATGAGTATTCTATGTTTCTTGAAAATTTCATATTTTTCGGTGATTGTTTTCTATGTCAAAGAAATTTTTGTTACTCCATGACCGCGTAAAGAAATTTTAGTAACACTGCCTTTATTTTGAACATTTTCTTCACTTGGTTATGGAGTAAAAAAAAATTCTTTGACATAGAAAACGATCTCTGAACAATACAAAATTTTCAGGAGACATAGAATATTCAGGTAGCTACCACATATCAAAAATTGGTAGTCCGAAGGTATGTTTCGGCATACTAAAATGTTCACCGAAACCTCCTAGGCAGTTTTCCAGATTCATGTCGTCGACGTGCCAGAATCGCTATTATAAACCAATCAAAAAACTTTAAGTATTGTAAATATCTTCTTAAACTTTTGTGGACCTTGGTTTTGTGGTAGTTTTAGTGGATTCCCATGTTTTAATTACATGTTAATGATGTGAATTGAAAGGTTTTGCTAAATTTCATGTTTCTCTAAGCTGCAGTTTCTGTTGTCCAACTCAAAAATCAGCTGTACCTTATATATTAAGTATTTTTACATAATTCCAGTTGGAGATAATATCCCTATGGGTTATCTAACCATTGACTTTGGTTTCACATAATTTCATGTTATATAACTTAAGTTATGGATAATTTTGTAAACTGCGACAGCATGAATCTAAGAAACTGTCTAGAATATTTCGGTAAGTATTTTAGTAAGCCGAAACATGCCGTCGGACTATCAAATTTTGATGTGTGGTAGCTACACGAGTATTCTATGTTCCCTGAAAATTTCATCTTGTTCGGTGATCGTTTTCTATGTCAAAAGAATTTTTTTAATCCATGACTAAGTAAAGAAATTTTAGTAACACTGCCTTATTTTGACCATTTGATTTTTATTTGATTTTATTTTTTTGTTAAAAAAAATTAAGATTTTTACGAGTTACAAAAAAAAAAATTTTAAATCTTTATCGAGTAATTCGACAACAATTTGTCGAGTTACAATTAAAAAATAAAAAATAAAATCAAGACTTTTTCGAGTTAGTCTTTTGATTGAATTTTTTTAATGACTTTGTCGAGTTACTCGACAAAGTATTTTGATTTTTTTTTTTTTTTACTTTGTCGAGTTACTCGACAAAGTCTTTTGAATTTTTTTTTTTTTTTTTGGTCGAGTTACTCGACATCAATTTTCGACACTGTTTTTTAAAATTAGATTAATCATTTTAGCCGCAATTTTTTTATTTTTATCGAGTTTTTTCAATATTTTTTTCTCTTTTTTTTTGCTTTGTCGAGTAAATTTAAATTTGACAATTTTTCTTTCTTTTTTTTAATTTACACTTTTAGTCCCAACTTTTTAGATTTGTAACTAATTCACCTACAATTTTTTTTTTTTTTTGCCACTAACCATCCCCAACATTTAAATTTTGTTGAAAGCCTAATTTGACCATTTTTCTTTCTTTTTGTGTGATTTTGTCTTAAATTCTACAATATTCATTTATTTGTTATAAATTCTACAATGTTATAATTGCTACACGTGCATAGTTATAATCATTCAATCCAAATTCTCCAAGCATGAAGAGAGAATTTGCATGCTTCTCTGCACAATGTGAAAAATAAAATACAATTATTTCTTACACCTAATTTATGAATGAGATCATGTGGCAAACGATGGTTGCTATATTAATCTAATATGACTATGGATAAACTTAAGAGCATTATTGTGTGCTTCCATAATCTAATGTATTTTACCTTGAACTACAAAAAGCAAAAAAAAAAAAAAAAAATCATCAAAAATTGGCCTAGTCCACTGACTCGTAAAAAAAAAAAAAACAAATGGCCACAATAAATTATTTCGAGACACTCGACAATCAATCCAAACAAATATTGGCCAATCTCGAAAGAAAAAGCAAAAGCTAAAAAACAAAACAGAAACAAAGTCAACAATAGCGGCGTACTGTCTAATGTTTGAATACAGAAAAAAAAAATATAAAAATAAAACATACTTTGGTTTTGTAAGAAAACCAAAATGTCTAAGCAAAATTGTCAAAAATGACGGCTCCCAAAGAAGAGTAAAAGTCAAGAAAAGTAGTTTTTTTTAATAAGTTAAACAAATTTATAGTACTAATGAGTGAGATTTGGACCCAAAATAAGATTAACAAAGCATACAAACTACGTCGTGTTGGTTGAAGGGTAAAAGTAAACAGATAATAGACACTTATATTATAGTAAAGATATATTAAATTAAAATTTTAAAAAGTTTCAAATGTTAGCTATGAACTATAATCACTAAGGGTGTGTTTGATAGCTTTCCATGGAAAATGCAAATATTTTCCATGTAAGTTGTATGAGAACAAAAAACAATGTGTGCTTTAGACAATTGTACCTTGAAAATATTTCCATTTTCCATGTGCCAATCAAACACAAAAGTGGGAAAATAAAACACATTGATTTGACAAGATTTTCCATGGAAAATTTGTGAATCAAAAACCCTAATGTAATGTATTAAAAACAATCTTTTCATTTCCATTTCAGTTTTGACAATCATGATTTGAATTTTAATGCAGTAATAAAAAATATTACAATTTTTCCATTCATTTTTTTAAAATCCATTTGTCATTTCTTTCATCTACGTAATGAAAAAAAAATTGAGATCATCTTCTCACCTTCATATTTAATTTAATATATTAAAAATTAAAAAATTTAATTGCACATTTAATAAATTGTTAAAAAATTAATGTACGATAATAATTAACAATAAAAGAGTAATTAATAAATTATAAAAGATAATTGCATTCATGGAAGTACAATTACAGTTAGAGATGAGTTTTATATGGTGATAATATCAACAATAACTTGAACTCCAGTGAAGACCTTTTAGTGATTTAAACTTTGATGATTGACAAACACTTAATATCAAATCTTATGGAATTAATGATATCCAGGAGGACAAGGACTGCATTTTACAAATAATAAAATTAATATTTACTAATTTTATTGTGAGAGAATATAATGATTGATTATATAATATTGTACATTTGTTCGAGTAATAGTTCCTTGTAAACAATATTCTTTGTGTATGTTCTCTTTTTATTAGATGTGTTTGATTTGATGTCGGAAAAAACAAAAATTAAAGTTGAGGTTGACGACATGGATGTGGAGTCTAATTCAGCTATCTTCAATTCCTTGAGACCATTGAGGACTTCGATGGAGGTGCATCCAAAATGCCAACTACATAGCTTTCTTTTCATGTCGAGATTAAACTGAATACACACAATAGATTAATGAATTAAATGACTGTGATTATATCTAAACTATAACTATGATTTGAACTAATTGTAAATATGATTTTGGAAAAAATTCACGTGAAAGAGTTAGACTAGGAATTAGAGTCCATTGTAAGTTTCTATTATATTTCTCAAATTTCCACTTTTAATCCAATTTATGCTTATATTGACAATTGATAATCTTAAATTATCTAACAATCAATTCCAAGTAAAATTAAACCTATTTTTATATATAACCAAAAATATTCATATTTCGAATTCAAATACACAAAAATGCAATCAACAACAACATTATCTAGTTTGATTGCACAAATCATAGGGAATTATGTATAACTCAGTAACTCCTATATGACTTGTTGTTGGTTGCCAACAATGAGCTAACATCCAAATTGAACCTCTTCGAAGCAAAATAGGTCACAAATACATTTAAAAGTTCAACATAAATTACGATTTGAAGGGGGAATTTTGAATTAATACTTCAACATAAGATCTACATCACCATCATTAGCACAAAGAATTTTTGAATATCATATTGGAGTTACAAAAATAAAAGTTAATTCAATCACCCAGAATTTATAATTACAAGAAGAAGAAATTAGAAGAATAATTTTACCTCCCCTCCCTCCCCCCCTCCCCTCTGAATATCTTCATTGGAGTCCCCAACATTCTCCACCTTCTCTTGCTTGAAAACCAATAAAGCTTTGCCCGGATGAAGGACGTTTGCAAAAATCCTGTATTTTTGCCTCATTTCTCTCTCCAAAAATCAAGTCCCAAAGATTCAGAGCACTTGCCAATAATAGAAATCTAAACAAGTTGAAAAACCCTCTCCGTGACGTCCGCCCGAGCAGACACATTGCACAACTTTTTCTTTTGGTGGTCTACACAAGCAGGTCCTTTTTTTTTTTTTTTTTTTTTTTTTTCTTCTTATCTCTCCCAAATTCTCTTAGGAGAGATTCTTCAATGCTTGTACGGTGCCACGCTTTCTTCTAAGTAAGATTTCACGTAATTTAACTTCATTTGCCTCAATTTCACCTTCCTTTTCATCCATGTTTGGTTTTGTTCCTAACACAAGAAATAAGATAAAGGAGAATGTTGCACCTACCAATGTATTTGACAAATAATCATGGCTCTTAGTTTTAATCCAATATAACGGTCTAAATGTATTAAAATCTTTATTGAGACGTGTTTGGATGTGAGTATAGGGATTTTAAAAAATTTAATAGATCTAAACCGTTAGATTAATCTAAATTAAGAGTCGTGATTATTTGTCAAATATTTTGTCGAATTTATTGGTAAGAAGAACGGTCCCCTAAGATAAAATCAACATTTTTTTTTATTCCAATTACTTGGAATGTGCAACAAAAGTCCTCTCAAAACGGCCTACATAAGTGTATAAAATACACTTATCGCCTACGTCTACAAGTCAACTCCGAATAATCTTCTACTATAATTAATAATAATTGGTATAACATCTTCTCTAAATAATAATAGAGGAACACCAAATCATCAAGAACTAAACAATTCTTGGCACACAAATAATTGTCCTCTATCAAAGATGGAATCCCTTGAAAGAAATAATAACAATTTACCCAAGTACAACTATCTCAAAAAAAAGTTATTGACACTACTCAAAAACAACAAAGCAAATATCTCACCAAAACTCGCCACTTACCACTATTGAGATAGCGATATACCTTCTGAATGAACCGTTTGATTTGAAAAACTATGGTTGTGAACTTGTTGACCAAATTTCACGACAATGGACTGCGAAGTTACAATGGACTCATTTTTTACCTTACTTTCGACTGAATTGAGTTATGTCCTTCATGTAGTCACGTATTGATTCCACTCTTAAATGCCTCAATTTATAATGTTAATTAAAACATTAAATTAAAGTCACATCTCTTCTCCAATTTCTACTCCATGCAAATATATCATATTCTAATCACAATTGCAGTAAAAGTCATTGCTACACCAAATTAATTATCATTACCTTGATGAGGGCCTGCCCTGAGATTTTGGGTGCCCTGTGCGATAATTTAAAATGGTGTTCCTTTCATTTAATTAAGAAATATATTAAGAAAAAAGCTTTATAAGCTTAATTAAAATTATATTGTTTCATCAAAAACATGTACACCACCAACAAACGGAAATATAGAAGAATTAGAATATTAAATAAAAGTCATTATCTATCTAGGAGACTAGAAGATAAATACTTGCAAACAAGTAGATTGTTATTTGTTTTACTTATTAAGTGGGAAAAAAAGTAATTAGTTCAAATATGTTTGCATTTTGCAAACTTTTACATTAAGCATGGACGAACAAATATATGAGAAGATGTATTTACAGTTAACGAACAAATATATGGGAAGATGTATTTACAGTTAAATTACAGATAAATTTGATAAGAGAAAATAAAGAAAAATTAGAAATTAAACATGGACAAACAAATATAGGAGAAGATGTGTGTGTGACAAAAGAGAATAAAGAAAAATTAGAATGTGAGTAGATTTAATTACCAGAAAAATTCAGACTATTTAGCAACTATAGAATAAATGAGGAAAATGAAGATTGATTAAACATTAAAAAACATGAATATTTAATCTTCTAAAGAGAACGAAAAATCATTTGGTCCTTTTTTTTTAAAGAGATACTTATAATTCTTTTGGCAAATAAATTATATAAGTCTTCTTAATAACTGGTCGATAAACTCTTCGACTCCCTCTTCTTTTATGAAAACGCTATCACTTATTAGTAATTAGTTACTTTTAATCAATCTAGAGGCTATCAATAAATTTCTTTGCCTTAAATATCCATGCATGTTGATAAGTATTATTATATATTTGAGAAAGTTTATAAATATTCTAATAAAATATTTTAAATTTTTTTTTTTGAAACATCATTTTAAATATTTGGGAAAGCTTATAATTATTTAAAAGCTTATAATAAAAAACATTCTAAAATTTTAAAATTAATAAATAAATTTAAAATATATATAAATACATATAATAAATTTTTTTGATGCTCCTATAATAAGACCCTATGCGGTCACATTACCAACACACTCTAAGAGGTAACACTCTCGGGGTCGTTGATCCATCCAAGACATTGGACGAATACCCAACAATTTAAACAACTAATAATGCCATCCAACTAATCATGTCATCACAGTTCGAAAAGAATGACAGAAAATATTAATAACTCCAAAAATTTCTGCAAAAAACAATGCATACTATTACATTTCTATCTACAACATGTCACTTAAATGTTTGCAAAGGGAGCATGAACAAATCAAACCTAGTCTACAAAACATTCTGAGATTTGAAACTGTGCACTTAGGCGATTACTTATCAGCTAACTACATCAGCTTTGTGACTTGTCAAACTACATACATTTTCTCACAAGCATATACAAGAAAAAGCGCGGGTCTCATCAAATGAACTATGCCTCATAGTTCTTTTTTTTCTTCTTCGCAGTCAAAACACTTGGTTTGGAGAAAATTTTGCCAAATATACCCAGTGCTTTAGAAGGCGGAATTTTAACTTTGCATTCTTTGGTAGAGTCTGTACCAACAACATCTGAACCCGAGCATTCTCCATCAGTATTGAATTCATCTTTCAAGATCCGTAGTAATTCCATTGCCATGGCCTTTGCTTTCGTGTTCCCATTAACAGATACATTAACAAGACCAGGGATCACACCCTCATCCATGACCAGCTGACAATATTGTACACGTTCAGAGCACAAAGAAAGAAGAATATCGACGGCATGCTCTTGGTCCTCATGACTGTCATTCTCGAGTAGTTTGGAAATTGAAGAAATGCAGCCATCAGTTTCAGCAACAGAAACTCTAGCATCTTCTTTGTCACACAAATTTTTCAAAATGGTTACACAGTATCTTGCTAGAGTGTTATTTTCAAAAAGTGGAACTAGTTTTGGGATGAATGCTGGAGGCACAAGAAAATACACAATTTCACTATTTGAAGACAAATTACTCAATATCCGTAAGGCTGGTTCCAACAATTCTTGAATCTGGGTGTCAACTATATTCAGGATACCAGCGAGTACCCCAGATGCTGCAATCATGTATCCAGAATGTTGGTCGAAGGACAAAACCTCTAATATGGCAAGAGCTTGTTTAGCTACCACCGTATCAAGATATGATCCTAAAAGACCGTATGCATCTTCATTCATGCAAGATATATTCTTTCTGAAACACAAAACCCAAAGTAGATTATTAGTGAAAAAATTCTGAAAAACGAACCCAAACTATTTGGCACTTGTATCTTCATTTTGTATCCTTCACATTTAAAGGTCTTTGCCAACAAATGAAAACTGGAAAAGCCATAAACTGGAAATCCAGTCTTGGAAGTTTAATGTCCATCAATGAGTAACTAGAAACAGAAATGACTCCATTCTTTTAGAAAGACTTGAAGAAGAAATTATGTGCAAGTAGCTTAACCGACATAGCTTAGAACTTCGTCCCTAGATAATTTCTCTTGTTGGCACGAACCCATAACTAGAACTGGCAACAAAAAACTAAGTCTTATTCCCAATACTTGGGTTGACCACATGAATCCTTCTTCGCCATTCCGTTACTTTTGTTGTTAGAACTACTAGGAGATTTTAAGCAACTATATCCTAAGCAACTACCAAAGGTCAAGTTAATTTGGTTTACTCATCTCTTTTAACTTGCTCTACTCTAATCACGTCATTGTTATGAATGAGAACCTCTTTAAATCGACGCAAAACATGAGCCAACCACCGATGGGGGGGGGGGGGGTGGGGGTGGGGGCGGGTGGTCTTTTTGTGAGTAATCCCTTTTTTTTTTTAAACAATAGCTTGGCCCAAACAAAAAATAGCCCACTTCTTAAATGGGCTATATTAAAATTTGTGGAACTTACATCCACTAATGTCAATTTAAAAATAATTCCAACTTATTAACTCAACTAATTTATTTTAAAAATGCTACATTGTTAATATTATATTAATTAATTTAATAATGAATTAAATTCACTTTTTAAACCATAATTAGAATTAACCGCTTGTAACCCACCTAGATAATCGCGCCTATTATAGTGAAAACCCCAAAACGGACAGAAACCTCCCCATTTACAAACCGAAAGAAAATATTTCAAAATCTTAGCAAATCTTCTCCCAAAATTCCTAAATCCCAGTGCATTCTTCACAATTTATTATCTCAGTTGAAGAATGGAGACTCCAAATCGCAGAATTACAAAGTCGAAGACAACGTCGCTTGAAAAAGAAACCATACCAGAGTCGAACACTTTCAGTCACCAGTGAATAACGAAATAAACAACAAACTTGTTGAAGTTTAGAATTGATTTTGTATTTGTAATAGTTTATGTTTAGTATCACTGTCTGATACAGATGTTATAAATGATATTGTATGTCAATATCTGATACAAATGTTACAAATGATATTTTGTATCACTAAATATGTTATTGAATATGTTTCAGATTATATTATGTTATTTTACACCGTACGTGTTATATGAATTAGTATTCTGTATCACTGATGTTACATATGTTACAAATGATAAAATCATTAGTTTTATTTGTTAAATTTGACATTGTGTTACATATCTATATCATATTGATGTTATACAACATCAATAAATTTTTAGAATCCAATGTGTATATTAATACGAACTTGTTAAAATTTAGAGTTGATTTTACAATTATAACAATTTCTATTTAGTATCACAATTTGATACAAATATTACAAATGATGTATCACTGTCTGATACAGATATTACAAATAATATTATATATCACTGTCTAATACAGATGTTACAAATGATATTTTGTATCACTAAATATGTTATATATTATATTATGTTATTTTACACAGTACATGTTACATAAATTAGTATTATGTATCACTGATGTTTTACATCTTAATTTGTAACACAGATTGTTACAAAATTAAAAAGAACATGAGTTTTGTTTGTGTTTGTAATAGATATTTCTGACACAAATGATATATATGTGACAGTTATAACAATAAAAGATTTTGTCATATATATATTCCAATCAATTCCAATTTTTAAGGATTCGATTACTATAATTAACAATAAAAGATACTATAATATATAAATTCCTATCAAATCCGGTAATTAATGATTCAGTTACTATATGTAATATATAATATAATAAATTAAAATAATAATTTTTAAAAAACAGTATTTTCAGAATAAATGAAACAAGTATGACTTTTTGGAATTATTTTCAAAAAGTGGCTCATTTATAAAAAACCCCCTTAAAATTTAAATGATTTACCCATTAAAATCCATCACATCCCTAACAAAAAAATAGCTCACTTCTTAAATGGCCAATTCCCAAATGACCCAAACTCAATTGCCATTTTCACAATCCCTTTCATTAGTTCCAGCCGCAGAGGACCAGAGCAACACCAAAACCCTGACACGAGCCATCCATTTAAAATCGCCTTCAACAAGAATTCCATTTAGCCACCTCCGCAAAGTCCAACTGACCACCCACGCCAACCACATCTACAGCCCCGAATAAGGTTTTTGTTTCTTGTTTTTGAATTTTTTCAAAATCTTGGATTTATTTTTCTTTTGTCCATTTTTTTTGTTTATTTCATAATCTACAAATTATAATTTTATATGATTGTTGACTTCTTGTTGAGTAATGAATAATGATGTTTACTTGATTTTGAGAAATTATTTCAAATTTCAATAAGTAGAAAAAGAAAAAAAAAAGTTGCCCAAGGTGTTATATGTTTTTTTGCTTATTTTTGTTGTTACATAGACTTTTCATCTATTATACTTTTTGAATTATTGAATTGTTTATTATTAGTTGAATTGGGTTGAATTGTTTATTGTTGGATTATTGAATTGTTTATTGTTGGATTATTGAATTGTTTATTGTTAGTTGAATTGGGTTGAATTGAATTGTTTATTGTTATTTGAATTAGGTGAAATTGTTTATTGTTGGATTATTGAATTGTTTATTATTAATTGAATTCGGTTGATTTGTTTATTGTTGGAGTATCAAATTGTTTCAATTCGTGTTTGTAAAGTTAAAAATTGAACATGATGAATCTTCATCTTCATACTCACAGCCAAATGATAGCAAACAGACAGACACTCCAAATATAAATCTCTATTAAGGGTAATTGGCAAACAAAATTCGAGGGCATCCAAACACAGTTGTGATCTATTAAAAGGTAAAGACAACCATTTGCCAATATGACCATCTAAGCATATCAATCCAGCTAAACGAAGGGTGGACAAATCAACAGACACCAAAAGAAAATATGCTTTGCACATTGATATTAAAAGAACCAAGGTAAAATCAAAGACTGAATACTAGTCTCAACTTAGTCCAGATTAGATCAAAATGCTGAGATCGAAAGGCAAGATAATAACATTGCATCTTGGTTCTTCTTGACTAAACACAACAGAAACCATTCTTTCAAATCTTAGTAAAGGCTTAGAACCCTCTAACTTATTTCTTTTCCAACAAACACAACACCCAACTAAATAGTTTTACCCTATATAGTCTTGTACTGACAGTAATATATAGTCTTGTACCTGTATCAATGGCGACTACTGAATGAGCTTTTTCGACAATGAAACATGTGAAGATAACAATTCGTAACAGAATAGAGGATGAGTTTCTTACTGATTGTATGACACTCTGACACAACATCGAACGATTCTTGCTATATATAAAAAAAAAAAAAATTGCCTTGACTTATTTTAAATTTCAGCTCGGCCTGGATCTGCCCCTGCAACCACCCAAGTCTTGGTTCCCTTAATTTATCCTCCATCTGTGCCACCTTACCTTAACTAGAACTAGCAAATAAGCTAAACTTTTATTGCATTAAGAAGTGTATATGTTAAAACATCCACCTCCAAACCATTTGACAAATCAATATAGAGGCAGCTTAGACCCATAAACTAGTTTGTGATATGACAATTAATCGATATGAGACTTAACTCTAATGCTTCACTGCACTTGCACATGGAAAGCATATTCAAGGAGGTGAACTTCGGCACATCAAAGAGATAAGAACATGGTATAACTAAGGTGTTGGAAGATTTGACATCTTTTGTTCAATCAAATCCTAGACAAGCAGGGACTTTTATTTGTTATTTGTTACTTGTTACCTTATTTAGGAGATTTAATCTAGTTTTCTTTTCTTTTTATAGGACATAGTTTGGTAAGTCTTTATAGAACAAATTATGGTAGGTATTGAAAGGGAAGATTGTGCTAGTAAGTTTTAACTTTCCTATTTTGGTTTTTTGTAACACATATATAGGATCTTTCACTTTGTAATTCAAATAGACTGAATAACTATACAAATTTTATATTCCACACTGTATTTATGTCTCAATTAGTTTTACTTTATAATTCCGACATAAGGCATACAAAAGAAGAAACTGCAGAATGGCACACATATGGGAAAGCATGAATAATTTGAAAAAATCATTATAAATAATACCTGGCCATTATTTTACCAAACCTAGCTTAGATAACATGTAACAACATTCATCTCGAAACAGTTTGAGTGCCTAAGAGAGACTGCTCAAGTCTATAGCTAAATTGGGAGGTGATATTTGGACATGAAATGCACAGCAGTACATCATCAGCTGTATGGAGCCTCATTCTCTTGGAGCACATGTGAGGGGAAGTGTCATGCAAAACATGTTTCATCTCAATCAAACATTGCCTCCCAACCTAATATATGAGCTTGAGTGACCTACTTGCTTGATCCCTCATTCATTTAGTGGCTCCATACGTAGTTCAAATGCTATTTAGGTATTTCCCTAAGTTAAAGAATTTCCTAGGTGCCTATATGTAGTATCCAACTGTGCAAATTGAGAGATTCAGAGTAAATGTGTGATTAATTTTCTGAATCTAAGATTTGAGAGCATGACTTGAACGAGAAAACCCATTTATCCATTACACATTCAATGGAATGTAGTGATTTCATACTCACTGGTGGCCTCCCACTGGGCTTGTCCAATTTATAAGCAAATATTGAAGGGACAGCTTAAGGCTGCAGAAGTCTATAGCAATTTCTGCTCTTGCACTCTTATCTCTTGCTACATGCACTAGTATTCTAGGTCAAAGCCAGAAGAATTCAGTACAGGCAGCTTGAAATTGCAATAAGATTTACTAAGAAATATAAGATACCTCGGTTCCCCTAATTACGAAGAATATTGGTCAGAACCAATAATGAAAGATAGTAGTATAATCACCTTGAAGAAGAACAAATTACCTGCATCTCTGCACAAATTCTAATAACAATTGACACCCAGTCATCTGAGCTCCCATGTCACCAATGTCATGTGCATCCTTCATAAATTTAAGAAGTGGTTGAACAAAATTTCCGAAAGACATCATTGTGCAAGCTTCATCATTGCCTGTCAAATAGCACTTGACATTTTCAACCATGCTGCACTGAGAATCCCAGGGAAGCGAACTGATTTTAGCAAAAAACTCCATATTCATTTCCTGTGTGCTTGGAGAGGATTGAAATCCCGGTGAATCATTGTCAGTTTTCATTGGCACAAGGTTTACATCACTAGCAATCTTATAACGCAAGATATCTGATGAACTGCTGAAATCCAGTGGAAGATATAGATCATTCATAGAACTGCTCAAGCTAGCGATGGAATTGGTAGAAGTTTCACAAGATTTAACAAGTTCTGCCTGCATGTTGTGGTCGCGAATAGACACACCATGTGCTGCACACCATTTAGAAATTATGTCTTTCATGCCAGTATTGGAGGTCAATGACAAGTGAACCAGCTTCATTTTTGTCTTTGGACATGCATCATGGCCTTCATCAAACCACCTCTGGATCCACACCCTTTCAAATGTTTGCCCAGACGCAATGACAACAGGATCATACATTAATCTCAAAGATAAAGGGCAAATGAATTCTTCCGGGGGTATAGGGCTACTCAACAGGTCAATTTGAGCCTCATCAGACCTATATCTCATGCACAATTCCACTTCTGTTGACAGATCGTGAGAACTTGCGAATGGGAAGTTATCTTCACGGCGTCCAGCACTGTTGTCTGTTTGCTCTTTCATAATAACATTTCCATATTTATCAAGAAGATTCAAAAAGAATATTAAAATCTTCCCCTTAGTTGAATCACTTTTGCCAAATTTGTGAAGCAGCTTTTTGATGGATCTTTTCTCTATCAAGAGAGCTTTTTGGGACGTAATATGAAGCTTTAAGGAAACCACTTGAATACTTCTAAGGGTAGCTTCTTCTATTGAATCAGTTGTAGAACCATATCTATGAAGCAATTCCCGCAAAACCTTTCCAGCCTCCTCTTCAGATGGATCCAAGCAAAAAGTTGAGTTCCTGAGATCAGAAATTATTCCAGAAATCTGCTGGCAATAGTTAATCAACTATATCACAACACTCATTTTGTTGGTTGTCCAAGAAAATTCTAGAATGCATGTAAAAGGAGAGGGAGGGGGATGGAGGAGAAGCAACAACAGAATTAAAAGAAAATATTGAGAGATCTTAAATTGAGTGGGCCCAGTTGCAGATTCAGGGTTTAGTCATACAGGGAAAGGGAATTAGGAAGCCCGGGATGGGGGAATTTTTTTTTTTTTTTTTTTTTTTTTGGGGGGTTGGGGATATGGGCAGTGGCACTATTCATAAATAAATAGTTTAAACATAGTTTATGATTCAACTATGTCAACAACTAGAAATCTATAATTATAAATTGAATGTAAAAGGTGCTAAAGTGCCAATGAAATCTGCCTTCTGTGATTAGAAATTGAGCTACTTGCTTCAGCATTGTGGTAATAAACTGTAGATATGAGCATACAGCATTAAAGAAGAGAACACATGCGATTACACAAACTTCTCACTAATAAAATCTAAACACAAACTTCAGACAAAATGGACCAAAAGTGGAAATGTGGAAAGAATGGACTTTTGCTTTTTGAGTACTTCATGTGCTTTAAGAGAGAGAGAGAGAGAGAGAAACTAAAACTGATGAATGGAGCAAGCAAGAACAAATGCCAAAAAAAAAATTTAAATTAAAGGAGTGTTATTAAACGGTCTCTGAAGTAGATAGGAAATATGCAACTTGGAAAAAAAGAAAGATAGTTGTGCATGAGGTGAAAATCTCATGTACGGTTCTGTAGAGAAGCAGTAGGGTGACTTTTCTGTCAACTATTCCATTATCACCCCCAAAAAACCCAAATTGATTGAGAGAAAGAGAGAGAGAGAAAGTTACATGGGGTGACCAACTTTTCAAAACTTCGAGGCCCAAGTTTTTACATGTAACTTAGAATTAGTAAAACACTCAATAGCAAAATGGAGTTCTCCAAAAATCTTGGAGGAGAGGACAATTTTATGTATGTATTCTAGGAGTTAAGTTCTCAACAGCAGAACCGAAGATTTTGGATGCCATCTGCCACCCCTAGCTCCAGCCCACCCCATGATCATCCGCTACCAATGGCTTCATTGTAGATCATATCAAGGTTATAACACGTAAAAAGTGCAACCTAAAAGGGCAAGGTTTTTATGGTAATCTATGGAACAATAGAAAAAAATAGCCTGATTGATAAAAAGAGGCTCTCCAGGGGAGGGCAAGTTTATGTATGTATCCTAGAATTAGTTAAGTTCTCAACAGCAGAATGGAGTGTCCCGAAGATCTTGGATGCCATCTGCCACCCCTAGCTCCAGTTGTAGATCATATCAAGGTTATAACACGTAAAAAGTGCAACCTAGAAGGGCTAGGTTTTTATGGTACTCTATGGAACAACAGAAAAAAATAGCCTGATTGAGAAAAAGAGGCTCTCTAGTGTCTTTCAGCATGCCTGCTGAGATCCTAGAAGGCACCCTTCTCTCTAACATTTTTCTTCTTTCAAGCCCCCCTCCCGCTCTCTCTTTTAGTGGGGAGGAGAGGATGGGGAAAAGATGGACCTTGAGTTTGTTGAGGGGGAGAGAGGAAGCCAGTTGAAAAGAAAATAATGAACATGTCAAAGAAAATTCACATATTGGCAAATCTTAATATCCAAATCAAGTAGCAGCAATCAGTTCAGGAAAAGAAATAAGAGCCTGAGCCATAAATATTTTCCAAGATTTTCAAGAAAATTGAGACCTTACTTTTTTGTTTCTCAACCAGAAAGCTGAAACACGCTGTGGGAATATCCTGCATTTTATTTTTATTTCAACTCTTAGAGGTGACTAATTCGTCGCTCGCATCTACTTCTGTCCCCAGGAGACAGAAAATCAAGTTTTGAGAAGCTATTATTAATATTTTGCATCAAGTTGGTGTTGTTTATCCAATCAATTCCAAGTTATCTTCAAGTATGCTTCCTGTATAATAACTAAGTGGCATACTTTTCTTTGATAAAGCCGCTCTATATGAAACAGAAAATTTCTAAGACGTGGAAGAGAGCTTTCCCTCAGCAGTTTATGAGGACACAAAATGAAGGACTACACAGGTTGTACTATTTAAAAAGACAACATTCAATTTGCTAAAAGGGATATGGATTGCTCACCTTTGCAGCCAGTATTACTGGAACCATATTTTGAATTTGGCTGAGACTTTGTTCCATTAAGTTCCTGGACTTTTTACATCTTGACAGAATAGCATCTCCTGTTAGTGCCTGACAATTTTTAGTAGGAATTTACGGCAACATCAATACCAAAAGGATGAATAAACTGTCTCGGGCAAATGAGATACAAGTATTAGAACATGTACTATTTTCCTTCCCAGTTAAATATTTTAATAGATTCACTTCCACACTAGATGATGTTCTTTGCTTGAGAACTTTCACATCTATCTTAGTCCTTATCTTCTTGCTTTTGCTTCCCCAATCTGGTGACAGACTAATTTCTTTAATAACAATATTTGATCTTATCAGAGAAGGGTTATTTCAAGAGACATAAATTTACAATTAAAAATTAAAAAACTAAACTATTTAACATAGGAAGGAAGTGGAAACATAAATGAAGGCCTGAAGTATGTCCTAACAAACAAAGTAAAATGAAAATAATTCGTGGCCCCAATTAGAGAAACAGAAACAGAATTGGACTGGCCATTAGCTTTTGAGGAACCCACTAAGTACCAGCTCATGTAATTAACAAAACTTGGTACATGATGCTTTAGTACAAATTTTCAAATTGTCTTAAGAATCTCCCCATTAACTTGGATTGTATCTGGCAAAAACTGTAAGGTACTTCAAGTTTATATGTGGAAGTTACACATACGTACCAAATAGAGCTTACTGGACTCACTACAGTGCTGAAGTAGAGAATTGGCTTTGACAATTCCATTATTTAACAAGCAAAGTGCCTCTATTCCTGACGAGCACCGAGGACGGGCAGCTTCTATTTCTGGAAATATTTTCGAAACTTTACTGACCAATTTTAGTAGTTCTGAACACATTTGAAAGTGGACCTGTCATGATATGAATTGTCAATTTTTTTCCCATAAAACTTTAAATGATATGAATTTATTAAACAAAAAGCAGGACAAATGAGAGTAAATTGGCCTGTGAATCTGAATAAAAAATAACAAAGTATGATTGTGACTCGGAAACAAAAGATAGAAGAAGTACAACGTATACTTGCATCAGGTTATTATATGATGAAATACTTAAAAAGCACATGCATCATAGAGCACTCACAGACTTTAAATTTTAAAATTTTAAATATATAAATTTATAATATTAGAAAAAAAAACTAAAATATCATAACAAATTCCTTCCAGTTCAAATTTAGGAAACTTCTATTTGGAAATTATATCCATATTCCATTAACAGACTATAACTTCCAACGGAAAACAAAATAAGAAGTGGCAGGAAATTACATTTTCACTTGATTAGAGTGCGCTTTTTCACCGCATAATTCCTCAAAAATATTGGACATTTTAGGTGCAGCTGGTTTTGATCATTCAAAAATGAAAGAAAAGATGGATAAACGTGTGAACAACCATTTGTAAATTTTTTTTAATTTGATTGTATTCTTCATAGAAAAGTCCTAGTCCATATACTAGTCAAGGTTGCAGGATGTTCCTACAATCTCTTGATATGGCATTCTTAGAAGCTGCACTGTCTTCAAGTAAACTCAAGGTTGCTGAGGGAGATAGAGGAAGATTATCTGCGCAGCCTAGATCCCTGGTGTCCATTCACAAACTTAATTCCACTTAGATTGAGCCAATTGATATATGTATAAATGATCTCTCTATCTCTCTCTAATGTCAGTACTGGCAGATAAACTCCAATTGTGTCTTTCAAACAGATCCAGTTAGACAGTCCACCTTTCCTAGCTTGCTTATTCATCGTTTCAATGATACCATTACCAAAGTTGTCTCTGTAATTCCTCTTTGTTCTTGGGAGATGATAAACTTGGCCGGTTGGGAGAGAGGTGGGAGACAAAAATTATTATAACATCTCTTAATATATTGATGTAAATATTTGACCATTTGTATGCTTTCTCAATCTGACTCCAGTAGAATGATTGGTTCTCAAGTTTCCTTTTGTTTCTCAGTATACAGGAAAAATAATGGCAATTATATATTAACTATTTCGGTGTAATGGAACAAGATCGAAACAAGAAGTGCTTGGATATGAGATTGCATCTTGGCACATATTAGACACTTACGGTACCACTATATGCAAACCTCAGTTGCAGATCACTTAATATGGGTGAGAAAGAAAAATGTGTTTGAGCACCACGCATGAAATTGTTAATAGATTAAATTTAGTTCGTAGCCTCTAACTTGGCAGAAAAACAAGGGTTATGTCCTCGATCAATTAGATTTTTTTATTTTTTTATGAATTTGAGTTGGCAGGGGATCAGCTTAATTCAACTCCAGACGTTTCTCATCAAAAGTTAAAGAGCCATGCTTATGATCTTTGATCAAGAGAGTCTGATAGCAGCATAAAAGAGTAAGCCAATTACAATTGAGACATCTCTAAGATAACATCTCCAGATTTAGCAGACTCTTCCAATCCTTTTCTGGAGCCAGTTAGCAAGTAATTTCCGTGTCAAAGGGTGAGTCACGAGTGCATTTGTAAATATCAAGAAATGTAGCAGAAGGCAAAAGTTTCCACGAGAAAAGGAGACTAGCAGATGATATCATTACCTTAATGGAAAGAGCCAAAACTTCAGCAACATCATTTCCCATCAAGAAAACAATAGTCCCAGTATGGAAGACTACACTGCAGAAATATAAAACATAATATTCTTAAAACATAAATTTGTTCATTAGACAATGATTTATTCACAACCCAACTGCAAGGTGGATATCTTGACTCTAAACTGGGTACAGTTTTTGTACTATAAGAAGCCAAATTTCAGGAGATGAACAAATGCCAATTCCAGTTTGCAGCCCGTATCAAAAGGCAAAAAAAGGTTTTGCGGATACATAGGGAAACCATTTCTAAATCAATTTTTAACACATAGTTTAGTGAATAGTCCAGCCAATAATGTAGTAAAGTGTCCCATGACACCATGGTTCTACAACAAACCAGATAGATTATCAGGTTCTCATACAAGTATGATAATTATTAATTAGTTGACAAGAATAGAACAAGTATCCAACTCCAAATTGTGAGGATAATGATCTATCAACAAGATTAGCATATTATACTCGTTGCACAAGTTATATGCATGCACAATACCTCCACAATGCGCTCAGGTTTTAATCTTTGTACACAAATCCAAGGGCAAGAAGTAAATGTGCTAATTATGTGACAATCTACTTGATGTTGAACTTAGAGTACTTCTTCTCTTCTCGGAGTGAAATTAGATTGAGGATGTTTGGCTAAGCTTGAAAATGAGTAAAAGTTACTTTCAAGTTTCCTTTTTGCAAAATATATTTTAAAGAGATACTTTTTTATGCTAACAAGACTTTCTTTTCCAGAAAGTAACATTAGATCTTAGACTTAGCCAAACATGCCCTGAATGGTGCGCTTAAAGACTGCAATTGGAGAAACAAGATGCTAGATACCTTCACTTTTAACAAATAGCATTATTGTCGAAGCAGATGGAATCACTGAAAAGATACAAGCTCTGGCATTCATTTAAGAATTGGAACTTACCATCGAGAAAGCTAAATGTTAAAGATCAGCATATTTAACAACTAGATACTTCGAGTTTAAAAAGTGTTAACTCAAATCAATGAATTACAGCTATTCATATCCAGCTACATAAACTCAGTTTCTCATCCTTGTTTTATGTATTCATTTATTCGACCACATGTTCCATATATTTGGTTAAGAATCTCTTATTAGTTTTGTTTTTTGTCTTCTTATCTCTGCCATCAATAAGTAGCCAATTATATTTTCCTTGCGACTGGATTCATCAATCTCAGTTTCAATTTTCTTTGATATTCTCTTGTTCAACAGTTGCATTTTCGCCATGCTCATTTTTGAATATACTGATTTTAGTGGCCTTGTTATGTTCCATGAACATGAATTTCCTTCTAACTTCCTTAAAGCATAGTATTTACAAAATGGTTTTTAAATGCTTTTTCCATAAGTTGGAGTTTAAATAAGTACTTCAATAAAACTAAAAGTTCAAAAAATAAAAAGAAGAAATTATGTCAAGGCAATATGCAGAAGACATGCTATTTCAGCCCTCAAGTTTTTATCAGTATTTTGTTTGTTCTTTTCTCCAAACGGTAAATCACATCAAAGTTCATCTGAAATCAAATGATAATCAGCTACAAGATCATTTAATTCCTTTGTTCTGCTAATTTGTCACATAAACCTCATCAAGAAAAGTACCCCAAAATGTAGAAACAGAATAATTTAACTCGTCAAAAAGTGAAAAAAAAAAATGATTAATATCAGAATAACCCGTACCAGATAATCAATTAAATTCAAGAAAGCAAGAAAAAAAAAAAATCTTACCTAGTGCAGAGAAAAGCAAAACATGAGATGATGTTCTCCCTCCTCTGCTACCCAAGAAAAACAGCTTAAACACAATTTCACTTATTTCTTTGGACGCGAAAAATCTAAAAAATAAACACTCTATGCAACCACACACATAAACCTCTGCAAACAAACGACAGCCCACTTCTCAAAACACAAGAATTCCCGCAAAAGATGATCAAAGCTTGAAGATTTAATGGTAACTTCCCTACTTCTTTTACAAGAACATGCTTCTTCCTTTCTTTTTCCTCAAAAAGATTTCAACTTTAGAATGAAATTCAAAATTCAAGCCTCCCGAACCATCTGTTTATTCTTTGGATATTTCAGAGAGAAAAGAAAACAGCAGCCTAACTTATGAACACTCAGATATTTGGGTCCATAGTTCTTGAGCCAATATTCATGAACCCACCCAAAAATTTATCTTTAGCTTCTCAAAACCCAATCTGGAAAAAGAAAGTAAAAAATGATTATGTGGGCAAGTTTTTTTAAACGAAATTGCAGAGAAAGAGAGAGAAAAACAAGCGCGGCAGCCTCTGCTGAATGGTCAGAAAACATCATAAAAGCAGAAACAATCTAGAATTACTGCTTATTCACTACAAGTTGAATTCGTTTTGTCCAAAAAAATAACAAAAGATTTTGATAGGTGAATGGTGGGAGAGGCAATAGTGGAAGTGGAACGAGTCTCCATCTTTCAATATTATATGTATATTTAGCATTTTAAAAAACAATATTAAATTTGAAGAGCAAATATTTTTAAACATTCTAATAATCTTTTTATTTTTATATTCTTTATTTTACTTTTTTTTTAAAGTATTTAATATATTTCTCACTTTTCTTTTTTTATCGTATATTTCTCTTTCAATTTGTATATATTATTTAATTAAAACCAACATGAATTTTAAGTATTGCTCTTTAAATTAAAGAAGAATCTATGTTTAGAAAATTTGTTAAAAATGTTCTAAAAATATAACTTTGATTCTCCATTGCCATTAAGAAATTATATTCCCAATGAAGAAATATCACTTTCTGTTCACATTTATAAATTTTAATATTAATTGGTTAAGTTTCAACTTCCCCAATTTTGGCTTACGAATTAAAGGGAAAAAAAGGGTTTGTAGGCTGATTGGCTCACCAAAAGCAGCTGCGAAGAACCTACAAGAAGATAAAACTTTTTTTGATGAGACTGTGAAGGGCCTACTTGATGCAGATGGCTCCACTTTCAAGAAATACAATCCAACCAATATTTTTAAGGAAAATTGCATATTTAGTCCTCAACTTTTTAAATAAATTAAAAATATACTTTTAATCTTAAAAAAAAACACTAAACATCTCCAACATTGGAAAAAATAGACATGATAGATCTTTTATGACGAAATTGTCCCACTTTAAATAAAAAAAAAAACAAAAAATAAGAAAGAAAAAAAAAAGAAAAATAATTAAATGTATCCTTTAAAAATAAAAATTAACAAAATGGTCATCTTCTTCCCCTCAAATCCACCACCTCTACAGTTTCCCATCAGATTCTCAGAAACCATTGTCTCCTAAAGTCCAAAAATGCATTTGGTCTGTTCTCAATACAAGAATTCCACAAAAATGAAAAATGATTCTCAAGGTGCAATCAAACCCTGTTCAACTACAATTTATTGAATAATTGTATTGAATTTTGGGTTTGTGTAATTTTATGGGATAGTGATGCTTTGGTGGGACTTTTAAAGACATGGAGAGAAGGGTGTCGCAATGTGAGAGGTGAAAGCAGTCGCATAAGAAAAGCCATTCGATCACTAAGAAAAAGTGAAAATTTTAAGCGTAAGTTGAAGAAGAAAATGTGGAGGCCACTTTGTTAGCTGCAAAAGTTAGGTAAAATTCAGGAGTTAAATTTACGGATATAGTAGAATGACTAACCGAGTGACAAATACAAACTTAAGTGATTAATTTGACAAAAAAAGGTTTGGTAAAGTTTGCATTATTGGATTAGGCTTTAGGCATTGGTTGAAGATGATAAAGTGGTTCGCCTCCTCATGCAACTATAAAAGTGGTGGGATTTTTTTTTTTTTTTTTTTCTTTCTTTTTTATCATTCTAACCTAATAAATAGACATAAAAAATGTATTTAAGAGTGAAAAAGACGCATCAGTCTTTTACTTGTGATTTCCTTCCCTTTTATACAAAGATTCAACCTGTTGACTTAGCTTTAAACATGTTTGGCGCGTGTCTTGAAAATAAGGTATAAGAATAGGATATGTGACCCACTCACAACATGTTTGTTATAACGTTTGTGCAGAAGATACTCGACTAAGATAAGTAGGATGATCAAGTTGTACAAATATTATAAGTTCTTCTATCTCAATCTAATTTTTGACAAAAAAAAAAAAAAAATACATTTTTTTCAGCTATCATTTTGAACTTTTCAAATTAAATAGTACTGAAATAATCAAATTGTCCTTTATCAAAATTGTTACATTTTTTAAATGAATGACAATTTGGTCATTTCAGCTATTATTTGATTTAAAAAGTCTAAAATAGTGATTAAAAAAAAACTATTTTTTGCCAAAAAATAGGTACGGAACAAGTTCTTCGATAGAAGGCAAAGAGGAGAGATTAACAAAATGGCATGCCAAACGTGGCAGTTGAGGTGTACATCCAGCATATTGGATGGCATGGATTGATCGGATCAATCCTACAGTCACAAAAGGTTATGTCCAGACCTTTTGCACCAACTACAAGTTATATATTCTTCAGCGAAAGGATTTTTTTCAAAAATGTCCTTTATAAAACTCAAAATGCTGTCGTTTTATCTTTAGAACTTGGGCTTTCGACATCAAATTACGTTGTCAGGTACTTTTATTAGATACTTAACCATATGTATCAAACTTAAGAGAAGTCAATTTAATGATGGGTTAGTTAGGCAACATTTGTATAGTTTGAATTTTGCCGCAGTCAAAAATTACTGCTAAAATTGAAGGCCGCGTCTATGTTCCTCATGAAGAATAACAAAGCGGCCCAAATGTTGCAATTTTTTGGTGTTAGACAGTTTAAAATTGGGATAATTAGCTCCAATACCCTTTTTTTTGAAAAAAGTTGAAATATACCCCAAATTTTTATGTTTTAATTTTTACCCCACTTTAATATTTCTGTTAACAAATTTACCTGTAAATGTGTAGGACTAATTTGTAAATACCCACACTAAAACCCGCGCTCCAAGGCAACTGTACACCCCACTTCCACAACCCACACGCCACACCCCTTTCAATTTTCCAGAAATTTCCATCTCCATTACGTTCCAAATCAAATTCGGTTAAAATTTCTTCATCAAAATTTCACACTTCATCGAAAAATTTCTTCATTCGAAATTTCTTCTCTTCATTCGAAATTTCTTCATCTCGATTCGAAATTTCTTCATCTTCATTTCGAAATTTCTTCATCCCTAGTAATACAAACAAAATTTCTTCATCCGAGTTCAAAATGGTGAAATCAAAAGGACAATCCGTTAATATTGAGCTTGAAATAGGCATTAATAAAAAAAAGTCAAGAGGAAGGCTTCTTCATCTGGAAATAGAACGAAGAGGAGCAAAAATTCCGTCGAAGAACACTTCGAAGAACTGAAAAATGTCCGATATGTATGTCCTGCTTCTCTATTTATCTATTTTGTTTTTAGATTTTCCTATATTGTTCTACATGTTTGAATGAGAGTATGTTCGAAATTTGTGTCCGATTTCTCCATTTATTTATTTTATATTTTATTTCTCGAATTTGTTGTAGTGTTCTAAATGTTGGAGCGAGAATATGTTCGAAATGCATGTCCTATTTAGCACTTATTTATTTATTTTATAGTTCAAATTTCTTTAGTGTTATATGTCGTGAAGATACTTTCAGTTTTTATTTGCTACAATTCTCTGTTTGCTATAAATTATGTATTTATGTTTACTATAATTTGTCTATTTATGCTTGCTATATTGTTGTATATATGTTCTATAATTTATTGTGCATGTAGTGTAGCAAAAGAAACATAGAAGTTCAGATATCTATCTTCACATTCTATTGCTTGTTATTTTTATGTACTGACTGAATCGAAATCGTGAAGGGATACTGCAATTCAGCAGTGGATGAATGATTGGAATTGAATTATCTGTCTCATTTGTCCCTTTCTCAGTTCTTTGTTATTTTTTATTTTTTCGTATGATTGAAATTAGCCTTGCATTGTATATAAGCTATTATTTATCAGCTGTTATTATTGATTTTCTCAATATAGTTGTTATGTTACACAAATGCAAATAGTAATTTATTGTTTTGTTTTCATTTTACAAGATGGAGAATTCATCACCACCCCGATAAAAGGATTCTGGTAAAGTATTGGTGTCATAAATACAGATTATAGCGTCATTTACGACATTAGGGAAAAGCGAATGATGTTCAAAAGAAATTTTCAAACAATCCCTTTCTCGACCTATTTGGACATGAAAAGTATATCTCTACAACCCCAGCTCATCCACTCATTACTTCTGAGGCTGATTCAACATCCCAACAACAACGAAATTTGGTTGAAATTGTCGGGAAAAGCCTTGAAGTTCTCAATTGAAGAATTCTGCCTAGTGTCTGGACTTCAATGCTCAGGTGGTGATCATATTTCAAAATATGATAGGGGGCCAAATAGATTGAAGGACATGTATTTTAGAGGCCTTCGAAGTGTGTCGAAGGTAGAACTTCGAAAGGTTTTCCTAAACCTAAATGATGAAGTTCACGATGTGGATATTGTAAAGTTGGCAATTCTTCATCTTATATCTTCTTTCTTGTATACAACCTGCACAAGAAATGTGTAGATGACGTTCACATGAGATTGGTTGATTAGATGACATGGCCAATTTTGCATGGGGTTATGATCTTTTCAGTTACAATCGGGCACTTTAAGTTGGCATTGAATCACGAAAATAAAAATTTGGATGGTGGTAAAAAGGCTTGGTCCTACAGACTGAATGGGTTTCCAATTTCGCTCCAGATTTGGGCATATGAGATTATACCTTGCCTTAATGGTATCATTTGTACGAGAGTTGGAGAGGGAAGTGCCCGACCTCGTATTTTGAACTGGGAAGCCGGCCTTGTTGTTTGGGTCACAATTGGAGAAGGATCTATTTGATCTTTTGATTGTAAGTAATTTTTTTTTTTGTATACATGTATATTTTATTTCTTTTTCGATACATTATATGTTATATTTTTGACAATTATATGAATTATTTTGTTTTGTAGTTTGAAGTTAATAATTTCAAGGCAATCGACGAAGAGAAGCTTGAAGTATATGGTTCTAGGTTGTTTGAAAATAACCGTGCAAGCATTGAATTCAATGCTCATTCTGTCACGATCCTCTTCAATCAAATCCAACTCGTATGCGTTTGATGGTGCTAGTACTTCAAGGGTTTCTTGGGAGATGGGGAAAATAAACGGTGTGATTTTTTACATATTTTTTTTTCTTTTAAGTTCAATTGATGCTAATTTTGTTTAGTAAGGATTTCAATTAAGCGTCGATCTTCTTTTTATAAATATAATTTAATATGAGCTTTGTGTTTGTTTGTTTGTGTTTCTAGGGGTTGTTGCAACTTAAATGAAGTTGTTATGGATCGAATTGTTAAAATAGAATCAAGCAATCGAAATTGAAGCTAAGCGGTGAAATTTTGTCATTTCGGTGGATTTGAAAAGCCACTAAATGACCTCCCTGGAATGTGCAAAACATGATTGCTGATTTTTCAATCGGATGGACAAAAATTCCAATCTAACACGAAGAGGTTGTTTTGAATCGACAAATTGTCTTATGTTCTCCAAATTTGGAGACAAAGGTATTTTTCTCATGTGTTTTAATTCTTTTTAGTATGTAAAGAAAGCACTACATTTCATATAGTATAACATATTTTACTATTTTTATGTGGAGTCATGATGTTTTTATCTTGTTATAATTTGTGTAGGATGAAGTTGAGAAAAATGATTTCAAATTTGAGACAAGGGTACGATTTCTAATATTACTTTATCTTTTAGTATCATGTATTTCATGCTTGTTAGTGCATGTTGAACATATATTAGAATCATGAATCATTGTATGATTATATGATAATGATATTTTAAATGAATGAATAATAACTATTATGTAAAATGCATTTCATTTGACTAAGATGACATTTAGCTCATTTTCAAACTAGTATGAGATATATTATCTGCGTGCCACATTTGATTGCCTTTTCAAAGAGAAACCGATCACGGTATCCATTGTGTACTGTTTATGGTCTATAAGAACATCTCTCATATAGTCTCTTCATGGTCTTTGATTTAGTTTTTAGGTTATTCCCAAATCACGTGTTTAAATACTACGCATAATAATTGTTTTTATAGGTTCAAGATGAGGACAATGATGGGTCCCAATTGAAAGACTTTGAAGTTGAAAGTCGGTATGTACATGTAAAAATTCATACTTTTTAAAAATTTGAAATGAGTAACACATTTGCTACTTTTATTAAAAATTTTTGAAATTGAATGAGTTTTTGACTTGCTTTTAACAAGTTTAATTTATACCACAAACAAGCCAATCAAGCAAAAAATTTTCATACCCAACAACCAGCTACAAGCTCTATATGTCTCTAGTGAAACTAATGCTCTCTTTGTTACTGTGAGCCACATTTGATTGCCTTTTCAAAGAGAAACCAGTCCTGGTATCCCTTGTGTACTCTCTTTATGGTCTAGAAGAACATCTCTCATGTAGTCTCTTCATGGTCTTTGATTTAGTTTTTAGGTTATTCCCAAATACCGTGTTTAAATACTACGCCATAATAATTGTTTTATAGGTTCAAGATGAGGACAATGATGGGTCCCAATTGAAAGACTTTGAAGTTGAAAGTCAGGTATGTACATTTAAAAATTCATACTTTTTTAAGGCTGAAATGAGTAACACATTTGCTACTTTTATTACACAATTTTGAAATTGAATGAGTTTTTGACTTGCTTTTAACAAGTTTAATTTATGTTACAGGTTCAGTATGATAGGAAAGGGAAAGGGAAAGTAGTAGTTTGTGACAAAACCAAAAATGAAAGTGTTCATCATGGTGCTACTGAGGTTGAGGTACACCTAATAATTTTGACACATTTTTAGTAAAATTTATTTAGTAACTTTAGCCCAAGTTTAATTTATGTTACAGGTTCAGTATGATAGGAAAGGGAAAGGGAAGGCAGTTGTTAGTCAAAAAATGTGCAATATGATTAACTTTAGCCCAAGTTTTGACTTAGGGATTGACTTGGATACTACTGCTTCCGATATTGAATTATATGATATGGAATTTACTGACCATGATCTGAAAATGATTGATGAAACTATTTACTTGAGAAATATGTCAACTTCTAAGATGGCAGAGGTAGAGTTTTCACAATACAAGTTACTTTATTCAAAAATAATTGCTGTCTTTCATTTCATGGAAGTTGATAATGTTAATTAATTTTATAAATTTTGTTTTGAGCGTTGCTCGAAAATTGAGCAAGATGATGATATCATTCAAATTGATGATATCACCCCAAATGCACCAAGGAGAAGGACAAGAAAAAAAAGGTGGTGTATAGATCTCCTTATATCTCGTAATTCGTATCATCGGGAAAGAGTAAAGGTCGTTATTCGAGAGATAAGGAGTTGTACATCTGCATTAAGAGATGAAATTAATCTTTGTTGATGTTAATGACATAGTTGATTTTGAAGAATGGTTTAATATGGGGTTGTGTAAGAACAACAAGTAAGTTGCATTCTTTTTATTCTCAAATAGATAGTGTAATAATCGATGATGTTTAATTATTTTTAATTATTATATTTGTAGGAAAAAGAAATTTAATGATAACAACAAGATGATCGATCCACCATTTAGTTTTGAAATACTTGAAGTGGCGAGAGAAGAAATGGTTTTATGATTTGCGTGACGCTCAAGAGTGCCTAATGGATACGGTATAGTTTTTGGTTTCTTTTGTGTAATTTATGTCAACCTTTTAACTAAGTATTTTAGGCATTTGAATCGTTTCATTGGTCACTATTTTGTTTCTATTTTTCAGCATATCGATGTAGCCTTTTATTATTTGCGAAAAATGATAAGGCACAGCGATAGGCTTCAAGTCCGTTTGACGACAACAGATTATGCATTTGATTGTTTTATACGAATGACTACTGAGAAGTTTTTGAGCGATGAAGGTGTTGTTGGTTGGAACAAAGCACTTCTATCTTATGTTCGAGGAAGTCGAATGGCTTGTAACACACCATGGTGGGATGTTGACCATGTGTTACTTCCTGTTATGATGCAAGATAGAGCGCATTGGATAATCCTACATTTTGATATTGTACATCGATGTCTCAATGTGTTCAACTCTTATCGTAAAGTCATTCGTGACAATAATATCCGTAAAACAGTGAAGCCATATGCTGAAATAATTCCTTCTCTTCTCCATCATAGTGGTTTTTATAAGGCTAGGTCTTCTAGCGTTGTTGATTGGAGTGCATATGATGGAAAGGATCCCTTTGATGAATTGGACATTCATTTATTGGGTAAGATACCAAACAATATCAAAGGTTAGTATGAATATGGCAAGTGTATGCATTGGAACAGATTTTGTAACTTACAAATAATGGTTTGTGATAATCATTTGTTTGTTTTTTTGCAGCGGTGATTGTGGTGTCTATGTTATCAAATATGCCGAGTACTTTGCTCATCAAAAATTGGGAGAAATGTCGAAGACATTCAACCTTGAAGAAGCTCGGCTTACTCTTTCAGTCCAGTTGTTTAAATATGCAAAGAGAAAAATGGATGAAGGGTTTGATACTGATGAAGAAAGGGTGTCAGACAGAGTTAGGTAGACTGTACCTTATTTAAATGTTAATCTGGAGTTGAATGCCAATGATGAAAATAAAGGAGAATGTTGTAATGAAAATGAAGATTGTGATTTGTGTACAATTGATGAAGATGGTGATGAAAAGATAGAATTTAATAGAATATCATTTTCAAAGCTGCTTAAGAAGGTGCCCTTATCAGAAACTAGATTATATGCTCAGATGTCTTACTTGGGAGCTTTAGCTTATTCCATACCCCAGATCAAGGTATTATTTCATTCATTCAACTTATTTATTAATTAATTGGCTATTTTTTTGCTGTAGTAGAATTTCTTGAACTTTTTGTGAATCTTGATACACCTCTGCAATCTATTGCGATTTCAGATCAGAAATGTGATCTAGCACAATCCATATGTAGATACATTGTTGTTGTGAAGAATGCAACTTGATATGGTCGATGTTTGGGTGGCGCTGCCGCTTAATTTACTATTATATGTATGAGATTTTGTTAAAGTTTCTTGCTTAGTTCAAGTTGTGCAGTCTTGATTAATGGGAATTATAGTGTTAAATTAAGTAGCTATTCTTATAATGTTAGTTGATGCTCTATATTGTTAGAGTAGAATATAACTCATCGATTTGTATTTTCATTTAGGTAGTATGACTAAGAACCTCATGAGACTTCATGGACTACGTTTTGTAACATCATCATTAGAAAAGAAAGAACAAGAATTGAAAGTCGAGAAAGAGAAGGCATTGGTTGAAGACCAACAAAAGAAAAGAAGACAAGCTACTTTGAAGCTCGGGATGCAGAAGGAAATGCAATGGTAGAAGGTGGGGTGGAGAAGTCTAATAAGAAGCAGATAAATGCATCTGCTGCTTATGAGATTGCTGCTTCCGCTGCTTCCTATCTGCATGCTCATACAAAGAGTATTCTTCACTTCAGAACATCTAAATCCAATCCGAGCGAAAATTTTCTTGAAGAAACCAAATGCAGCATGGACAACGTCAATATGATGAACGGGGATGTAGCTTCATTAATGGCTACCACTGTTTCGGTGACTGCAGTCGTTGCTGCAAAGGAGGAAGTAAAACAGGCTGTTGCAGATGATTTAAACTCAACCAAGTCATCGCCATGTGAATGGATTGCATGTGATGATGATCAGAGCACGACAAGATTCTTTGTCATTCAGGTAAAGATAACCCGATCTATTTTATAAGAAGATTTAACTGCTCGAGAGTTTGTTTGCCACATATGGATGAGAGGGGGTAGTAGGTTTTGTTAATTGCTTTATTTCAACAGCTGATCGGATAAATGGGGAATTTGCTTGCCAAAAATAGATTGATGTTTAACTGTACTTTTGATTCACTGATTCTATTCTTTGCTCTATGAGTTGGATTATTTTATTGTTAAACATTTAGTCTTTTATTGCTTATAGGGATCCGAGTCGCGGGCATCATGGCAGGCCAATCTATTCTTTGAGCCCATTCAGCTTGAGGTAATTCTATAAATAATACTTTAAACTTGCAAACTATTTCTCGGATGTTCTTCTCGGTTGAAATCCTTTTTGCAATGTTTTATGAGAGAATCTTCCGGAGAGTGCCATAACAAAGGGACTGATATTTTTTCTTTCTTTAGGGACTGGATGTGCTCGTGCACAGAGGTATATATGAGGCTGCAAAGGGGACCTACGAGCAGATGTTGCCTAAAATTCGTGCACACCTAAAATCTCATGGAAACTGTGCCAGATTTCGATTCACGGGACACTCTCTTGGTGGAAGTTTATCTGTGCTTGTAAAGCTCATGTTGCTGATAAGGGGTGGAGCACCCGTTTCTTTGTTACTTCCTGTTATAACTTCCACCAAGAGAGTGTCCCGTGAATACTAGTAGACGATTCTTTATTCTTTAGGATCAGAAGCAAGCAACACATGTTTCCTCCTACTATAGATGAGGAAATTACAAAATTGCATCTAGAAAAACATAATACATATATAAACATTTTTAATGAGAAAGTATTAGTTAACATCAATGTTTGTTTCGTTCTATGGTTGGAAATTGGAATGCTTGGGGACTTAAGTTACGATTTTTGTTATTTACTTGATGAAATGTCAATTGTTTGTATTTTGTAAAGGCTGAAAGCCTGATATTGCGTGGTTGTACTAAACACGTTATTATGTTTCTTGGATAATATGAAGAATCCTGTTTTGACTGTAACTTTTATGTCGCAACCCCTGAAGCAATTATTGGAGCAACTGGTGCAAAAACGGCCAAAATTCATGCCTAACATTAAATATTATCAACCATAAATTTGGCCATTGATTGTTCTATGATTTTCATTATTTTGAATAGCACGACAATATCGTTGGCTATTTAATAATTACTAATTAAATTACTCTTAACTCGAAATTCCAAAGCGTTCAAGAAAGTCTGCATGCCAAAAATGAATTTTTTTTTTTTTTTTGTATTCTTTGTTAGACAACTTGATGGAAAAATGGTACACATTGTTAAGTTGGGACCATACAATGTCCCACGATAAATAGTGTGTTCATTTCAAACAACGTGACACTATATATGTTACTCGTGTAAAAGAATTGTTTTCAAAAATAAAATTTGGAAATATTTGATTTTAAACATTATAAATGTAGTTTTCAAAAACATTTACAAAGAGATGAATCATAAAATAGCAATTGTATTAAAAATAAGGAAGTAACATAAGGTAACACACATGGTAACATATGTGTTACCCGTGTCAAGTTGATTTTAATGAAATTGAGTGAGTAACATCGGGTAACAAATATGGTAACATATACGTTACCCGCGTAAAACTATTGTTTTCAAAAATAAAAATTAGAAGTATTTAATTTTAAACCATAAAAATGTATTTTTTAAAAATATTTACGAGGAGATAGATCATAAAATTGCAATTGTATTGAATATGAGGAAGTATCATAGGGTAACAAATTTGGTAACATATGTGTTACTCGCGTCAAGTTGATTTTAATGAAATTGAGGGAGTAACATAGGGTAACAAATGCGGTAACATATATGTTACCCTCGTAAAACTATTGTTTTGAAAAATAAAAATTGAAATTATTTAATTTAAAACTATATAAATGTATTTTTTTAATACATTTACAAGGAGATAAATCATAAAATAGCATTTGTATTGAGAATGACGAAGTAACATAGGGTAACACACGATGTAACATATGTGTTACTCGTGTCAAATTGATTTTAATGAAATTGAGGGATGTGTTACCCGTGTCAAATTGATTTTAATGAAATTGAGGGACTAACATAGAGTAACAAATGCGGTAAAATATATGTTACCCGCGTAAAACTATTGTTTTCCAAAACAAAAACTAGAAATATTTGATTGTAAACTATAAAAATGTATTTTTTAAAATATTTAAAAGGAGATAAATCATAAAATAACAATTGTATTGAGAATGAGGAAGTAACATAGGGTAACACACGAGGTAACATATGTGTTACTCGTGTCAAATTGATTTCAATAAAATTGAGTGAGTAACATAGGATAACAAATGTGGTAACATATATGTTACCCTCATAAAACTATTGTTTTGAAAAATAAAAATTGAAATTATTTAATTTAAAACTACATAAATGTATTTTTTTTAAAACATTTACAAGGAGATAAATCATAAAATAGCATTTGTATTGAGAATGAGGAAGTAACATAGGGTAACACACAAGGTAACATATGTGTTACTCGTGTCAAATTGATTTTAATGAAATTGAGGGATGTGTTACTCGTGTCAAATTAAGTTTAATGAAATTGAAGGATGCGTTACCCGTGTCAAATTGATTTCAATAAAATTGAGTGAGTAACATAGGGTAACAAATGCGGTAACATATATGTTACCCGCGTAAAACAATTGTTTTCCAAAACAAAAACTAGAAATATTTTGATTGTAAACTATAAAAATGTATTTTTTTAAAATATTTAAAAGGAGATAAATCATAAAATAGCAATTGTATTGAGAATGAGGAAGTAACATAGGGTAACACACGAGGTAACATATGTGTTACTCGTGTCAAATTGATTTCAATAAAATTGAGTGACTAACATAGGGTAACAAATGTGGTAACATATATGTTACCCTCGTAAAACTATTGTTTTGAAAAATAAAAATTGAAATTATTTAATTTAAAACTATATAAATGTATTTTTTTTAAAACATTTACAAGGAGATAAATCATAAAATAGCAATTATACTGAGAATGAGGAAGTAACATAGGGTAACACACGAGGTAACATATGTGTTACTCGTGTCAAATTGATTTTAATGAAATTGAGGGATATGTTACCCATGTCCAATTGATTTTAATGAAATTGAGGGACTAACATAGAGTAACAAATGCGGTAACATATATGTTACCAGCGTAAAACAATTGTTTTCCAAAACAAAAAGTTGAAATATTTTGATTGTAAACTATAAAAATGTATTTTTTTAAAACATGCAAAAGGAGATAAATCATAAAATAGCAATTGTATTGAAAATGAGGAAGTAACACAAGGTAACACACGAGGTAACATATATGTTACTCGTGTCAAATTGATTTTAATGAAATTGAGGGAGTAACATAGGGTAACAAATGCGGTAACATATATGTTACCCTCGTAAAACTATTGTTTTGAAAAATAAAAATTGAAATTATTTAATTTAAAACTATATAAATGTATTTTTTAAAACATTTACAAGGAGATAAATCATAAAATAGCATTTGTATTGAGAACGAGGAAGTAACATAGGGTAACACACGAGGTAACATATGTGTTACTCGTGTCAAATTGATTTTAATGAAATTGAGGGATGTGTTACTCGTGTCAAATTGATTTTAATGAAATTGAAGGATGTGTTACCCGTGTCAAATTGATTTCAATAAAATTGAGTGAGTAACATAGGGTAACAAATGCGGTAACATAATTGTTACCCGCGTAAAACTATTGTTTTGAAAAACAAAAATTGGAATTATTTAATTTAAAACTATATAAATGTATTTTTTTTAAACATTTACAAGGAGATAAATCATAAAATAGTAATTGTATTGAAAATGAGGAAGTAACAAATGTGGTAACATATATGTTACCCGCGTAAAACTATTGTTTTCCAAAACAAAAACTAGAAATATTTGATTGTAAACTATAAAAATGTATTTTTTTAAAATATTTAAAAGGAGATAAATCATAAAATAGCAATTGTAGTGAGAATGAGGAAGTAACATAGGGTAACACACGAGGTAACATATGTGTTACTCGTGTCAAATTGATTTCAATGAAATTGAGGGAGTAACATAGGGTAACAAATGCGGTAACATATATGTTACCCTCGTAAAACTATTGTTTTGAAAAATAAAAATTGAAATTATTTAATTTAAAACTATATAAATGTATTTTTTTAATACATTTACAAGGAGATAAATCATAAAATAGCATTTGTATTGAGAATGAGGAAGTAACATAGGGTAACACACGATGTAACATATGTGTTACTCGTGTCAAATTGATTTTAATGAAATTGAAAGATGTGTTACTCGTGTCAAATTGATTATAATGAAATTGAGGGACTAACATAGAGTAACAAATGCGGTAAAATATATGTTACCAGCGTAAAACTATTGTTTTCAAAACAAAAACTAGAAATATTTGATTGTAAACTATAAAATGTATTTTTTTAAAATATTTAAAAGGAGATAAATCATAAAATAACAATTGTATTGAGAATGAGGAAGTAACATAGGGTAACACACGAGGTAACATATGTGTTACTCGTGTCAAATTGATTTCAATAAAATTGAGTGAGTAACATAGGATAACAAATGTGGTAACATATATGTTACCCTCATAAAACTATTGTTTTGAAAAATAAAAATTGAAATTATTTAATTTAAAACTATATAAATGTATTTTTTTAAAACATTTACAAGAAGATAAATCATAAAATAGCATTTGTATTGAGAATGAGGAAGTAACATAGGGTAACACACGAGGTAACATATGTGTTACTCGTGTCAAATTGATTTTAATGAAATTGAGGGATGTGTTACTCGTGTCAAATTAAGTTTAATGAAATTGAAGGATGCGTTACCCGTGTCAAATTGATTTCAATAAAATTGAGTGAGTAACATAGGGTAACAAATCTTGTAGAATATATATGTTACCAGCGTAAAACAATTGTTTTCCAAAACAAAAACTAGAAATATTTTGATTGTAAACTATAAAAATGTATTTTTTTAAAATATTTAAAAGGAGATAAATCATAAAATAGCAATTGTATTGAGAATGAGGAAGTAACATAGGGTAACACAGAGGTAACATATGTGTTACTCGTGTCAAATTGATTTCAATAAAATTGAGTGACTAACATAGGGTAACAAATGTGGTAACATATATGTTACCTCGTAAAACTATTGTTTTGAAAAATAAAAATTGAAATTATTTAATTTAAAACTATATAAATGTATTTTTTTTAAAACATTTACAAGGAGATAAATCATAAAATAGCAATTGTATTGAGAATGAGGAAGTAACATAGGGTAACACACGAGGTAACAAATGTGTTACTCGTGTCAAATTGATTTCAATAAAATTGAGTGACTAACATAGGGTAACAAATGTGGTAACATATATGTTACCCTCGTAAAACTATTGTTTTGAAAAATAAAAATTGAAATTATTTAATTTAAAACTATATAAATGTATTTTTTTTAAAACATTTACATGGAGATAAATCATAAAATAGCAATTGTATTGAGAATGAAGAAGTAACATAGGGTAACACACGAGGTAACATATGTGTTACTCGTGTCAAATTGATTTTAATGAAATTGAGGGATATGTTACCCGTGTCAAATTGATTTTAATGAAATTGAGGGACTAACATAGAGTAACAAATGCGGTAACATATATGTTACCCGCGTAAAACAATTGTTTTCCAAAACAAAAAGTAGAAATATTTTGATTGTAAACTATAAAAATGTATTTTTTAAAAACATGTAAAAGGAGATAAATCATAAAATAACAATTGTATTGAAAATGAGGAAGTAACACAAGGTAACACACGAGGTAACATATGTGTTACTCGTGTCAAATTGATTTTAATGAAATTGAGGGAGTAACATAGGGTAACAAATGTGGTAACATATATGTTACCCGCGTAAAACTATTGTTTTCCAAAACAAAAACTAGAAATATTTTGATTGTAGACGAAATAAATGTATTTTTTAAAAACATTCACAAGGAGATAAACCATAAAATAGCAATTGTATTGAAAATGAGGAAGTAACATAGGGTAACACACGTGGTAACATATGTGTTACCCTTGTCAAATTGATTTTAATGAAAATGAGAGAATAACATAGGTAAACAAATATGGTAACATATATGTTACCCGTGTAAAATTATTTTTTTCAAAAATAAAAATTGGAAACATTGATATGAATATAAATTATATAATAGCAATTGTATTGAAATTGAAGAATTAACATATGTGGCATGATTGAAGAGATTCGAATATTCACGTAGTAACTTCTTGTTACATTTGAAGTGAAATGCATAGACTTGTAACAATGAAAACATTTCATTTCAATAATAGTTCACTAGTAAGGAAACTTTTATGCAAACGATTGTTGTGTCATTTGATAGGTTTTATCGATGAAGAGGTCATCGAACAATCTATAAATTGTTTAACCAAAAACAATAAAAAACTTGAAAAAACCTAAAACAGAAAATATCATACCTCATCTCAAACTCACTTCTTTGTTACCCTAATGTCTGTCTAAATATTTTTGCATTAGTACTCCAAAGTGCAAGCTGATGACGAATCTTACAATCACATGATGCAATTTAATGCTAAAATTCAATAGAAAATAAGAAGATCCACAACTGAAATGAACAAATTTGAATCTATCCTTATTAGAACAAAAATATTCAATAATTTGTGAACAATTTTCTTTTTTTGTTCGACTTCAATGGTCTTGGGTTATTACACGTTCTTCGATTGTGCTCATATGCTCCACATCTTCCACATTTTCTTACTTGATTTCCCTCACTCTTTGATCGATACCGTTTTTTCTTTCGGTCTTCCAGATTTTCTTCTTTGGTATTGGTGGTAGTACAATACTAAAGCAAACATCATCCCGCACAACCCAATCTTTACTGGTCCCAAGTGGAAAGATTGTCTCTTTGTATCACGTTATGTATGACTCTTTTGTGTAGTATTTGGAGCAATAGTTGTAAGAATTGAGATGTTTGACTGCAACTACTGCTAGTGCATGTTTGCATGGAATATCATCCATTTGAAATCTATTGCATGAGCAACTCTTTTCGTTCATGTTCACTATGTAGGAAGATACACCGTCATTAACTTGGTGTAGGATTTGGCTAGACGAAAACACCTACACAAGGAATGAATTAACTTACTATGTTAGCTCAAATTACACATTTATATAGGCTTGTATCTAATAGATTAAAAAAAATACATAAAAAAAAAATTGACTGTAACTTTAGTTTACAGAACAAAGCAGCAGATTTGTAAATGCTAAAAGATTTTCTAATAAAGATTCAATTCTTTATCCTTTCAAAACATTTTTCATCTCTATTGAAACAAAATCTTTTAAGTTCTCAAACCAGAATCCAAGTATGTTAACTCAAAATAACATAACAGGTCTACCTATGGTTAAGAACTGGTGCTATGGTTAACTGATGCTAAACTGACCTTAAGGTTAACTGATGCTAAACTGACTTTAAGGTTAACTGATGGCTAAACTGACCTTAACTGATGCTAAACTGGTGCTAAACTGACCTTAAGGTTAACTGATGGCTACCTATGGTTAACTAACCTTAAGGTTAATGGTCTTCATATCGCCGCTTAATCGATGGCTACCTATGGTTGGACAAGATTAGGACATGACACTTTAATAAACTATACTAAAGCGACCTCAAGTCTGCAAGACTACCAAAAACAAGCCAATCAAGCAAAAATCTTTCATACTCAACAACTAGCTACCGACTCTATATGTCTCTAGTGGAACTAATTCAATGCATTTGATAATTTGTATACCACGAGAAGTACATTAGAATATTTAGATATTTGCTATTAATTCATAAAGCGTAACAAAAGAGTAATCATCATTTATGTAAAAATTAAACAACGTTTTAGTTGTTACCTTAAATTTCATTGCATCCTTGAATTTTCCCGCATCATACATTCATACTTTGTTGCAAGTGTAGTAAAGCGTTGCTTGTGCATCATCCCGATTTTTGAAAAACCAATGTTGCACAAGGCATCTCAAGAATTCCAACAAGTAATTTATAGGAAAACTCTTCGCGGTTTTGTAATCGAATTTCTTGATTCAACTATGTTTGACGTCATTGTAGAATATCTATTCTTTGTCATGTATGCCCTCGACCAAGTATGATATCCAACATCTTCCTACATGAAGAACAATTAATTACATCAATTAGGGCATTAAGATTGTTAAATGCATTAAATTATAACAATAAACATCAAAACTTACCAAATAAGGCCGGATTTTTTGTCAATTTTCTCAAGTTGAGATATATGGTAGTCAAATTCAGCCTTTGTGTAGGCTCTAGCAAATTGCATTGTAATGAGTTGTTATATTTTTATTACCCTTTTAATAGTCTTCTTCAAATTTTGCAACAAATGGTAAGAACAAACACCATGCATGGCTTCTGGATATACAGTCTGTATTGCATTTCCTATGCTCTGGTGTCTATCTGATATGATACACAAGTGTTCCCGTTGTCCATAAGATTCTTTCAACATCTGTAAGAACCATTCCCATGAATTATTGTTTTCATTATCTCCAATTCCGAAAGCCAAAACAAAAATATTGTTGTTGGCATCTTGGGTACATGCTGTGAATAACGTACCACCGTAATATCCCTTTAAGAACGTAGCATCAATCACAATTATAGGTCTACAGTAACTCCATCCTTTCAAAGAAGCACCTAAAGCCATGAAACAATACTTGAATCGGTTGTTCAAATCAGTTTCCAGTTTTGTAACTGAACCTGGATTTTTTAATTTCAACATATACAAATACATAGGGAGTTTTCCATATGATTCATCCGGATCACCTCTTAACTCCACAAATGCATGCTCTCGCGCCCTCCAAGCTTTATTGTAACTTAGTGAGACCCCATACTCATTCTTCATGTCATTTATTATGTCAGCTGGAGTGTATATAGTTTTTGCAGAGCTGTACTTATATTTGATGCAATTTGCCACCAATGAACTAGAGGCTTGTCGATGATCTCCCAATATCACATTCATCGAGCAAACATGTTCATTTCTAATGTACCTTATCTTGAAGTTGTCCGTTTTTCCAACTTTTGAAGCTCTGAAAGACCATTGACAATTAGAATCCATGCATTTTAATACGTAGACCTTTTTATCGGATTTTTTCACCTTGAATTGGAAGTGGTTCCGCATTGCATATATTGCAACACTATTCATCAAGACATCTTTATTGCAGAAAATCTGATTTCTTTCAATTTTATCAACATTTGGATGGAAAATCACAGTAGTTTCAGCTTCCCCAATCACATTTTCAACACCAGGTAACAAATGAGAAGCTTCATAAGCAATATCTTCAATAGTTGGTAATCTTGGAGGGACTATGACTGTAGTGTTATTTCTTTCATATATCTGGAGCTGAAGTATGTTTGAACTTGAAGCAGCATCTGTTTTTTGCAATTCAAGTCCTTCATGAAGATTAAATGATGCGCTACTATTTGTTTCTTGTTGAAAATCAATGCACAAGGAAAACTTGTAAAATCCTTGTTTTCTCTTCAATTCCAAATAGAACAACGAGGGACTTAGTGGTTTTCATCTTTATTGGAGGATCATTATGCTTCACTTGATATTGAATTGTTATCTCCATGATTGTTTGATTCAACTCCAATTCCAAATAAATTTCTTCAACAAGCATGTTGAATGTACAATCTCTGAGAACCAATATCCGACCTTCTTGAAATTCTTGTATTCATAGGTTTCATTCCATTCACCATTGTAATGTAAGAAGATATTGATAAGTTCCATCCCTGCAAAAAAGTAGATAGTAACATATGTATTAATGTACTACATGTGATTCCCTTGAGTCTGCTTTTCTTCTTCATTCTCTTTGATTTTCATCAACACATAACCTTTGTCTAGGCTATCAGAATAGTTATCTTTTTATTTTCTTTACTTCTCTTATCTCTAGTACTATACATGATCAATCCTTGTTAATCTTTACAAGCTTAGAATACAAGTAAATTCCAAAGGATCTCCAGTCATTAACACAAACATTGGGCATTCTAAGTAGAAGATGCCTTAGAATCTCTCAAAGATCTTCTGTTACATAGAAGAAGATCAATCCTTGCATGATCTCATGGAGAAACTAGAAGAAAAATATGTATAGCCTTAATACAGTGAAAGTTAAGTTTGTGCTCTGTCTTTCAAGATCTAGTTTCTAGTTTTGTTAAACTTAAAAAAAAAAAAGAAAAGCTTATCGTAAGCAGGATTTATAAGTCAACTTCTAAACCTAGTTTGACAAAAGTTACTCTTAGCTACCGGTGTAAATAAACTTAAATAAAACGACCCATGTTGCCATTTACACTATTTTGGCTGCTATGGTTTTTTAATGCATCTGATTTCATTTTCATGTGTCAATAAAAATGATTTTACTCCCCCATAAATGTGAAATCTGTTCTTCTTAAACTTAAATAAGTAGAGGCAGAAATCAATAATTCATTCCAAAATCCAAAATCCAAAATGCAGCAGCTCATGCAGCAGCACAATAATATATAGAAGTTATTGACTAAGACATCAAATATTAATGCAAGGCCACGAGATTCAAACATTCAGCATTCATATACATTACATGAAAAACACCTCAAATCTTAACCTTAATCATAACCTCATCCTCACACCAGTCCTATGGTTCTGCACAAATTCATTCTAAGTTAAAAAGCACCAGCAAAGCACAAGAATTAAGCAGCTCATATGGAATTTGAAAATCTTCTGCAGTAATTCTTTCATCAATGAAAACATATATCAAATTCTCTTTGCAAGTAAAAACTACTAATAACAACACTACAACAAAATTATAACAAAAAATTGAAAGCACAATCAACGGAAAATTTACAAAATGAGCAGAATGAAGAAATTCATAATATTGAAAGCACAATCAACGGAATGAATATACATGAACTCAAATTCATAATAGATAAACATTAGAATGAAGAAATCATCATAAATTTAATCCAAAATAAACAAAAAATAAATAAATTCAAGCAGAATTAAATATTGTTCACCGTAAATCTGGAAATTTCCTTTTAACGCAACTGACTGATATAAATTCTCCACCAAATTCTTAGTATTTTGAAAAAAATTCAGAATATTTGGAATGAAGGAAGCTCGTTTGCATATTTGAATTAGTTTTCAGATTTGTATTGAACACAGCAATGCGTTTTCAGCTTCCTTGGAAAAATTTCAGCAAATTTGATTTTCTGTTCAGATTCGGTGGTTTTGTGTTCTACAGATTCCATAGATTTGGTATTTTTGGATGTAAGTTCGGTGGTTTTGTGTTCTACGTATATACGATTTTTAAAATTTCAGCAAATTTGGTTTTGTGTTCTACAGATTCGGCGGCTGGGTTCAATTTCTGGCGCGTTTTGTAGATGTGTTATTTTGTGTTTGTGTGTGTGTGTTTTTTTAAGTAGTTTTAGGTATTTTTTAATTGGATTAAATATTTTGTGGGTATATTTTAAAACACTAATTTTGAGGGTATTTTTCAACTTTTTTCCAAAAAGTGGTACTTTTGTCAATTTTCCCCTTTAAAATTGGTGGGATATTTACGTCAATTGCATGAATACAAAATCATGTTATTCTTGTAAAGTAAAATATTGTGTTATTGATTCTGTAGTGTCAAAATAGTCGGATCACTTTGGTCATGAGCAACCCCGTTTAAAAAATTAGATCAAAATCATTTTGGTCAAATTTCGACAGTTCACGAGTTGATCCGCTATAATGAACGAGCTGTGTCGAGTTTGATTGTCTAGCCCGACTGGGAGGTGTCAAATGGGTCGAGCGGTCTATGATGCCAGCTTGACCCATGTTGACTTTTTCCATAATAGACTCGGACTCGTTTAAGAACAAGTTCGAGCCAAGACCGAGCTCATCGAAAAAACAACGAGCCGAGCAAGCTCTACTCGTTATTTAGATGAGTGAGCTCATGGGCCAAGAGTGGCCCAACAGTCACAAATGTGACTATTTTGGTCCCTCAATTTTATTTTATTTTTATTTTAAAAAAAGTCAGATTTTTACTCCTAATAAAATTATCTTCACTTCAATTTTTTTCACAACTCTCGATCTCCTCTAGTTCAAAGTATTATATTCTCTAAGCTAGCTCTTTTATTGTGCAATCTATAATTTATTATCTCGAAATTTAATTATTTGAGTTACTTTTATCCAATTTTAGTATACAATATTGTCTTTATTCTACATTTATACTACCTCTCTCTTTATTCTAAATGGATTACACTCAAGCAATTGATCACCAAATAGATGATAATTTCAGATATCACAATGAAATTCCAATTCATACCGATTTTGGTAATGTTTATAGGAGCACAAATCTAATTGGGTTGGAAGATATTCAAGAAGATTTTGAAATAGATACCAATACGACAACCAATTCGAGTACAAAACGACGAGTTAAAAAATAAAAGGTTAAGTGTTGACAACATTTCAATTTAGTATAGAGTGGTAACAATAGCAGACGAACAGTCACAGTACAAAGCACTTTATAAACACAGCAAAGAGAAGTTCTCATGATAAAAAGGTGGGGATACAACCTGTCTGAACAAACACTACACAAAGTGTCTGCTTAAATATGGAGGGTTCGATACTAATCAAGCCCAAACTCTATTTTGGTTCTCCCGGTCCAACTCTCAATTCTAGTCCGAATCTAAACAATCAGTTGTATTAAACAAGATAACATGCACGCATGAAGGCGTGGCATGGCGATGTTGGTGGCAAATTGTGAGTTTCCGCTAAGCTTAGCTCATGTTTGTCAAAACTTAAATTATAATATAAGTTTGTCAAACATATTTTTTATCTACACATTTCGTATGATTCACAACTTACTACCCACTTATTATCAACACATTCAATAGGCCCCACAGCTTATAAGCACTTAAAAATAATTTTAGCATTACCAAACATGCGCTTAGTCGAAAACGTTTACTTCACCAACTTCATACAAATGTTTTCCCAACTCAGGTACAAACTATATTATGGAAACACTCTTTATTCAGAAACTACTAGCTTGTACAATATAAAGAAAAAATGATTAATAAATAATTAAAATAAATATTATGGTAATTTTTTTATTTACTTCAGACTTATAGTCCAGTAATAATCATAAAATGATATATAGTTGTCATTGCACACTATATAGATAAACATTGAATTATGCATAAAAAGATTATTGTCTTCAAAGTAATTGACTATCCTCAAAATGGAAATAATATTTTTAATATTTTAATGATTATTATTCATGAATTTAATTACGAAAATAAAATCCGCAGTTTCACTTTTAACAATTATGCACACTAAATATAGTAATAGAAAAATTTGGCGATCAATTAAATCTCAATTTTAGTGGCATATTATTTCATTTCGTTGTGTATCTCATATTTTTAATTTAATTGTCAAAGATGTACTTAAATTAATAGACCAACATTTAGAAAAAATTAGGTATGCTATAAATTTTATTATGGTCTCACCCGTCCAAAAATAAGTATTTGATGGTATGTGTGTAGAAAATTCACTTTGCAGTAAGAACATTCGCCACAAATATAAGTCATAGATAGAACTCTACTTATATTATGCTTCAATCATGTGAAGGTTGTCAACATTACATCGCTACATATTATAATGACCGACACTCATACGATCCAAAGTACGATATGTAATCACATGATTGGGAAATTTCATCCAATGTGAGAATTTTTTAAAAGTTTTCTTTGATGTCACAAACGCATATTAACCATGCGATGTCATGGTTAGTAATGTCTGTGATCGCAAGGTGCCAAATTAAATTGCAGAACGTAAATTGATTGAACCATGCGATCGCATGGATCTTCTAGTTCTAGTCTGAATTTTACCAACTGGGTGTATTCATAAGACTCTATGCGCCAGGAAGGCATGACTCTTAGTTGGTGGCCAGTGGTGAATTCCGCTTAGCATAGTAGAAAGTCATCACTTCACCAAATTCGTGAAAAGATATCTTCAACCAATGTATGCGATCTTTGCTAAAAACAATTTTCATGTTGATACTATTGTTTTATATAATAAAAAGAAAGAAAATATAATAAATGATTTAACTAAATATTCTGGTATTGCATCATTCATTTCGGACTTATGGTCCGATATAAATCATAAATGATATATTACTGTCACTTTACATTATATTGATAAACTATAGATTATGCATAAAAGAATAATTGCTTTTAAAGTAATTGATTACCATTATAATGGGATACAAATGTTTACTTATTTAATGCATATTAATAGATAATTTAACTGTAAGTCTAAAATTCCCAGTTTCACATTTGATAATGCTACGCCTAATAACATAGTAATAGATAAATTAGTTCAAGAATTAAATCCGAATTTTGGTGGAATTTTATTTCATGTTTGTTTTGTTTGTTACATTTTTAATTTGATTGTCCAAGATGGTTTAATGCATATAAGCCCACAATTAGAAGGAAAAAAAAAAGGTATGTCCTAAATTATATTATTTCTTCACCATCTCGAAAATAAGTATTTGATGAAATATGTGTAGAAAATTCTCTTCCAACAAAATATTTGTGTACAGACATATGCGAATATCTAGAATTCTACTTATTTAATGCTTCAATTATGTGTAGCTTATGAAAATTGTATAACTGCATATTATAATGACCGACATTCACACGGTCCCGAATATGATTTGCAAACATATGATTGGAAAATTACATTCCATGTGAGAAAATTTTTAAAAGTTATTTTTGACGCTGCAAACGCATGTGCTGGCGTATATACCCTACCAATCGATTAGTAATGATATTGTATTAGCAATGGAAATTAAGTTTAGAAAATATTGGGAACAACATATGTTGTTCTCGTTAGTATTAATTATGGACCCTATAGTAAATTTAGAAGATACAAAACATACTATTTCAAAAATTTCTAATAAGTTAAGTTACAAAAATTCAATAACTTACGGTAATTTAGAAAAAAACATTATGTAAAATGTAAGACTTTTATGCTACAAAAATCGGTACGAACGTTAGAAGTCTTCTTGTACCAATCCCTTCTTCGTCATCAAATGACGCTAACGATTATTGTAATTTCCTTCTTCTTAGGAGAACTCAACAATCTAATTCTTCTTATTCGCTTTCCCGTGCCACTGTAGAAACAAATAGTAGAGACGTACCTTTAGAATTAGCTAGATATTTTGGTCATGACATGCTTAATATGTTAGATGAATATGAGAGAAATAATTTTGATATATTTAGGTGATAGAGACAAAACGAGCGTCAATACTCAATTGTTTATATTACAACACGCGACTATTAACACCTCCAGTATCAACTGTAGCATCGGAGTCTACTTTTAGTATACGTGGCATGATTCTGAATGATATGAGGTCAAGAAGAAAACCAAATATATTAGAGAGTTTAATGTTTTTAAAAGATTGGAAGGATGCAGAACTTAGAATCCAAAATAAAGTAGATCTCATATTGGCCGAAAAGGTACAAGAGCTGGCTACATAAAATGTAAGTATAGTTTGTATAAATATATTTAATTTTTCTTAATTTTAAGTGTTGAAATTTAAGTTTACCAAAAATTGTACACATAACAACTTGTTCGTGTACAATTTTAACTCCGCCTACGCTAAAAGTAATCGGTCACAAGCCTAGAAAAAATGAAGAGAGTTCTAAATATTAATTTTATCATAACTTATTTTATTTTAAATTTTTTAACTCCACAAAAAAAAAATTAAAGTTCACGAGCGGCCCGTGTGGCCCATAAGCCACGGGCTAGTCTGGGCTCGTGGATTTGGGACGAGCTGAGCCATGGCTCGGCCTGTCCCTTACGCCGAGCTGGGCCCTCTTGACAGGGGCCGAGCTGGTCCAGTTCGTCCCATTGCCATATCTAGACTAGACATCTTGACAATAGTCAATTTATCTTGAAACTCGAACAATAGAAGACTGTCAAATCACATAAAATATAATGTAATATGATCACCTAAAAAGGATATGACCTAAATACCCTTAATAATATCGTATAAATAGGTGATTGAATGACAGAAGAACATTCACAAATTTTATAGAGAGATGCTATATGTATAAGCAGAGACTAAAAAAATACAACATAACTTTGTCCGTTTGGCATAGAGAGAGAGAGAGAGAGAGAGAGAGAGAGAGATTGTAACGACCCAAAAATTCGAATTTTTATTTAAATATGAAAAAGGAAATGAAGCAAGGAAGTTAGTTGAATTGTTCCGATATTTTCTCCAAAGGTCGTAGTATTTAGAATATAATTTAAATCCGAATAATAAAAAGGGGAGAAAAATCGGATTTAATGTTTTATAAAAGGGCTAAGATGAATTTATGGGCTTTCATTAAGGCTTGTTTGGTAAAAAGTGAAAATGTTGGGTAAGACACCCAAAAAGAGAGAAATCAAAGTTTTGAGCTTTTTGATTTAAAGTTAACTAGCCAACATTGGAGCCGTCGTATGATTTATGTATTGGTCGGAATTCTACGAAACTTACGTTGTTACGAAGTACACTTCAAGACCTTCGAAATGGTACCAAATATGCGTACTTTTGACTACGAAAACAGCTCGAAAAATTATGCCAAAAACTTTCCAAGATGTAAGGAATCTGGAAATCTAAAAAAGAATTTCCAGCAACACGTTTTCGGGCAGCCACCTTTAGAGTGGTGTTTTAATCTCTACGATGATCCGTTTTCTACGATTCAAAGTTCGTTGTAAAGATCCCCGTAAGATCTTTGAAATGGTATAAGGAACGTCGAAAAACAAGCACGTTTCGACCCTCAAAACTCGACCCAAAATAGGCCCAGAAATCTGCCAAGTTGGAAATTTTGCATTAATTATCCTATAAGGCTAGCTCTAGCATATTTATTCCACCCTTTAAAGCCATGTGCATAGGGGAGGCGAATTTAAGGGAGCCAACAAGTAAAATCTGCAGAAAATCACTCCAAAATTCTGGTAATTAATGGAAGATTTGTAATCATTAGAAAAGGATACACTTCTCCCCTATATATACCAACTCATTTCAAGCCCCAACTTGCCCATTTCTTTTCTCTAACCTCCCTAACACTCCCACACCACTCCCTCACGTGTTCTAGCTTTAGGCAAGGAGGAAATAACCCTCCAATAAGAGAAAGATACCAAAGATAGAGGTGAGTGGTTGTATATTAAGAAAGCTTGGGAATGAGGTTCTCTAATTCAATAGAGGAATCTCCAACCCAAAGCATCAATGCCCCATTTCGGGCAACAACTTAGAGGGACCAAGAAACTCAGATTTTTCGATGTAGAAAGTTAGATCTTATGGGCCAAGAACGTAGCTTTCAAAATAAAATGTTTTAACACCTTCTCGCTCGAAAGGGTATCGATACACATATTTCGGTTTTATGACAGGTACCAATACCCAAAAACCGCCGCACGCACCGAAATAATTAAGGTTGTTCCTTCATGGTTCAAGCACTCTCAACTTCGATTTAAGTATCATTCACCCCATGCAAGGTTATGATGTTTAAAACCTTTTATTTTCGGTGGATCAAGATTTAACAACAAGAAGTTGTGAGTAAATTATGTATATGATTTATGTGCAATATGACAAATATATACATCTATATGTGTGTATGTTCCATGTGCTCTTAATGAGCTATATTGATGAGTTTCATAATATGATTGTGAGTATCTTGAGCTTATTGACTATTTATGCAACAAGAAGGAAGAACAAGAATGAGAAAGTTATCTTGTGTCATTTATGCTCAACTTGAGAAAGCAAAAATCATATGTAAATAAAGATAAGTTATGTTTGAACACATAAAGATTTTCTCAAACTTATTTGTACACCACGGGCAAAAGTGGCCCATAGGGGACGGTAAAGGTCTCAAGAAAAGAGTTGATTCAACTTTGGCCAAGGGTTAGAGCGACCCACATGAGGACTTGATGTCCGATTAAATTACGGCCAAAGGCAAAAGTAGCCTACATTGAGATGGTAAGGGTTCCATGAGTTGATCAACTACGGCCAAGGGCAAAAGTGGCCCATAGAAGGACGATGAGTGTCCTAAGAAGTTTGGCCGTTGTGCTTATGCACAAAGAATATTTATTTGAGCGCTCGGTGTACAAGTATTGTTTGTGGGAAGGGCCCTAAGAAAGATAAAAGACACATCTACATGCAATGTCACACATGCACCATATTTTACTCATTGAATGTCACCATTCATAGTCGTTTTATGACTTTTGTAGGGAATGGATCGAGAAATTTATGAAGTCATGGGCCAAAGGTGGGAGGTGGCTTCGCAAGGCCATGAATACCATTTGATCACAAAGGTTGACGTGTGCTCCTCAATTCCCCATCTTCCCGGATTGCAAAAATATGAATCTACTTATTTTGTTGTGGACATTTTTGACTATTGGACTATGGAGTACCTCACGACTCGTTTCTATGAAGTGTAATAATTTAAGTAAACACGTATTATCATGCAATTGCTTTCCTTTTATAAAATATCTAATAGTGCTTTCTAAACGGGTTCAAGATCTGTGGTCTCTTACGAGACGTAATGATTTGTCATGAGACATTTTTGAATGAAATAGTAAGTGAGGTATCTTCTTTTTCAAACCCATATTTTGTAGTAACTTATGCTATTGAAAGTGAAATGAAAGACGGGATTTTCATGTATTAAACTTCCACTATATTTAATTTACCATAATTTACCTTATAATTCTTACTTCATTAAACATGCATGTATTACTTAGCAAAGAATAAAATAAATCCGAAGCCAAAAAGAGAAAAGGGTGATCTCCAAATCCTGTTTAAAAATTGGTTTTAGCTACCTTCCTCAAAAGGAAATAAAGAAAACATCTTTCAAAACAATTCTTTTACCAAACCTAGAAGTAAACTGCCTTCTGCGAGAAAGGGTACCAATACCCTAAAATGTGGGTACTATTACCCTTCTGGGCAGAATTAAAAAAAAAAAAAAAAATTTGGCAGAATTTCGAGGTCGCCACAGAGATCTGCCTTCCACTCTGATAATTTAGCTTCGAGAGATACTGTTTACTTTCTGAGGTCATGAGAGCTTTCGAAGAAAGACCTTTCATTAAGGTAAAGGCAAATGTGTCGTAGTTATTTTCAAAGAAACAATTTCGATATGAATTTTGAATTTCCAAGTATATGTTTGAAGTTTTATCGTAAATTGTGTAATTTAGTATTTTTATCCGTGAGATTGTGGTGTACTTAAAAATGAAAGAGATGGGAAAAACCAAATATGTAGGTATACATTTGTTAGTTATTTATGTCATTTTACTTATGACCATTTCAATAAATATGAAAAGTGATGTGAGATAAATAAAAGGGTCATTAAATTAACAAAATATTTTTTATTATTTACACCACGTTTTAATTGTAATAAAGATCCTCAAACCTCTGATATTTTTGCACTTATGTCTTCAACTTTTTTTGTCGCATTTTTATCATTAACTTTCAATTAATTTTGCATCTTGTCTCTAATGACGATTTTTGTCTAAATATTCTGCTAATATTTTGTCAAAATTTTATGTTTGTTACTTATTTTGTTTATTTAAAAATACAAGAGGCAAAAAAATTCTTTTTACACCATCCTAATTTACTTTTTAGATAGAAACCATCATCACAAACAAAGATAAGATGTTCAAATTAATAATTTGATGATAAAAATGTGATAAAAAAATAGCTAGGGACAAATACAAAAATAAGCTATAATTGGAGATCTCTATTACAATTAAAATGTGGAGTGGTTAACAAAAAATGTTGTGTGAATATATTTACCCTAAAAAATTGTGACGTGAACATAACTACTCATACTTAATTATATTCTACATTTTTCATGCAATCTCCCATCTCTCACACAATACTTTTTTCCTCCCAATTATGACTTAATTAAATTGCATTAAACACCAAAGAACTTCAAAAAAAAAAAAAAAAAAGACGAGTTGGATTGACTCGGCCCACAATATTGACGTGTGAATGGGACCAATTCGTTTCTCAAATTTAAAAGACGGTTCGGGTTAGGGTTGAACCATATTTTTTAAAGGGTTAGTCTCGACCCACAATAGACATGATTCACGTCAGTTTGAAAAAACACACTCATTTTGATGTCTTTATGTTGATATTGATTGCGTATCAACAAATACACAACAATTTGTATTAAGTTGTAAAACTTAAAATGTAATGTCAATGCGTTGATTAATTGAAATTAGTTTGAACTTTGACGCAGTCAACGTAAGACTTTTGGAAAGTACGTTTGTCATTACGTCAAAAGCATGCAAATTGAAAATAAAACAAATTTATATTTGGGTTAATTTCACCAACAGTCATTGAAGTTATTTTCAAATTACAAAATAGTCACTGTAGTTCAAAAATTTCAATAGTGATCACTGAAGATAGAAATCCTTTGACTAATGATCACTCTATTAAATTTTTAATTTAAAATAGTGACCGATGATGTGGTATTTATTTATTGCATAATAGTTTATGTACTTTATATAATATTCACTTTAGTCCCTATATTTTAATTTAAGTCTTTCAAAAATTGTATTTTAGGTCTTTAATCTTTTACATCTTTACATTTTGGTCTCCAAATTTTCAATTATCTTTCATTTAAATCCTTCAAAAGTGAATATATTTTCAACTATCTTTACACTTTGGTCCCCCCAAATCTTTAATTTTAGTGGCCAAAATAAGTTTAATTTTAGTGGTCAAAATAAGTGCACTTTCAATTAAATCCTTGATTTTACACTCAAATTTTTATCTAAACAAAATAATATTATAAGGTCTGACTACTAAAATGTCTACTTTTAGTGGTCAACTATAAGTGATAAGTGTGAATTTTATACTTATTTTGACCACTAAATAATTTATTATTTAATTATATTATTTTGTTCGTTTAGGTAAAAATTCGAGTGTAAAGTCAATGATTTAATTGAAAGTACACTTATTTTAACCACTAAAATTGTACTTATTTTGGCCACTAAAATCAAGGATTTGGAGGACCAAAGTTTGAAGATTTATAAAGTTGAAGGACCTAAGATACAATTTTTTAGAGGACTTAACTGAAAGATAATTGAAAATTTACAGACCAAAGTGTAAAGATATAAAAAGTTGAAAGACCTAATATGTAATTTTTGGAGGACTTAACTGAAAGATAATTAAAAATTTGGAGACCAAAGTGTAAAGATGTAAAAGATTAAGAACCTATGATGTAATTTTTGAAAGATTTCATTGAAATAAAGAGACTAAAGTAAATATTATATAAAGTACATGAATTATCATGCAATAAATAAATACAAAATCATTATGCCACGTCACTATTTTAAATTAGAAATTTAATGGTGTGGCCATTAGTGAAATGATTTCTAACTTCAGTGATTATTTTATAATTTGAAGATAATTTCAGTGACGTTTGGTGAAATTAACCCATTTATATTTTGTTTGTACATGTTAGATGAAAATGATAGATAGTTTATTTATATTATAATATGGACAGTGGACTGACTCATACGATATAATTGGATTTTTTTAAATATCGTAAAATTAAAGCTGCCCGTAATATTTAATAAAATTAAATAATAATATAATAAACATTATCAAATCCTCCTTTCAAACATATTATGAAACTATTATTTTTCAATAAATTATAATGATCTAATATACTTATAAATATCGTATCTCAAACAATGGGGGTAAGAGGCAGTGGTCCTCGCTAAATTTCTGAAAATTTTTATTGAAAAATATAATTAAAATATAAATTAAATTAGAGGCTCCTTATGTCCCATTTGTTTTTAATTAAAATTTTACTAAAAAGTTGAAATCAAAATCAACAACTAATTTTAACCACACTTTTCATGGATTTACAACTTTTTAACAACATATTTCATCAACTTTTATCAATTTTTCTAAAAAATCTGATTTTAATCAAAATCAAACACACCCTAAGTTTATGAAATTTTAATCTTCTTGACAAATTGCTTTGTTTACCATCAAATTCATTGAATTATTCATGGTGTGGTTGCCCAGTTAATTTGTTAGTACACGAGCTTCGATTTTGTTGTTCTTAGAGTCTGTTTAGCACAGTTGTTATAAGTAGAACTTTTATCGGTAGATCTTTTGTTAAAAAATTGTTGACTATTTGAATGTGGATTCAAAAAATGTTGTGAATATTAAATTGAATGTTTGATTGCATAATTATAAATGTATTTTTATATAAATTCTATATATATTTGACTAAATAGTAATTAATTATTATATATCTCATATTACTTTTTTTTATAAATAATATTTTTTCATATCATATAATAACTATTAAAATGAATATCTTACTTAAATTATGATAACACTATTATTTTAGTATATTATATTACTTAAAATTTATTTATTTAAATCAAACATATTATGTGTAATTTATATTACTCTCTCCGTCCCATAAAAATAAGTCTACTTACATTTTCACACAGATTAAGAAAATTTAATTATTATGGTTGGAACAATAATTTTTACGTACGTTTTTCTTAAATTACCCATACATTAATATAATAGTAGTTCATATTTGTTGATAACAAGACACATTAAATATGAGTATTTATAAAACTAAAAAATTAACTATACTATCAACAAAAAATAGACTATAATTTGGGACAGATGAATAAAAAAAATAAGTTTATCTTTATGGGACATATAAAGTATATTATTTAACACACCGACATATATTTTTAATTTTATATAAATATATGAAGTGACAATTTGATATAAGTAATTAATATGTCAAATAAATTAATATCTTTTTTTATACATTAATGGTAATTTTGTTAATTTTTAATTTTTATTAAATTTTAAATGTAGCTCTCTATAAAAACTCAATTAGAGCTTTTTAGAGAAATTTAAAATTTGAGTTTATCTAAGACAGCCTTTTAAAACTGTTTTACAGTTAGAAATGTTTATTGACTTTAGCGAAACAATTATAAATATAACCATAAACACTTTTGTCCTTTAAGAAGTGCTTTTGAACTCCAAAAAAGTCCTTCTAAACACACTCTTGAAGTCCAAAAGCACTACTTAAAGAACAAAAATACTTTTGGTTATATTTACGACTGGATGGCTAAAGTCAATAAGCACTTTTTAATTGAAAAAAATGTCTTAAAAAAATTATTTTAGAGAAGCTCAAATTCAAGCTTTTCTAAAAAGTACTAATTGAGCTTTTACGGGAAGTTGCAATTAACATTTAATTAAACTTAAAAATTAATAAAATTTTCATTAATACATCAAAAAATGATATTAATTTATTTACCACATTAATTACTTATATCAAATTGTCACTTCATATATATAAAGTGAAAAAATATATGTTAGTGTGTTTAATAATATAGTAAAATTACACATAATATGTTTAATTTAAATAAATCAATTTTAAGTCATATGGTATATACTAAAATTATTGTGTTATCATAATTTAAATAAGATGTTAATTTTAATAGTTATTGTAGGATATGAAAAAATATTATTTATAAAAGAAAATAATATAAAATATATAATAATTAATTACTATTTAGTCAAATAAATATAAAATTTATACAAAAGTACTTTTATAATTATGCAGCCAAACAATCAATTTAATATTTACAATATTTTTTATATTTACAGTCAAACAATCAACAACTTTTGAACAAAAATTTTATTACCAAAAGCTCTATTACCAAAAAAATTTAATCACAAAAACTCTTGTCAAACTCACTCTTATTCTATTTTGAATTTTACGCTTTCTTTCTCAATTTTCTCCTCTTGACTTGTCATCCTCAGTTGCTTCATAACAATTTTTGAGAAAAAAAAATCAAATCAAATCAAATGGATTTTTTGCATGTAGCGGTTCGATCTCTCGCTTTGGGGTACAAGAATTGACCCACTGGCGAGGTGTCGTAGGTGGATGAATCCATCATAAAAGATTTATGATGGACGATCCACCGCCGACACCTCAGCAGTGGACCAATTTTTCCCCCAAGGCGAGGGAGATCGAGTCTGTTGCATGTAGACTTGATCAAATTTCTAACTAGGGTAAAATTAAATTTGATTCTTGCACTCACGTCCTATTCTTTGATATTTTTATGAAATGCAATTTCCAACTCAAACACAGATCCAATAAATGTAGGTAAATTTTTTATTGGGCAAAGTTGAGAACAACCCTACTTTTTGTAAAAAAGTTGAAAAATACCTTCAAAATTAATTTTTTGAAATTTACCCAAAAAACTAGCTTGCTTAATAAAAATACCCTAAAACTATCATAAAGCCCAGTTGAGAGAAGAAACACGTGCGAAAAAAAAATTTAACCAAAAAATTCATCCTCCAATCGTCGAACCTGTGGAAACACAAATTACAACCAAAATTCATCAGATTTGATGTTACCCAATCCCTACAAACCTATAAATGCTGATTTCAGATCACGTATTTTCGTAAAAATCTCAACAGGAGATCAAAATTAAGATAAAACACACAGCAGATGCTGAAATTTTCTGAAATTTTTGAATGGAAGCTCATAATACATTCATGTATTAAAATACAAACTCGAAATTCATTCAAAATGCAAACGAGCTACCTTCATTCCAAAAGATTCAAATTTTTTCCGAATTTGATAGTATTCCACGATTTGGTTTACTATTCCCCACGACCGGGTTTAGTATTCTGGCGATTGGTTCGTTTCAAAACAAATTTCGAAATATAAAGTAAGTAGTAATTAATTTTGTTTGAATTTTGATTTTGATTTTAATTCTGAAATTTGTTTATTTTGCTGTTGATTTCCATATATCAATAACAAAAACTTAGGTATATTAGTGTGTATCTTAACATTGTTGATTACATCGACTCCTAAAAGGAAATTGATGTAAATATCAACATTAGAGACTAGAGAGAATGAAACATACCAGGCGTTGGCAAGAAGAAATGGAATAATGATTATTTTCAAAGAATGAAAAGAATTTTGGATATGATAAATTGAGTAACATGTATAGTACCTATCATGTGTTCGGTGCAAGTTAAAATGAGTAATGCATGTGTGTGTTACTGTATATCTTACAATATGTGATACATGTAATATCACATATTAAAATCGATTAATCATGGCAATTTTCATCATGTGGCTTTTTTTTTAGACTTAGAGACATATTTTGCAAATGAGTAACACGTATGTTACTGTATATTATAAAACTTTTTGATGCATGATAAACTGATTAACATGTATAGTGCCAATCATGTGTTTGGTGCACATTAAAATGAGTAACAAATGTGTGTGTTAGTGCATGTGTAAGAATATGTGATACATGTAGCGTCAAATTTGTAGTAACACGTGTGTTACTACATGTGTTACTTGCTTCATTAAAAATTTAAGTTTAATAATACCAGTAACACATGTGTTACTATCTATTAAAATGGATTACTCATGACAATTTTCATCACGTGTCTTATTTTTTAGACTTAGAGACATATTTTTCAAATGAGTAACACGTATGTTACTGCATATTACAAAGTATTTTGGTGCATAATAAACTGAGTAACATGTATAGTGCCTATCATGTGTTTGGTGCAAGTTAAAATGAGTAACGAATGTATATGTTACTGCATGTGTTAGAATATGTGATACATGTAGCGTCAAATTTGTAGTAACACGTGTGTTACTATATATCACTTGCTTCACAAAAAATTTAAGTTCAATAATACCAGTAATACATGTGTTACTGTTTATTAAAATGGATTAATCATGGCAATTTTCATCATGTCGCTTTTTTTTAGACTTAGAGGCATATCATGTGTTTGGAGCAAGTTAAAATAAGTAACGAATGTGTGTGTTAGTGTATGTGGTAGAATATGTGATACATGTAGCGTCAAATTTGTAGTAACACGTGTGTTACTATATATCACTTGCTTCATAAAAAATTTAAGTCCAATAATACCAGTAACACATATGTTACTGTCTATTAAAATAGATTAATCTTGGTAATTTTCATCATGTGGGTTTTTTTAGACTTATAGGCATATCATGTGTTTGGTGCAATTTAAAATAAGTAACTAATGTGTGTGTTAGTGTATGTGTTATAATATGTGATACATGTAGCGTCAAATTTGTAGTAACACGTGTGTTACTATATATCACTTGTTTTAGTAAAAATTTAAGTTCAATAACACCAGTAACACATGTGTTACTGTCTATTAAAATAGATTAATCTTGGTAATTTTCATCATGTGGCTTTTTTTAGACTTATAGGCATATCATGTGTTTGGTGCAATTTAAAAAAAGTAACTAATGTGTGTGTTAGTGTGTGTGTTAGAATATGTGATACATGTAGCATCAAATTTGTAGTAACACGTGTGTTACTATATATCACTTGCTTCATTAAAAATTTAAGTTCAATAATACCAGTAACACATATGCTACTGTTTATTAAAATGAATTAATCATGTCAATTTTAATCATGTGGCTTTTTTTTTAGACTTAGAGGCATATCATGTCTTTGGTGCAAGTTAAAATGAGTAACGAATGTGTGTGTTCGAATATGTGATACATGTAGCGTCAAATTTGTAGTAACACGTGTGTTACTATATATCACTTGCTTTAGTAAAAATTTAAGTTCAATAATACCAGTAATACATGTGTTACTGTTTATTAAAATAGATTAATCATGGCAATTTTCATCGTGTGGCTTTTTTTTTAGACTTAGAGGCATATCATGTGTTTGGTGCAATTTAAAATGAGTAACGCATGTGTGTGTTAGTGTATGTGTTAGAATATTTGATACATGTCGCGTCAAAGTTGTAGTAACACGTGTTTTACTATATATCACTTGCTTCATAAAAATTTAAGTTCAATAATACCAAGAACACATATGTCTTGTCTATTAAAATGGATTAATCTTGGTAATTTTCATCACGTGGCTTTTTTAGACTTATATGCATATCATGTGTTTGGTGCAATTTAAAAAAGTAACTAATGTGTGTGTTAGTGTATGTGTTAGAATATGTGATACATGTAGCGTCAAATTTGTAGTAACACATGTGTTACTATATATCACTTGCTTCATTAAAATTTAAGTTCAATAATACCAGTAATACATGTGTTACTGTCTATAAAAATGGATTAAATTGGTAATTTTCATCATGTGGCTTTTTTTAGACTTATAGGCATATCATGTGTTTGATGCAATTTAAAATGAGTAACGAATGTGTGTGTTAGTGTAGGTGTTAGAATATGTGATACATGTAGCGTCAAATTTGTAGTAACACGAGGTTACTATATATCACTTGCTTCATTAAAAATTTAAGTTCAATAATACCAGTAACACATGTGTTACTGTTTATTAAAATAGATTAATCATGACAATTTTCATCATGTGGCTTTTTTTTAGACTTAGAGGCATATCATGTGTTTGGTGCAATTTAAAATAAGTAACTAATGTGTGTATTAGTGTATGTGTTAGAATATGTGATACATGTAGTGTCAAAATTGTAGTAACACGTGTGTTACTATATATCACTTGCTTCATTAAAAATTTAAGTTCAATAACACCAGTAACACATGTGTTACTGTCTATTAAAATGGATTAAACTTGGTAATTTTCATCATGTGGCTTTTTATAGACTTATAGGCATATCATGTGTTTGGTGCAATTTAAAATAAGTAACTAATGTGTATGTTAGTGTATGTATTAGAATATGTGATACATGTAGCGTCAATTTTGTAGTAACACGTGTGTTACTATATATCACTTGCTTCATTAAAAATTTAAGTTCAATAATATCAGTAACACATGTGTTACTGTTTATTAAAATCGATTAATAATGGCAATTTTCATCATGTGACTTTTTTTTAGACTTAGAGGCATATCATGTGTTTGGTGCAATTTAAAATGAATAACGAATGTGAGTGTTAGTGTATGTGTTAGAACATGTGCTACTTGTAGCGTCAAATTTGTAGTAACACGTGTGTTACTATATATCACTTGCTTCATTAAAAATTTAAGTTCAATAATACCAGTAACACATGTTACTGTTTATTAAAATGGATTCATCTTGCCAATTTTCGTCATGTGGCTTTTTTTATACTTAGTAGAATATCATGTGTTTGGTGCAATTTAAAATGAATAACGCATGTGTGTTAGTGTATGTGTTAGAATATTTGATACATGTAGCGTCAAAGTTGTAGTAACATGTGTGTTACTATATATCACTTGCTTCATTAAAAATTTAAGTTCAACAATACCAGTAACACATGTGTTACTGTTTATTAAAATGGATGAATCTTGCCAATTTTCATCATGTGGCTTTTTTTTAGACTTAGAGGCATATCATGTGTTTGGTGCAAGTTAAAATAAGTAACAAATGTGTGTGTTAGTGTATGTGTTAGAATATGTGATACATGTTACGTCGAATTTGTACTAACACGTATGTTACTATATATCACTTGGTTCATTAAAAGTTTAAGTTCAACAATCCCAAGAACACATGTGTTACTGTTTATTAAAATGAATTAATCATGGCAATTTTCATCATGTGGCTTTTTTTTAGACTTGGAGGCATATCATGTCTTTGGTGCAAGTTAAAATGAGTAACGAATGTGTGTTCGTGTATGTGTTAGAATATGTAATACATGTAGCGTCAAATTTGTAGTAACACATGTGTTACTATATATCACTTGCTTTAGCAAAAATTTAAGTTCAATAATACTAGTAACACATATGTTACTGTCTATTAAAATGGATTAATCTTGGTAATTTTCATCATGTGGCTTTTTTTTAGACTTAGAGGCATATCATGTGTTTGGTGCAAGTTAAAATAAGTAACAAATGTGTGTGTTAGTGTATGTGGTAGAATATGTGATACATTTAGCGTCTAATTTGTAGTAACACTTTTGTTACTATATATCACTTGCTTCATTAAAAATTTAAGTTCAACAATACCCAAGAACACATGTGTATTCTTGTTTATTAAAATGGATTAATCTTGCCAATTTTCATCATGTGGCTTTTTTTTAGACTTAGAGGCATATCATGTGTTTGGTGCAAGTTAAAATAAGTAACAAATGTGTGTGTTAGTGTATGTGTTAGAATATGTGATACATGTAGTGTCAAATTTGTACCAACACGTGTGTTACTATATATCACTTGCTTCATTAAAAGTTTAAGTTCAACAATACCAGTAACACATGTGTTACTGTTTATTAAAATGAATTAATCATGGCAATTTTCATCATGTGGCTTTTTTTTAGACTTGGAGGCATATCATGTCTTTGGTGCAAGTTTGGAGGTATACCAGATTTTTGACAGAATGTTTTTGGACCAAACCATGCGATCGCAACGGTTTGTACCATGCGATCGCATAGGCATGCAGAACAGCAGATTCGCCAGTTTTCGTCTCCTTTTCAAATTAGAACTCTTAATTTAGTTGCTTTTGATTATTGCCGGTTTAGATTCGAATTTAATTCTTGTTTACTATATAAACAATTCTACATTGTAAAGAACACAGTTTACGATATTTTGAGATTAATTAAAGTGAGATTTCGCTTTTCTTCTGAGTTCTTAATTGGACTAAACGAACTTATCAAAGAATTCGCACTCTTTGTGGCGTTCATAACTTTGGTTCTTGATTCAAGTAATCAACGGGTCAAGTTTTTGCGGCCAGATTTTAGCTTTCTTGGGGTTCAGATCAATCTTTTGTGGGTTCCGAGATTCAATTCTCTGCGGGTTCGCATCAGTTGGTATCAGAGCTTTGGCTCTAAAATCAGGTTCTATCATTTAATTTCTTGTTTTTATCAGATTCATCTTGAATCATACCAAAAAAAAAAAAAAAAAACGAAAATTCAAGAAAAATTCAAGAAACGTAATCCTTTGATATTCTTATGTTCTAATTATCATCTTGTGCCAAATTCTTAAGTCTTATATTTTTTTCTGTTCACCCTTATTCTGTTATCGTCCTTCCCAATTCTTGTCTTGAACCCTTGTTCTTGATCCTCGCAGAGTCGAATTCTTTTGATTGAGTTCGAATAGTTCTTTAGAGAGCTTGGTAAGAAAGCAAGAGAGGAAAAAGGCAGAGTGGTGAGATTCTTATCGGGTAAAAGCCATATCGAGCGAAACACGAGTGCAAACACGTGAGGTACATAAACTTTTCTTTCTTTCCTTTAATTCTCTTTTTTTTTTATTTTACTTGCATTTAATTATTCCTTTTCGGAAAAAAATTAAAAAAAAAAAAAACAATGTCTAATCATGAAGAAACCACACCTGGGGATGAAAGTCACCAGTTCTTTCTGTTAAGGGCTATGCAGCAACAATTTGAGCGTATGAATATGGTGTTTGAAGAAATGAGGGAGAGTAATAATACATTAAGGGTTAAGATGGATCAACATGATACTTTATTTACCACATTACTAGGAGAACAACAACCGGAGTTGCTCGGGGTAGAAGATACGATAGGCATAATCTTAATCCTATTCTTCGATTTGGAGAATGAGGTTTGAGTGGGTAGTGACGATTATGATGTTGACAACTATAATGAGATGGGGAGGATGAGGCGTCGTGGAGATAGGCGTGAAAGACCACCCAGACGATCGATTACGAGGGGCCACGGTGGGGTAGATAGAAACTTTGGGAATATTAAGATGAAAATTCCTTCCTTCCAAGGTAAAAATAATCCGGATGCCTATTTAGAGTGGGAGATGCGTATGGAGCTAATATTTGATTGTCATAATTATTCGGAGGAGAAGAAGGTCAAACTAGCGTGATTGAGTTCTTTGAATATGCTATCATGTCTTTGGGATCAATTAGTATGCAGTAGGAGGAGGAGAAATCATGAGAGACCGGTGGACACTTGGGATGATTTAAAGGCTCTCATGCGTAGGGAGATTTGTACCTAGTCATTACTATAGGGACCTCTACCAAAATTGCGGTGGTCTTACGCAGAGCTCAAATAGTGTAGAAGATTACCATAAGGAGATGGAGATGGCTATGATTAGGGCTAATGTCGATGAGGATAGGGAAGCAACCTTAGCAGATTTTTGGGTGGATTAAATAGGGACATAGCCAACATAGTTGAGTTACAACATTATGTGGAGTTAGAGGACATGGTGCACATGGCTATGAAGGTAGAGAGACAGTTAAAACACAAAGGAGCAGCTCGGTTTTCTTGGGATCTAACCCTCCCTGGAAGCCACGGTGGGATAGTAGTGGTAGAAATGAGAAAAACCGACTCAAAGGCGAGGACCGAACCACCTAAGGTCAACAATGTAGTACCTACCTCCAACAAATCCAAACCAGATTCCCAACCCTCTAGAAATAGGGACATAAAATGTTTTAAATATTTGGGTGTTGGGCACATTGCTTCACAATGTCCAAACAAACGAGTAATGATTTTGCATGACAATGGAGAGGTGGTATCCGAGGTTGAGAGTGAGAGTGAGCGATGATGATGAGATGCCCGAATTAGAAGATATTGGTGTAGAATACCCGGTAGAAGGTGAGGCTCTAGTGGCGAGACGTGCTCTTAACACACAAATTAAGTTATCTGATATGGAGCAGCAAAGAGAGAACATATTTCATACTAGGTGTTATATTAATAACAAGGTGTGTAGTCTGATTATAGATGGGGGGAGTTGCACCAATGTAGCTAGTACCACACTAGTTGAGAAATTGGGTTTGTCGATGCTAAAACACCCTAGACCTTATAAATTGCAATGGTTGAATGATTGTGGAGAGATCAAGGTTAACAAGCAAGTTTTAGTGAGTTTTAGCATTGGGAAGTATAGTGATGATGTGATGTGTGATGTAGTTCCTATGCATGCTGGTCATCTTTTGTTGGGTAGGCCGTGGCAATATGATAGGAGGATTATACATGATGGGTTTAAGAATAGGTACAGTTTTGTCAAAGATGGAAACCCGGTTACTCTTGTTCCCTTAACCCCAAAACAGGTCTATGAGGACCAATTGAGATTAAAAGGTGAGACAGATCCAAAGAAAAAGAGTGAGTTAGGGGCACAAGAACAGAAGAGTGGTGAGGGAAAAATTGAGAGTATTCCTAAAGCTACTTTGAAATCACGAGAGAAAAAAAAAAGTGAGTTTCTTTGCAAAAGAGAGCGAGGTTAGGAGGGCTTTCAAGGAAAATCAACCTGTGATTTTGCTAGTGTACAAGGAATCCCACCTTGTACTTAGTGACAATAACCAATCCCTCCCCAATTTGGCTAATTCTTTGTTGCGGTGAATTTGAGGACGTGTTCACGATAAATTTCCTAGTATCTTACCACCCATTCGAGGCATCGAACATCGATTGACTTTGTACCGGCTCGGTCATTCCAAATCGACCGACATACGAAGCAATCCGAAGAGACAAAGGAACTCGTGAGGCAAGTTGAAGAGTTGATGAGCAAATGGTACGTGAAGGAAAGCATGAGTCCTTGTGCGGTGCCGGTGCTACTTGTACCCAAGAAGGATGGAACTTAGAGAATGTGTATTGATTGCGAGGCGGTCAATAACATTACTGATAAAATATCGTCATCCCATACCTAGATTAGATGATATGCTTGATGAATTGCATGGATCTTGTATTTTTAGCAAAATTGATCTTAAGAGTGGATATCATCAAATAAGAATGAAAGAGGGAGATGAGTGGAAAAGCGCTTTTAAAACTAAGTATGGTTTATATGAGTGGTTAGTTATGCCTTTTGGTCTAACTAATGCCCCAAGCACTTTTATGAGATTAATGAACCATGTTTTACGTGCTTTCATAGGAAAATTTGTGGTAGTTTACTTGATGATATCTTAGTGTATGATGAAGAATTTAGATGAGCATATTGACCATTTTGCGGCGTGTGTGCTTACCGCTTTAAGGGATGAAAAATTGTATGCTAATCTTAAAAAGTGTACTTTTGCATGGAACAAGTTGTTTTTCTTGGCTATGTTGTTAGTGCAAATGGTATTGAGGTGGACGAAGAAAAGATTAAGGCCATTAAAGAATGGCCAACACCAAAAAGTGTCATTTGATGTGAGAAGCTTTCATGGCTTAGCTAGTTTTATAGACGGTTTGTTAAAGATTTTAGCACACTTGCTACGCCACTTACTGATATTATAAAGAAAAGTGTTGAGTTTAATTGGGGAATCGAACAAGAAAATGCTTTTAATATTATTAAGGATCGATTGTGTTCTGCACCTGTCTTGGCACTACCTAACTTTAACAAAACTTTTGAGATTGAATGTGATGCTTCAGGAATAGGTATTGGAGCTGTGTTAATGCAGGAGAAAAGGCCAATAGCCTACTTTAGTGAGAAACTTGGTGGGGCTGCCTTGAATTATCCGATCTATGACAAGGAGCTGTATGCATTGGTGAGATCCTTGGAAGTTTGGCAGCATTACCTATGGCCGAAGGAGTTTGTTATCCATACCGATCATGAGTCGTTAAAGCACCTGAAAGGGCAAGGTAAATTGAATCGGCGGCATGCCAAGTGGGTTGAATTTATTGACACTTTTCCTTATGTCATCCACTACAAACAAGGTAAGGAAAATATTGTGGCTGATGCATTATCTAGACGGTATGCTCTCGTTGCTACTTTAAATGCTAGATTGTTAGGATTTGAGTATGTTAAGGAGTTATATGCTAATGATCATGACTTTGCTTGTGTGTTTGAAGCATGTGAAAACAACACTTTTGGGAAATTTTATAGGTTAGATGGCTTCTTATTTCGGGAGAATAAATTGTGCGTGATTTTTAGTTCTCTACGAGAGTTACTTGTGCGTGAGGCACATGGTGGGGTTTAATGGGACATTTTGGTGTAAGGAAGACCTTAGACATATTACATGAACATTTCTTTTGGCCTAGAATGAGGCGTGACGTAGAGAGATTATGTGCAAGATGTGTTATCTCAGAAGCGAGGCCAAATCTAGGGTCTTACCTCATGGTTTGTATACTTTTACCCGCACTCTAATGAACCTGGGTTGATATCTCTATGGACTTTGTGTTAGGTTTGCCTAGGTCAAAGCACAATAATGATTCAATCTTAAGTAGTTGTTGATAGGTTCTCAAAATGGCACATTTTATTTCTTGTAATAAACCGATGATGCAACTAACATTGCTGAATTATTTTTTCGAGAAATTGTCCGCCTACATGGTGTTCCAAAGAGTATTGTGTCGATATAGATGTTAAGTTTCTTAGCTATTTTTGGAAAGTTTTATGGGGTAAGTTAGGGACTAAGTTACTGTTTTCCACTACTTGTCACCCCCAAACAGATGGCCAAACCGAGGTAGTCAATAGAACTTTATCTACTCTATTACGTGCTGTGATCCAAAAGAATCTAAAGAACTGGGAGGATTGTTTACCTTTTATTGAATTTGCATATAATAGGAGTGTTCATTCTACCACGAATATGTCCCCATTTGAAATTGTTTATGGTTTTAATCCACTAACCCCTTTGGATTTGATTCCTTTACCTGTTGATGAAAGGACTAGCTTAGATGGACACATGAAGGCAGATATGGTAAAACATATCCATGATAGTGTACGACAGCAAATTGAAAAGTAGAATGAGCAGTATGCAGCAAAAGCCAATAAGGGCCGTCGACAAGTTATCTTGGAACCTGGTGATTGGGTTTGGGTACATATGAGGAATGAAAGATTTCTGCAGCGTCGACGTTCTAAACTACACCCCTATGGGGATGGACCGTTTCAAGTCCTTGAGCGAATCAATAACAATGCTTATAAACTTGATCTTCCGGTGATTTTAATGTTTCGCTACCTTCAATATATATCGATCTTTCTCCTTTGATGTAGGTGATGATTCGAGGTCGAATCTTTTTAAAGAAGGAGGGGATGATGCGGGCCACGAACCAGATACGAACCATGGTTCGGTCAACCATGGTCCAGTTGGAACACTAACGAGATCAAGGACCAAGAAGATCAAGGAAGACATACAAGGCCTCGTTAAAACCTTGTGGACCGATGCCGATATCAAAAACATGAGTCTGACAGACGAAGTACCAACTTGGGTACACTTGATCCAGGCTAACGAAGGAATGGAGGAACAATTGGAGGATAAGGCAAAGGTGGAGCAAAATGGACAGCGTTGCGATCGCATGGCTATAAAGCATTGCGATCGCAACACATTCGAAGAGCGAGAATGCATTTAAGCAAAGCCATGCGATCGCAATAATAAATGCGGCGCGATCGCAAGGCTTTATACGAGGTAGTGCAATCGCATAGTCCGGATATGGTGCGATCGCATGAAGGCGGTTTTTGATGAATGTTTTGGACCAAACCATGCGATCGCAGCGGTTTGTACCATGCGATCGCATAGGCATGCAGAACAGCAGATTCGCCAGTTTTAGTCTCCTTTTCAAATTAGAACTCTTAATTTAGTTGCTTTTGATTATTGCCGGTTTAGATTCGAATTTAATTCTTGTTTACTATATAAACAATTCTACATTGTAAAGAACACGGTTTACGATATTTTGAGATTAATTAAAGTGAGATTTCGCTTTTCTTCTGAGTTCTTAATTGGACTAAACGAACTTATCAAAGAATTCGCACTCTTTGTGGCGTTCATAACTTTGGTTCTTGATTCAAGTAATCAACGGGTCAAGTTTTTGCGGCCAGATTTTAGCTTTCTTGGGGTTCAGATCAATCTTTTGTGGGTTCCGAGATTCAATTCTCCGCGGGTTCGCATCGGTGTTGTGCGATTTATATCCCGCAAGTGGACGGATCGTGGACAAGTAATATAGTGATAAAATAAAGTGTCGAACCCACGAGGACTAGATACTAAATTACCAATTAATTTCACAACTCAAATTTTAACAATGGAAATAAACACAAATTCAATTTTGATTCTTAATATTCTAAACTAAATTAACTATTTTGATTAAATTGAAATTCGCAATAAGCAACTCGAAAAATGAGAACGAATTAAATTTTAACAATACTAGGATTCACGAATCCACCGACACATTCTACTCAATTATCATTAATCACTTTTTAGCTTTTAATTACCTTGGGTGAAAATCGGCGTTCCTAAATTAATCGAAAGCCTCTCTCGATGGTCAATCAAATCTATATGTTATGCGAACTTCATTATCTCTAATTAAGCTTCGAGCATAAGCACATGCATTAAAATCTCAAGATCGCCTAAATGGATTTCATAAGGCATAATAGTAATCTCTATCTATTATTGGACCCTATGTTATTCAATACCACGTGCTAAATCTATATTGAATCTCTCGACTTCAATACGAGATCACAATATATTCTAATGGTGCGCAAGCATTAAAATAATAAAGCGAATAAAGAATAATCAATCCACGGCAATTAATTACTAAAAAGGAAAAAGCGCTAATTAATCAAAGCGTGAGGTTTCATCGTTCATCCTAGATAAAGTAAATTAGCCGGACATGATTTCTTCAATTAACGAAAGAATTGAATTCATCATGGTCCGGAGAAAAGAAAACAAAAAGTAAAATACAACCCGTGATCTTCGCTCGATAATCTTCGATTCCGCGCCTTGATCTTTGTTCTTGCCTTGTTTCTTGTTCCTCTAAAATTTGTCTCCATGAAAAGTCTATCTTCTACCTTTTATAGTACTCTCTCCAGACCTCCAAACGTGTGTTTGGTTGTTGAAGTTGTTTGGACCGGTAGAATTCTAATTGAATCAGGTGTCTGCACAAATTCTGTCACGATTAGGCTGTGCGATCGCATGGCTTTAGGGCCTGCGATCGCATGGTTGAGCAGTTTTACATTCTGTAATTTTTTTCAGTGTCTTGCGATCGCACCAGGATCCTTCCTTGCGATCGCATGGTAGTCCCCTCAAGTTTCATTTCTTTAGCAATTAGGTCCATTTGTCTTCATTTTGCTCTCTTTTCATCCCATTTATACTTGACTTTGATTATTTCCTACATTGATAAGAAAACACATGCAATTAAAGCGTAAACAACCGAAAGAACTTATAATTGTTCATTTTGTGAGCCCGAGATAAGTACAAAATTGTCCTTATCATTCAACAATACCGAGAACACATGTGTTACTGTTTATTAAAATGAATTAATCATGGCAATTTTCATCATGTGGCTTTTTTTTAGACTTGGAGGCATATCATGTCTTTGGTGCAAGTTAAAATGAGTAACGAATGTGTGTTCGTGTATGTGTTAGAATATGTGATACATGTAGCATCAAATTTGTAGTAACACGTGTGTTACTATATATCACTTGCTTTAGTAAAAATTTAAGTTCAATAATACCAATAACACATGTGTTACTGTCTATTAAAATGGATTAATCTTGGTAATTTTCATCATGTGGCTTTTTTTTAGACTTAGAGGCATATCATGTGTTTGGAGCAAGTTAAAATAAGTAACGAATGTGTGTGTTAGTGTATGTGGTAGAATATGTGATACATTTAGCATCTAATTTGTTGTAACACATTTGTTACTATATATCACTTGTTTCATTAAAAATTTAAGTTCAATAATACCAAAGAATAACATGTGTTATTGTTTATTAAAATAGATTAATCTTGGTAATTTTAATCATGTGGATTTTTTTACACTTGGAGGCATATTATGTGTTTGGTGCAAGTTAAAATGAGTAACGAATGTGTGTGTTAGTGTATATATGTTAGAATATTGGATACATGTCGCATCAAAGTTGTAGTAACACGTGTGTTATTATATATCACTTGATTCATTAAAAATTTAAGTTCAATAATACCAGTAACACATGTGTTACTGTCTATTAAAATAGATTAATCTTGGTAATTTTTATCATGTGGCTTTTTTTGGACTTATAGGCATATCATGTGTTTGATACAATTTAAAATGAGTAATGCATGTGTGTGTTAGTGTATGTGTTAGAATATGTGATACATGTAGCATCAAATTTGTAGTAACACTTGAGTTACTATATATCACTTGCTTCATTAAAAATTTAAGTTCATTAACACTAGTAACACATGCGCATCGTCTATTAAAATGGATTAATCTTGGTAATTTTCATCATGTGGCTTTTTTTAGACTTATAGGCATATCATGTGTTTGGTGCAATTTAAAAAAGTAACTAATGTGTGTGTTAGTGTATGTGTTAGAATATGTGATACATGTAGCGTCAAATTTGTAGTAACACGTGTGTTACTATATATCACTTGCTTTAGTAAAAATTTAAGTTCAATAATACGAGCAACACATGTGTTACTGTTTATTAAAATGGATTAATCATAGCAATTTTCATAATGTGGCTTTTTTTCAGACTTAGAGGCATATCATGTGTTTGGTGCAATTTAAAATGAGTAACGCATGTGTGTGTTAGTGTATGTCTTAGAACATGTGATACATGTAGCGTCAAATTTGTAGTAACACGTGTGTTACTATATATCACTTCCTTTATTAAAAATTTAAGTTCAATAATACCAGTAACACATGTGTTACTGTTTATTAAAATGGATTAATCATGGCAATTTTCATCATGTGGCTTTTTTTTAGTCTTAGAGACATATCATGTGTTTGGTGCAATTTAAAATAAGTAACTAATGTGTTTATTAGTGTATGTGTTAGAATATGTCATACATGTAGCGACAAAATTGTAGTAACACGTGTGTTACTATATATCACTTGCTTCAATCAAAATTTAAGTTCAATAACACCCGAAGAACACATGTGTTATCGCTCTATTAAAATGGATTAATCTTGGTAATTGTCATCACGTGGCTTTTTTTTAGACTTATAGGCATATCATGTGTTTGGTGCAATTTGAAAAAAGTAACTAATGTGTGTGTTAGTGAAGTGTTAGAATATGTGATACATATAGCGTCAAATTTGTAGTAATACGTGTGTTACTATATATCACTTGCTTTAGTAAAAATTTAAGTTCAATAATACCAGTAACACATGTGTTACTGTCTATTAAAATGGATTAATCTTTGTAATTTTCATCTTATAGCTTTTTTTAGACTTATAGGCAGATCATGTGTTTGGTGCAATTTAAAATGAGTAACGCATGTGTGTGTTAGTGTATGTGTTAGAATATTTGATACATGTAGCGTCAAAGTTGTAGTAACATGTGTGTTACTATATATAACTTCCTTTATTAAAAATTTAAGTTTAACAATACGAGTAACACATGTGTTAGTGTTTATTAAAATAGATTAATCTTGCCAATTTTCATCATGTTGCTTTTTTTTAGACTTAGAGGCATATCATATGTTTGGTGCAAGTTAAAATAAGTAACAAATGTGTGTGTTAGTGTATGTATTAGAATATGTGATACATGTAGCGTCAAATTTGTACTAACACGTGTGTTACTGTATATCACTTGCTTCATTAAAAGTTTAAGTTCAACAATACCAGTAACACATGTGTTACTGTTTATTAAAATAAATTAATCATGGTAATTTTCATCATGTGGCTTTTTTTTAGACTTGGAGGCATATCATGTCTTTGGTGCAAGTTAAAACGAGTAACGAATGTGTGTTCGTGTATGTGTTAGAATATGTGATATATGTAGCGTCAAATTTGTAGTAACACGTGTGTTACTATATATCACTTGCTTTAGTACAAATTTAAGTTCAATAATACTAGTAACACATGTGTTACTGTCTATTAAAATAGATTAATCTTGGTAATTTTCATCATGTGGGTTTTTTTTAGACTTAGAGGCATATCATGTGTTTGGTGCAAGTTAAAATAAGTAATGAATGTGTGTGTTAGTGTATGTGGTAGAATATGTGATACATTTAGCGTCAAATTTGTAGTAACACGTGTGTTACTAAATATCACTTGCTTCATTAAAAATTTAAGTTCAATAATACCAGTAACACATGTGTTACTGTTTATGAAAATAGATTAATCTTGGTAATATTCATCATGTGGATTTTTTTACACTTGGAGACATATCATGTGTTTGGTGCAAGTTAAAATGAGTAACGAATGTGTGTGTTAATGTATGTGTTAGAATATTTGATACATGTCGCGTAAAGTTGTAGTAACACGTGTGTTACTATATATCACTTCCTTCATTAAAAATTTAAGTTTAACAATACGAGTAACACATGTGTTATTGTTTATCAAAATGGATTAATCTTGCCAATTTTCATCATTTGGCTTTTTTTAGATTTAGAGGCATATCATGTGTTTGGTGCAAGTTAAAATAAGTAACAAATGTGTGTGTTAGTGTATGTGTTAGAATATGTGATATATGTAGCGTCAAATTTGTACTAACACGTGTGTTCCTATATATCAGTTGCTTCATTAAAAGTTTAAGTTCAACAATACCAGTAACACATGTGTTACTGTTTATTAAAATAAATTATTAATGGCAATTTTCATCATGTGGCTTTTTTTTAGACTTAGAGGTATATCATGTCTTTGGTGCAAGTTAAAATGAGTAACGAATGTGTGTTCGTGTATGTGTTAGAATATGTGATACATGTAGCGTCAAATTTGTAGTAATACGTGTGTTATTAGATATCACTTGCTTTAGTAAAAATTTAAGTTCAATAATACTAGTAACACATGTGTTCTTGTGCATTAAAATGGATTAATCTTGGTAATTTTCATCATGTGGCTTTTTTTTTTAGACTTAGAGGTATATCATGTGTTTGGTGCAAGTTAAAATAAGTAATGTGAATGTGTGTGTTAGTGTATGTAGTAGAATATGTGATACATTTAGCGTCAAATTTGTAGTAAACACGTGTGTTACTAAATATCACTTGGTTCATTAAAAATTTAAGTTCAATAATACCAGTAACACATGTGTTACTGTTTATTAAAATAGATTAATCTTGGTAATATTCATCATGTGGATTTTTTTACACTTGCAGGCATATCATGTGTTTGTGCAAGTTAAAATGAGTAACGAATGTGTGTGTTAGTGTATGTGTTAGAATATTTGATACATGTCGCGTCAAAGTTGTAGTAATACGTGTGTTACTATGTATCACTTGCTTCATTAAAAATTTAAGTTCAATAATACTAGTAACACATGTGTTACTGTCTATTAAAATAGATTAATCTTGGTAATTTTCGTCATGTGGCTTTTTTTAGACTTATAGGCATATGATGTGTTTGATGCAATTTAAAATGAGTAACGCATATGTGTGTTAGTGTATGTGTTAGAATATGTGATACATGTGGCGTCAAATTTGTAGTAACACGTGTGTTACTATATATCACTTGCTTTAGTAAAAATTTAAGTTCAATAATACCAGTAACACATGTGTTACTGTTTATTAAAATAGATTAATCATTGCAATTTTCATCATGTGGCTTTTTTTTAGACTTAGAGGAATATCATGTGTTTGGTGCAATTTAAAATGAGTAACGCATGTGTGTGTTAGTGTATGTGGTAGAACATGTGATACATGTAGCGTCAAATTTGTAGTAACACGTGTGTTACTATATATCACTTCCTTCATTTAAAATTTAAGTTCAACAATACGAGTAACACATGTGTTACTGTTTATTAAAATGGATTAATCTTGCCAATTTTCATCATGTGGCTTTTTTTTAGACTTAGAGGCATATCATGTGTTTGGTGCAAGTTAAAATGAGTAATGAATGTTTGTTCGTGTATGTGTTAGAATATGTGATACATGTAGCGTCAAATTTGTAGTAACACGTGTGTTACTATATATCACTTGCTTTAGTAAAATTTAAGTTCAATAATACCAGTAACACATATGTTACTGTCTATTAAAATTGATTAATCTTGGTAATTTTCATCATGTGGCTATTTTTTAGACTTAGAGGCATATAATGTGTTTGGTGCAAGTTAAAATAAGTAACGAATGTGTGTGTTAGTGTATTTGGTAGAATATTTGATACATTTAGCGTATAATTTGTAGTAACACGTTTGTTACTATATATCACTTGCTTCATTAAAAATTTAAGTTCAACAATACCCGAGAATACATGTGTGTTCATTTATTAAAATGGATTAATCTTGCCAATTTTCATCATGTGGCTTTTTTTAGACTTAGAGGCATATCATGTATTTGGTGCAAGTTAAAATAAGTAACAAATGTTTGTGTTAGTGTATGTGTTAGAATATGTGATACATGTAGTGTCAAATTTGTACTAACACGTGTGTTCCTATATATCACTTGCTTCATTAAAAGTTTAAGTTCAACAATACCAGTAACACATGTGTTACTGTTTATTAAAATGAATTAATCATGGTAATTTTCATCATGTGGCTTTTTTTTAAACTTGGAGTTATATCATGTCTTTGGTGTAAGTTAAAATGAGTACCGAATGTGTGTTCGTGTATGTGTTAGAATATGTGATACATGTTGCATCAAATTTGTAGTAACACGTGTGTTACTATATATCACTTGCTTTAGTAAAAATTTAAGTTCAATAATACCAGTAACACATGTGTTACTGTCTATTAAAATAGATTAATCTTGGTAATTTTCATCATGTGGCTTTTTTTTAGACTTAGAGGCATATCATGTATTTGGAGCAAGTTAAAATAAGTAACGAATGTGTGTGTTAGTGTATGTGGTAGAATATGTGATACATTTAGCGTCTAATTTGTTGTAACACGTTTGTTACTATATATCACTTGTTTCATTAAAAATTTAAGTTCAATAATACCAGTAACACATGTGTTACTGTTTATTAAAATAGATTAATCTTGGTAATTTTAATCATGTGGATTTTTTTACACTTGGAGGCATATTATATGTTTGGTGCAAGTTAAAATGAGTAACGAATGTGTGTGTTAGTGTATATGTTAGAATATTGGATACATGTCGCATCAAAGTTGTAGTAACACGTGTGTTACTATATATCACTTGATTCATTAAAATTTAAGTTCAATAATACAAAGAACACATGTGTTCTCGCTCATTAAAATAGATTAATCTTGGTAATTTTTATCATGTGGCTTTTTTTTGACTTATAGGCATATCATGTGTTTGATACAATTTAAAATGAGTAATGCATGTGTGTGTTAGTGTATGTGTTAGAATATGTGATACATGTAGCATCAAATTTGTAGTAACACTTGAGTTACTATATATCACTTGCTTCATTAAAAATTTAAGTTCATTAACACTAGTAACACATGCGTTACTGTCTATTAAAATGGATTAATCTTGGTAATTTTCATCATGTGGCTTTTTTTAGACTTATAGGCATATCATGTGTTTGGTGCAATTTAAAAAAAGTAACTAATGTGTGTGTTAGTGTATGTGTTAGAATATGTGATACATGTAGCGTCAAATTTGTAGTAACACGTGTGTTACTATATATCACTTGGTTTAGTAAAAATTTAAGTTCAATAATACGAGTAACACATGTGTTACTGTTTATTAAAATGGATTAATCATAGCAATTTTCATAATGTGGCTTTTTTTCAGACTTAGAGGCATATCATGTGTTTGGTGCAATTTAAAATGAGTAACGCATGTGTGTGTTAGTGTATGTGTTAGAACATGTGATACATGTAGCGTCAAATTTGTAGTAACACGTGTGTTACTATATATCACTTCCTTTATTAAAATTTAAGTTCAATAATACCCATTAACACATGTGTTCTTTGTTTATTAAAATGGATTAATCATGGCAATTTTCATCATGTGGCTTTTTTTTTAGTCTTAGAGACATATCATGTGTTTGGTGCAATTTAAAATAAGTAACTAATGTGTTTATTAGTGTATGTGTTAGAATATGTCATACATGTAGCGACAAAATTGCAGTAACACGTGTGTTACTATATATCACTTGCTTCAATCAAAATTTAAGTTCAATAACACCAGTAACACATGTGTTACTGTCTATTAAAATGGATTAATCTTGGTAATTGTCATCATGTGGCTTTTTTTAGACTTATAGGCATATCATGTGTTTGGTGCATTTTGAAAAAGTAACTAATGTGTGTGTTAGTGAAGTGTTAGAATATGTGATACATATAGCGTCAAATTTGTAATGTCGTGTGTTACTATATATCACTTGCTTTAGTAAAAATTTAAGTTCAATAATACCAAGAACACATGTGTTCTTGTCTATTAAAATGGATTAATCTTTGTAATTTTCATCATATAGCTTTTTTTTAGACTTATAGGCGAGATCATGTGTTTGGTGCAATTTAAAATGAGTAACGCATGTGTGTGTTAGTGTATGTGTTAGATTATTTTATACATGTAGCGTCAAAGTTGTAGTAACATGTGTGTTACTATATATCACTTCCTTTATTAAAATTTAAGTTTAACAGTACGAGTAACACATGTGGTACTGTTTATTAAAATAGATTAATCTTGCCAATTTTCATCATGTGGCTTTTTTTTAGACTTAGAGGCATATCATGTGTTTGGTGCAAGTTAAAATAAGTAACAAATGTGTGTGTTAGTGTATGTATTAGAATATGTGATACATGTAGCGTCAAATTTGTACTAACACGTGTGTTCATCAGATATCACTTGCTTCATTAAAAGTTTAAGTTCAACAATACCAGTAACACATGTGTTACTGTTTATTAAAATAAATTAATCATGGTAATTTTCATCATGCGGCTTTTTTTTAGACTTGGAGGCATATCATGTCTTTGGTGCAAGTTAAAATGAGTAACGAATGTGTGTTCGTGTATGTGTTAGAATATTTGATACATGTAGCGTCAAATTTATAGTAACACGTGTGTTACTATATATCACTTGCTTTAGTAAAAATTTAAGTTCAATAATACTAGTAACACATGTGTTACTGTCTATTAAAATTGATTAATCTTGGTAATTTTCATCGTGTGGGTTTTTTTTTTTAGACTTAGAGGCATATCATGTGTTTGGTGCAAGTTAAAATAAGTAATGAAATGTGTGTTAGTGTATGTGGTAGAATATGTGATACATTTAGCGTCAAATTTGTAGTAACACGTGTGTTACTAAATATCACTTGCTTCATTAAAATTTAAGTTCAATAATATCATTAACACATGTGTTATCGTTTATGAAAATAGATTAATCTTGGTAATATTCATCATGTGGATTTTTTTTACACTTGAGACATATCATGTGTTTGGTGCAAGTTAAAATGAGTAACGAATGTGTGTGTTAGTGTATGTGTTAGAATATTTGATACATGTCGCGTCAAAGTTGTAGTAACACGTGTGTTACTATATATCACTTCCTTCATTAAAAATTTAAGTTCAACAATACGAGTAACACATGTTTCCGTAGGGTGGCAAAAAAGCTCGTCGGCTCGTGGGCTCGTCGGCTCGGCTCGTAAAGCAAATAAGCTCGGCCCGGCTGGGACTCGGGCTCGTCGAGAGACGAGCACGAGCCAGGGCCGAGCTCAAAAAAAGAGGGCCGAGCCGAGCTCGGCTCGGCCAAAAATCGAGCAGCCGTGGGCTGCCGCCGACGAAGCCTCGCTGGGCCTCGTTCCCCACGAGCCCACGAGCTCGGCTTCGTTTGGGCTCGTGGACACGAGCCCACGAGCTAAAATCACGAGCCACGAGCCGGCTCGGCTCGTGGCTCGTGAATTACACCATTTTTTTTTTTTTTTTTTAATATTTTGTTTTTAATTTCATTATTTTCTATAAATACTATTATTCTAAAAAAGGATTTTCAATCTTTAATTTTCAACATAAAATATACCCGATATTGTATTTTTCTCTCATTTTCAAAATTTTTAAAAAAAAAAAAAAAAAAAAAAAAATTTGAGGGCCGAGCCGAGCTAGGCTGGCTGGCTCGGCCCGCTTCGTTCCACACGAGCTCGTGGGCGAACCGAACTCACATTTATGGGACGAGCCGAGCTCGGGCTCGGCTCGTCCTCAACGAGCCGAGCTCTCGGCTCGTCCCTTCGGGCGAGCCGAGTCAGATTTTATGGGTCGAGGCTTTTCATTCGCCCCATTGCCATGCCTATGTTCTTGTTTATCAAAATGGATTAATCTTGCCAATTTTCATCATTTGGCTTTTTTTTAGACTTAGAGACATATCATGTGTTTGGTGCAAGTTAAAATAAGTAACAAATGTGTGTGTTAGTGTATGTGTTAGAATATGTGATATATGTAGCGTCAAATTTGTACTAACACGTGTGTTCCTATATATCACTTGCTTCATTAAAAGTTTAAGTTCAACAATACCAGTAACACATGTGTTACTGTTTATTAAAATAAATTATTAATGGCAATTTTCATCATGTGGCTTTTTTTTAGACTTGGAGGCATATCATGTCTTTGGTGCAAGTTAAAATGAGTGACGAATGTGTGTTCGTGTATGTGTTAGAATATGTGATACATGTAGCGTCAAATTTGTAGTAATACGTGTGTTACTATATATCACTTGCTTTAGTAAAAATTTAAGTTCGATAATACTAGTAACACATGTGTTACTGTCTATTAAAATGGATTAATCTTGGTAATTTTCATCATATGGCTTTTTTTTAGACTTAGAGGTATATCATGTGTTTGGTGCAAGTTAAAATAAGTAACGAATGTGTGTGTTAGTGTATGTAGTAGAATATGTGATACATTTAGCGTCAAATTTGTAGTAACACATGTGTTACTTGCTTCTTGTTTATTAAAATGAATTAATCATGGTAATTTTCATCATGTGGCTTTTTTTTAGACTTGAGGCATATCATGTCTTTGGTGCAAGTTAAAATGAGTAACTAATGTGTGTTCGTAGTGTATGTGTTAGAATATGTGATACATGTTGCATCAAATTTGTAGTAACACGTGTGTTACTATATATCACTTGCTTTAGTAAAATTTAAGTTCAATAATACCAATAACACATGTGTTACTGTCTATTAAAATGGATTAATCTTGGTAATTTTCATCATGTGGCTTTTTTTTAGACTTAGAGGCATATCATGTGTTTGGAGCAAAGTTAAAATAAGTAACGAATGTGTGTGTTAGTGTATGTGGTAGAATATGTGATACATTTAGCGTCTAATTTGTTGTAACACGTTTGTTACTATATATCACTTGTTTCATTAAAAATTTAAGTTCAATAATACCAGTAACACATGTGTTACTGTTTATTAAAATAGATTAATCTTGGTAATTTTAATCATGTGGATTTTTTTACACTTGGAGGCATATTATGTGTTTGGTGCAAGTTAAAATGAGTAACGAATGTGTGTGTTAGTGTATATGTTAGAATATTGGATACATGTCGCATCAAAGTTGTAGTAACACGTGTGTTACTATATATCACTTGATTCATTAAAAATTTAAGTTCAATAATACCAGTAACACATGTGTTACTGTCTATTAAAATAGATTAATCTTGGTAATTTTTATCATGTGGCTTTTTTTGGACTTATAGGCATATCATGTGTTTGATACAATTTAAAATGAGTAATGCATGTGTGTGTTAGTGTATGTGTTAGAATATGTGATACATGTAGCGTCAAATTTGTAGTAACACTTGAGTTACTATATATCACTTGCTTTAGTAAAAATTTAAGTTCAATAATACCAGTAACACATGTGTTATTTGTCTATTAAAATGGATTAATCTTGGTAATTTTCATCATGTGGCTTTTTTTTAGACTTAGAGGCATATCATGTGTTTGGAGCAAGTTAAAATAAGTAACTAAATGTGTGTTAGTGTATGTGGTAGAATATGTGATATATTTAGCGTCTAATTTGTTGTAACACGTTTGTTACTATATATCACTTGTTTCATTAAAAATTTAAGTTCAATAATACCAGTAACACATGTGTTACTGTTTATTAAAATAGATTAATCTTGGTAATTTTAATCATGTGGATTTTTTTTACACTTGGAGGCATATTATGTGTTTGGTGCAAGTTAAAATGAGTAACGAATGTGTGTGTTAGTGTATATGTTAGAATATTGGATACATGTCGCATCAAAGTTGTAGTAACACGTGAGTTACTATATATCACTTGATTCATTAAAAATTTAAGTTCATTAACACTAGTAACACATGCGTTCTCGTCTATTAAAATGGATTAATCTTGGTAATTTTCATCATGTGGCTTTTTTTAGACTTATAGGCATATCATGTGTTTGGTGCAATTTAAAAAAAGTAACTAATGTGTGTGTTAGTGTATGTGTTAGAATATGTGATACATGTAGCGCCAAATTTGTAGTAACACGTGTGTTACTATATATCACTTGCTTTAGTAAAAATTTAAGTTCAATAATACGAGTAACACATGTGTTACTGTTTATTAAAATGGATTAATCATTGCAATTTTCATCATGTGGCTTTTTTTCAGACTTAGAGGCATATCATGTGTTTGGTGCAATTTAAAATGAGTAACGCATGTGTGTGTTAGTGTATGTGTTAGAACATGTGATACATGTAGCGTCAAATTTGTAGTAACACGTGTGTTACTATATATCACTTGCTTTATTAAAAATTTAAGTTCAATAATACCAGTAACACATGTGTTACTGTTTATTAAAATGGATTAATCATGGCAATTTTCATCACGTGGCTTTTTTTTAGACTTAGAGGCATATGATGTGTTTTGTGCAATTTAAAATAAGTAACTAATGTGTTTATTAGTGTATGTGTTAGAATATGTGATACATGTAGCGACAAAATTGTAGTAACACGTGTGTTACTATATATCACTTGCTTCAATCAAAATTTAATTTCAATAACACCAGTAACACATGTGTTACTATCTATTAAAATGGATTAATCTTGGTAATTGTCATGATGTGGCTTTTTTTAGACTTATAGGCATATCATGTGTTTGGTGCAATTTAAAAAAAGTAACTAATGTGTGTGTTCGTGAAGTGTTAGAATATGTGATACATATAGTGTCTAATTTGTAGTAATACGTGTGTTACTATATATCACTTGCTTTAGTAAAAATTTAAGTTCAATAATACTAGTAACACATGTGTTACTGTCTATTAAAATGGATTAATTTTTGTAATTTTCATCATATAGCTTTTTTTAGACTTATAGGCAGATCATGTGTTTGGTGCAATTTAAAATGAGTAACGCATGTGTGTGTTAGTGTATGTATTAGAATATTTTATACATGTAGCGTCAAAGTTGTAGTAACATGTGTGTTACTATATATCACTTCCTTTATTAAAAATTTAAGTTTAACAATACGAGTAACACATGTGTTACTGTTTATTAAAATAGATTAATCTTGCCAATTTTCATCATGTGGCTTTTTTTTAGACTTAGAGGCATATCATGTGTTTGGTGCAAGTTAAAATAAGTAACAAATGTGTGTGTTAGTGTATGTATTAGAATATGTGATACATGTAGCGTCAAATTTGTACTAACACGTGTGTTACTGTATATCACTTGTTTCATTAAAAGTTTAAGTTCAACAATACCAGTAACACATGTGTTACTGTTTATTAAAATAAATTAATCATGGTATTTTTCATCATGTGGTTTTTTTTTAGACTTGGAGGCATATCATGTCTTTGGTGCAAGTTAAAATGAGTAACGAATGTGTGTTCGTGTATGTGTTAGAATATGTGATACATGTAGCGTCAAATTTGTAGTAACACGTGTGTTACTATATATATCACTTGCTTTAGTAAAAATTTAAGTTCAATAATACTAGTAACACGTGTGTTACTATCTATTAAAATAGATTAATCTTGGTAATATTCATCATGTGGGTTTTTTTTTAGACTTAGAGGCATATCATGTGTTTGGTGGAAGTTAAAATAAGTAATGAATGTGTGTGTTAGTGTATGTGGTAGAATATGTGATACATTTAGCGTCAAATTTGTAGTAACACGTGTGTTACTAAATATCACTTGCTTCAATAAAAATTTAAGTTCAATAATACCAGTAACACATGTGTTACTGTTTATGAAAATAGATTAATCTTGGTAATATTCATCATGTGGATTTTTTTACACTTGGAGACATATCATGTATTTGGTGCAAGTTAAAATGAGTAACGAATGTGTGTGTTAGTGTATGTGTTAGAATATTTGATACATGTCGCGTCAAAGTTGTAGTAACACGTGTGTTACTATATATCACTTCCTTCATTAAAAATTTAAGTTCAACAATACGAGTAACACATGTGTTACTGTTTATCAAAATGGATTAATCTTGCCAATTTTCATCATTTGGCTTTTTTTTAGACTTAGAGGCATATCATGTGTTTGGTGCAAGTTAAAATAAGTAACAAATGTGTGTGTTAGTGTATGTGTTAGAATATGTGATATATGTAGCGTCAAATTTGTACTAACACGTGTGTTCCTATATATCACTTGCTTCATTAAAAGTTTAAGTTCAATAATACCAGTAACACATGTGTTACTGTTTATTAAAATAAATTATTAATGGCAATTTTCATCATGTGGCTTTTTTTTTAGACTTGAGGCATATCATGTCTTTGGTGCAAGTTAAAATGAGTAACGAATGTGTGTTCGTGTATGTGTTAGAATATGTGATACATGTAGCGTCTAATTTGTAGTAATACGTGTGTTACTATATATCACTTGCTTTAGTAAAAATTTAAGTTCAATAATACTAGTAACACATGTGTTACTGTCTATTAAAATGGATTAATCTTGATAATTTTCATCATGTGGCTTTTTTTTAGACTTAGAGGTATATCATGTGTTTGGTGTAAGTTAAAATAAGTAACGAATGTGTGTGTTAGTGTATGTAGTAGAATATGTGATACATTTAGCGTCAAATTTGTAGTAACACGTGTGTTACTAAATATCACTTGCTTCATTAAAAATTTAAGTTCAATAATACCGTAACACATGTGTAGTACTGTTCATTAAAATGGATTAATCATGGCAATTTTTATCATGTGGCTTTTTTTTTTAGACTTAGAGGCATATTATGTGTTTGGTGCAATTTAAAATAAGTAACTAATGTGTGTGTTAGTATATGTGTTAGAATATGTGATACATGTAGCGTCAAATTTGTAGTTACACGTGTGTTACTATATTACTTGCTTCATTAAAAATTTAAGTTCAATAATACCAAGAATAACACATGTGTTATCGCTTATTATTAAAATGGATTAATCTTGGTAATTTTTATCATGTAGCTTTTTTTAAACATAGAGGCATATTATGTGTTTGGTGCAATTTAAAATAAGTAACTAATATGTGTGTTAGTGTATGTGTTAGAATATGTGATACATGTAGCGTCAAATTTGTAGTAACACGTGTGTTACTATATATCACTTGCTTTATTAAAAATTTAAGTTCAATAATACCAGTAACACATGTGTTACTGTCTATTAAAATGGATTAATCTTGGAAATTTTCATCATGTGGCTTTTTTTTAGACTTATAGGCATATCATGTGTTTGGCACAATTTAAAATGAGTAACGAATGTGTGTGTTAGTGTATGTGTTAGAATATGTGATACATGTAGCGTCAAATTTGTAATAACACGTGTGTTACTATATATCACTTGCTTTAGTAAAAATTTAAGTTCAATAATACCAGTAACACATGTGTTACTGTTTATTAAAATGGATTAATCATGACAATTTTCATCATGTGGATTTTTTTTAGACTTAGAGGCATATCATGTGTTTGGTGCAATTTAAAATGAGTAACGAATGTGTGTGTTAGTGTATGTGTTAGAACATGTGATGCATGTAGCGTCAAATTTGTAGGAACACGTGTGTTTTATTATATATCACTTGCTTCATTAAAAATTTAAATTCAATAATACCAGTAACACATGTTACTGTTTATTAAAATGGATTCATTTTGCCAATTTTCATCATGTGGTTTTTTTTAGATTTAGTGGCATATCATGTGTTTAGTGCAATTTAAAATGAGTAACGAATGTGTGTGTTAGTGTATGTGTTAGAACATGTGATACATGTAGCGTCAAATTTGTAGTAACACGTGTGTTACTATATATCACTTGCTTCATTAAAAATTTAAATTCAATAATACCAGTAACACATGTTACTGTTTATTAAAATGGATTCATTTTGCCAATTTTCATTATGTGGTTTTTTTTAGACTTAGTGGCATATCATGTGTTTGGTGCAATTTAAAATGAGTAACGAATGTGTGTATTAGTGTATGTGTTAGAACATGTGATACATGTAGCGTCAAATTTGTAGTAACACGTGTGTTACTATATATCACTTGCTTCATTAAAAATTTAAATTCAATAATACCAGTAACACATGTTACTGTTTATTAAAATGGATTCATTTTGCCAATTTTCATCATGTGGCTTTTTATTAGACTTAGAGGCATATCATGTGTTTGGTGCAAATTAAAATAAGTAACAAATCTGTGTGTTAGTGTATGTGTTAGAATATGTGATACATGAAGGGTCAAATTTGTACTAACACGTGTGTTACTATATATAACTTGCTTCATTAAAAATTTAAGTTCAACAATACCAGTAACACATGTGTTACTGTTTATTAAAATGAATTAATCATGGCAATTTTCATCATGTGGCTTTTTTTTAGACTTGGAGGCATATCATGTCTTTGGTACAAGTTAAAATGAGTAACGAATGTGTGTTCGTGTATGTGTTAGAATATGTGATACATGTAGCGTCAAATTTGTAGTAACACGTGTGTTACTATATATCACTTGATTTAGTAAAAATTTAAGTTCAATAATACCAGTAACACATGTGTTACTGTCTATTAAAATAGATTAATCTTGGTAATTTTCATCATGTGGCTTTTTTTTAGACTTAGAGGCATATCATGTGTTTGGTGCAAGTTAAAATGAGTAACTAATGTGTGTGTTAGTGTATGTGTTAGAATATGTGATACATGTAGCGTCAAATTTATAGTAACACGTGTGTTATTATATATCACTTGCTTCATTAAAAATTTAAGTTCAATAATACCAGTAACACATGTGTTACTGTCTATTAAAATGGATTAATTTTAGTAATTTTCATCATGTGGCTTTTTTTAGACTTATAGGCATATCATGTGTTTGGTTCAATTTAAAAAAAGTAACTAATGTGTGTGTTAGTGTATGTGTTAGAATATGTGATACATTTAGCGTCAAATTTGTAGTAACACGTGTGTTACTATATATCACTTGCTTCATTAAAAATTTAAGTTCAATAATACTAGTAACACATGTGTTACTGTTTATTAAAATAGATTAATCTTGGTAATTTTCATCATGTGAATTTTTTTACACTTGGAGGCATATCATGTGCTTGGTGCAAGTTAAAATGAGTAACTAATGTGTGTGTTAGTGTATGTGTTTGAATATGTGATACATGTAGCGTCAAATTTGTAGTAACACGTGTGTTACTATATATCACTTGTTTCATTAAAAATTTAAGTTCAATAATACCAGTAACACATGTGTTACTGTTTATTAAAATGGATTCATCTTGACAATTTTCATCATGTGTCTTTTTTTTAGACTTAGAGGCATATCATGTGTTTGGTGCAAGTTAAAATAAGTAACTAATGTGTGTGTTAGTATATGTTTTAGAATATGTGATACATGTAGCGTCAAATTTATAGTAACACGTGTGTTACTAGATAACACTTGTTTCATTAAAAATTTAAATTCAATAATACCAGTAACACATGTGCTACTGTTTATTAAAATGGATTCATCTTGCTAATTTTCATCATGTGGCTTTTTTTTAGACTTAGAGACATATCATGTGTTTGGTGCAAGTTAAAATAAGTAACTAATGTGTGTGTTAGTGTATGTTTTAGAATATGTGATATATGTAGCGTCAAATTTGTAGTAACACATGTATTACCATATATCACTTGCTTCATTAAAAATTTAAATTCAATAATACCAGTAACACATGTGTTACTGTTTATTAAAATGGATTAATTATGCCAATTTTCATTATGTAGCTTTTTTTTAGACTTAGAGGCATATCATGTGTTTGAGTTTTATTAATATTTTCATTTTCTTGAATGTGAATGCCATTTTAAAGTCAAAATCCTTAAATGGGTGACTATACTTGTTCATTTTTTTCCCTTTTGTGACTGCACGTGTACATAGATTCATACATGGACGGGTTGCACTACAGAAACAGGAAGAGGGTGAGATATTTAAAAGTGAAAGACTTATTTTTGATTGGGATTGGGAGTGGTGTTGTGAAGAAGAAAATCATATCTGTAACATGTATAGTGACTGTCATGTGTTTGGTGCAAGTTAAAATGAGTAACTGTTTGATTTTTTGCAGGTATGGAGTACATCAATATCTTCTTACATTACAGTGGTGAATGGAATGAAAACCATGAATACAAGAATTTCAAGAAGGCTGGGATCTTGGTTCCTTTAGAATGCACATTCAACACGCTTGTTGAAGAAATTTATTCAGAATTGGAGTTGAATCCAACAATCATGGACATAACAATTCAGTATGAAGTGAAGTATAGTGAGCCTCTGATAAAGATTAGAACTAATATGTCCCTCGGTCTTTTATTTGGAATTGAAGAGAAAAGACAAGGATTTTACAAGTTTTCCTTATGCATTGATTTTTCAACGAAGAACCGCTTCTAGTGCATCGTTTAATCTTCAAGCAGCTACTTCTACAAGTCCAGACATGCTACAATTACAGTTATATGAAGGAAATAACACAACAATCATAGCCCCTCCAATATTACCAACTGTTGAAGATATCGCTTGTGAGGTTTCTCATAACGTAGCTGAAGTTGACGATGTAATTATGGAAGCTGAAACAACCATGATTTTTCATCCAAATGTTGATAAGATTGAAAAAAATCAGATTTACTAGAATAAAGAGGTCTTGATGAATAGTATTGCTATTTATGCCATGCGAAACCACTTCCAGTTCAAGGTGAAAAAATCAGACAAAAAGGTTTATGTCCTAAAATGCATGGATTCAAAGCTGTCAATGGTCTTTTTCGAGAGCTTCAAAGGTTGGAAAAAGCAGACAACTTCAAAATAAGGTACATTAGAAATAAACATGTATGTTCAATGGATATAATTTTAGGAGATCATCGACAAGCTTCTAGTTCATTGGTAGGAAGTTGTATCAAGTATAAATACAACTCTGCAAAAACTATATACACTCTAGGTGATATAATAAATGACATGAGGAATGAGTATGGGATGTCACTAAGTTATAATAAAGCTTGGAGGGCTCGAGAGCATGCATTTGTGCAATTGAGAGGTGATCCAAATGAATCATATAGAAAACTTCCTACATACTTGTATATGTTGAAAGTAACAAATCCGATCAATTACAAAACTAGAGACCGATGTAAATAATCGGGTTCAAGCATCATTTCATGGCCTTAGGAGGTTCTTTGCAAGGATGGAAATCTGCTGAGACTGTAATTGTAATTGATAGAACATTTTTAAAAGAGTATTATGGTGGGACATTATTCACAAAGATATACACAAGACGCGAATAACAATATTTTTGTATTGGCTTTCGGAGTTGGAGACAATGAGAACAACAATTCATGGGAATGGTTTTACAATTGTTGAAAGAATCTTTTGGAGAGCGGGATGACTTGTGCATCATATCGAGATAGACACACGAGCATAAAAATGCCATAGAGAAAGTATATCAGGAAGCCATGCATGGTGTTTGTTCATACCATTTATTGCAAAATTTAAAGAAGACTATTGGCAAGGGTAAAAAAAACATGATGACCACTACAATGCATTTGCTAGAGCCTACACAAAGGTGAATTTGACAACCACATGAGCCAACTTGAGAAAATCGACAAAAGAATCCGACCTTATTTGGTATGTTTTAATGTTTATTAGTATAAAACAATGCCTTTAACAATTATAATATACTAATTGACAAAAGTTTGTTCTTGATGTAGGAAGATCTTTGGATATCATACATGGTCGAGAGCCTATATGACAAAGAATAGATATTCAACAATGACGTCAAATATAGTTGAGTCGGTCAATTTAGTTACGAAACCGGCCAGAAGTTTTCCTATAGACTTTCTGTTGGAATTCTTGAGATGCCTTGTACAAAATTGGTTTTCCAAAAATCGGGAAGATGCACAAGCAACATTCACTACACTTGCAACAAAATATGAACGTATAATGCGGGAAAATTCAAGAGACATAATAAAAATAAAGGTAACATCTAAAACATTCTTGAATCTTTATATTGTAAGGTCAACTATGATGTCCATACAAAGTAACATGCACTAAAAGAATACAAGACACGTATGTTACTAAAGAAGAATAACAATGATATATGACTTTTAACATACAAGAACATATGTGTTACTCATACATTAATCAGCTCTTTCTTCTTGTCACCGCAACTTAATTGTTATTTTTGTTCTTTGTTCACTTGCTTCAACCTCTTACTTCTAGTTGATATGAGTAACACATATGTTACTATGTGTTAGAAGTCATAAATCATGCTGAATTTTATTTTTGTATTGTTTATTGCCTATTAAATACGATCTTATATATGTTACGTTGTACATTGCATAGGTGTCTTCATCTAGCCAAGTGCTACACCAAGTTAATGACGGTGTATCTTTCTATTTAGTGAACATGCACGAAAAGACCTGCTCATGCAATAGATTTCAAATGGATGAGATTCCATGCAAACATGCTCTATCAATAGTTGCAAACAAACATCTCAGTTCTTACACCTATTGCTCCAAATTCTACACAAGAGAGTCGTACATAAATGCATACAAAGGGACAATCTTTCCACTTAGTAACTGTACAGATTGGGTTGTACCAGATAATGTTTCATTCAGTATTGTATTACCACCAATACCAACAAGAAAATCTGGAAGACCCAAAGAAAATCGGCAGATCGATCAAGAGAGAGGGAAAGCAAATAACAAAATGTGGGAGATGTGGAGCATATGAACACAATCGAAGAACGTGCAATAACCCAATACCATTGAACTCAAGAAAAAAAGAAACTCCATATGAATTTTGAATATTTTCTATTGAATTTCGAGACTTGATTGTTCATACCAATTGTTCAAGTTTACTTCTGTTCAAGAGTGACACGTTGGACAATCACATTTTGTTGAACGTTGTTGTTATGATTTCAATGTTTGCTCGTTTCATGCCATTAGTCGACATGATATTCTTGTTCATTTTATTAATGACACAAACCTAAAAACTAGTTGTGGTCTGGTTATTAGATAAGTCTCCAATCAAATGTCTCATTTTTGCAATTTTTCACAATTTCAAATATGATCTTCATTGAATGTAATTGGCACATATTTAATTGTGTTGAGGAAGTGAAGATGAGTTGAAGGAAATCAGTAATTTGGTGTGTAAGTTCTTGAAGGACTTTGTTGTAAAATGGGAATTGTGGTGTTTTCCAGTTGAAGAATTTAGAGTATGTTCATTGGTTTCACACCGTGATTATTGGATTTTGGTGCCTAATGGTTTATCCATTGGTTATGATGATAGCATTGCTCTAAACTTGAACTCAGATATATTCTTGAATGGTATGGCTCGGTCTACCAAGATATGCCGGATATGCTTAGTGATTCTTCATTGTCGAACTCGCATGGTATAAACTTGTTCGTCCTCTTTCGGCCTCTATAAGTAGTTGAGTTCTAGTTCAAGCATTCATGGCAAACTAGAAGGCTAAAATTGTTATACACATTGACTATTTACTTGTGCATGTTATCCAAATTGGTCGAGGCATTGCATTTCGACTTAAAAGTGCCGGATCCTAGTGGAAACACACGTACTCCACACTTTTAACAATTAGGACTTGGGAGGAAAGAAACAAGTGATAGTGCAAATGTCTCATTTTTGCAATTTTTCACAATTTCAAATATGATCTTCATTGAATGTAATTGGCACATATTTAATTGTGTTGAGGAAGCGAAGAGGAGTTGAAGAAAATCGTAATTTGCGTGTAAGTTCTTGAAGGGACTTTGGTGTAAAATAGGAATTTTGGTGTTTTTCAGTTGAGGAATTTAGAGTATGTTCATTGGTTTCACCACGTGATTATTGGATTTTGGTGCCTAATGGTTTATCCATTGGTTATGATGATGGCATTGCTCTAAACTTGAACTCTGTATATTCTTGAATGGTATGGCTCGGTCTACCAAGATATCTGCGGATATGCTTAGTGATTCTTTATTGTCAAACTCGCACGGTATAAACTTGTTCGTCCTCTTTTCGGCCTCTATAAGTAGTTGAGTTCTAGTTCAAGCATTCATGGCAAACTAGAAGGCTAAAAATTGTTATACCTGTTGACTATTTACTTGTGCATGTTATCTAAATTGGCTGAGGCATTGCATTTCAGCTTAAAAGTGCCCAGATCCTAGTAGAACACACGTACCCACACTTTTAACAATTAGGACTTGGGAGGGAAAGAAACAAGTGATAGTGCAAATGCAAACTTGACTACAGCACAGTATGATTAGTAACAGGGAGATCGTTCAACATCTCAAAAGTTTAGTGAGTTGGTCCCAGTTCAGAATATATTTTCGGCCAGATCTATTACTTTTTCCCTTCTGCAGAACAAATGCAAACTTGACCACACAATTTGTATACATATTTTGATAGTAAAATTAAGCTGTACGTGATTAAAAGAACAAGTAACAAGGAAAGTAAACGGCAGGAGTTTGGATTGTGGCACAATTGGCAAATATATATTGCCTTAATGCGGTACTCTCTTTCGACTCAGAATTTCCTGTTCTTTTAGCCGATGCTGGAGAAAAGTGTCAAATCTGTTCAGTTACTCTATAACACTTTAATAAGACCACAAGCCTATTTGATGCATTATCACTCTCACATAATTGAACTAGAGTAACATGTATGTTACTTTCAAACAAAGATTTTTCGATTTTTCAAGATCATTTGACACTTGATCTTTTCAAAATCTATGTTCTCAAAACCATCATCCAAAAAAAAAAAAGTTGAATAAGATAATAACCAATGCCATATAAAACAATTCACCTAGGGTAACACATGTGTTACTTACATGAAAGACAGCATAAAACCATTACGTTAGATCAAAAATACATCATATACAGGAGAACACTGCCCTCATATACAAACTACAGATTTACAAATTAAAAATGAAATTGTTTTCCTAAATTTTCATACTCTACTTTCTTCTATCCTAAACCCTTTCATCATCCGTATCATACCCTTCATCTAATTTTTTCTTGGCGTATTTATAAAACTGGACAGCAAGACTAAGCCGAGTTTCATGAAGTTTGAATGTCATTGTCAGTTCTTCTATTTTTTGGTGAACAAAATACTCGGCATATTTGATCACATATACGCCACAATCACCACTGTAAAAAAACAAACAAAATAAGTTAGAAAAAAGTTAACTAACCTTTGTTTTTGTTGAGGGAAGTTATCCTTGGTACAAATCAGATTCTGAAATTTAACTAACCTTTGTTTTTGTTGAGGGATGTTATCCAATATGTTAACAGTCAATGGACTTAGAGGATCCTTGCCATCATAGAGCCTTGTATCTACAACACTAGAGGTGCTAGCTTTATAAAATCCACTATGGAGTAGCAGATGTGGAATGATTTCAGCGTATGGCTTCACTGATTGATGAATATGGAAGTCACGAATTATCTTACGGTATGAATTGTACACATTAAGGCATCGACTTCCGACATCAAAATCTAAGAAGATCCAATGTGCTTTATTTTCCATCAAAACAGGAAGTAACACATGGTCAACATCCTACCATGGTTTGTTACATCCTATTCGATATCCTCGAACATATGAGAGAAGCGCTTTGTGATTAGCCACCACACTTTGATCATTCAAAAAATGTTGCAAAATCATCTTAATGAAACAGTCAAATGCATAGTCGGTTGTGGTCAAACGAATTTGTAATCTACTACTATGCTTCACCGTCTTAGGAGATGATAAAATGCAATATCAATATCTTTGGGAAAAAAAAGCAATGCCCAATAATGAAAAAAAAAAACTCTAGTTAACTTTCAAATGATAAATTACAATATAGAAAACATATAAATTATACCGTGTCTCCCAAGCACTCTCCGAGAGTCCGCAAGTCATAAAACCACTTCTTATTATCAACCTCAGCTACTCCAAAGTCAAATGGCGGGTTGAGTATTTCATTCTTATCATCAAATCTTTTCTTCCTACAAACATAATACTTACAAGATATTAAAAACAATCAACTCGTTACAGTATAACTATTTGGAAGAAGGAAGGAAACTTACTTATTCTTCTTTAACAACCCTACACTATACCATTCCTCAAAATCAACAACATCTTCAATTGCAACAGCATTTAATTCGTCAGGTAATGCATATGTACCAGTCCTCATCTCTCGAATTTTTGCCGACGATCCAAAATTCGATGTATAAGGAGATTTAAACACTGCCGCTGCTTTCCTAAGCCTCTTCCTAGGTATATCAGGAGTAATGTCATCGACTAAAATGTAATCATCGTCATCATCAATATCCTGAAAAATAAGTAACATTATCAATTACATAAAAATGCAAGGGTAACAATTATTTGTGGATCAAAGTAACATAATATGTGAAAACACTACCTCTTCGTTTTTAGAAGTTGACAGATATCTCATTTGAACAGATTCATCAATCATTTTCAGGTCAAGTTCAGTAAATTTCATATCATCTAGTTCAATGTCATTAGCATTAGGTTCATCATCAATCCCTAAGTCAAAACTAGGACAAAAGTTCAGCACATCAAACATACGTTTGCTAACAAATGTCCCTTGAATAAATATTTTTTAGCTTCTTCGCCTCCAACCTAAGAATACAAATAATCAAAATATGATACCTTAAAAACAAAGAACTCATAAACTCAAATTGAACTTCTTACAATTTCAAAGATTTCATATTAAATTTCTTATCGTACCTCAACCTCGGTACCACTTTCATTCTTAGTTTTATCAACTTTGAACTTGTTTTCCTTTTCTATCAAATGGAACCTATAAAATATAAAACTCCTTCGCTTTTACAAAATTATGATAGAAAGTAACATATGTGTTACTCATTTATAACACACTAAAAAGCACAAGATACTAGATGTGCATACCTCCCTCCCAACTTCAACACCTTCTCCTCGTGATCCGATGACATCCTCAAATGGAACCTATACAAATAATTAACATAAGAAAATATGTGTTACTCAAGAAGAGTATCGGTATCAAACCGAATTTGTTAACAAAATTGAACAAAATGGCCTAAATTGAGATAAAATGAATAGTTGTACAATTCAATACCTCAAAATCTGTTCCACCATGGTCAAAATCAACTCCATTCCCTTTAGGGTTCGATCTTCAACCTATAAAAATATAAATTAGAATGATGGTAATACAAATACAAAAACTTATAGTAACACATGTGTTCTTGTTTGCTTACAACATGAATCCTAATTTTTCAAAGACATAGTAACATATCGTTACTCATTGCATCATTTTATTTTTATTTAAAAGTATCCAAAAAACATAAAAACATAATAATACATGAAAATGATTTACCTTCCTCCCGAAGAAGTATCACCGATGTACAAAACAATCACTTTGTCAAAACATTATAACAACTACCACCGTTTTTTTTCCAAATTGATTTAGAAACTCGCAAACATCCTTGCACATTTCTATTTAAATTAGTCATTTCCTTTCTCAAATCATTGTGCAAGGAAATGATTTGGGCTTGATTTCTTTCTAATTCTTCTTTGTTTGAATTCAATTTGTGATAAACGATTCATGACGATTTCGTTTAATTCACACAACCCTAAAAAAAATAAAAAAGAAACAACATCATACAAAAGGAAAGCAGAATTCATAAAAAAAATTTAAAAAACTAGTGCCTAAAACTATAAAATACTGTCTTACCTGTCCTTTTTCACCGGGAGCAGGCCTCGAAGAACTAGCACCAAATTCGTTGCCAGTCTGCTTCTTATGAAACAATCCCGAAGCATATATCTCGTTCTTCTCTTCATTGGTCGCCACAAACTGAATTACCTCAAGCTACATGAAAATCATTGGTTAATAAAGTCAACTTCTGAACACAATAAAAACAAAGTAATAGGTAATTACTTACTTCTGAATGCTTAAACACTTCCTCTTCCAGTTGTGGACCGGTAACATGCACATCAGTTTCCCACTTCAACATGCGGGGATAGTCCTCTCCAACCATGGTACAAAATTTCCCATTAAGGCAAGCAATTGTCTCAGAGGCCCACAGTTGAGAGAAAGTGGAAATCTGTTAAGTCGATAAGACCAAGAAGATTTTTACCGGACACGCTTCTTGTTTTCCAAACTTAAAGTGGACTTGAAAGACCTAAGTGTGATTCGATAAAGATCCTCTCCCCAGGCAAAGTCATCACACTCCAGCCTATCTACCAACCTCATGTGCCGTTCATCAACTGATTTGTTATAGGAGGTAGTGTACAAAAAACAGGATATCAGGTAGAGCTTAGCCAACTTTACAACATCTTCATGAGATACTTGGTCATTCAATCCCATGAAAACTCGTTGGAGCTCAAATTTTGATACTTTTTGAAGACCAAAAAAGTATGTATCCTTTAAACGATTCTTTCCTAAATCATATGTAGAAATGTCAACAATGCCCACACCTCGTAGTCCTACTGTTAGACAAAACTCATCCAACGAAAACCTAATACACCCTCCCCCTATTCTAAACCATATTTCATCATCGTTAGGTTGCTGAACCTGCCTTAACAACAACGAATGAATCAATTGAGGCTGTAATATCAATATTCTCATTTGAAGAAAAGACCCAAAACAACTACCTTGAAACATCTCTTTTTCTACACTATTGAGCTTATGGAAAATGTTAGCTATAACATCATCCATATACTTTACAACTAGTTTACCCGATGCCCATGTCTTCGGGTTGGTTGAATAATCCCAATCCTGGCAAAAAAAAATATCATACAAGTCAGTACATATAACATAATTTTAATCACAAACCCAAACAAACAGTATAAATGACAACAACCACTTTTCAGCAAACATCAAAATCACCTAATCTATGTACAGAAACACAGACAAAGTGTATAAAACATAGATTTTATGAATGACCTAAGCCACAAACTTACATGTGCATGTATTTCAGACTTCCACTAAGAAAGCATGTATTTGAATATATGACTGAACATAGTGCGTGAGGGATCCTTTGCCACTAAGAAAGCATGTATTTGAACCTTTCACGCACAATGTTCAGTCATACTTGTTGAATCGACTAAATACAGCAAAAAAAAAAAAAAAATCCCCCGAAGAACCGTACATTAAGGAAGCCATAGAAAAGCTACACAATACAGAAAAATGCAATACATATGTTTGGTGTATATAAGACTTCATCATCCTCTTTTGATTTTTTCGATTTCTTCGATTTCTTCTTATCTCTACGACTTGAAGTCTCAGCAATCGTTCTCTTCGCCCTTGTAGACGCCATATTTATTTGTAATTCTATATTTACTGATTTTCGAGTTTTCACCATGGCTTGATTGAAGAACCGATTATAGAAAGTGGATAGGAAGAAATTGTGAAAGATTGCGCTAAAATCGTGATGTTGTTTTGCCCTAATTGTAAATGAGTGCTTTGATTGAAGAACCGATTATGGCAATTGGAGAAGAAAGTGATGAAAGTGCTTTGCCCTTGAAGAAATTGGAAAAGTACCGTTTTGGAGAGAGAGTGTTTTGTCTTGGAGAAGGGATAACGTGTTTGCCTAAATGGGTGGGTGGGTGTGTGAGTTTTGTCCAATATATCCTTACCTAGTTTAACTATAATATATGAGTTAAATATCATTAAATTATAATTAAAAAGGGTAAATATTGATATTATTAAAAAGAAGGTATATTTCAACTTTTTTCCCAAAAAGGGGTATTCTAGCTAATTAACTCTTTTTTTTTTTTTTTAAGTTATAGTCCGACCCATATAATCTGTAGTCCGGTCCAATACACAAGACATAGCCCAAATTCCACTCATATCTTTAAAATTGTCCAAATCCAAACCATATCCATCTCTTTAAAATAGCCCAAACCACTTACCAGCCCACTGCCCATTTACTATCAAAATCCATGTTCCAGTAATAGTTTTCCGCAACCCAAACCCACCATGCATCTACACATCCCAAACGCAGTGAACTAAAATGGCAAAATCATGAACAATTAAAGCGATTTTTGGCAGAAGTAAAAAAGGTGAAATTGCAAGTTTTCGACATAAGTAATTTTTCCTAAAATTGAAGAAACCATCTATACCCCATAAGCGATTTTTGGCAAAAAAGGGAAAGGTGGAATTTCGACCTACCGAACCGAGTCGCATCCTTCATTCATTTACAATTTGCATCCGCGGTCGCCTCTCTAATAATTAAAGAAATAATTGTTTTTCCTTACAAAATTATCTCATTTTCAGGTTCTATATATTGTTCGGATAGATAATCCTCCATAAACCATCTGACAATAGATATTGTTTGGATAGATAATCTTCCATAAATCATTTGATATTATACATATTTTGTCATTTTAAGGTCTGATTTGGATAAATAAAATTCATTAGGCTTTGCTTCAAAAAATTAGGAGAAAAATTCAATTAGGTTTGAGTGATTCATGCATGCACTTGCTTGCTTGCTTTAGAGTTTTTTTTCCCACTGTTTTGATCGGTTTTAGATAGCACTATTTATGATAGATTAAAAAAATAAGTACTTGTTAGTTTTTTGTTGGACAGTTTAAAAACCACCAAAACCAGTGTAGTGTAATTTGTAATGTATTTCTCAACCCTCCTAATCGGTGGTTTTTGATCGTTTTTCAAACTTTCTTTCAATTTTATCCTCTTTAAAACAATTAATTTCAAATCTACTATAAAACTTAAACTACATACTGTCTTTTTCTTCTTTTCAAACGCATATTTTGCCTCTTCTCTTCAAGCAATAAATTTTTATGTGCTATTGAATTATTTTTGAAAATTTTATAGTTGAGTTTATATGTTTATTTTCATATATAGATGATTCAAATTTGATTTTATTTAATAAATTTTACTGTAAGTAACTAATGAGCAAAATATGAAAAAAAAAAAAAATTAAGAAAAATTAGTCCAAAGGTTAGTACATACTCCATACACAATAGAAAATGATTGGGTAACTATGTAAAGTTATATTGAACTGTAAAAAGTTATACATATATTACTCCATATTGTTTACGCATGTATACTTTTTTTAAATATATGGACAAATATGTAATTTTATTCTTTTAATTTTTTTTAGAATTGCTAGATAATAAACTCCCAAATATGAATTCGACTATTTTAAAAATCACTACTAAAAGCACTCAAAATCGAACTCCTAATAAATATCAAAATCGATACTTTAAAAAACTCCATAACCAATATCTCAAAACTCCGATTTAAGCCAACATCAATTGGTGCATATGATAATGACAACTATATTAATAAAAGCAATTTTTTTAGAATAAGAAAAGAAAGAAGAAAAAGTAGTAAATGTCACGATAAATTAAAAATTTTCACCATCATACACAAGTCCTCTAACTTGTACAAATAACGTTATCTAACACATGTACAACCATAATAAAAATACTAATACGGATGAAGAAAAATACTCACTTACATACATTCTTATTTCAAAAATTCAGACTAACTTCCATGTCAAAGTACAACATGTCTACATTTTAATTTTTTAGACTACATGATTATCAAATAATGATCATAATTATAAGAAAGTTAAATGTTAGAGATTCATGACTTATCAAAATTGTACACATTTTTCAAAAAAGAGAAAAAGTTTTACCCCCCCCCCCAACTCCACTTGCTACATATAAATTATACTAGTTTTTGATACGTGCATTGTATATTTGATAGACATTGCTTGAATATATACATACGTATAAAATTTTTAAATATATAATACGCAAATAATAAATATAAAAAATATATTTTTAGACATACCATTTAATACAATTAACTCTTAAATCAATGTAGTAAAATACTGAAATTCTATTAAGAAAACCAAATATACACACAACTCATACAAAAGAAAAAATTAAAAAAACTAAATAACTAAGATTCGTAAGCATTAATATTTTACAAACCTTTGGGATATAGTGAGGTCGGTAAAGTGATGTATGCTTAAACAACCCATTTTTATTGAATTTGACCAAACCCTCGAAAATTCGAATTCAGCTCCAATTTTTTTCAACTTTTTCACCAAAAAATGACCCAAATATCGAAAGCCAAATATTAACGAATTGTATACAATTTGCTTATAAGATTAAATTAAAAAAAAAATCGGTTAAAAATTGAATGAAAATCTGTTTGTTTGGACGAATGTGTAAATAGTAAAAGAAAAAAAAAATAAGAAAACAAAATTAAAGAAACTTTTTATGGGGGGGTTGGGGTCAAAATTTGATTGGCATCATTTGCTTGGCATGGACAGTGTCGAGTTTCGACAAACAAAAAATAAACTTGGTATTTGAATAGTGTCGAGATTCTCGACAAAAAAATAAAATATTTTTGCCTTATTATAATCCAATTTATCGAGTTAGTCTATGCGAGTTGTAAAAATGTCTAAAATTGGTCCAAAAAATTGTGAAAATTTTAAACTGGAAGTGAGTCTAATAAAGAGAAGGAAATAAGTAAAACTTGGACGAAAGTGTGAATTTTAGTATAGTTAAGAATATTTTAATTATCCTATCTCCACAACCACTATACAGTTTGTTGTTATTCCTAAATGCCTCAATATATAGATACAAATATATATACATCTACATACATATAGATACATTTTTTTGTTAAAAAAAAAAAAACTACCATTGTTTAATTTTCAAACATCCTTCAACATATCTTTTTAATAGCATTTATGTAATAACATTGAATAATCTCAAATAGTAAAAAATAATTCAGTAAAAGTGAAAAATAAATTTGAAAAATGTAAAGAATTTACCTTCGACTGGAGTCTTACATGGCAATTTCTTAAAAGATTTGATAAGATTTCGAGTTACTTCTCTCAGCCTTGCAATTTTGTGGTTCGAGATCTACAAAGAAATGGGGAGATTTTAGAGAAATTTAGATGGGAGTTGGTGGATAGAAGAAAAAAAAAGTGTCTGAGAAATTTAGATGAGAGTTAGTGGAAAGAGTAAGACGTGAAATCACCAAAAACTACATCTTATTGGACGAAAATTGAACAGTGAACAAAATAAGACTCTTATATTATTGTATGGAAATGTGCATACTTTCATGCACTTTGATATAATATTTCTTTTATTTAATTTTCGTAAAATTATTGGCTAAAAATGGGATTTTTATGGTGAGACTTTGAGCTCAACTTGCAAAGGGAACTAATTTAATTGAGGTACCGAGCATTTTAGGTTGATTATTTCATAGATGAGATCGACGGTGGAGTCAGACATTTTGAGTTGTGAGTCTCCAAATTAATATGCAAAAAATTTGAAACAACATAATAGTAATGAAAATTTTTTATTCTATTTTACAAACGTTCCTTACGAGTTCTTATACTTTATTTTATTTATACACTATATTATACACAAATAGATAAACAAATTTACTTGCACTATTGTTTGACCCTCATCTCGCATTAATATGTTGGTTTTTTTCAAAACATATGACTTAGCGTATGTTTGATAGTGCTGAAATTATTTTTTAAGTGCTTATATTATAAATTGTTGGTGAATATGTGGATAAAAAATAGGTTGTAAGTTGTGCAATGTCTAAAATAAGCCCACAAAAGAAACAAATATCAAACTTTTATTATTCACATTACCTTCTACAAAATTATCCTTCAAAACAAGAAGACCCAATACACAAGCGAAATTAAATATCACTCAAACTAAAAATAAAAAAAAAAAAAAATAATTAATTGAACACAATATGTATTCACAAGCAAAGTTGTGTATTTATTAATTTTTATTTATATATAAAAAAACTTAATTTTAGTATTCTATTTACTTTAAAGAATTTGTCAGTAGAGTGGCAAGCATGAAAATTTTCCCATGCTTTAGAGTCTTGTACGTTGTTTTAATTTTTCTGGTAGTCTATCAATTGAAGATTTTATGGTAAAATTTAAGGACTGGGTTTAAAAATTTGGGAGAAATTAATATATGGTGATTTGGTGGAGATTTGTGGATATTGGAATATCATAGTGTAACTTTTGCTTTATTTAATGTAGAAAACAGTGAAGAGAAATGCGAGATTCAGATTTCAGATGAGTAGATGTGCACTGGAATTGAAAAATGGGACAATTATTTGTAATTTTGTATTATTTATTTTATTAGAACAATGAGTACACTTGTCTTCTATTAAATTAATATTGAGACAAAGTTATTTGTTATTAAATTACATGTTAATAAATTAAAAAATAAAAAAATAAAAAAAAAATCAAAATCTAAAAAGTTGGGGGGGGACCACCCTCATGAGACAAATATATAAACTGTAGATTACATATTTATCATATTGGAACAAAACAATATTGAATAGTATAAAAGGTGGAAAAATGTTAAAAATCTTGTAAATTATAATATTCTTCAGCATGCTATTTTAAAACTGTTGAGAATTATATATTCTAATTCTATAATTATTTTTTATAACTTTTCTCAATTGGTTTCAAAAGAATGCATATTATTGGCTGAGGGTCGATTGTAACAAGTTTTTGGCCATATAATTAAAGCTCATATTTCCTCACATAAGACCATATAGGTTTTGATAAGAAATTTAAGCTTAATATTAGAAATTGAATTATTTTATGTTTACACGTGGAAGCAACAACAAGTCTCGTAAAAACACTTTAAACATAATTTTTATATGTATGTAATTAGATTTGATACGATTAAGGAATAGAATTATGTCATTACTTTATCTAATCCTAGATAATCTAACTTATTGATAAAAGGTATGTGATTTTGACATTTTATGTATCTCTTGACGAATTGATTAAAATCTTGATCCGTCCTATTCAATTATATATTTATAACAAGCATCTAAGTGTTGATATGTCCTATGCATATGCTTTACTTATCATAACACAATAGTGCTCTTTGTATTTATTTAAATGAATTCTTTAGGGCCAACTAAATTGAGATATATAGTGTTTTATGTGTAGATGACCATAGTCATTTGATAGAGTTTTATTCTAAATTGGGTTTGACTTTTAAAGCTGGTTTAATTTGCAGATAAAACTGTTTATTTAGATAAAAATATTCAGATAACAGATTTATCATTATTTTATTTGATTCAGCTAGGTATAAGAATAGAAAAAAAAAATTGTCTATAAGTCACTCATATATGACTTGTTGTAAATTAAGTCAAAACACTTTATACTATTTCAACCATATTTCAATTAATTTCGTAATTACTCATGTGACCCAAATTAATTAAAATTAAACTCGATTTAAACTTCAGCATCAACGCATGTGACCACTGTCTTCTCCTATGCCTCTCGCCGACTATTGCACTTTGTCGCTGGCGTTTTACAACTCGCTGTCAGCCACTCAAACATTTTCCACTGTTTTCGCGAGTGATAATATTGGATTCACAGTTTTTTACTGTTATTATTTTTTTCAATCATGTAAAGATAAAATTTTAAACTTTAAAATGAAGGCGATTTTAAGAAGTATTGGACAATCCCTGGATTGTAAAATTTTGGAAACAATTGCTTATTGAATGTTATTTTGTAGGTGAATTCAGTTTTTATGAATGGTTTCTTTTATTTTTTTTGAATTAATTTGCTTTGTTGGAAATATTATTTTTTTAATAATAGGAATACAATTGTTATGTAATTATTTTTTGGTCGAACAAAAGAAAGCGACATTTATTTCACATACATCAACATTTTTTATGTGTTCCGGAATGTCATTGTTACACATTCATTTGTATTGTTTGATAATGTATTATAGAAAACAATATCACAAAGCAGTATCTTATTAAGAACAATATCTAGCAATATAGTATCACAAACAGAATCATATTAAGAATAGTATTTCATCATCTTAATATAACAATATCACAGATAAAAGTAGCTTAATATTTTAGTATCAGAAACATATTATTATATTAATATAACAAGCACATTGATATCACTTTCTTTGTAAACAGGACAGTATTACACACACTCAAATTAGAAAATTCCAACCCAACAAAAGAACAGTATCATAATAAAATTATTTTAATAAAACAGTATAATAGAAAATAGTACCAGAAGTATATTTATATCAATATCATAATAATTGTAACATAGATAACAACATCGTATGGTTAAAGTTAGCAAACAAGTTAAGCAAATATAACAGTATCATAAACACATACTTAGGCGATCACAAATATTATGTTTTAACAAAAAATCATAACACAATATCTAAATAAACTAGTATCATAATAAAACAGTATCATAGATAATAGTAACTTAATATATCAGTATCATACATGATATTATCTTAATAAAACAGTATCAAACACACAAACTAAAACCCAATAGAAGAACAATATCATAGATTGAAATAGTATTAAGTATTTTGAATGAAAATAATATCAATGATCTTGTACTACTAATGGAGCATTTTGAAACAATATCATTAGTTCAACCATAAAACATTTAATTTTGAATGTATGTTTGTTTGGTAGAGTTTAAAAGTAATTCTTTTTTTGGAGATTTTGAAAAAAGTTGGTGAAATGTGTTATTGAAAAGTTGATAAAATTTGTAGATTTCATGAAATATGAAAATGAATTTGAGAAAAAAAGAGTTTAAAATAAACTTGACCAAACATGATATAATATAACGAAAATTAGTGTACAATATCAAAAGTAAAACAATATCATAATAAAAACAATTTTTTTGTTTGAATTAACGGTTTTGCAATTGCAGGGGCACGTTGATTTTTTAGCACTGAAATATGACTTTAATTAAATAAGTTTGGGCCATATGAATTCGGAGCCTGTTGATATCCAATTTGATTTGTCACTTCAGCTAAGTAATTCTTCATCGGTGCTACATACAAGAGCAAGTCGGATGTCATTCTCATATAGGTTTTACTCTAGGTCGGACCTCATTCCCATCTAGGTTTTACTCCAGGTCGGACCTCATTCCCAGGCGAGTCTTACTCCAAGTCGGACCTCATTTCCAAGCGAGTCTTACTCCAGGTCGGAAGACCTCCCATCCAGGTTTTGTGGTTAAACTCACGTCATCAATATGACACGTCTTCTTATGTGTCAGACGTCAGACCAATCGCTGTAATTAATACGGATGTCACTTCACATTAAATACCCAAAAATTGGATGTCTTGTAAGCATTTAATGCTTAGCTTGTCATTAAATGTATTTAATCATCACATATCTTCCTATAAATAAGAGACATAAATGTCCAATGGGTCGGACATTCACTGGCTGATAATAAATAGCATACTCGAAAAGAGCTTACAAACACGTCTTCTATTACAATTCTCGTATCTAGTTCAGTTCGGCCACGTCCGATTTAAATTCTTAACATTAAATTTGCTTGAGAAGTGTAGTGTCATTTTCCAACGTCAACATAGCCCATGAGCGCATGATCAATGACCGACTCTGCAATTTTTCTAAAAAAAATCACGATTAAAAAGTTAGTTTTCGTAAAAAAAAAAAAAATTCTACCATTATTCTTAATTAAACGAAAAATATAAATAAAAAGCACTAAAAACAAAAAAAAAATCGGTGAAGTAGTTGAGGACGGTGGTGGCAGCTGGCAACGGTGGCGGAGGAGGGCGGTAGTGATTATTTTAGGATATGAATATCCAAAAATAAATTTATTCTATATTATAAAAAAGTACATTCGTCTTTAAAAAAAATGAGTGAGTTCATATCCGAATAAAAAAATTTGTCCTATTCTTTCAGAAGATAAAACTTTTTCTCATTTTGACTTAAATTATTTTCCGGATAAAAGTATATCTAGACATCAAGTGACTTGTTTCAAATTAGGTCAAAACAATTTTTAAAATTGTCAATAAGTCATACTCTTCACCAATTTTTCATATTAATCCCAAAAATCATCCATGTGATTCATATTTGTCACAAACATTACCCTGGTCTTTAATTGCAAGACGAGAGCAGAAGCTTGGGATGTTTCCATGAATGCCTCGATTTCCTTCCAAAATGATTCTTCCGCAAAAACAAAAAGGAAGCTCTGGTCCAATAATTTTTCAGAAGAATAAAGTTACTGCATTTTCATTTTCTTTTAAGTAAGTGCTGATGCTAATTAAATCTTTATGTGATGATTATTTTCGAGGTCTAATTTTGAATTCACAAAACTGTCTAGATGCTGCAAAGAATTGTACAGAGTTCAAGAATTAACTTGGATTATGACAATTCTTGACTACCCATGGGAAAATAATAATCTTTCGTGAAGCTCGCATGTCTTTGTCTGCCTCGTTCAATAAGGAGAAGAAAACGAATATGGTTACTGAAAATATGCTCAATTCAGTGTGAAAGCTTCCTGGAATCATTTAGTACTGTCGAAAAATTAATTTTTGCAATCGTATTTAAAATAGTCGTACTAATTTCATCTTGTTTGTTAAAATACTTCCTGATTAATAAAGATAAAAATAGCACTGTTTATCTGATCGGAAATGTGGCGACCTCAAAATTCTGCCTAAACTTTTTTTTTTTTTGTATTCTGCCCAGTAGGGTAATGGTACCTATATTTGAGGGTATTGATACCCTTTACTGTGAAAGCAGTTCTACTTCCCGGTTTGATGAAAAGCGATTTGAAATATGTTTTCTTTATTTTCTTTTGAGGAAAGTAATTAGAAACTAATCTTAGACAAGATTTGGAGATCACCCTTTCTCATTTTTCTTCGGATTTGTTTTATTCTTTGTTAAGTAAAAACATGCATACTTGATGAAATAAAGAACCATAAGGTAGAGTATGACAATTTAAATATAGTGGAAGTTTAAAACATATAAATCCGGTCTTTTAGTTCATTTCACCTTCAATGGCATAAGTTAACACAAAATATGGGCCCAAGTAAGTAAAAGAAGTACCTCACATATAGTTTTGTTTCAAAATGGTTCATGACAAATCATTACGTCTCATGAACACTCCAAAAGCTTGAGCCCGTTAGCAAATACTACTACATACTTTAAGAAAGAGGTGATATGATAAAGACAAGGTTAATCAAAATATTATACTTCATAATAATGAGTAGTAAGATACTCCATGGTCCAAAAATCATATACGTCCATGCAAAGGTAGGTGGTTTCATGCTTTTGCAATCCGGGTTGAAGAGGATTGGAGGACCATATCTCAATCTTTGTGATCAAATGGTATTCATGTTCATGAAGGCCACTTCCACTCTGTTGCCCTTGACTTCATACATGTCTCGATCCATTTCCTACAAGAGTCATAAAACGACTATGAATGGTGACATTCAATGAGTAAAAATATGGTGCTTGTGTGATATTGCATGTAGATATGTCTTTTATCTTTCTTAGGGCCCTTCCCACAAACAATATTTGTAGACTGAGCGCTCAAATAAATATTCTTTGTGCATAAGCACACGGCCAAAACATTCTTAGGACACTCAATGTCCTTTCATGGGCTATTCTTGCCCTTGGCCTTAGTTCAATCGGACCTCAAGTCCTCATGTGGGTTGCTCTAACCCTTGGCCTTAGTTCAATCGGACCTCAAGTCCTCATGTGGGTCGTTCTAACCCTTGGCCAAAAGTTGAATCCACTCTTTTCTTGGGACCTTCATCGTCCCTTATGGGCCACTTTTACCCGTGGTGTACAAATAAGTTTGGGGAAATCTTTATGTGTTCAAACATACTTCATCTTTGTTTACATATAATTTTTGCCTTCTCAAGTTGAGCATAAATGGCACAAGATAATTTTCTCATTCTTGTTCTTCATTCTTGTTGCATAAAATAGTCAATAAGCTCAAGATGCTCACAATCATATCATGTAACTCATCAAAATAGTTCATCAAGAGCACATGGAATATACACATATAGATGTATATAATTGTCATTTTGCATATAAGTCATATACATAATTTTACTCACAACTTGGCGTTATCCTTGATCCACCTGAAAAGGGAAATGTTCTAAACATTATGATCTTATGTTGAATGTTATTTAAATCTGGAAATGGAGAGTATTAGGGCAGTGTAAACCGCTTTTAGGTATTTTCGTGCGCGAGAGATATAGGTATCGATACTCTATCATAGAACTGTGATATAGGGTATCGATACCTTTTGGGCAGAGACCTGATGAAAGTATTTTATCTAAAAACTAAGTTCTCGGCCCAAGGAAACTAACTTTCTACACCATGAAATCTGAGTTTCTTGGTCCCTTTAAACTATTGCCCGTAATGGGGCTTTGGTGTTTGGGTTGGAGATTCATCTATTGAACTAGAGAACCTCCCATCCCTAGCTTTCTTAATAACCAAACACTCACCTTTATCTCTGGTGTCTTCCTCTTATTTGAGGGGGTTATTTCCTCCCTGTTTAAAGCTAGAAAACGTGAGGGAGTGATGTGGGAGAGTTATGGAGATTAGAGAGGAGGAAATGGGCAAGAAGTGGCTTGGGTTTGGGGGGTATTTATAGGGAAATTCAACTCCTTCCTCATTATTGCATTCATTCTCATTGTGACACATGTAAAGTTGGAGAGATTTGCTGAAGATTTTCTTGTTGGCCTTCATTTAAGGCGCTTCCCAACTACCCATATTTAAGAAGATACTAGGGGTAGCCTATAGGGTAAATAAATGCTAAATTCCTAATTTAGGCGGATTGGACCCGTTTTTGAGTTGAGTTTTGAAGGTCGAAACGTGCTCATCTTCGACATTCCTTATACCATCTCGAAGATCTCACGGGATCTTCCCAACGAACTTTGAATCGTAGAAAACGGATCATCACAATGATCACAAGATCGTCTCAAAAAATGGCTGCTCAGAATCAAATTTCGGGAATTCCAGATTTCCAACTTCCGGAAGGTTTTGACATAAAACTCCGGGGCTGATTTCTGAGTCGAACATAGGTGTATTTGGTACCATTTGAAGGTCTTGTTGTGCACTTCAGAACGCACTTTGAATCGAAGAAAATGGACCAACACAGAGGTTAAAACATCACTCTAAAGATGGCTGCCCGAACACAGTTTTGCTGGAATTTTTGGCTTGTTCCCAGATGTCTAACATCTTGAAACATTTTTGACATAATTTTTCGGGGTTGTTTTCATAGTCGAAAGTACGCATACTTGGTACCATTTCGAAGGCCTCGATAAGTACTTCGCAACAATGCAAGAGTCGTAGAATTCTGACCAATACTTTATTCGTAAGAGCGCACCAAAGATGGCTACTTGACTTTAATAAAAAAAAGCTCAAAACTTGTTTTTCTCACTTTTTGGGTCTTTACCCAACTTTTTCCCTTTTATCCAAACAAGCCTTAATAAAAGCCAATAACTCTTAGATAAGTTCAACTTAGCCCTTATAAAACATTAAATCTGATTTTTCTCCATTTTTATTATTTGGATTTAAATTAAATTCTAAGTGCTACGACTTTCGAAATACTTTTTGGGACAACTCAACCAAAATTCTTGCTTTATTCTCATTTTCTTATTTAAATTGAAAATACGAATTTTTCGGGGCGTTACAGGAAATATCAATCTATTGTGGAATTCTGTGTAAAATATCAAGCTGCTATTTTTGTGGAATGATTTGACCTTTGTGGTATGAAAAACAGTATCATAAACACATTTGTATCATGATACTGTATTATAAAAAATACTAGAGAATATTTGTTTGATGAATTTTTGTGGAGTTGCTATGATTTGTTGTTGTAAATAGCACCTTGAATTTTTGTATGAATAAAAAAGTTTGATGTGAGCACTGCTATGACGAAAGTTGGTCATTAGATTATTTTCTGTGTTGTTAATTAATCATGTGTGTTATTTGATACTGTATTGTAGAAAACAGTATCACATAAAATAGTACCATAACAGAAATGACATAGAATTTGCATTTTTACTCAAAATTTTTATTATAATATGTTTTCGGAATCCTCTCGACTAGTTGGTCAAGACCAATAGCTTTGCCACTGTGTATACGATGGATTTTAACCATTTGAAGTCGTTTATTTAGCTTAAAATGACAATTTTAATTTTTCTTGTATAAACAGTATCATACATATTAAAACAGTATCATAGATAAATGTATCTTAACATATTAGTATCATACATGAAAGTATCTTAATAAAACAGTATCAGAAACTACAGTCCAATAAAATAATATTATCATAGATTAAATAATAGTATCATTTGTTGAAACATTATCTAATAAAATAGTATCAAAGATAAAAGTATGGTATAAATATACCATATCACTTTATCTAGATAAAACAATATCATAGATATAACTAAGTAGAGATGTTTTATTGCTTGAAGTAATGATATTATTCTTAAAATATTTCATTATTAGTACAAGACCATTGATACTGTTTGTATTCAATAACAACATCATATGTTGAAACATTATCAAAGATAAAATCATAGTATAAATATAAGATAAAACAGTATCATATATAAAACTAAGTACAAGATGTTTTAATAGTTGAAGTAATAATACTGTTCTTAAAATGCTCCATTAGTAGTACACGATCATCGATTTTGTTTGCATTTAATAACAGTATCATATGTTTAAACATTATTATAATAAAATAATATCAAAGATAAAAACATGGTATAAATATACCAATGTACATTATCTAAATAAAATAGTATGATAAAACAGTATCATATAAAACAGTATGATTAAATTAGCCTTTTTTTACAATTGTAAGAGTATGTTGGTTTTTTAGTTCTAAAATGTGATTTTAATTGAATTAAATTTTGATCATATGACTTTTAGAACATATAAGACAATAATAATAACTGGCTTTGAATGTACCCAATTTTTAATTATTGATCATGTACAAAAGGGGCTCTTACTGACGATCTTGAAGGGTTCATGGGCATAAGTAATGTTGACTTTTCGTAATGTTGTGATTCTATAATGAATTGGGCTAAAAACTAACTCGTGGGTGAGTTCTAGAAATATGGTTTTTTCAATTTATGCAATGTGTATATTGAATTAATTGAATTGGGTTACGGTTTTTAATGGTTGGGTTTATGGATTTTGTGGTTGGATTTGTGGGTTGTTGTTGGTTGTTGGATCTTGGATGATATTCATGGGCTATAGGAGCAATTCCATTGAGCCCATATAAGAGTTGTACCTCAACAATCCTAGCTTGTTTCATGGGATGGACATTGAAAAGCATAGGATTAAACATTATTAAAGACACATATTGATGCAATTAGATACTTTGATCCGGTTGACTACGACATAATTGAATGAATAATACCACTTATCCACGTAGAACTAAACTTATGAGCAAAACTCATGGACTAAAACTGTTTTGGGCCAAGTTATATTGTTGCACTTTTTTTATTATGTCGAAAATTAATTAATTTTTCATGTTTATTTAGTAAAAGGTTTAATTTGTTAAGATTTTTATAGCCCAGTCCACCCCCGCCCAGATCTAGTAGAAATTTGTTTTTAGGTAAATTCGGCACGGCATTCCTTTTTAAAGACTTATGCTCTAAAGTCATACGCTCAAAATTTAATTCAATTAAAGTCATATTTTAGAGCCAAAAGACCAACATACCCTTAATTGTAAAAAACGCTAATTGTGAGTGGTGATCTTGTTATGGTGGTGATCTTGCTTTTGTTGTGATCTTGTTTTGTTGTGATCATCGTTAAACCTATGATTTTGTACTACTAATGAAACATTTTAAGAACAATAGTATTCTCTTGTTTATTCTCTACTGATTAATTCGTCTACCTACCATTAAACACCTTATAAATTTATACTTATCTATCAAATGAGAATCTATTTCCTAATTGAATCTCAAACATATTTAAATTCAAGGGAAAAATTAGAAACGTTGTTTATAGTTTTAGATGAGAACCCTTTGCATGACTTCCCATTAACTTGAGAATGATTGACAGTTCTTCTTTTTTTATTTTAGCATTGCTCTGAAGTATGTGTTTGTTTTTAAGGGACTCAGATACCTCAGAAGAGTTTTAATTCACAGCAAAAGGATGTACATTTATCCGTGATACTGTTTTAAAGAATTTGTGATACTGTTTTTAAAAAAAAAAAATTAAAGATTGTCATTTTAAGCTAAAGAGACGACTTCAAACGGGTAAAATCCATCATAGGCAAAGCGACTGGTCTTGACCGTCTCGTTGAGACCATTCTGAAAACATATTATAATAAAAATTCTGAGCACGTGTGCAAATTCTATGATCATTTATATTATGATACTGTTTTTTGTGATAGTGTTTTGCATAATACAGTATCAAACAACACACATGACTATGATATCATGCTTTTATCTTTGATACTGTTTAATTAGTCATATGTTTTGTTTGATACTGTATTATGCAAAACAGTATCATAGATTAAAATATGGATTAAAACAATATCAATTTATATTAATGCACACTACCTAAACAAAACATTATCATGGATTAAAACTAAGACATTCAAACAGTATCACTTATTCAAACCTTGCCATAATTAAACAATATCAAAGATCACATAGATTCAAACAGTATCACATGATAAAAACAATATCATGGATTAAAACGGTATCAAAATATACTAATTACCTAAACAAAACAGTATCATAGATTAAAACTAAGACATTCAAACAATATCACAGGTTCAAACATTGCCATAATTAAACAGTATCAAAGATCACATATATATATTCAAACAGTATCACTGGATTAAAACAGTATCATAGATTAAAACGGCATCAAAATATACTAATTACCTAAACAAAACAGTATCATGGATTAAAACAGTATCATAGATTAAAACTAAGACATTCAAACAATATCACATGTTCAAACATTGCCATAATTAAACAGTATCAAAGATTACATATATATATTCAAACAGTATTACAAGATTAAAACAGTATAATGGATTAAAACATGTTTCAAATGATAGTGAAATATCATGACAAAGTTTTAATCTATTAAACATTGCCATAATTAAACAGTATCATAGATTAAAACTAATACATTAAAACAATATCATGGATTAAAACTAAGACATTCAAACATTAGATGATGGAACATTCAAGCTCTTATTTACAACAATTCTATATCCATTTATATTGTGATACTGTTTTTTGTGATACTGTTTTGTATAATATAGTATCAAATAACATACCATGACTAAACATTAGATGATGGAACATTCAATCTCCTATTTACAGCAATTAGATGGTGGAACATTCAAGCTCCTATTTACATAAGATAATAGAGTATTCAAGCTCATACTTACACCATTCAAGCTCATATATACAACATTCTATGCCAATTTCTGTTGTGATACTGTTTTGTATAATACAATATCAAGTTGTTATTCTATAATACAAGATCAATCAAAGCAGATGTTACCTCATTGTTTATATAAATGAAAAATGCTCATTGTTTACATAAATGCTAAAATACTCAACCCAAATACTCAACCCAAAGTTAATCATATTGGTCACCTCTCTTGCAAAGACGGATAGATCAATGCTAGCTGTTAAGACATTAAGAATAGAGTACAACCACGAAGATGAAGAAATAAAAAAGCATACAAACCAAAGATAAGGATTCAAACACTGTGACCAAAGTCCATAAAACGTTATTGTTTTAGTTTCACAGCTAACAAAATCTTCACCAAAAAAATTGCCTAAAAAGTGATCCAAAATCTTCACCAAAAAAAGTGCCTAAAAAGTGACATTGTGCCTTAGAAGCACTCGCCGGAGGTCGCCGGAGGTGAAAGCGGTTGTCGCTGGAGGTCGCCGGAGGTGGAGGCGGTTGTCGCCGGAGGTCGAGGCGTGCTGGAGGTCGCCGGAGGTGGTTATCGCCGGAGGTTGTCGACGGAGGTGGAGGAGGTTTGTGGAGTTGGAAGATTGTGTCAATGAAAAATATGGTTAAAAGGGGTGATTTTGGAATTAATATAAAATATTGATGTGAAGTATGACTTAATCACAATTTAAAAAAAAGTTTTGACTTAATTTGAAACAAGTCATGTGGAGATGACTTATTGGCAATTTTCTCTTTTTTTTTAATGTTTTTTTAAGCTATAGTCCGGCCCAATTAAATTTGTAGTATGGTAAAAAATACAAAACCCAAATATCTTTTCAGACCAAAATTATCTAATTAATCCAAGGGAAAATTGCCTATAAGTCACTTCTACATGACTTGTTTTAAATTAAGTCAAATTTTTTTTTTTTATATTGTGATTAAGTCATACTTTCAATAATATTTTAAATTAATTCCAAAATCACCCCTATAATCCATATTTTCTATCCACGAGTTCTTCCACCCCCATAAACCTCATCCACCTCCGGTGACAACCTTCTCCACCTTCGGCGACCTCCGACGAGTACTTCTACGGTGCAATGTCACTTTTTAATTCCCCGCGCGTTCAGTGGAAGAGGTCACTTTTAATTCGCCACGATTTGGGTACTATTTTTTGGCGTGGGGGCTGAATTTGATGGTGTGAGGCTGGGTATGGGTGCAATGAGGATGACCGAATGTGGTCCAGTGAAGTCCGGTCCGGTGGTATTGGGTCGGGTCTACCATAAGAAATCTGGTTTTGGTTTCTTGTTTTCTGATCATTTTGCACATATGAATAGAAATCAAGTCGTGTTTATTAGTTGTTGGAGTCAAATGGGCTTTTGTCTATGATTCAAATTTCAGACATCTGGATGAATATTTATATAATGGAAGATTATGCAAGAGAAGAATGGTATATGGTTGACAGGGATGGTGCCTGGCATTTTTCCAATTTGTCAGATTGGTGAATATGTTTTCCTTGCAACACACAAGCAAGTATTGGTTTATCAAAGAAATAGCTGAGTTTAGAAGGAGATGTATTTTGTGAAGAACAATGCCACCCTGCCATTGTGGTTCTCTGCATATGTTTTCCAGAGTACAGTTTTATCTTGTCAATAAGGTATAAGGTGTAGATGCTGGATTGCATACTTGATGTTGGTGATTTAAATTTTGAATGTACATGTCTAATTGAGTTTTTTTTTTCTTATAGTCTTTGGTACTGTTAATGTATCCGTGACTGACTTGCAAAGTTTGCAATTTAGTCATCAACCAAAGCTTTGAAGTAGTGCTAGATTGTGTAAATCAAGGATGGTGATAGTTTCATAAAAACATATTTCATGGTTCTATGATAAAAGTTGGTCATTAGATTATTTCTCTGTGTTGTTAATTAGTCAAGAAAGTTGTTTATACAAAACAGTATCACAAAAACAATATCACAATAGAAATAGGCATAGAATTCACATACGTGCTCAGAATTTTTATTATAATATGTTTTCGAAATGGTCTCGACGAGCCGGTCAAGGCCAGTCGCTTCGCCACTACGTACGATAGATTTAGCCATTTGAAGTCGTCTCCTTAATTTAAAATGACAATCTTTAATTTTTCTTGTTAAAACAGTATCATACATATTAAAACAGTATCACAAAATATTATCATAATAGAAATGGCATAGAATTCGCATACGTACTCGGAATTTTTATTATAATATGTTTTCGAAATTATCTCGACGAGATGGTCAAGACTAGTTCATTTGCCACTACGTATGATAGATTTTACCCGTTTGAAGTCATCTCTTTAGCTTAAAATGGCAATCTTTAATTTTATTGTCAAAACAGTATCATACATCCTCTAAAACAGTATCACAGATAAATGTTATACATGAAAATATGTTGTTCAAGTTCATTGATACTGTTTGCATTCAATAACATTATCATAGATTAAAACAATATCATAGATATTTTACTAGTTGAAGTAATTAAACTGTTCTTAAAATACTCCATTAGTATTATAAGACCATTGATACTATTTGCACTCAATAACATTATCATATATTAAAACAGTATCATAGATAAAACAAAGAGATTGATATAATATCATAGGTTGAAACATTATCAAAGATAAAAGCATGATATAAGTATACCAATTCACATTAATTTAAATAAAACAGTATCATAGATAAAACAATATCATAAAACTAAGCATAAGATATTTTAATGGTTGAAGTAATGGATATTTTTTAATACAGTATCATAGGTTGAAATATTATCATAATAAAACAGTATTACAGATAAAAACATGATATAAGTATACCAATTCACATTATCTAAATAAAACAGTATCATAGATAAAACAGTATCATAAAACTAAGCACAAGATATTTTAATGGTTGAAGTAATGATACTGTTTTAATACAGTATCATAGGTTGAAACATTATCATAATAAAATAGTATCACAGATAAAAATATGATATAAGTATACTAATTCACAGTATCATAGATAAAATAGTATCTTTTGATATTATTTTAATCCATGATACTGTTTTAATCCTATGATACTGTTTGAATGTCTTACTTTTAATCCATGATATTGTTTTGCTTAGGTAATGTGCATTAGTATATTTTGATATTGTTTTAATCCATGATAATGTTTTAATCATATGATACTATTTGAACGTCTTACTTTTAATCCATGATACTGTTTTGTTTAGGTAATGTGCATTAGTATATTTTGATATTGTTTTAATCTATGATATTGTTTTAATCTATGTGGAATGAATTTTATTTATGATACCGTATTTTTATCTTTGATATTGTTTAATTATGACAATGTTTGAACCCGTGATACTGTTTGAATGTCTTTGTTTTGTCTATGATCTTTGTTTTAATTCATGATAATATTTTGTTTAGGTAATGTGCATTAATATAAATTGATCTTGTTTTAATCTATGTTTTAATCTATGATATTGTTTTGCATGTCTGAAGATCAAACAAAACATATGACTAATTAAACGAAGATCAAAGATAAAAGTATGATATCATAGTCATGTGTGTTGTTTGACATCGTATTATGCAAAACAAGATCACAAAAACAAAGATCACAATAAAAATGATCATATAATTTGCACACACGTTTCGTAATTTTTATTATAATATGTTTTCAAAATAGTCTCGATGAGACGGTCAAGACCAGTCGCTTTGCCACTGCCTATGATGGATTTTACTTATTTGAAGTCATCTCTTTAGTTTAAAATGACAATCTTTAATTTTTTTTTTCAAAACAGTATCACAAATCCTCTAAAACAGTATCACGGATTAATGTACATCCTTTTGCTGCAAATTAAAGCTCTTCCAAGATATCTGAGTCCCTTAAAAGTAAACACATACTTCAGAGCAATGCCAAGATGAAGAAAGAATAACTATTCACTATCATTAAAAACAAAGAAAAAAAATCAGCAAATTTCACTATCATTAGAAACAGTATCATATATTGAAACACATCTATTGAAACAGTATCAAGCATTTTACATGTTCTAACATAAAACCCTAACTCACAACAACTACATTATCAAAAACTAGTTGAATCAGTTTATCCAAACTCCATTCATTAACTGCATTGCATATGTTTCAATTGGAACAATATCTCAATATTTTCATGATTATTTTTAACCAAAAATGGTTACTTTATACAAAAAAAAAAAATAAAAAAATATGTTCGCCATTGAAATATCAGCTTTCGAATTGTTTGTATGCGGTTACGGGTTACGGTGAGAAGAATCAAACACAAGAAGAAGATGAAAATTGTTAAAAGTAAATGAAGGAGTTTCTAAACAGGTATTGAAATGATTTTGTTGGTTTTTACGTGTTTAAATGACATTTTTTACAACTGGAGGGTATATTGGTCTTTTAGTAATAAAATATGACTTTAGTTAAATTAAGATTATATCATATGACTTTTCAGCCCACCATAGCATTAACAGTGACCGGCCCAAAATTTTCCCTTAATCCAATCCAACATTCCAACCCATTTCATAAATGCCCAAATCCAAATTGACAATCCATTAATCAACTAATCAGATTTTGAGAAGAGATTCAAAGAAAAGAAACCTAACCTAACTTAACCATTAAAGCTTGGAGTGCACTGTCGACGAAACTGCTGAAGACGAACTAGTAACTAGTCAACCAGAGCCGACAAGTCACGAACAAGAACGGGCCGGTAGCTGACGAACACGATTCACGAATCACGAAGTCACGAACCAGAATGGCCCTTGAGGAAACGAACGCCTGAACTTGAAACTTGGAAGAAAGTTTTTTTCTCTCTCTTCATACTTCTCCTGGAGAAATTTCTGAATGCCCATGTTTGTGATTTGTATTTTGTCATTTGCTAATGTTTCTAAATGCTAATGACAGTGCCAGTGTGCCACATTAGTTATTTGTGATTTGTATTTTGTCATTTGCCAAAATTCCCTCTTTGTGTTGTGCGCATATGCTTATAAGCTTATTAGAATATTATTAAGTTAGTGGCTTTAGAGTTTAGTGCGCCTGACTATTTGACTTATTAATTTGATATAATGATTAGTTATATAAATATTGATTATTAATAATACTTCTTATTGATTATACTTATTACTTATTAGATTATTGACTATTAGACTTGTTGATTATAATTTATAATTTATAATTTATAAGTTATTTACTTATTGTTGACGGAGTATTATAAATTTATAATTTATATTTACAAGATGAGATTAGATCAAAAATAGAATTTGAATGGATAGGACAATTGGTTATATTGTATTATTATTGCCTTGCCGGCTAAACTACATAGATAGGATAATTTCTTGGTTTTCACGCTCCCATAAATGATTGTGTGAAAGAAAATGCCAATTCCCTTTTTCTTTCATTAAAAAATTAACAAACAATTAATATGTCATCTACACTAACAATGAATTACAAAATACAATCAATTCAATAAAACCAAACTAGCTGCAAATTAGCAAAAGAATATGAGGTATATTTGACCAAACATATATTTATTCTTAAGAGTAAAGATTTTGACAAGACTAAATGTAGCAAAGTGAGGAGTACGCATGACACGTGTTAATTGTTAAGAATGTACTATGTAGTCAACCTCGGAAGTGTAAATTTTTTTTTTTACTAATAACCCAGTCTTAAAGTGTATTTTTTTAGTAGCAGCCCGGTCTCCAAATATTCCTAGTTCCGCCCCTGGGTATACAAGAACAAAAATTGGGGGGGGGGGTGTATTCAATTGAGATTTTAAAAACTTTTATAAGTGGGTGACTTTTGTGAAATTCGTGGACTTTTAAGTGACTTTTATAGATTTGCTTGGAATTAATAAAAGTCTTCTTTAAACTTCTGTAGACTTTTATTAAAGACTTCTGTAAACTTCTATTTACTTTCATTTTTTTTTAATAGTAAGCTAAATTTATATATAATATAATATTATTTTATATGTCCAAATCATCCACAACACATGTAATTAAGAACTCAAAATAATAAATTATATTTCTCATTGTTAGCCTGTCATTCTTACTGGCTGTGAAATTAATAAAGTAGGTTAACTTATGTTATTGTATATATACATAAGTATTGATCGATTCATTCTTTATTTTCAATAAAATAAAATTTCTCTAAAATAAAGAGAAATCATAAAAGATTGTGTATTCTAGATTCATTTTTTTGGCACAAAATTATTTTAACAGTGTTTATAATAATATAAATAACACACAAATAATGACACACCTATTTTGTTGACCTATTAGCCAAATTAATTCTTGGCTAAATTACAATTATAAAATAATCAAAGTAAAATAAAAGATTTTCAGTACAATACCAAACTATTACCATGGAATAATTTTTAATAATTAAGCAAAAAATTTGACTCCCACTAACATTAATCAAAATACTGTAAATTCATCACGTAAAAGATCCTCAAGTTTTGGCACAAGACTACTGTGATATCAAAGTTTTGATTACTATAAATTCTAGATACAATTGCATATAAATTATTGATTACAACAAATTCTTACTTGAATGGAAGAGATACGAAAAAACCATAGAAGTGAAAAAAAATGGACGTTCTTTATTTTGGGGCTTTGAAGTCTTCACAAATCTCACGGTAGATGAGAGACTTTTTTTTTTTAGATTTGCTATATATACTTTTCACTAAAAAGTCTCCAAAAGTCTCTAGAAGTCTGGTAAATAGAGAATCTCTAGAAGTGTTTCTCAATTTGAATACCCCGTAACTTATAGAGACTCATACAAAGTTTTAATTGAATACCCCGTGACTTTTAAAGACTTTTTAAAGTCTCTAAAAGTCTCAATTGAATACACTAATACTTTTAGAAATTCTTAAAAAGCCTATATTGAATACTTCTAAACTTTTAAATACTTAAAAGTCTTTAAAAGTCTCAATTTAAATACACCTCCCTTAATATAAACGAGAACAAAATTAAAGAAAGGAGGCTCAAATTTAGTCTATTGAGTCTGAGTAGACTTCGCTCTTACCACTTAATTAAGCGTTGGCTTTTAAAATTAAGGCTAGTTTAACTCTGAACAAGATTGAAATTTGCTTCAGTACCATTACCCAATTATATGAAAGTGGTTAAATGGAGAGAACATGAGTGCAAAAGCCTGATTATGAAAATTTTTATACATTGTACTCTTCAATCTTAATATACTTTTACTTACTTCTTTCTTCCTAAAAATTCAGCTGATGAAGCACCATTATATACTGAAACATTCAATACTCAGGTAAATTTTAATAAGAAAACTTCCAAAAAAAAAAAAAAAAATAATAATTATAAAAGAATTTGTACTATATAAAAAAAAAATCTTAATCTTTTACTTAGGGGCATTTAGAGTTTAACTTTTAATTGTCATGCTTTTGGTAAATTGTGAAAAATAATTATAAAAAAAATCTGTATTACCAGTAGATTTTGAGAAGCAACAAAATGGAAACTTCTCAGATTCTACTTTTAATTTTCCAACTTATCTATTATTAAAATATTAATTTTAATCCTAATTAATTAAAATAATTCTTTTTTTGTCCTAAGTTTATTAGTATTCTAATTATAATGCATCTCCATGAATAATTTATATTTATATTTAATTGATATTTGTACTACATAAGTTATGCTTTATTTTGTATTTTTTTAAATAAATTTTGAGATTTAATAAATTTTTATTGTTTTTATTTTAAAATAATTATGGCGAATGCATTACCTCGAAAAAATATTTGATAATGTTATATATTGTTATAAAAGTAATACCATTCATGATAATAGTAATACCATTCATGACAAAACAATATTTATTATAATCAATGTTCATTTTAGTAACTTTATACAGTTACAACAATAAATCATTTTTGTTTACCAAACACTCAAATGCTAAATTTAAAATAATAGCCTACCAAACACTTATCTGATTCTTCATACAATTTATTTTTTTGTAGCAAAATTTGATTATCTTAAGAGTAGAGCAATACCAAGCCAAGTCTTAATAAAGAGCTTAGTCAAACATAGTTCTTGGTTAAAGAGCATAACCACAGTGTTTTTGGTAAAATGCCTCCATATATATATATATATATATATATATATATATATATATATATATATATATATATATCCACCACATTATAAAAATAAACACTAATTAAAAAATATTTTTAATAAACACATTATAACCATTTTACAAATATAATTATAGTTTAATGAAAACAAAAAATAATTAATACACCACACTCTCGCATTCTCTCTCTTCAACTCAATTGATAACACCCACTAAAGCCATAGAAAGAAAAATGGATAACGATGGTGGGTTTAGATGTTCAGACAAGATGGCATCATCAGATGGTTGCAGTAGGGGGAGCCTGATCTCCTACCTACAGTGGGTAGGAGATATAATACCCACTGGTGAGGTGACTAAACATTATTGATAGAAATTATGAGTGTGAAGTCATAAACTACTAACCATGTGATGCCATTTTAGCGTGGGCATCATAAGTAGGTAGGATAAATGGGTAGGAGATCAAGACCTAGCAGTAGAGATTTCGATTTGAAGGCAGAGTGTAGAATCATTCCCCTTCAAGATTATCATGACGAGTAATCTTAATCAAGAAAATCATGACCTTTCTTTTCTTTTCTTTTTTCTCTGGGTAAAAGTTAAAGTGGAATGGGATTAAATTGTGGAAAGAAAACCATCGCTAAAAATGCTATTTCGTTTTGTGATATTTTGGAGAAAATTTCCTTTTACGTCAGATCAATGGAAGGAAGTCGTTGACTTCCAAAAATGACTACCAACACAATTCCTACTCTTCCTCTGCCTAAGTTTATTTTGCCAACACAATTAGACGGCCATGTGGGCCTGCGAATCACTGTGGTACACTTGGAGCGGGAGAAGGAAAGGTATTTAGGTGTGCGAGAGATACGTTATGACCGAGGTAGTGGCTAGATCGCCTGTAATCACAAATTCCTTAAATGGTATAAAGAAAACTTAAATTAATCAATGTAGAGGACTTTGATTTAGTATAGTTTTTCTTATCAGATTTTCACCATCCTCTTCTTGTAGATATAATTTTGGTATTTATAGGTCAAAACCAATTGGCCAAGTCTCTTTGATGTGCGATAAGTGGCACAATCTTAAGGATCACCGTATCACATCATAGGTGTCATGTCAGTAGTTTAATAAAAATGTCTCTTTCAGCTGCATGCTAGGAAGCTATAACTGTGACAAGCCATATTGACAGGCTGTCATATCAGTCTTTTCAAGTCTAATTCACAGAGTGTCAGAAGAGGCTTATGCAATATGCAATCGAGGTCAGTCTTCGACCGGCTCATCTTCTCAACCTCATTTTCTCCAACCTCATCAGAACATCATTGGCCTTCTCAACATCCTCTTCCAAAACTGCATTAGAATAAAAGAAACAGCCTCAGCCTTCTCAACATTCTCTTTCCAAACCTCCTTATAATAAAAGAATAGCCTTGATGGTGATGTCATCACCTTCAATAGGAAATTTTGACTTTAACCAGCCTACATGGTGTGCAACGTTGTATAAAGGGCGTAGCAATAGTCCTCCAAGTTTAGGACTTGCGTCATTTATGTGGTGTACTAGACTTGGTATGGAGGCCTCTATACGTTTTAGCTAGGGCTGAAGAGATGTAGTTTGTAGTATTTTGTTGATTTTCACAATCTTCACAATAGTCTCCCGAATACATGCGTTATTTACTTATACTGCGGCATGGATTTTGATATCTTGTACTGGAGCATTATTGAGGTCTGTGATGTCCTCGTGCAGACGTACTTCCAATATCAGGTGAGACATGATATTGAGTTGGAAAATTTAAAATTTGCTAAGTCCTAACATGTGCCTTGCTACTTTGAAGAGGCGATGCCCTTGAATGGAGATGAAGCGTCTACAAAAGTGAAGTCCCAATTAAGGGAGACCAATTTCCTTTGTTGGGAAGAAGCTTGTTTGCAGAGGTCCTTCCAATATCGGATGAGGCTTGATATTGGGCTTTGTGAAAATCTAAAATTTGCCTGGTCCTAGCTGCTGTCTTTTTTCTTTGAAGATGCGAGACCCTTGTGTGGGAATGACGCGTCTGCGAAAACTAAGTTCCAATTAAAAGTGAAGTCTTTCTTTTGTTGGGAAGATGTTTGTTTGTAGAGGCCCTTCAAATATCGAACAAGGTTTGATATTGGGCTTTGAGAACTTTTGAAATTTGCTAAGCCCCAATTGGCGCCTTACTTCTTTGAAGAGGCGAGGCCCTTGTATGGGAATGACGCGTCTGCAAAAGTGAAGTCCCAATTAAGGAAGAACCATTTTCTTTGTTGGGAAGAGGCTTGTTCGCAGAGGCCCTTCCAATATCAGCGAGGTTTGATATTGGACTTTGCAAAAATTTGAAATTTACTAAGTCCCAACTGGTGCCTTGCTTTTTTGAAAAGTCGTGGCCCTTGTGTGGGGATGGTGCATCTGCAGTGAAGTCCAAATTAAGGGAGAACAATTTCTTTTATTGGAAAAAGGCTTGTTTGCAGAGGCCGTTTCAATACCAGACAAGGCTTGATATTGGGCTTTGCAAAATTTTGAAATTTCCTATGTCCTAGCTAGTGCCTTGTTTCTTTGAAGAGATAAGACCTTGTGTGGGGATGACGTGTCTACAAAAACTAAGTTCCAATTAAGGAAAAATCCTTTCCTTTGTTGGAAAGATGTTTGTTTTTAGAGGCCCTTCCAAAATCGAACGAGGTTTGATATTGGGTTTTATGAAAATTTGAAATTTCCTAAGTCGCAGTTGGTGCATTGCTTCATTGAAGAGGCGATGCCTTTGTGTGGGGATGGGGCAACTGCAAACGTGAAATCCCAATTAAGGGAGAACCATTTCATTTGTTGGGAAGAGGCTATTTATAGAGGCCCTTTCAATATTGGGCGAGTCTTGATATTGGGCTTTGCAAAAATTTGAAATTTGCTAAGTCCCAATTGGTGCCTTACTTCTTTAAAGAGGTGAGACCCTTGTGTGGGGATGACATGTCTACAAAAACTAAGTCCAAGTTAAGGGAGAAGCCTTGTTTTTGTTGGGAAGATGCTTGTTTGCAGAGACCCTTCCAATATAAGATGAGATTTGATATTTGGCTATGCGAAAATTTTGAAATTTGCTAAGTCCCAGCTATTGCCTTGCTTCTTTAAAGAGGCGAGACCTTTGTGTGGGGATGACGCGTCTACAAAAGTGAAAGCTCAATTAAGGGAGAACCATTTCCTTTGTTGGGAAGAGGCTGTTTATAGAGGCCCTTCCAAAATCGGGCGAGTCTTGATATTAGGCTTTGTGAAAATTTGAAATTTGATAAGTCCCAACTGGTGCCTTACTTCTTTGAAGAGGTGAAGCCCTTGTGTAGGGATGACGCGTTGTCAAAAACTAAGTCCCAATTAAGGGAGAAGCCTTTCCTTTGTTGGAAAGAGTTTGTTTGCATAGGCCCTTCCAATATCGAACGAGGTTTGATATTGAACTTCGCAAAATTTTGAAATTTTGAAGAAGCGAGGCCTTTGTGTGGGGATGGCACATCTGCAAAAGTAAAGACCCAATTAAGGAAGAACAATTTCCTTTGTTGGAAAGTGGCTTGTTTGCAGAGGCCCTTCCAATATTAGGCGAGGATTGATATTAGATTTTGTGAAAATTTGAAGTATGCTAAGTCCCAGCTAGTGCCTTGCTTTTTGGAAGAGGCGAGGCTCTTGTGTGGGATGGCGCGTATGCAAAAAATAAGTCCCAATTAAGGGAGAATCCTTCTCTTTGTTGGGAAGATGTTTGTTTGTAGAGGTCCTTTCAATATCAGACAATGCATGATATTGGAATTTGCTACTTTTAAAATGAGAAAAACAAGTTGTTTACTGATGAGGCCTCCTCTAACTAGAAGGAAGTGGCGAGGCTGAAGGGGGGAGAGGATAGCGAGGCGAAGATAACCAAGGTAATATCAACTTTAAACATTATCCTTATGTTACTGCCTCTTCAATCTTGATGCTTATCTTTCCAGGTACTTGCGTTCCTCATTGTTGCGTTGCTAGTGCCTCTCCCCAAAGGCCTCAACACAAACTTATTATAAAACTCAACTAATAATAGACCGTGAGTGCCTCTTCGCAGAGGTATATGAGAAGGTTTTAACTCAAACTTGATTAGGTGCTTGTGCCTCTTTCTGGAGGTTGTATTTCCAAAACAAATGACTGAACGATAGACGTGCACTTTTATGATGTTAGTGCCTCTTCTCAGAGGCCTCAAACAAAAAACAAACAAACGAAACTCAATTTATAATGAAAGGCTACTGCTTCTTCTTAGATGTGTCATTCAGGCTCCAACGAGATACATGCAATGTTGGTACTACTTGCGTAGGTGCTCAACGTTCTATTGGTGGAGCTGATGTTTACAAGCCATGTCCTCATTTTCTTTTGGAGGTTGGTTGCAGCCCTCATCGGACATCTTTTCTAAAGGGTCTCATTACTCTTTATTGTGTTTTCTCCATCATTACGACTGGCTTTTTTGAGCTTCTCGTCTTCGTTACTTCTGTTCATCTTCTTATCTGAGAAAGAAAGATATTTGGGTGTGGGAGAGACACTTTATGGCCGAAGCAATGGCTTGAGGGCCTCTAATCACAATTTTTTTCAAGTGGTATGAAGAACACTTAAGTCAATTAATGTAGAAGACTTTAGTTTAATATATTTTTTCTTATTAGATTTTCATCATCCTCTTCTTGTAGATATGACTTTGGTATTTAAAGGTCAAAGCCAATTGGTCAAGTCTCTTTGATGTACGACAAGTGGTGCAATCTTAGGGTTTTCTGTATCACATCCTATGTGTCATGTCACTAGTTTAATGAGGAGATATCTTTTAGCTGCATGCTAGAAGCTATGACTGTGACAAGTCGTATTGACTGACTGTTCCATCAGTCTTTTCAAGTCTGATTAGCAGAGTGTCAAGAGAGGATTACTCAATATGCAAACATCATTGCAAGATGGAATCCAATCTCTTGAAAAGAATAATACATGGGACTTCGTAAGTAAGCTTAAAGGGCAAAAAAATAATATATTGCAGATGGATTTTCAAAATTAAAGGAGAAACTAAAGAAGGTGGCATAAGAAGTAACACACGATTAGTAGTAAAAAATTTCTTTTAAAGAAAAGGTATAAACTATAATGAGATATTTTCTTCTATAGTCAAATATACTTAACTTAGGATATTTCTTGCCTTCATGGCACAATTTATTCTAGTGTTGGGTAAATTAGATGTTAAAACTGCATTTTTTGATGGTAACTTTAGAAGAAATAATTTATATACTCCAACCTAAAGACTTTGAACAAAAAGGTAAGAAATAACTTGTGTATCTGCTAAATTAGTACGACTTGAAGCAAGCCCCTAACAACAATATAAGAGATTTGGTTCTTATATTCAAGGGCTAGACTTCATGAAAAGCCATTATGATGCTTGTTTCTATTACAAATGAAATGAGGATGCTATGTCTTTTTATCTTTTGTTGTATGTTGATGACATGTTGGTAGCAAGCCATAATGTTAAGGAAATTCAATCAATTAAAGAAAAATTGAAATATGAGTTTGGAATAAAGGATTGAGGACTAGCTATAAGAATTTTAGGAATGGAAATAAGGAGGACAAAATAAGAAGTAAGTTGTTTCCAAGTCAAGAAACTTATATCACTAAAGCAATTAAAATATTTTCTATGTTTAAAGCAAAGTCAACAAGTATACTTTTAGCAAACCATTTTAGCTATATGCGGAACAATCACCTAAGTCTGATGAAGAACAAAGGATGGAAAATATACCCTATGCAAATGCATTAGGTTGGTGGTGTGTGTGTGTGTGTGTGTGTGTGTGTGTGTGTGTGTGTGTGTGTGTCATGGTTTGTACTAGACCAGATTTAACATATGTCATTAGTGTTTTAAGTAGATACATGAATAATCTTGGTGATGGACATTGGGATGAAATAAAATGGCTAATAAGTTATCTTAAAGGTTCATTATACCTAGGATTAATGTTTAGTAAAAGTAAGAAGACATTATTTTAAGGGGTTTTGTAGACTCATATTTTTCAAGTAACAATGATCATAGAAAATCTAGTTTAGAGTACACGTATACCATTAATGACACTTGTGTAATCTTGAAATCCTAGCTACAAAAACTTCTTGCATTATTCTTTACAAATGCTGAATACATTGCTGTAACAGATGCAGTTAAGATGGTATTTGGCTTAGGGGTTTGTTGAGTGAGTTATGATTCATAAGTAATGGGATTGCTTTATTTTCAGATAGCTAGAGTGCTATACATCTTAGTACGAACCTGTAGTTCATGATATAAATAAACACATTGATGTTAATTTCACTTGATAAGAGATATACTTGAGAAATGTGTTATTAAACTGGATAAATCTCTACACAATGCAATCATGTAGATGTGGGTAGTGAAATTATTCATCTTAATAAATTAGAGATTGTTTAAATCTATTAAATATTAATTCTTGGTGAACTTTTGAAGTTGAGTGAGCGTGTGAAGCTGGAAGAAGAAAGCCTCAAGTTGAACTCTGGTATGATTCCATTGAAAGCAGATGTATTGAATGTTGGGTTGTTTGGGCAATGGGCTCAAGACTTTTTGGCCCAATGATGTAAAATCCAGAGGACCAAAGTGAACTAAAAAATTGTTAGTACAAGATTTAAATTAAACGTGTTAAAGTACAGATTATTATACTAAAAGATAACATGAAACAGAACAAGTAAACTATAAGAAAAGAAAATGATAAACATTAACAGTATATAGGAAAATGCAAACCGAGGCCTTGCAAACACAGTTTCATTAAAAGATTCGCTCCCTTATCGTAGGTTCTTGAGGGTACTTAGCGTCTGCTTTCCAAAATACAACGGAAGAATCTGTTAGCACTAAGCTATTAAAACAACGAACTGAGCTACTGCCAAAACAGGATCACCAAGAACACTTGAATGAAATTTTTGAAACAGAAAAGAAGGAGTAGAAAACTGAATTTCGTGTGTTTGATTGTGGAAGTTTAGGCCCCTTTTATAGGCTCCCAGATGACCCCTGACCTCCTCCTCCATTAACAACAGCCTTTAGTAATAATAAACATTCAGTTGCTGCCTTTAGGAATTTGGGAGTTTAAGGTAGCTGAAAAGATAGAATTTTAATTCTGTAATGAAATCGAAAAATAAAACTACAAAACATAGGCTTGACTATGCGGCCAATTTTGGTTCGATATTCGTGTATGCAGGTCGTGCTCGCATATGAGTTCAATGGCCCGGGGTGAACTAAAAAATTGTTAGTACAATATTTAAATTAAACGTGTTAAAGTATAGATTATTATACTAAAAGATAACATGAAACAGAACAAGTAAACTGCAAGAAAAGAAAACGATAAACAGCAACAGTATATAGGAAAATGCAAACCGAGGCCTTGCAAACACAGTTTCATTAAAACAGATGCATTCCCTTACTGTAGGTTCTTGAGGGTACTTAGCGTCTGCTTCCCAGGATACAACAGAGGGAACTGTTAGCACGAAGCTGCTAAAACAGCGAACTGAGCTACTGCCATAACATGATCACCAAGAACACTTGAATGGAATTTTTGGAACAGAAAAGAAGGAGTAGAAAACTGAATTTCGTGTGTTTGATTGTGGAAGTATAGGCCCCTTTTATACGCTCCCAGATGACCCCTGACCTCTTCTTCCATTAACAACAGTCTTTAGTAACAATAAACATTCAGTTGCTGCCTTTAGGAATTCGGGAGTTTAAGGTAGTTGAAAAGACAAAATTTTAATTCTGTAATGAAATCGAAAAATAAAACTACAAAACATAGGCTCGACTATGCGGCCAATTTTGGTCCGACATTCGTGTACGCAGGTTACACCGCACATGAGTTCAATGGCCCAAGGTGTTAATTGGTTCGTGATTTGCCTCCCCTGCGGGCGCACGCAAGAGAGAGCCTCTATGCTACACACGATTACGCCATTCAATAAGTGTGGCCATATATATACAAGTCCAAGTTTTTTTATTTTTTCGATGTGTGATAGAACTAAATTATTTCCCTTCAACCGTTTTCAACTCCATTTTTGAGCATCAATTTCTCATTAATTCAAGCATCATTTTGGACAAGTAAATACATGATTTTGATGTTCTCCCGGAGGAGAACACGAATTAACTTTTGTTTTCATCAAATAAAAAATGGGTCCCACTCAAAATCATGCTCAAACATGGCACAATTTTCTAATTTTTTCCAACAAAAATTGCCATTTGATGATGCGATTTCTACTGATACGCTTGTCCAAGATGGTGACACGTGGGCTATTGGTGGCCTTTGGATTAGCAAACGATGAGAATCTTCAAGAACTCTATTCTCTCATTTGTGCAGAGTCAGTTTAATTCTCTCTCTCACTCTCTAGTTTGATATTTTTTGTGTCTATAATCTAATTCATATATTTCTTCTTTTAGTGTGTAATTTTTGTGTGAAACACTTTGTTCAAAGGAAAGAAGGGTTAATCTGTTTTTAGTGAACAATAATTTTGTACTTTGGGCCTCATTGTGATTCTGAGAGGCTTTCTTCAATCTGTGCGAGAATCTTGAAAATACTTGATGTAATGCTGGGTTAGTGCTAGTGGAATGTTAACTCTTTATGCTCAAAGGAGAGTACAATTATGTTACTCAATAAGTCAATTGCCAATTTAATTTAATTTCTAGCTCTAACACAAATTACACCTAAATAGATAATTCGCAACTAATTATACTAATATTATAAATAAGGGAGAATTTATTGAATTTAAATGTTTTAAAATGGTGGAAAACACGTAAATAAAAGGGCAACATATCAATTAAATTTTGTTATCACACATGACATGATTTCCTAACACTTCCGATTTAAATAATAATATGAGAGTTTGGTTTTGACTTTTGATGCATGTGCATGGCGGATGGATGTCTCATAATGTGCTCAAAGGATTAATTAGTTGGATGTACTACAATTCACGTATAATAGATTACCAAATTATATATATAAAAAATTATATTGCATGGAAATTCATGATCAATAAAATAGTTATTCTTTTGTATTTCTCAATTTAATTTTCCTTATTACAAAAAAAATGAGGATAGATATAAATTAGTGAAAGAAAAAAAAACCCCTTAAAATTATCACCACCAACACTTAGCATTCAACGGGTAGACATATCTATTTAAGTTTAGAATTAGAGATGGAGCGAGGTATGCTGAATCAAATCTCCTTAAAACAAATTCCGTCTCTACAAAAAAGGTTGCAACTGGATATATGGACGTCTATCTCCTAATATACAATGCTTCTTCCAAAATCGATATTGCACTATATCAACCTTGTTGGTCGAACCAAAGAATTGATTGTACTCTTCTTGAATGGAATGAAAAAAACACAAACTTTAAAAAGTTGCATGAAAACTAATTTGAATATAAATTTGCTTGAAAATTATGTAGACGAAATTATGGTGAGAGATGAGAATTAATAAATCAATAATTCAGAATTGCTTTGGTGTGAAAAATTTGAATTTAAGGGACCTATTTATAGGTTTTGAATTGTCTTTTTTAATGTGTGTGTGCCTATTCATGAATAGGTGCACAATTTGATCTAATTAATCTGGGGCTTTAGATCGCACAATTTCATATTTTTATGTGATATGATGATTCAGATTAGATATTGAATGAATATGTCAATTCATTATATCTATTCATTAATTATGAATGAATGTGTCCATTCATCATACTCATTTGTGCTTTTTATTGGAGATTTTTTTAATTCACCCAAAATTAATTGTAATTGTCCATATCATTAAATATATGTAATAATTCAACCAGATAAAATCCAATTAATTCCATCAATGTCCCGCATGAATGGAAGAAGTCGACTCAAATCAAAGAAGACAAAGAAGAGTACTACTAGGAAGATAAATCATCAAGATAAGTAGCTTTCGCTTTGAACATTTTTAGTAAGAATCTATCGAACTTACTTGACTAATCATTGAACACAACATTTTGAACTATTAGCAGTTTATTGCAAGATCAGACAATAGACCAAACACATTTCTCCCAAATCAAACTTGATTATCTATTGTGTTCATTATTTTGGCCATGAACTTCTTGGGTTTTGCGAGTGCTTTAGAGAACCTGTCTAAGTAAAATTCTCAAAGATCTAGCCACGTTCGCACTTAAATAGGTGATGTTCTATAAAGAGTACCCTACATTACTCTACTTATATTATTACAAGATATAGTTATCGTTAAAAGAAAATCTTATCCTCAACATTTTTTGTAGGCAACACATGTTTGCATTATAGAAATAAGGAGAAGTAAAGCTCTTTAGTGTTCTCATCGAGTCATTCATAACTAGTTTTTCTATTGAACCTAGTCCGTGTGATCTCTAATTAGGTTTCCATTCAGATGACCCATTAGATTTAGTCTTTAAACCCATTTTCTTTGATGCACAGTTTATATGCTATCTAGATAACTCTATAGTAAATGGATCCGCTAGGTTTTCTTTTGATTTAACCAAATCAAGATATTGTTCCATTTGAGAACAATCGTCGAACGGTATTATGTCTACGACGTGTATGTCTTGACTTACCCTTATATACAAAATTTTCAGCATTGGCTATCATTGCTTGGTTATCGCAATGAATACATATAGTCGGCACAAGATTTGGTCATATAGGAATATCTTCTACGAAATGCCTTAATCCTTTCTCTTCTTCTTCTTCTTTATCTAAAGCAATAAACTTAGATTTCATAGTAGATAGAGCTATACACATTTTCTTAGAAGATTTTAATGAAATAGCGCTACTACTGAGAATATATACATAGCTAGGGCTTGGAAAATTAACCGCCAAATCGCCAAACCGACCTGACCGGACTCAATTTTTTCCAAATTCGGGTCAATTTTCAGGTTGTTTTACCCAACCCAAAACTAACTCAATTTTTTTAAAAATATGATTTAAATGGACCCAAAATCGAAAACCCGAACCGACCAAAATTGGTTCGGGTCGGTTTCATGCCCGAAATTGTCCATTCGAGTTGGTTTGGGTTTGGGTTGAAAACCGACCCGACCCACCCCACGCCCATCCCAATACATAGCCACTGATTGACTTTGACTTATCCATATCTAATATTCAGTTCGCATTACTGTATCCTTCAATTACTAGAAGATATTTTCCATAATGTAATGAATACTCCCTAATCAGTTTCAAGTATCCCAAAACTCTAAGTAATGCATCCCAATGTTCTTGTATATCGACTTAGCCTACTTACGTGTAAGCTATATTTGGTCTAATATAATTTATCAAGTACATTAGGATTCCAATAATTTGAAAATATTCTAACTGTTGTTTACCATTTCTAGTATTCTTGTGAAGAACTACTTGAGGAAGAAATGAATTACTAGTCTATTTAATATAACGAGTCTTAAATCTTATGATTACTTTATCGACATAATGGTTTTGAGACAAGAATATTTTAACAGGTGTTCTGGATATCTTCATTCCTAAAATAATGTATGCTTCGCCCATATATTTGATAACAAAATTACTGGTAAGGATTTTCTTTTGACTTATTGATGACTTCTATATTAGTCCCTAATATGAGCATGTCATCTACATATAGACAAACAAATACGTATGCTTCTCCAAATTTCTTTGAGTATACACATTTATCACATTTACTTATGACGAATCCATTCCTAATCCTGATGTTATTAAACTTTTTGTGCTAATGTGTAGGGGCTTGCTTCAATTCGTATAAGGATTTGACAAGTTTACAAACTTTGTTTTCTAGTCCGTTTACTATGAAGCCTACTGTTTGTTCCATATAAACTTTATGGTTTAATTCACCATTCAAAAATACAGTCTTAACATCTATCTGATGTATCAACATGTTATACAATGATGATATTATAATTAAAACCCGGATAGAAGTAATTCTTATTACTGGAGAATATGTGTAAAAAAAGTCAACTCCTTCTTTCTAACGATATCTTTTGACAACAGGTCGAGTCTTGTATTTGTCTATTGAACCATCAAGTTTTAACTTTCTTTTAAAAATCTATTTGCATCATATTGGTTTTATCTCCTTTGGGAAGATTAACCAATTGCCAAGTTTTATTATCTATAATGGATTCAATTTCGCTCTTTATAGCTTCCTTCCAAAATGAAGATTCTAAGCTAGTTAGTTACTTTAAATGTTTGATGATCGTTCTCAATCATAAAAGATATAAAGGCTGGATCAAAGGATTTAACGACCTTTTCTCTTTTACTCCTTCTTGGTTTAGATTCTTTATTTCTTTCAAAAGCATTGTCACGTGTTCTTTTTTGAGTATTTTCAGGAATATCTCTTTTATTAGAAAATATATTTTCAAAGAATACGACATCTCTAGATTTAATAATAGTATTGACATGAGTGTCACTTACGTCAAATATATGCACAAGAAATCTGTAAGTGCAACTATTAATTGCATATCCTACAAAAATACAATCAACAGTTTTAGCACCTAACTTAATCATTTTAAAAGGTGGAATAGCCACTTTGCTAGACACTCTCACACTTTTAAGTATTTGTAGGAGGACATTCTTCATTTCCACAGTTCATAAGGTATTGAACCAGTTTTCTTGTGGAGAACTCTATTCAGAATAAAGTTAGCTGTTAGAACCGCTTCTCTCCACAAGTTTTGTGGTAACCCATAACTATTAAGCATATCATTTTTTTGTTGCCACTGCTAGAAGTTCGAGCCATTGAATTTCTCCAGTTTCTCATTTTGCAAGGTCAGTGGCATGACAAATTGATTGGACCCAGAATTATGTCCAATCGTTCCACTAGTATGCTTAGTACTAGTCATTTTCTTTAAAACCACAATATAAAAAATACAATAAAAAAGTAACATGAATAAATTACGTAGCAAAAACAAAAGAAAAGTAGAGATTTGTCTTAAGATTGTTTTCGTATATCAACTAGAACAATATAAAATGGAGTAGAAGTTGAGATGGAGTGAGGTATGCCGAATCAAATCTTTTTAAGACATAATTCGTCCCTTGTCAAAAAAGGTGCCAACATGATATATGGACGTATGTCTCAAAATATACAACGTTCATTCTAAAATCGGTATTACACTATACCAACTGATAAGTGCATTTTGTGAACTTATTTGAGCTTTAAAACTAAGCTTTTGTCCCATTATTTTATTGATTTTTACTTAATTTAGTCTACTTTATTTTGTTTTCAATTTTGGACCTGTTTATAATCAATTGTAAAAGAAAGAACGAAAAGAGCAACAATTTGGCGAATGTCTAGAAAGCCTGGGAGCTCAATTGTACTCAATTGGAACTTGAAGAATCATTTTGGAGGCTATTGAAAGATTTGAGGACTAAAATGACCAAAATCAAAAGATGGAGGATTAAAAGACATAGAATGAATCCGGGCGATCGCCCGGATTTGTACTCGGTGATCACCCAACCATGAAATCTATAAGCATAACCCAAACCATGAAATCTATAAGCAGAACCTAAATATTTTGCTTGGACGATCACCCAGTGCAATTTTCCTCTAGCGGGATTTTTTGTCTTTTTGAGTTCGACTCCAATTATGAAATCTTTTGGGCCACGATTTTTAAGATTTTTTGGGATCTTTTGGGACACTATTAGGATACTATATATATGAGTTATTAACCCAAAATTTAGGTAGTCAATTATTTGGAGATTTCAAGAGGAGAAACAAGAAACGAAGATTGAACGAATATAAAGATCAATTCTTTCGAGTTTTCTTCTTATTTGGGTGATGGATTCTATATTTTCTTTTTGTTTTCTTCCATTTAGTATGCTATGCTAGATTTATTTTGATTTAGGATCATGATGAAACTTGTATCATGAATATTTAATTCTTTAAACTTGATCTTTGATATTCAAACTCATTTTTAATTTTGAACAATTGATATTGATTTATTTTCATCTACAATTATATGTGCAATGATTGTATAATTTTTGTGGTTTGTATTACCATCGAGAGATTGATTCATCTCAACTTTGCATAAATTTTAGTTAACTTAGGTCTTGCATTGATTAGCTAGTAAGTAATTTGATAATTGCATCCTAAACAAAAATTCATTAAAAATTCTATAGTTTCGGTTAAGGCTAAGTTAATTCGAAATTAGATTAACACAATCTCTGTGGGTACGATACTTGGACTTTAAAATCTACTTTATTACTTTTGCGATCAATACACTTGTAAAATAAATATTGCTAACAAGTTTTTGGTGCCATTGTTGGAGATTGTGTTTTAATTTTTTTTCAGTTATATTAGCACTAATTCAACTTTATTTATTAATTTATTTAATTTTGGCCCTGAATGTCTTGGGTTTTGCGAGTGCTTTAGAGAATCTGTCTAAGTAAAATTCTCAAAGATCCAGCCACGTTCGCACTTAAATAGGTGATGTTTTATAAAGAGTACCCTGTTTTACTCCACTTATATTATTACAAGATGTAGTCATCGTTAAAAGCAAATCTTATCCTCAACAATTTTTGTAGGCAACACATGTTTGCATTATAGAAATAAGGAGAAGTAAAACTCTTTAGTGTTCTCACCAAGTCACTCATAACTAGTTTTTTTTTATTGAACCTAGTCCGTGTGATCTCTAATTAGGTTTCCATTCAGATGACCCATTAGATTTAGGCTTTAAACCCATTTTCTTTGATGCACAGTTTATATGCTATCTAGATAACCCTTTAGTAAATAGATCCGCTAGGTTTTATTTTGATTTAACCAAATCAATTGATATTGTTCCATTTGAGAGTAATCGTCGAACGGTATTATGTCTATGACGTATATGTCTTGACTTACCCTTATATACAAAAATTTCAGCATTGGCTATCGTTACTTGGTTATCGCAATGAATACATATAGTCGGCACAAGATTTGGCCATATAGGAATATCTTCTACGAAATGTCTTAATCCTTTCTCTTCTTCTTCTTCTTCTTTATCTAAAGCATTAAACTTAGATTTCATAGTAGATAGAGCTATACATGTTTTCTTAGAAGATTTTCATGATATAGCGCTACTACCGAGAATAAATACATAGCTAGGGCTTGGAAAATTAACCGCCAAATCGCCAAACCGACCTGACCGGACTCAATTTTTTCTAAATTCGGGTCGGTTTTTGGGTTGTTTTACCCAACCCGAAACTGATTTGATTTTTATAATTTTTTAAAAATATGATTTAATTGGGCCCGAAACCGAAAATCCAAACCAACCAAAATCGGTTCGGGTAGGTTTCATGCCCAAAATTGTCCATTCGAGTCGGTTTGGGTTTGGGTTGAAAACCGACCCGACCCACGCCCATCCCTATACATTGCCACTGGTTGACTTTGACTTATCCGAATGGCATCAGTGTATCCTTCAATTACTAGAGGATATTTTCCATAATGTAATGAATACTCCCTGATCAGTTTCAAGTATCCCAAAACTCTAAGTAATGCATCCCATTGTTCTTGTATATCGACTGAGCTTACTTACCAGTGAAGCTATATCTGGTCTAATACAATTCATCGAGTACATTAGGATTCCAATAATTTGAAAATATTCTAATTGTTGTTTACTATTTCTAGTATTCTTGTGAAGAACTACTTGAGGAAGAAATAAATTTATAGTCTATTTAATATTACAAGTCTTAAATCTTATGATTACTTTATCGACATAATGGTTTTGAGACAAGAATATTTCAACAGGTGTTCTGGATATCTTCATTCCCAAAATAATGTATGCTTCGTCCATATATTTCATATCAAAATTACTGGTAAGCATTTTCTTTTGTCTTATTGATGACCTTAATATGAGCATGTCATCTATATATAGACAAACAAATACGTACGCTTCTCCAAATTTCTTTGAGTATACACATTTATCACATTTACTTATGACGAATCCATTCCTAATCGTGACGCTATCAAACTTTTTGTGCTAATGTGTAGGGGATTGCTTCAATCTGTATAAGGATTTAACAAGTTTACAAACTTTGTTTTCTAGTCCGTTTACTATGAAGCCTACTGTTTGTTTCATATAAACTTTATGGTTTAATTCACCATTCAAAAATACAGTCTTAACATCTATCTAATGTATCAACAAGTTATACAAGGATGATATTACAATTAAAACCCGAATAGAAATAATTCTTATTACTGGAGAATATGTGTAAAAAAAGTCAACTCCTTTTTTCTGACGATATCTTTTGACAACAAGTCGAGCCTTGTATTTATCTATTGAACCATCAAGCTTTAACTTTCTTTTAAAAATCTATTTGCATCATATTGGTTTTATCTCCTTTGGGAAGATTAACCAATTGCCAAGTTTTATTATTCATAATGGATTCAATTTCGTTCTTTATAGCTTCCATCCAGAATGAAGATTCTAAGCTAGTTAGTCACTTTAAATGTTTGATGATCGTTCTCCATCATAAAAGGTATAAAGGCTGGATCAAAGGATTTAACAACCTTTTCTCTTTTACTCCTTCTTGGTTTAGATTCTTTATTTTTTTTAAAAGCATTGTCACGTGTTCTTTTTTGTGAATTTTCAGGAATATCTCTTTTATTAGAAAATATATTTTCAAAGAATTCGACATCTCTAGATTCAATAATAGTATTGACATGAGTGTCACTTACGTCAAATTTATGCACAAGAAATCTGTAAGTGCTACTATTAATTGCATATCCTACAAAAATACAATCAACAGTTTTAGCACCTAACTTAATCCTTTTAGAAGGTGGAATAACCACTTTGCTAGACACTCTCACACTTTTAAGTATTTGTAGGAGGACATTCTTCCTTTTCGCACTTCATAAGGTATTGAACCAGTTTTCTTGTAGAGAACTCTATTCAGAATAAAGTTAGCTGTTAGAACCGCTTCTCTCCACAAGTTTTGTGGTAACCTAGAACTAATAAGCATATCATTTATTTGTTGCCACTGCTAGAAGTTCGAGCCATTGAATTTCTCCAATTTTCCATTTTGCAAGGTCAGTGGCATGACAAATTGATTGGACCCAGAATTATGTCCAATTGTTCCACTAGTATGCTTAGTACTAGTCATTTTCTTTAAAACCACAATATAGAAAATACAATAAAAAAAATAACTTAAATAAATTACGTAGCAAAAACAAAAGAAAAGTAGAGATTTGTCTTAAGATTGTTTTCGTATATCAACTAGAACAATATAAAATGGAGTAGAAGAAGAGATGGAGCGAGGTATGCCGAATCAAATCTTTTTACGACATAATTCGTCCCTTGCAAAAAAGGTGCCAACATGATATATGGACGTATGTCTCAAAATATACAACGTTCATTCTAAAATCAGTATTGCACTATACCAACTGATAAGTGCATTTTGTGAACTTATTTGAGCTTTAAAACTAAGCTTGTGTCTCGTTATTTTATTGATTTTTACTTAATTTAGTATACTTTATTTTGTTTTCAGTTTTGGACCTGTTTATAATCAATTGTAAAAGAAAGGACGGAAAGAGCAACAATTTGGCGAATGTCTAGAAAGTATGGGAGCTCAATTGCACTCAATTGGAACTTGAAGAATCATTTTGGAGGCTATTGAAAGATTTGAGGACTAAAATGACCAAAATCAAAAGATGGAGGATTAAAAGACATAGAATGAAGCCTGGGCGATCGCTTGGATTTGTACTCATGATATCTATAAGCAGAACCCAAACCATGAAATCTAAAAGCAGAACCTAAATATTTTGCCTGGACGATTACCTAATGCAATTTTCCACTAGCGGGATTTTTTGCCTTTTTGAGTTCGACTCCAATTAGGAAATCTTTTGGGCCATGATTTTGAGGATTTTTTTGGGATCTTTTGGAACACTATTAGGAGACTATATATATGAGTTATTAACCCAAAATTTAGGTAGTCAATTATTTGGAGATTTCAAGAGGAAAAACAAGAAACGAAGATTGAACGAATATCAAAATCAATTCTTTCGAGTTTTCTTCTTATCCGGGTGATGGATTCTATATTTTCTTTTTGTTTTCTTCCACTTAGTATGCTATGCTAGATTTATTTTGATTTAGGATCATGATGAAACTTGTATCATGAACCTTTAATTCTTTGAACTTGATCTTTGATATTCAAACTCATTTTTAATTTTGAACAATTGATATTGATTTATTTTCATCTACAATTATATGTGCAATGATTGTATAATTTTTGTAGTTTGTGTTACCATCGAGATATTGATTCATCTAAAAAAAATTAGTTAACTTAGGTCTTGCATTGATTAGCTAGTAAGTAATTTGATAATTGCATCCTAAACAAAAATTCATTAAATTCTATAGTTTCGGTTAAGGTAAGTTAATTCAAAATTAGATTAACACAATCTTTGTGGGTACGATACTTGGACTCTAAAATCTACTTTATTACTTGTGCGATCCGTACACTTATAAAATAAATATTACTAACAAGTTTTTGGTACCGTTGTCGGGGATTGTGTTTTAATTCTTTTTTCAGTTATATTATCACTAATTCAACTTTATTTATTAATTTTCAGTTTATTTCAGTGTTTGAATTTTACTTTTCAGGCCTTTGCATGCGAAGTGTGTGACACGAGTCTCTAATAGCCACTGATCTAGAAATCTAACGCACTTTCCATCGTAGGCAAAGAGAAGCAAGAAAAGTACACCAAAAGACAAAAAACAGCAATACACCATTAAAAAACAAAGAGATTGCTCTGGCAGGACAAGAGAATAGAGAGATAGCCATTAATGAAGAAAATATGATAATGAGAGATTTTATGACTCTGCAGATCATCCAGAGCCAATTTAGCATTGTCTACCTACCTTTTGGGCAGTTGAACTTCCAGTAAAGACCAATGTTATTCATCTCTTTTAGAATGGACTGGTGGCAGGGCCGACGAGAATCCACATACACATGTTTTTCGATTCTTGGAAATGTGCCATCATTTCAAATATCAAAGGATCTTAGATGATGCTATCCGACTACGTTTGTTTCCACATACACTCTGTGACAAAGCTCTTGAGTGGTTAGACTCACAACCGATTGCCAGCATCACCACTTGGAATGACTTAGCCAAAATATTCAGCACAAAATTCTTTCCACTAGTCAAGATTGCAAAGTTGAAGAATGAAATATCTATATTTCAGCTTTCAGAATCTGAATCTTTTGATGAAGTATGAAACATATTCGAAAATATGCTAAGGAGGTGCCCTCATTATGGCATTAGTAAAAGGTTTCAAGTTTAGTATTTTTATGCAGGACTTCTTCTCTCTTTTAAAAGTTATAGTAGATTCTTCATCCAACAAAACCATTGCTGAAGCCTTAGAGTTGTTTGAGAGAATGTCTACCACTATTGCCATGTGGGCATCAGACTGGGCTATATATAAGAGAATTGCAGAGGTACATGAAATAAACACTTTCACTGCATTATTTGCAAAAATAGACTTATTGGCACACAAAGTGAAGAGCATGTTGTATATAGTCAATGTGATGTAGACGAATAAATTAACTTGTGAAGAGTGTGGAACTAATCACAGCACATCAGAATGTCTTATTCTATCACAACAACCCGAGCAAGTCGAGTATGTTCAAGGTGGTCAATGCTAGCAAAATAATTTGTTCTTTAACACATTTAATTTAAGTTGACGTAATCATCCAAATTTCTATAGGAGAGATAATCAGAGTAACAACAAACCACATGGTTCTCAGTTTCAACAGTTAGAAAAGAAAAGAGAGTCTCATTGGAAGATATGTTTGGTAAGTTCGTAGAGAAAACTGAACAATACATGGAAGCAAATAATCAGTTCACGAGGAGGATAGAAAAGAGAGTCATTTTATGCACTTATTTAGCTTTAAAACTAAGCTTTTGTCCTATTATTTTATTAATTTTTTACTTAATTTAGTCTACTTTCTTTTATTTTCAATTTTGAACCCATTTATAATCAATTGTAGAAGAAAGGACGGAAAGAGCAACAATTTGGCAAATGTCTAAAAAGTTTGGAAACTCAATTGTACTCAATTGAAACTTGAAGGACTATTTTAGAGGCTATTGAAAGATTTGAGAACTAAAATGACCAAAACCCAAAGTTGGAAGATTAAAAGACATAGAATGAAAAATTTTGCTTGGGCGATCGCACCCAACCATCAAATCTAAAAGCTTCATGACCAATTATGAATGAATATGTCCATTCATTATACCCATTCACCAATTACGTGATTTTTATTAGAGGCTTTTTCAATTCACCCAAAATTAATTGTAATAGCCCACATCATTAAATATAGGGATAATTAGCTCATATACATTCTTTTTAATAAAAAGTTGAAATATACCTTTTTTTTTAAATTTTTTTATTTTTACCCACGCGTAAAAAATACTTATGAAAAATACCTCTCTTCTTTATTATATAAACTCTTTTAAAAATATTTATTTATTGCATAGTAATCCATGTACTTTATATAATATTCACTCTAGTCACTATATTTCAATTAAGTCCTTCAAAAATTGCATCTTAAGTCATTAATCTTTTACATCTTTACACTTTGTTCCTCAAATTTTTAATTATCTTTCAGTTAAGTCCTAAAAAATTTGCATCTTAGGTCCTTCAACTTTTACATCTTTACACTTTGGTCCCCAATTTTTCAATTATCTTTCAGTTACGTCCTCCAAAAATTGTATCTTAGGTCCTTCAACTTTTTACATCCTTACACTTTCTTCTCCAAATTTTTAATTATCTTTCAATTAAGTCCTCTAAAAAATGCATCTTAGATGTGGTAACATATATTTTACCCATGTCAAATTGAATTTAATGAAATTAAGGAAGTAACATATGATAATAAATACAGTAACATATATGTTACCCGTGTAAAAATATTATTTTTAAAATAAAAATTGGTAATATTTGATTTTAGACCAAACTAAAGTATTTTTTAAAAAATATTTACAAGGAGATAAATCATAAAATAGCAATTGTATTGAAAATGAGGAAGTAACATAGGGTAACACATGTAATAACATATGTGTTGCCCGTGTTAAATTAATTTTAATGAAATTGAGAAAGTAATGTAAGATATAATTTGATTTTAGATCAAACTAATGTATTTTTTAAAAAACAATTACAATGAGATAAATCATAATATAACAATTGTATTGAAAATGAAGAAGTAATATATTGTAACACATGTGGTAACATATGTGTTACCCATTTCAAATTATTGATATTATAAATGAAAAAATTAAATATATTATTTTTATTTAACATAATTCGTAATTCAAAAAATTATAGAAGGATATAATTTGCTAAAAATTGATTTTAATGAAATTGAGTAAGTAACATATGTTAACAAATATGGTAACATATATGTTATCTGCGAAAAAGAATTGTTTTCAAAAATAAAAATTGAAAATATTTGATTGTTGACAAAATTAATGTATTTTTTAAATACATTTACAAAAATATAAATTATACAATAGTAATTATATAGAAAATGAAGAAGTAACATAAAGTAACACATGTGTTACCGTGTCAAATTGTTGATAATAAAAGTGAAAAAATTAAATATATTATTTTTATTTAATATAATTTGTAATTCAAAAATTGTAGAAGGATATAATTTGCTAAAAATTGATTTTAATGAAATTGAGAAAGTAACATAGGTTAACAAATATGGTAACATATATGTTACCCGCATAAAAATATTGTTTTCAAAAATGAAAATTAGAAATATTTGATTTTAGACGAAATTAATGTATTTTTTAAAAACATTTACAAGAATATAAATTATAAAATAGTAATTGTATAGAAATTGAGGAAGTAACATAGGGTAACACATGTGTTACCCGTGTCAAATTATTGATATTAAAAGTGAAAAAATTAAATATATTATTTTTATTTAATATAATTCGTAATTCAGAAAATTGTAGAAGGATACAATTTGTAAAAAATTTAACTTTAATGAAATTGAGTAAGTAACATATGTTAACAAATACAATAATATATATGTTACCCGCGTAAAAGTATTGTTTTCAAAAATAAAAATTGGAAATATTTGATTGTAGACGAAATTAATGTATTTTTTAAAAACATTTACAAGAAGATAAATTATAAAATAGCAATTGTAATGTAAATAAGAAAGTAACATAGGGTAACACATATGTTACTGTGTCAAATAGTTGTTTTTAAAAGTGAAAAAATTAAATATATTATTTTTATTTAATATAATTCGTAATTCAAAAAAATTGTAGAAGGATAAAATTTGCTAAAAATTGATTTTAATAAAATTGAGAAAGTAACATATGTTAACAAATATGGTAACATATATGTTACTCGCATAAAATTATTTTTTTTTAAAATTAAAATTAGAAATATTTGATTTTAGACAAAATTAATGTATTTTTTAAAAATATTTACAAGAAGATAAATTGTAAAATAGCAATTGTATTGAAAATGATGAAGTAACACAGGGTCACATGTGGTAACATATGTGTTACCTGTGAAATTGTTGATATTAAAAGTGAATAAATTAAATATATTATTTTTATTCAACATAATTCATAATTCATAAAATTATAGAAGGATATAATTTGCTAAAAATTGATTTTAATGAAATTGAGGAAGTAACATAGGTTAACAAATATGGTAACATATTGTTTTCAAAAATAAAAATTGGAAATATATATTTGATTGTAGATGAAATTAATGTATTTTTTAAATACATTTACATGAATATAAATCATAAAATAGCAACTGTATAGAAATTGAAGAGTAACACAGGGTAAACATGTGTTACCCGTGTCAAATTGTTGATATTAAAAGTGAATAAATTAAATATATTATTTTTATTTAAAATAATTCATAATTCAGAAAATTATAGAAAGATATAATTTGCTAAAAATTGATTTTAATGAAATTGAGTAAGTAACATAGGTTATCAACTATGGTAACATATATTTTACCCGCGTAAAAGTATTTTTTTCAAAAATAAAAATTGGAAATATTTGATTTTAGACAAAATTAATATATTTTTTAAAAACATTTACAAGAATGTAAATTATAAAATAGCAATTGTAAATGAGGAAGTAACACATAGTAACATATATGTTACTAGTATAAAAATGTTGTTTTTAAATGAAAAATTGAAAAATTGATTTTAAATGTTAAGAATGTATTTTTATAAAAATAGAAAAATGGTAAAATATTGATTTTAATGAAAAATGAGGAAGTAACATATAGTAACATATATGTTACCGTGTAAAAAAGTTGTTTTAAAACAAAAAAATTGAAATATTAATTTTTAAGAAAAATAACGTATTTTTTAAATAATTATAAAATATTGATTTTATTGCAAATGAGCAAGTAACACATAGTAACATATATATTACAAGTATAAACATATTTTTTTTAAAATGAAAATTTGAAATATTGATTTTAAATGAAAATAATGTATTTTTAAAAAATTTATAAAAATAGAGAAATGATAAAATATTGATTTTAATGAAAAATGCGGAAGTAACATGTAAAAACATATAAGTTACATGTGTAAAAATGTTGTTTTAAAATTTGAAAAAATTTGAAATATTAATTTTAAAGAAAAATAACGAATTTTTAAAATAATTATAAAATATTGATTTTATTGCAAATGAGCAAGTAACACATAGTAACATATATGTTACTAGTATAAAAATATTGTTTTAAATAAAAATTTGAAATATTGATTTCAAATGAAAATAATGTAATTTTAAAAAATTTATAAAAATAGAGAAACGGTAAAATATTGATTTTAATGAAATATAAAGAAGTAACATATATGTTACCTATGTAAAAATGTTGTTTTAAAATAAAAAAATTGAAATATTAATTTTAAAGGAATATAACGAATTTTTAAAATAATTATAAAATATTGATTTTATTGCAAATGAGCAAGTAACACATAGTAACATATATGTTACTAGTATAAAAATATTTTTTTAAAATAAAAAATTAAAATATTGATTTTAAATGAAAATAGTGTACTTTTAAAAAATTTATAAAAATAAAGAAATGGTAAAATATTGATTTTAATGAAATATGAGGAAGTAACATATATAGTAAGATATAGTAACATATATGGTACCCATTAAAAAAATATTGTTTTTCAATGAAAAATTAAAATATTAATTTTAAATAAAAATAATATATTTTTTAAAAAATAATAAAATGAGTAAATTATAAAATATTAATTTCAATGAATGATGAAATAACACATATGTTACTCGTGTAAAAATATTGTTTTTCAAATGAAAAAATGAAAATATTGATTTTATGAAAATACTGTATTTTTAAACAATTATCAAACAAAATAAATTGTAAATTATGATTATAATTTTTATTAGATTTAAAATAGTATAGAAATATGATAGTTGGTGGTGGTAACACGTGTTAATCTAATTTAAATTAATATAAAATATGTGTTACTATAATTTAAATTAAACTAATATATGTGTTACCATAATTTAAAATAGTATACAAATATTTATTTTGTTCGTTTATATGAAAATTCGAGTGTAAGGTCAAAGATTTAATTGAAAGTGCACTTATTTTGACCACTAAAATTGTACTTATTTTGGTTACTAAAATCAAAGATATGGAGGACCAAACTTTGAACATGTATAAAATTGAAGGACGTAAGATGCAATTTTTAGAGGATTTAACTGAAAGATAATTGAAAACTTGGGGACCAAAGTGTAAAGATGTAAAAAGTTGAAGGACCTAAGATGCAATTTTTGGAGGACTTAGCTGAAAGATAATTAAAAATTTGAGGACTAAAGTGTAAAGATGTAAAAGATTAAAGACCTAGGATGTAATATTTGGATGACTTAATTGAAATATAATTGTAAATATAAGGACTAAAGTGAATATTATAAAAAGTACATGGACTACCATAAAATAAATAAATGCCATATCATCATGCCACATTATAAAATATTGTTTTTAATAAAATGGGGTATTTTTTAAATCAAACCATGAAATTAGGTATTTTATGAAAAAAAAAAAAAAGAGGTATTTTTCAATTTTTTTACGAAAAGTAGAGGTTCTTGTCAAGTTTGCCCTTAAATATATTTAATGATTCAACCCGATAAAATATAATTAATTCCAACAACTACAAATTCCAAATATAAAAATTTAGAGGCAAAATGTTAAAAAAGGAAAAAGAGAATTAAAGAATGAAAACAAATTTGTTTTTCTTGGAATATTAATTTTTTATAATATCTTATTGGAGTGTAATTGGAACCACAAAATGGGAATCGCCTTGAAGCTTCTTTTGTTTGAATGTAAAACAAACAAGTGATTGTTAGATGCACATCGTACAATTTATCTGCTTATCTTAAAGTACCAAATGATGAATCCATCTGCACAACTTGTAAAAACTATCTTGGCCACTTGTGCTTTTGCTCAGATTCGGTCTACTACTTTTTGTGTATATTCAAACCAAATTAACCTTTTATTTTTTTGTTTTTGTGGTATTATATAATGCATGATTGTTCAAATAACTTAGCATGTTCAACACGTTAGACTTGATATAATGTTGATGTTAAATAAGGTTACATATATATCATTTGAATATTTTTTTGAACATATAAATGACTAAGATTAAAGAAAGAAAAAAAAAGTACCAATTTTTGTAGAGCCTCTGCCAAATTTAACATATACATATAAATTAAAATAATGGTAATAGTTGATAAATATTGTTCTCGATAAAAAAATTAATTTTCTAGTATCTCATCTCAATTAGAAGTTAAACTCTATCAATTAAGAAATATAGGGACAAAAGTTCATCTATAATTTGAATCTAAACAAGACTTTATCAGTGAAGTCTAATTAATAAGTCTATCAAATGAACTATATAGGTCACCATAATTTACATAATCAAATAACCTCTTCTGTCTAATTTTTTTTTTTTTTTTTTTTTTTTAAAGTCATTTTGACTGCTGTACATATATATTTGAAGAACTTCAAAGGGGGCATTTTGACTGCTGTATATATATATATTTGAAGAACTTCAAAGGGGGCAAATCTATGATGCCATTGCAATCAACATCTAACTAGAAAGGAGTATCATTTGCAGGAGAAGATATGATAAGAATTTGAGTTATCTGGAGGAGGATGTATCAAAGGGACCACCATTATTACAAGTCTCTATCAACTCATCATTACACTCTGGTCCAGCTTAGCCAAGATACTATATTATATCTCCTTTTACCAGTTCACAATGTCATTTTTTCAAAGAGAAAATAATGGAACAAAAAAGAGGAACCACGGGAAATACAAGATTTGAGTAACTACATGTGTCTTTTTTTTTTTTAATGGTTTCAATTTTTAGAAAAGATATAGATTAATATGTTATCGGAGCCATGTAAAACACATAAATTCAAGTCTTTTTGTCACCTGGTGTCAAATATTTGATAAAAAAAATTGAATTAGTTTGCACGTGAGGGGGATGATCTCCTCCCCATAGGTGTCCAGTGGGGAGGAGATCATCCCCCCTGCACGTGATGTCAAGTACTGAAGACAATATTTAAATAAATGAATGTAAAGGGCAAATTTATAATAAAGAAGACATAATTTGCTGAGTTTTAGTGGAGTATAGTTGAAACAAAACAAGAACTCACACGACTTTGGTCTAAATTGAGATTCTTAAGCCATACTCAATGGAGAGGAAGTTCCTAGTATCAAAGACTAAACAACATTATCCAAAATAATTAATGATAATAACCATTTTCCTCCTTCTTAGAGTGCGTTGGTGATATTGGTGGAAACCTGCAAAAAGTGGTAGGGCTTATGTTCCCTGTGCCCACTCCGGTGTAATAATCAGTAAATGATTAAGGAGGTATATAAAAAGGGAACTGTGCAGAGTAGCAGTGTTAAATGAGAATTATCCCTCTTACATGAAGGATTAACCTCTATTTATAGAGATCAACATGAGGAACACATGTCATCGTCTTTAATGACGGGTGCCTTTCCACCTCCTTCATTATTCGGAGTTAATGGAAGTCTTTAGGGCTTCTCAACTGATGGTAGTAACCGTCACTTTGTGGATTGTGGGTCTGAGTGATTCAACGAGGTTGGACTATCGCTATCCACATCCAAGAGGCGAGCTAATGAGACCATTGGAGCGAGCGACCTGATGAGACGGACGAATCATTGAGTCGGGCGTGCTAAGACGTGCCACCATTGACCGACAAAATATAGCAACTGTTGTCGTTTCTATCATCATAAGCCCAACTTTTCATAGACTATCGTAAATGGAAAGTAAAAATAATCTTCTGCTCCTGCTCATTTCTTACTTTTTTGATTTTCTTGATGACCTCGAAGAGGCCTTGCCAATTTGTCTCTAGTTTGGATGGTGGATGCCCAGCGGCTGCACTGCTCCTTAACACCAGATCACGGGGTTGGAAAGTCCTGGCTTCACCTGACAATTGAAATATTTGGCTACCTTGCTCTTGTAAGCCATTGACTTGATACATCTCTTTCTCTAACCTTCTCAAATAGGTCAATTTCTGATCTTCTAGAGTCATCACTTGTCTATTCAACTTGCATTCTCATAGTCGAGTTGACAACTTCGGCATGTATCACTGTTTCTATTCCAAAAGACAACTTGAATGGTATCTCGTCCACTGGCCCCCTAGGAGTAGTGTGATATGCCCATAGTACATTGGGTAGTTTATCTGCCCAAGATCCTTTTTGCATGCTTTTTAACAAGCCCCTAGACCTTGATTCTGGGTTGAAGGCGAGTCTAAATAAGCTTTTACGCTTGATGCCACAAGGGGGCACATGTGCGAGGTGCTATTCAATGAGAACTTACGACTAGTTTGCATTGGATCACCTGAGGATATGCTTTTTTTATGCCCTTATTTTCTTTTGACTATTTTTTTTACATATGTTTGTTGCTTTCTCATTTAACCCTTATCCTTCAGTTCATATCAATTACTTCTTGTTATGTACTGATGGTTTCTATGGAAGAAAAAGTGTTGTGCGACTTGGGAAAGTTCTAGAAGCGTGCGGCTGAGAAAGATAAGGACCAAAAAAGCTGTAGAGGCGGAGCAATCTCTGCTAGACAAGGTAATGACTACGTCCAAGTAAAAGAATGGTGAGATCGACCAGCTTCATAAAGAAATCAACCAACTCTGTAGAGGCTTGGAGATTGCAAGCGATGAGGTAATAACGAGGTAAAAGGCATCCACCGAGTATCAGAGTTGTCTGCACATGTATGGTGCATAATCCTTGAAGGCTGCTATCAACATGACTAAGGAGTGGCTAGTTGACGAGCATTCAGAAATAAGCTCGAATGAATTTGACCATTAGACTTTAGAAGCTACCGAAATGCATACTTTCTCGCATTGTAAGAGGCGGGTTGACCGACCATGTAAATTTGGTTTGTTGCCCTGTGGCTCGCTTGATGATTAGATAGATATTTTTTTATCTTTTGTTTTTGATTCTCATGACGGTTGTCCTGTTTGATCATGAAAACTATATGTAACTAAGACTTAGTTTATTTTATTTCGAGCATTGTTGAGTACTGCACAGACTTCTGTTTTATACGTTCAATGTAGAACTTTTGTCATTACTCTAGTAACTCTTTGCCTTTGCAAGCGTTGGTTGTTGTAATGTTTCCATTTTGCTTTATCATTGATTTCGTCTCAACTCAACAACTGTTGGCTGTTTAATGCTTGATAGTGGTATAGCCCTTGACCAATATTGTGAAGGTGAAGTAGTTCGTAAAAATAAGTACGAGTAAAGCGAGTGAGCGTGTGGGTTTTCCCACGTTGTAGGTATAACGGGTGTGCATCCATCTCTCGCCATAGAGTTTCCACGACACCTACCCGTCCATCGGTGTGGGGTTCTCCACGCTACGGTAGGGCAAGTGTGCACCCCATCCCTCGACATGGGATTTTCCACGCGTGCTCCCTCCATTTGGTTTGGAGATGGATGCCACTGTCATTTTGTATATTCGCTCAATTGGAAGTTTGTTCGGGTAGACTTGTCATTTAATTTTTAAGCTAAAGCTCATATCTTAGTTTGTTTAACTAAGGCTCATCACCTTGTTTTTAAATTAAGGCATGTTGCCTTGTTTGACTGTTGTAGTAGTTGATGAGAATGTTTGTGTCACTTGGCTCACCATTAATAAAGACTGTAGTGAAAATAAAAGGTTGCTGTAGGTTGGGTTTAGTAGGTATACCAGGACTTCCCAGCTAGGCCGATCCTTCTTTAGCACACTCATCATTTATTTGCCTTAGCATTTCATTATAATGGTTCATTTTCTGCTTGCCTTTGTCATCTCTGGGCTTGGGCTCGTCCAGAGAATTCCTTTTGTTAGATTCAGGTTCTTTTCGATCCTTCATGCCTTTGGTAATGAAAAATACTTCCTCAGCATTCACATACTTATTTGATCTCTTTAGTAACTCATGCATTATATCCGGTGGGTTCTTGGAGTGTGACATCTTGAAAAGGTGACTGCGAATTCCATTCATCATGGCAGTGAATACAACAGACATTTGTAGATCCTTGATCTTCAAAGTGGCCCTAGGCAATGAAATCTTCAAGAGCTTCCTTGTCCTAGGTCGTAATGTGATTCGATAGAATGGAAAAGTATGCAGCAAACTGCTTAGAAAAGTCATCAAACGTGCAGATTGATTTTGGAGGAAGGGTTGCCATCCTGTCCTTTGCCTCCCACCTAAGTGTTAGCGGGAAGGCCATACACATAATAGCATCGGAAGTGGCTCGTAACCTCATCAAATCAACAAACGCCATGAGGTGATCATGTGGTCGAGATGACTCATCATACTTATCCATCTTGGGGTCGTTCAAAATCGAGTGGCAAGGAATGAGCATTGCTTCAGGGTAAAAGGATATTCTTCCAACACCAAAGATTGTTGCTGCCACTTCTTATATATAGGTTCAACTATTTTGTGACCTATCATGTCTTCTAACCTCTACTCAAGGCCTAACATTGGTAGTGTACCTAGTGTAGGTGGAGCTGCCCGACGGTTGTCCCAAGAGTGAAAAGTTCGGGTCGACGCGTCAATGAATGAATGTAGGGTGCAAATGATGGTGCTAAAGAACCTGGGCAGCAGTGGAGCCATTGTTGGCGGTGGTTCTATTTGTGGAAGGTTAGGAGCCTGGGTGGAGCACCTAGTGGTGATTGTCCGGTCATTGGAAGACTAGGAGCCTGGGGTGGATAACCTAGTGATGATGGTTCCATCGGTAGAATACTAGGAGCCTGGGACGAAGCACCTAGTGATGATGGTCCCACATGTGGGAGATTGAGAGCATGGGGTAGCTTAGAGGCAACAGTGTTTCGATCTCGGAATTGAGCTACCAAAGCCGCCACCTGAGCCTACAGTGGTGTAAGTTGAGTGGTCGGGGCAAACTCTTATTGCGGGTGGTGAGTGGCGGCATGACTTATTGTCAACATCTCCGACGGGCCCGGGAGTGGTAATATTCTTTGCTCTTCTAATTCGAGCCATGGCTTTTTGTGTTCTAGACGGCGCCAATGATAATAATCGTTTTCTCATTCTCTAAGTGCGACGTTGATATTGGTGGAGACTCGCAAAAGTGGCGCGAGCTTACGTCCTCGTGCCCACTTTGGTGTGATAATTAGTAAATGATGAAGAATGTATATAAAAAGGGAACTATACTGAGTAGTAGTGTTAAATGAGAATTCTTCTCCTTACGAAGGATTTACCTATATTTTATAGAGATTAAAATGAAGGACACGTGTCATCGTCTTTAATGATGGGTGCCTTTCCACCACCCCTATTATTCAGAGTTAATGGAGGACGTCACAACTTCTCAACCGATGGTAGTAATCGTCACTTTGTGGATTGTGGGTCTGGGTGATTCAACGACGGTTGGTCTACCATTATCCGGATCCAAGAGGTGAGTTATGAGACCATCGGAGCGTAGCCGAGCCGATGAGGCGCGCGCGCTAGGATGCACTACTATTGACTGACAAAATATAACAACGGTTGTCATTTCTATCATCACTAAAAGAGTTTGTAATTAAAACTTTGTGGATTCTCAAACATACTATTGAAATTTTGATACAACCGAGAAACTTGTAAAACAACAAAAGGAAAGCATCAAGTCATAAAGTTGTTTCAAATAGAAAACTTAAGAAGAAAAATATGGTGGTTATATTAACATCATAATTTCTTTTTGTTGCACCAATTTTAATTGCATTAATGGTTCTAATCTTTATTTATTGTCATTACATATATCATAATTTTTTTTTTCATATTCTTATCATCAACTTTCCTTTAATTATTAGTCAAAAAGTCATTGGGGTGGTTTGGGGGGGCACAAAAGACTTATTTGCCTTTTCATATTTTTAAAAGCATATATATATATATATATATATATATATATATATATAAATAAAAGTGTGATACAATAATTGCCCCTTATTCTAAAGCACGTTAGCAAAGTATTTAGATAGAACCATCATCAAGGACTAGATGTGCTAATTAATGGAAGACTGATGGTAAAAATACGACAAAAAGGTGCATACATAAGTGCAACAATAATTAAATACTGAGACTTTTAATGCGATTAAGAAGTAGTGCAAAATATTGTAATATCAATATAACAACCTAGGAAAAAAAAAACTAAAACCCTTTCAAAGATAACATTAAGTGCAAGAATGAAATATTCAAAATAAAACAAAAGGGATAAAGAGAACAAGGTTTGGCCAATGATCGAATTGTCTCACCTTTGGGTGGTTCGATCTAGCCTCCAATGTGTGAACCATGTTGGTGCCTACAATGAAGTTGTTGAGCCCATGAGATAACAGAGGAAATCCTTGTACTTTATATTCTGTTGTAATTTAATTTATTTAAATGGTTCTTTATTGTAATTTGTATAGATTAATTTTTGCTGTATTCTAGGGGTTAGTTGTGCTTGTACTGTATAAATATTCAAATACATCAATGAAGAAATATGCCCAATTTTCCACAGCTACAAATCTTTTATGGTATTAGAGCAATTTTAATTGCAATCCCTCTTCTCAACAATTATCTTGTCTTCTCTTCTCTACACTAACCTGTCACCAAGATGACCAACAATACCAATCCCATTTCTTCAAAAAACAATTCAATCCATGCTCCAAATTCTTAAATTCACAATACCAATGAACCAAACAATATATTGATTACAATCAACCTTTTAGCCCAAGAACTACACAAACTCACCTCCAACAAGTATGTCTCATGGAAGCTCATGTTTAATACTCTTTTTGTAGGATACAACCTCACTGGTTATGTTGATGGAACAAAACCATGTCCAGCAGCCATCATTTCTCAAAATGATACAACCATATTGAATCGTGCTTATACTATATGGGTTAGATAAGACGAAATGATCCTCAATGCCTAGTAGGCCCTCTTCTCCTCCCTCCCTCCCTCCCTCCCTCCACTCCACAAAGACACAATCATTTTATTTATTGCTCGAGACAAAACCTCACAAGAGGTCTGCATAATCTTAGCCAACACTTATACCATGCCATCTCGGAGAAGTATTAAGCAAGCGAAGAGCCATCTTAAAAATTTAACCAAAGGATCTTAGAATGTCACCGAGTTTCTTCAATCTGTAAAAGCTCGTGCTGATGAACTGGCCATTTTTGGAGCACCGATTGAATCTGATGATGAAGACCTGTCTACAAAAATTCTTGATAGTCTAGGTGATGATTACAAAGAGCTGGTGCGTGCTGTTCAAGATCGAGACATTCCAATTTTGTTTGACGAGCTTCATGAAAAGCTATTAAACTTTGAAGCTTTCATCCAAGATACAATGTCTCATCCATCTTATTTTCTAGTCTCTACTAATCCAGCAAGTTGAAACAATAATACTTCGCACATATTAGGCAATAATGGGTGGAAACCTCTGTCAAATTATGGTATCAACAACAAGGGTTGGTGCCCATCGCCAACCTTTGGTGCTTGCCCTCCCGCACCAAACACTGCTGCAACCAATCCTGGTGCTCGGCCTCTTCCAAGGCCCTACCTTGGCTATTTTCAAATTTGTAGCGTCATGGACACTACTAAATGTTGCCCCTCTTTTCACTAACCCCTAGTTGAACATTCCAATAACATTAACATAGCAGTAATACCATCTTCATTATGCCAACCAAGAGCTTATTTTGGTGCTGACACTTCCAACACTCTAGAATGGCTTCTTGATAGTGGTGATTCCCACCATGTCACTTCCGACTTGAGAAATCTGTCCCTTCACTCTCTGTACACAGGTTCCGATGACATTATGATTGGAGATGGCATGGGTCTTCCCATCACTCATACTGGTTTCACGTTTCTCAAAACTCATATTGTCCACTTTTCCTTAAATAATGTGTTATTTGTACCTAGTATAAAAAAAACTTGATGTCTATTTCACAAATTCGCACGTCCAACAATGTTTCTATTAAATCTTACCCACTTATTTTTTGGTGAAGGAACTTCACATGGGAACAACACTTTTGAAGGGACCAACTAAGGATCATGTGTATGAGTGGTCGGTACCTTTACCTAATTGGCTTTTCTAGTGTCAAGACTACTTCGTCCGAGTGGCATCATAGATTGAGACATCCAAATTTTCCTATTTGAAGCATATAGTCTATAGATATCATCTTCTATTTGTTCTAACTTCTTATGTAATGCCTACCACTGCGATAAAAGTTATAAAAATTTCGTTTTCTAATTCTACTCTTGTTTCCACTCAACCGCTTCAAATAATTTATTCTGATGATTGGACTTTACCAATTATTTCTCATGATGGATTTAAATATTATGTGATTTTTATAAACCAAAAATATATGGTTTTATCTACTCAAACAAAAATTAGAAGTAAAAGATGTGTTTATTAGATTTAAAGCCATTGTAGAAAAACATTTTAACCTCGACATCAAAACACTCTATTATGATAATGGTGTTCAGTTTGTTGCTTTTGCTAGTTTCCTTGCTACCCACCGTATATCTCATTTAACTACACCATCTACACACACTTGAGAATAATGGTTTCTATGAGAGAAGACATTCTCATATAGTTGAGACATGTCTTACTTTACTTTCACATGCATCAATTCCTTTAAATTATTGGTCTCATGCCTTTGCTATTGCAATATACCTAATTAATCGCATGACAGCTTCGATATTAAATATCTTTTCTCCTTATGAAAATATTTTTTGTGCATTTCCTAATTATTTGAAATTCAAAATATTTGGTTGTTTATGTTATCCTTGGCTTAGACCATATACTTCTCATAAACATGATTCTCATTCTAAACCATGTGTATTTCTTAGGTATTCCTTAACTCAAAGTGCTTATTTTTGTTATGATCCCTCAACATAAAAATTTTATGTCTCTAGAGATGTTAGGTTCATCGAATCTATTTTTCCTTTTACGTATTTATCCACTTCATCTCATTGTCTAGAATCTAATACCATATCTACTTGGTTTCCAAAAATTCTAAAATTCTACACCACCACTAACAATTCACCGCCACTTATGCAACTATCTAAAATGGATATTCAAGAACATTCTCCGTCTGAAGCTCCAACACAAACTATGATCACTGAAACCACATCACCAGCTTCTACACACTCTATACTCTACACTTCACCCTTCAAACCAACGGACACCATCAATTCATCCACCAGTTATCACTAGACCATCCCGTATCATCTCCCAAAAAATCATCCAATGACCACTGGGGCAAAAGACAATAGTCACAAACCTGTCACAAAGCTTAATCTTCATGACCACTTATCCAAATCTACTGATATTGAACCTGCAACCGTGACCCAAACTCTCATAGATACAAAATGGCTTCGGGCCATGTCTGAAGAATATGATGCTCTTGTTCAAAATGGGACATGGAAATTAGTACATTCTGATCCTATTTATAATATTGTGGGTTGTAAATGTATTTTTAGAATCAAACGTAACTTTGATGGCTCCATTGATAGGTTTAAGGCTTGTTTGATTGCAAAAGGTTTTCGTCAACGTCCGGGAGCAGATTATCATGATACTTTCAACCTTGTGGTTAAACCCACCATCATTCTCCTTGTTGTGAGTTGATGTTGGTCTCTTTGTTAGCTTGATGTCAATAATGCTTTCTTGCAAGGTCACCTCTCGGAGATTGTTTACGTGGCAACCACAAGGTTTTATTGATCAAGATTATCCATCACACGTGTGCAAACTCACAAAAGCCATTTATGGTCTCAAGCAAACTCTTCGAACCTGGTACCAAGAACTTCATACTTTTCTTTTTCACTCTGATTTTAAGAACTCTCATGGTGATACTTCATTATAGGGGTGGCAATGGACCGATCCGAACTGGCTTTGCCTATTGCCAATCGAGCTCGGCTCGTCCAAAGGGACGAGTCAAGCCTGAACTCAACTCATCCCAAAATAATGGGCTCAGTTCGGCCCACGAGCTGAACTGTCCATGAGCTCGGCTCGATTTTTAATTTTTTTGGATAATTTTAAAATAAAAAAAAATGAAAGTGTTAGAAATGTTTTATGTTAAAAATTTAAGGTTGAAAATACTCTTCCTTTTCTCGGGCTTGGGACATGCTGCTTTGAACATAGGTGGAGTTAAAATTGTACACGAATAAGTTGTTATGTGTACAATTTTTTATTAAAATAAGACAAAAAAAATATCAAATACGTATGCAAAATAATACTTACTACAAATCCAAATATTCCATATTCAAATTTTCAAATTCTTTGGACATCAATCTGTCCATTTTGTCTTGGATTCGAAGTTCGTGGTCATTCCAATCTTTCAAACACAGTAAGCTTTCTAAAATGTCGACTTTGAGTCTTGACTTGAAATGAGATAGAATCGTGCCACCTGTTCTAAAAATACTGGAGGTGCTAATAGATCACATACAATTTTCGAAAGAAATGGGTATTGACGTTGATGTTGTCTCTACCATCATAGTATATCAAAATTTGTTTTTCTCTTTGTCATCTAAAATACTAAGCACGTCATGCGTGAAATACTTAACTAGCTCTACAAATGTATTACTAGAACAGAAAAGGAAAAAAAGTAGAAGAAGAACCAATTGAATATTGACCACCCCTATGTAAACTGATGTAACTTTATAAATCAATGTTATCAGTTGATGACGAAGTATATGTTGGAACAGGGGGTTGTATGACGTTCCTACCAGCCTTTTCAGCATAGACCCTATACATTTGACATAAAATTTGTTCTAAATTACCACAAGTTAGTGGATTCCCGCATGTTAATTTTTGTGAAAGTGCTATTATTGTTACTTTCGTACCTTCTAAGTTAAGTCTAGTATCCATAATACATACTAATGGAAATAACATAAGCAACTGTTTCCAATATTTTTTAAATTTAGCTTCCATGACATGTATACTATTAGAAAAAGAGCAAAATCCTTATACATATTAAAATTGTTAGCAATATAATAGAAATGATTTAAAACTAGTGGAGTAGTTGGATAATATACACCTAAACGTATGTTTGTTGCGTTGAAAAAAACATTCAAAAATTTTCTAATATGAGCACATATTTCTCAGTCATATGTTTGCAAATCATATACTGGGCCGTGTAAGTGTCGGTCATTATAATATACAGTAATACAATCTTTGTAACCTTTACAAGATTCAAGCATGAGATATGTTGAATTCTATCTATGGCCAACATCAGTGCAAAAATATTTTTCTTCCAAACAAATTTCAACACATAGAGCAGCAAAAACTTATTTTTTGTTGGTGAGACCGTAATATAATTAATAGCATATCTAATTTTTTTTCTAATTGTTCTTCTATAAATTTTAATCCACCTTTCACAATTAAATTAAACAAATGACATACACAATGAATTTGAAATAAAATACCATCAAATTCTGGACTAAAATGTTGAATTAAGTTTTCAATTACTATATTGTTGGTGCCTGCATTATCAAATATAAAACTACGAATTTTAGAATCATAATTAAATTTAAGTAACACCCCAATAAAATATTAAAAATATTGACTCCATTATGATGATATTCAATTTGTCTAAACGATATAACTTTTTAATGCATTATCCAATTACTATCATTGTAGTGTATCTTTTTGGTTATTATCTGTTCATAAGTCTGAAGTAAAAAGACAAAACACCGTTATAATTATTAATATCATTTATAATAGTTTCTTTATTTTTAGTATACAAAATAATAGTATCTTCACGAAGAGTATTTCTAGAAACAGAAACGTACCTTAGTTGGAGATATTTTTGGATGAAGTTCGTGAAATGAGAATTTTCCACCAAGCTCAATGGAAACTCGGCATTTGCCACCAATTCCAGCACTCCGCGACGCATGCTATCTTGTGAATATGCCAAATTGTTTATATTGAGATTACTATTGGACTTGGCTCTGAGAGATCCAAACTGGAGTTGTGCTTGATTTGATTCCATTGATACTTTTTGAAGTGTCTGTTTAGATAGATCGTGCCTATCTAAACAAGGTTTACAATGTACTTTGTACTCAGAAACTCCGTCTATTAGTTTACTAGTCAACACCAACTCAAAATGCTGCCAGCACCTAGCATTTTGTTTGGTGGCTTTTCATTTAGTGCTAGAATCGGTGGTTGTATATGTGTCGACATCTTCTTGAATGTCATCTAAATCAATTAGATTAGTGCTACCTCTAAACTCATCAACAATATTGTTTGGGATTGGAATGCCATAAAGACCACTGAAATCATCATCATTTCAATTGTAGGCCATTTGGAACAAATTAATAAAGAGGAGTAGAAAATGAAGATGTAATATAAATGTAGAGAATTACTAGAAGAAGTAGAAAATTAAAAATTAAAAGTATAGACTAATATCTAGATAATGAGATTTGAGATAATACTTATATACTAATATTGAGAAAATGAAATTTCAGAATTGTTGTTGAATTGAGAAATTGAAGTGTGAAAAAATTGAGTTTAGAATAGAGTATTTATAGGAAAAAAAATATGAATTTTAAAAAATAAAAAATGTGACCGTTGGACACGAGCCGAGTGTCTCGTGGGCATTGCCCATGAGCCAATACGAGCCGGCTAGTTAGCTAGCCCATGAGCTGGTTTGTATTTTTTTCGAGTCGAACGGGCTCGGCCCTCTTTTTTTTTTTTGGCTCAGCCCTAGCTCAGATAAGCCTGAGTCCATTATGGGTCGATCTTTGATGGGCCGAGCCGGCGAGCCGACGAGCTACTCGGCCCATTTGCCACCCCTACTTCATTATTTGTTCTTAATTAGTTTAAATGGGCATCTACTCGATCTACCTTTTTGTGTTGATGACTTAATTATTACTGGAGATAATACTTCTTTGGTTTATAAGTTTGTCATAATTTTAGCGTAACGTTTCTCTCTCAAAGATCTTGGTTTGCTGTCCTATTTTCTTAGTGTGAAGGTTGTCCTCAACAAGCATGGTATTTTACTCTCTCAGGGCCGTTATCTAATGAACCTTCTTGCTCGAACTCATATCAACTGCTCTCCCGACGAGTTCATCTTCTTTTACATTGCATTTTAGGACTGCTTTTTTTGATCCTACAGAATATCGAGCAGTGCTACGGAGTCTACAGAATCTCCTTCTTACTCGGTTTGAAATTGCTTTTGCGGTAAATAAGTTATCACAGTTTATGCACAGGCCTACTATTGAGCAATGGGGTATTGTTCAAAGACTACTTGTGGCACTATAAATGATAGTCTTTAGTTATTTAAAGATTTTCCATTGATCCTACATGCCTTTTCGGATGCTGATTGGGCACGCAATCAGGATGATTTTTCCTCTACTAGTGCTTATATTGTATATCTTGGCTTCAAAGAAGCAACAAACTGTAGCTCGTTCCTATAGTGAAACTGAATATTGCTCAGTTGCTACAACAACAACATAGCTTAATTGGGTTTGTTCTTTATTAAGCGATCTTAGTGTTCTGCTCTTTACAAGTCATGTTGTTTATTGTGATAATGTTGGAACTACTCAATTTTACTGTAATTTATTTTTTCATTCACGAATGAAACATGTTGCTATCAACTTTCATTTCTTTCGTGATCAAGTGGTTCTCTTTGGGTTGCACATGTTTCTTGTGTTGATCAACTTGCTCATGTTCTCACCAAATCACTTCCTCGAGCCAGATTTCTTTTTCTCAAGGACAAAATTGGACTCTCCTCCCATCTTGAGGAAGCGTAACAAAGGAAATCCTTATCTTTTATATTATGTTATAACTTAATTTATTTGAATGATTATTTATTCTGATTTGTATAAATTAGTTTTTGCTCTATTATAGATGTTAGTTGTGCTTGTATTGTATAAATATTCAAATATAGCAATAAATAAGATATTTTCCACAGCTGCAAGTCTATTATGAGATTCGACAGAGCTAAGATATTTATATCAATTTGAGGAATGAACCATAGATTCCAAGAAGCGCATTAATAATAGCAAATGGGAAATCAGAAACTGTGAAAAATATCAACCATAAGCTTTAAGATCTTTCTCTTGTATATTTTACAATTCCATTAAACACTTCCTTTTCAAACCATATTTGACCAATTCTTACTTCCACAACTGTCTCTATTAAAAATTTAAACTTATAAATATATACAAGTTTGATTTATCTCTTTCAAATGTATCAAACATGAAATTTTCATAAATAAAATCTAACCATCTCCCTTGAGTTGCCAATCCATTTCATCTTTTTTCAACTGTTAAAGTCATTTATAACATCAATTGGATATGGCTGCAGATTCATCAAACATATATTTCTCTTCTTTAATTTTGTCGATCTGTTCAATTCAACCTTCCATAAATACCCTTTCACATTATTTAGTTGTGTAAATTGTGAAGTCACTAGACTTTAATTTATACGGACAAAAAACCTTCGCCTCGCTTGATAATACTACGAATGCCTTAAACATGTATTTAATGGGTTAATTTCACCAACAGTCATTGAAGTTACCTTAAAATTTCAAAATTGTTACTGAATCTCAAAAGTTGCATTGGTGATCACTAAAGTATATATTCCTTTCACAAACGGTTACTCCATTAAATTTTTCACTTGAAATGGTGATGTGGTATACAATAGATATTTATTTATTGCATGATAGTCCATAAACTTTATATAATATTTATTTTAGTCCTTATATTTTTAATTATCTTTTGATTAAGTCTTCCAAAAATTGTATCCTAGGTCCTTAATCTTTTTACATCTTTGCACTTTGGTCCCTAAATTTTTAATTATCTTTCAGTTAAGTCCTCCAAAAATTGTATCTTAGGTCTTTCAACTTTATACATCTTTAAACTTTGATCTCCAAATTTTTAATTTTAGTGGCCAAAATAAGTACAATTTTAGTGGTCAAAATAAGTACAGTCTCAATTAAATCTTTGACTTTACACTTGAATTTTTACTTAAACGAACAAAATAATATAATTAAAATATAAACTACTTGATAGAACTCATAAATTATCACTTAGAGTTGATAAAAATAGACAAAAATATATTTTATTGACAACTCCATGTAATAAGTGCGTGTTTTGCACTTATTTTGACCACTAAAAGTAGATATTTGTGAGTTTTGTCAAGCAGTTTATTATTTAATTATGTTATTTTGTTTGTTTAGGTGAAAACCCAAATGTAAAGTTAAGAATTTAATTGAAAGTGTACTTATTTTGACAACTAAAATTGCACTTATTTTGACTATTAAAATCAAGGATTTGGAGGACCAAAGTTTGAAGATGTATAAAGTTGAAATACATAAGATGCAATTTTTAGAGGACTTAATTGAAAGATAATTGAAAATTTGGAGACTAAAGTGTAAAGATGTAAAAAAATTAAGGACCTAATATGCAATTTTTGGATGACTTAATTGAAAGATAATTGAAAATATAGAGACTAAAATAAATATTATATAAAGTATATGAACTACTATGCAATAAATAAATATTTATCATCTTGGCATTATCATTTTAAGTTAAAAATTTAAGAGAGCGATCGTTTGTGAAAGAAATATATACTTTAGTGACCACCGCTGCAACATTTGAATTTCTAGTAAGTTAGAAATTTGTTTGTCAAAAAATAAATATTAGAGATCAATTTCATACTAAAGACAACGATTAGAGAGTATTTATGCCAAAATCTCAAAATTTTAGTATATATGTTTTAATATTATTTAATACTACTGCACGAGTAGTGCCCATTAATTTTCAAGTGAGTTCAATAGGATGCAGTTTTCCGCCTACAACAAGATATTTGTCATGCTAACATAATCATTAACTCTTCAATCACCATCTTCTTTTTTCTTTTTTTGTTCGTTTTTATGTCTATTTTATGTCAGATTGTCAATTAATGTCTTATCTTGCCGGGAAGTAAGGCAGTCACAGGCTAGGGGTGTAAACCACAAATTGAACATAGTAAAAATTGGTTCTGAGTCTGCCACGTCTCACTAATAAATACATGAAATACACAATATAATATAATTAAGTTGTACATAATTTAATGATAAACTAATCACCCCTGGAATCTGGGATTACTTGTTGAAAACCTAATATCAGTAGGTTTGTCTATTTCTATTATTTGAACTTATTTTAAGAAAATTGTTTTAAATTGTGCACGCACGAAAGACTAGCAAGGAAACGTGTTTATCCCATATTTATCAACTTAAGTTTTTATTAGAAAAATGTAATTACATTCAAAAAGTCTTGTTAGAATATTGAAAAATCGAAGAAAATAGAAGGTCGACATGTTCGAGAAGAAGAGCAAAACACTTGTTTGTACATTTTACTACCTCCATAAACCAAAAAGAAATACTAATTTGATACTGCTATATATTTCTTGAATTAATACTTAGTACGCTTCATATTCAATCAAGCATTGGTTCTTCTATCTTATCAAGAAAACAGCTAATAAAGGCCGTGGCACTTGGTCATTTTTGTCATGCAATCTGGAGAATCTTGGCTAGAAATTGACTCTTTCACCTTACCTGCAGACAACAATGTCAGTTGTGCAATTTAAACCATCGGATGAGATAGATGCAGCAGGAGCACTTAATGAGATGTTCATAACACCTTAAATTCTTTCAAGAACTTGAAAATTTCTCACTTGTGTGTCCTAAAATTATTTATTACAAGCCAGTTTAGAGTTAATTTTATTTTCTTTTACTCGCACTTAGTCCTTACATCCCCCTTTGTTGTACTTTTAAGCTTCGTTTTCTAATTGTTGAAGATATGAAAATACCATGATATTATTTTTTTTGATATTTTTTCGATTATATGAGATTATTCTTCTTTATAATTAATGGACACTGTAAATATTTTTATGAAAAACTGGAAAATAGATTGAAAATGGAATTGTGGCTGAAAAATGAGTTTACCTAACAAGGTAGAAGATATTATTTATAGTCTTACTATATAAGTAATAATCACACAATAAACTATAAAGAAAAATAATATCAAATACCAAAAAGAATAATATTACGATCTTTTCATATTTTTAACAATAATAAATTAGATAAAGGTCTTGCTTAACCCACGGATAAGAAAATCTTATGTCTAGAGTTAGTTTTATTTCGTTTTACTCGAAATTAGTCCTTACATCCCCTTTTGATGTACTTTTAAACTTCGTTTTCTAATAAAATAGATAAGGGTCTTGCTTGGTTAACTCACAGAGAAGAAAATCTTATTATTATATTGTCAAATCTTATCGAGTACTGCGTGTTAAATACGGTGATTTAGAATTTTCTTAAATAGTACTGTGGTCAGTGCATGTGTGGTATGTATCAGGGAAGAGTCACTCCATATTCTGCCTTTCAAAAGGTGTATACCCCACCACTTTTCCTCATGTTTATAAGGGCCTCTGCGTTGAACTTGTTTCCCATACAATCCCCTTGACTTCTATTCCTCTTTCTTGACAACTAAAACCATCTTTTTGCCACCCACTTTTTTCACTTTAAGATTCATTGTTGCATTCTTCTCCTCACTTGCTACTTTCTTACAAAGCAAGACTTTAGGCAATTCTCATAAATACAAAGCATAATTTAAAGTTCAACGTCCCAATGGCTTCCGATTCACTATCTTCTTCACGCAGCGCAAGTTCGTCTTGGACACCAAAGCAAAACAAACAATTCGAAAAGGCCCTTGCTCTTTTCGATAAGGACACCCCGGATCGTTGGCAAAATGTAGCTCAGGCTGTGGGAGGAAAATCTGCCGAGGAAGTAAAAAGGCACTATGAGATTCTTGTAGAGGACCTCAAACACATTGAGTCTGGTAATGTCCCATTTCCAAATTACAGGTCAGGCAGAAATAACCGCTAGCCCAAAGGGATGCATGGGGAGCAAAAAGGTAATTAATTCATTTAACATAAACTTATCATGAAGAAAATTTAACTTAAATAAATCTAAAAGTCGTGAATTTATAAATGAAATGGAAAGTCACACTCCATTCAACTTGTTTTCCTGTCCCAAGGTCCAAAAAATGCCCACATGAGATCTAATCCCAGTTCCCTTTTTTTGGATAACATTCCAATGGTCCTATTCTTAATAAATTATATATTCTTCCTTCCATGTGAGATAGACAGACCAGTTGCTTTCAGATATCAATGTAGATTCTCCCGCACAACCTAACTCAATATTTTATATCCTCTTTCTTGCAACCTTTATTCATTTAAGGCCCCTTTTCTAGACATGGACTTTTGGCAGCATTATTACACATCAGCCTTTTAGCATATATATATTAACCTTCAACCTCCGACATGTTTGGTACATTGTACGACATTGAATTGTACAATGGACAAATTTTTTTCACATGCTCTATTTCTATAATCATGTTCATTATGTTCAATCCAACACGTCGTTACTACAAGTTCTGAATTTTCCCCCCTATGTTTTGAGTTCATATTACTCCTTCAATGCAGGTTGGTGAAGTATAAAAGATTGCATTGAAGTTCAAAAATATTCTCTACAAATTTATAAGGATCATAGGAACAGCACTAGAGCAAATTGAACCCCTTCCCTACTTTTTGTAATTCCCCTTGTGTTTCATTGCTTATGGTGCTCCTATTCATCATTTAGCATAATCAAAATGTAATGTTTCCTTTGCCAGCATTCAAATCACTATGTAATAGCTTTATCTATTTTCTAAAATTTGAAATATTCAATCACTCAATTTATTTTATGTAGATCAATAAAATACCTACTCTCAAGGTAATGTGTTTAACAACAAAGTGAGACTCCTCTTGACAAACTGGTGGATTATTAAGGAGATTCATTATTTTGTCTCACAACATGAGCCGAGCAAATCTAATCTACCATCAAGACATGAGAACACCGGTCTTATTGTATCGGTTCAAAAACTCGCTAATTGATCTTTATGATGTTGTCTCAATAAAAGTTTAATTTTATTTCCAATAAACTTGAATTCGACATACAGTTTTTTCTTTACAAATTGACATTCAATCTCGATGAAGTGTATAGAAAATGATCAAGATTTGATTAATTCACATGAAAAAATAACACAGTGTTTGACAAGACATATGTATGATAGAAAAATAATTTTGTAGAATTGGAGCCCCACGAATTCACAATGTATCTTTAAGACAGAGTTTCTCTCCTAGTGCTCAAATTCAATAGTCAATAGAAGTAAAGAGAAAAGATCTGGACCCATTTCCCCGTCTGGAGAAAAGACCACCCCACCCCCACCCCCACCCCACCCCTGCAAATACTCACCAAACAAATGTAATTACCCCCACCCCACGCCTGCAAAAATCCACCAAACAAATGTAATAACCCACCCCCACCCCACCCCCCCCCCCTCATTTATTTATACTTTTAACTCCCACTCTCTACTTTCTCATTTGTTTATACTTTAACCCCCACTTTTCAATTCTCAACCTATTTATTTACCACCAAATTTATATCCAAATTATTAATATAATTAAATTCATTAAATTAAAAATAATTTTTTTTTATTATGATATTCATTGTTGTTTTTTTTAAAATATAAATATATTAATTTTCATTAAGTTATATATTATTTATATCATATAATAAATAATATAGTTAACGTTAATTTTATTATTAAGATTACATTGAGACTAATTAATTAGTTTATATTTGAGTAACAAATTAAATTTTACTTAAAAAATAAAAATAAATAAAGCGTGCATAATAAATTTGCTCCAATTGATAATTTACACATACAAAGAAGAAAGTAATATTACATTAGAAATAATAAATTAACGACGAGAGTTAAAGCGTGCATCATACTCCTGTGGGTCTAGGGAAAATGATGCATTGTTACTGCCTGTGATCGAGTATTGTGGATCCGGAGCATGATATGGGTATTGTGAGTCCAGCGCATGATATGGGTACTGTGGGTCCGGTGTATGATATGCGCACTGTGAGTCCGATGCATAATACGCGTACTGTGGGTCCGACGCATGATACTATTGGTCTGACGGATCCTGCGAGTGTTGTGGTTGATTTGTGTTGTCCAAGCTGACAATCAAATTATTACCCATTATAAAACAAATGGACCAAACACTAATAAAATAATAAGTAAGAAAATATTTAACATTTACTTACCTATTTTGCAATTTAGGACAAGTTCTTCTATCGTGACCACTAGTGCCACATGCACAGCATTGCCTATTGGATTGGGAAAGTGCTTTCTCCTTTCCTGACTTTAGACGCTTCCCGCATCCTTTTGCTCTAACAGGGTTCGGATCACAAACAACTTGAGTCTCTTGTACACTCTTGTTTCTGTTTCTGCTCATGTCGACATCACCGCCAGTGTCAATATCTTTGACCTGTACGCGCAAACTTTGGAACTCACTTACTAGAAAAGTGCTTCGAGCATCTGTTAAAGACCCCTCGTCAACTAGATCTGAAAATTCATAAGACAACATACTATGTCTAGACATTAATGAATGACCAAGATCAGTATGAACATATGAACCAGTCATTGGATCGAACACTCTGGTTTGCTTAGCATTCTTTGTCCACCTACGAAGAATATATTTATCTGGCAAGAGCATCACTTGTTTTTTTTTTCATGTAGCATAGCATGTATAGGCATGGATAACCCTCAAAATTAAACATTCGACAACTACATGAGATATAGTCAGTGGATGAGAAATAATTAACCTGACGAGTTCGATCAGATGTTCTGCCTGGCTCAAAACGCTGGACTGCATACACTTTCGTTGGAGCTTGACCTCTTGGAGCAGATATAGGAATTACTCTGTACTAGTTCATTCTGGAACAACAAAAAAATCGTTTTTTGTGTATATCTGTACCATCTGATTCTCCATCATAAGGGCTGTAGTGACCTTTGGCGTTGAGTTAAATCGATATGGTTAGCAGCTAACTCCTCATGCCTCTGATAAGCTAACACCCTGTTAAATCGCGCAACGAAATCTGTCAAGGAGTTTTTCCTATCTAATTTCTTCAAGAATGAATGGCCACTCTCTAATCTTTGGCTCATTGGACATGCTGCAAAGAACACGTGTTTTACGATGTCGGTTGGTAAATGACTCACGTATTTCAAACAAACTGCTCAACCATTCATTGTTACCTAACTCTGTTGTTTCCATCACCACGATCCATTGTTGTTCAAATTCCGCTGGTGACTCAGATTGCTTGATAATGTGAACAAGCATGTGATACTGGTCACTATACAACACGACATTCATCTTCTCTGAAAACTTATTTAGTATGTGCCACATACAAAATCGATGCAACGTTGGTGGCAATACTATAGAGATAGATCTTGCAATTGTGGTATCTTGGTCTGTGATGATCACTCCCGGGGCCGCATGGTTTGGCATGGCTTCAATGAACTTAGTGAACAACCAAACAAATGATTCGGTCGTCTCATCGTCGCTCGATCCACATCCAAATATAATGATCCCCGCCATGGTGATTCACTCCAACAAATGGACCGAAGACCATTGAGTACTTGTTCGTGTTGTATGTTGTGTCAAATACAACAACATCACCAAAATATGCATATGACCTTCGTGATTCACAATCTGCCCAAAAACAGCGCACAAATTTGTTCTCATCATCAGTTTCATAATCAAAGACAAAGTTTGGATTTTTCTCTTTCTTGAAAGTAAAATGCTCAATCAGTGTTTCTGCATCATGACCCAACATTTCTTGACGCACATCCCTTTGATAGTTCCTGATATCCTTCTCCACACACCCAAGAGAGGATGGACCTTCCGCATCTATCTCCAAAAGTCGAACTTGCTGACATGTTGAATGTTAGCTTCTGAAAACTGTTGAACAAGAGCCTTCTTTGTTTTTGAGACACTCCGATGTGACCTTAACAAGTGTACACTGCTAGGAGTGGCAAATGGATGGTTATGTTCCTCAAAAAATGTACTGACAACCCACCTCTCACCCGTTTGTTGTTTTACCACTGATAATCTAGCATTACACCCACAACGTACATGTCCACGGTTTCTTTCCCCAGCCCGTGGCACAGTATCTTTACGACTCATCTGGTAAGTCTTATTCGTCTTTCCTTCTTTATAGCACACAAATAATTTCCAAACATACTTATTGGTCACTTTTTTTCTTCTTACTGTTTACTAATCGCATACTAAACCCCGCTTCACGTGCATATTGATTGTAAAAATTGTATGCCTCATCGGATGATTCGAATTCCTGACCGATGTGGGATATGACACTGATAGTCACTTGAGGAACATATACATTATCACCACTCTCAAATTCCACCTCTACAAAAATTTACCGAAATAAAATACATCAATTATATGTGCTATTAAAAAATACATAAAAAATTGTTAACAATGTTACAACTAACTTGCAAATTATCAAAAATAAATATGTACAAATAAATAGAAAAAAAACAAATTAATAATTTATTACTAACCTTTGTAAAATATGAAAAACACTAAGTATGAGATAAATTTGGTAAATGAATTTAGAGAATAAAAGTAATTGGAAATGTTTGATATTGGCCAAATTTGAGTAAAGTGAAATATATTTTGATGAGAAGGAAAAAATTATATGTGATGAAAAAAATTGTTGAGTAGTGTATAAATAAGTAGAAGAAATGAAATGTGAGGGAAGGGGCTGTACGAAGTTAAAGTAAAAGGGGAGGGGGGAAGGCATATTTTTTAATTTGGGTTTGAAGGGGAGGGGTGTGGCATATTTTACCTGCACTTTCCTGTTTTTGTGGCTGGAGTGGGGGGCCATAAAGTGTGCCAATTTTTTTTTTTTTTGTTTGACATGCAGCCAAACGGGAAAACTTTCTGGACCCCGTCACGGGGTCCAGATCTTTTCTCTAGAAGTAAAACCTCAACCATACATGCATGGCAATGAAGTTTTGCACAAAGTGTTGGAAATAGTTTAATAAAAAATGAAATGGGTCAACTTTGAGCTCTAATTTTAGTTGGACCCGTACTTTGAAATCAACGGTACCAAGCTTATTCACGTTGATCAACTTGATACATTTATTTATCAAAAATCATTTAGAATTGAATGAAATATTTGATTTCAATGCTATCCACTTGAAACTTTAAATAAGTGAATAATTTGATTTAATTGGAAATTGTTGAATTATTTCACATAGGAAACTTTGAAAACTTTTGTATAGTTTATAATTTTTTCTCTTCTTTATTCTTTATTCTTTATTCTTTATTCTTTATTCTTTGTTGTGGTGGTAGTCTTGTGGCAGTGTTTTGGTTTCCATTCCAAGAGAAGTTAGGGTGATTCTTCTAACTAAAATTGTACATAATGGAATAAGGGTAATTCTGTTGTTTAAGTAGGTTCTGTACATAAGTCACATATTCTATCAAAGGGTCATCTGCTTGTGCAATGGACATTCAGAAGTATGTGATTAGTTCTATAGTTCTCACAAACTACAGTTTGAGCCTGCACTGCACTGTTTGACTTGATAAGAACTCTTCAAATTTCTTGGTCATTACAGCCATCTGAGCTGATAGAGTTATAACCACGTCAAGTTCATGAACTCCTGCTACTTTCTTGTGGATTACCTGACTAGCTGATGGAAATAACACACCAGTGGATGACAACATTTCATGCAATTTATATGTTTCGTTGGAAGCTTTGGTAGTTATTTTTCTGTTTGCAGCTGCATCGAGAATGATTCTGATTGTTGGAGTTAGCCCACCATAGAAATATTTTATTCGATAGAATTTATTTAACCTATGTGTTGGATACCTTAATAGCAGACCCTTGAACCATTCTCACGCTTCATATATATTTTCTCCATCATATTGAGCATATGTGTTGATATCTTGCAATAATTTGGCTGCTTTTGCTGGTCGATAGTATTGGTTAGGAATTTTTGAGCCAAATCATCCCAAATAGTGATGATTCTGGCAAAAAAAGATGATAGCCAGTCACAAGTTGTTCCCTCCAGAATGTTTGTAAAGAGTTTTGTCTTCACTACATTGTCTGACAGTGTCACTGATATGAGGCTGAATCACATAATTCCAGAAACTCTGATATGTGTGCATGAGGATCTTCATCTGATGTCTTGTTGAACACACACATGTTCATCATCATACCTTTAACATCTGGTTTGACTTGAAAATTTTCCAATCCAAAGGCAAGAGGTACTATATTGGACTGACAGCAAGGATGCGGTAGGACCATGAGCTCTCCAAATGGATGGTCATCGTTATTACTTACGGGTGCCGGTAGAGTAGCCACTACTGTTGAGAGTTCAATCTCAAGCTGAATATGTGGAACTGCTGGGTCTCCATTGTTTAGATTGTTTCTATTTCGTGGTAAATCGGTCATTGTGATGTGTTGTAATATGTTGTTCTCTCTTTTTTGCCGTCTTCTATGGAAAGTACGCTCGATATCTAGATCAGTAACAACTAAATCTACAGGGTCTGATCGTGTCATGCACCGAACAGGAGAGCTAGAAAGAGAAAAAAAGAAATATTCAAATAGTTATAGAATTAAGTAAAATCAAAGTAAATAACATAGTCCTCAACAACGGCACCAAAAATTAGTTCGCTATAAAAATCCCAAGTGCATGATATCGTCAATAAGTAATAAAGCAGGGTTTAAGAGTCTGGAATGTCGATCCTACAAGCACTAGTTACTACTATTAATTTTAATTAATCGAGAGTTATATGAATTAAAAATCAAGATTTTAGAGAAAACAATTTGTTTGATTATATCTAAACACTAAACTAATTTTAACCTAATGCCTAAAGTACATAGATTTAGCTAGAGAAGGATTTTTCATTTTGAGAAAATTGATCAATTAAAGAAATTTCGAGACTTACGATTGAATGATAGTTATCACATTCAATCCCATACCAAACCATGACAATTTACTTATCTTGCATTAGCAATCAATTTCACAATGTTGCTTGATAATTTATATCAAGTAATACCAAACCTACACAATTAATTAAACCTACTATATTTCTATGCGACTTTTAACATAATCAAGAGCATTACAGTGTATTGAGCACTATGAGGGGGCTTCTGGGCAGTTGGTGAATAGAGATAAGGGCGAGATTATTTTACCTAGGCGATTTTCTACTAGTCAGATACACAGGCTGGAGCATTTGATAGGATTTCGTCATCAGCAGCAACCTTTCACTTATCTTGTGTTCCTTTATTTAAAGGAGCCATGAAGATCTTCTTGTATGATGACTTAGTCTAGAAAGTCCGGAGTAGGATTTCTGGTGGGGCCTCGAGACTCTTAATCACATGGGAGACGGATTACTTTGATACGATCAGTGCTATCCTCTATTTCTCTCTATCTCATTCAGATTATGAAGCCTTCCAACGCTATCTTGAAGAAGTTAGATGACATTTGCTAGGTTCCTTTGGGACTCCAGAGACTATGCACACAGATTATATTGGATGAGATAGAAGGACCTTTGTATTTCTACAGAGGATGGTGGACTGGACTTTAAGAGACTACATGATCTTGTTGATACATTCTCCCTAAAGCTCTGGTGGTTATTTAGATCTTAGCGGTCATTATAAGCTCATGTTAAACCATTTGTGTATAGTGTTGTTGGAATGCTGAAACCTATCACCAATAATACTGTATCATGTAGTGTGCCCTGCAATCATCAGGAATGCTGATGCACAACATCTTTATTTGTCGGGCAGATTATCTCTGTGCTAAATGAACAAACAGCCATTAAAACTCATTTAAACCATTTGTGTATATTGTTGTTGGAATGCTGAAACCTATCACCAATAATACTATATTGTGTAGTGTACCCTGCAATCATCAGGAACATAACAACACCCTCCTCGACAATAAATTTTTTTTTCATCTGTCAACAACCATTTCTCTTTCAAAGTATCACAAAAATTCATGAAAACGTGTTTCTGTATACGAAAATTACGATAACATACATCTGGATGTCCATTAAGAATTTTTAGCATGTATATTTTCCCAGTAAGCAATGATGTTCTATAAGGTCTTCTGTCAATGGTACTTCTTTTGTTGCCAACAAAGAAATTAAGCATCATTAAATCTCCAAAATCACCTGTAAATAACAATTCATCATCACTCGATCCTTCATCAGTCAACACATCGGTACTCACATTATCAACTAAATTTGATAAACTTGCCATCCCGTGAACAAATATATCCACAATAATTATCAAAGTTCAATACAATAGTTTAAACTAAGTAAATACAAATAAGTTCAAATCAACATGATTTTAACAACCAACAATTTTACTAAGTTCATAAATGAAAACAACGTGAACATCAAAGTTTGAAAAGAACAAAGTATTTACACCTTCAACAACACAAATTCAAACAACAAGATAATAGAGAACTGAAAACAACAATCACATCAGAGTAGTTCCAAGATAGGTCCTCTCATTGCTTCTGGCATCTTGACAAATGACACCCTGAAATCGGGATCCTTAAAAGCCTTTATCACTTTCATATAAACCTCATTAGACACCCTTTCCATATTGTTTAAGATGTCTAAGCAAATAATATTTGAATAAGGATCCGGACTGTTAGATTCACTAACTAATTGATTACATGATTTTCCTTGAATCTTTGAAAGCTTTTTTTTTTTTAAGTATAGTGTTCGAAATTCAGTTTCTTTATTCTTCAAACTAACATTAGATGACCACTGCGCCATGCAGGCCTCGAGTTTGTCACTCTTACTTATCTTAGGTTCCTTACGTCGGTGTTCGCTTGATGTACCAATTTCTTCACGTTGACGAGTATTTGAAACCTCGTCGACGTCATCATCATTTTCAACATGTACATGCAAGCCTCAGTTTAAAAAATCATCTTCTAGCTGCCTTTCTTTCTCTGATGTGGCGAAAAGCTGAATGGATGCATTGCCTAATCCTCTAGTAGCTGTAGTTCCTCTAAATATCTCCCCAAGAGTGTGGTAGTGCTTACACCCTCTCCTCTTGAATATTTTGTATCCTACTTGTTAATCTACCATTGAAAAATGAAGCAACATTATCATAGTATTTAGCAAAAAAGGGGTAAAATTGATATGAAAAACAACTAATGATGAAAATATTCTTTAATAAACATATATACCGTATAAAAGTGTTGCCAAACTTCCTTCGCAAAATTAAATTTGTTGGTATTTAGATCCCATGTAACACTTGTATGTCCCAAAAGTTCAGAGAACATGCAATGAAACTTATGTAAGCGGTTGCTTTTCTCCTTTAATCTATCTACGCCGTAATCCATTTTTGTTGCAGCAATCACGGTTGCATTGATCCTGCCACATTCGTCTTTCGTGAATGTAGAACATTGTAATGCATTTGATTTCACTTTCTCGTAAAGAATTTTGATTAAAGTGTGTTCATTCTCATCAGACCATGACATTGATTCTTTATTCTTAATTCTGTGACCACCCATATTTTATATTGAAGATAAAAACAAGGAAGCAATTGTGTTTAAAGAATGGCATAGCTATAACTATCAAGAAAAGCAAAAACATAGACAATATATACTAGAATTCTTCATGTCTCTTGGTAAAACTATGCAACACATTTATAGAAAATTGTGATTAGCTGTTGTATATGAACCACTTTAAACATGAAAAATGTCAAATTGCATAACAGATGTATTTTAGAACTGGAAGCTCAAAAACTGCTGCCCAAACCAACATAGAGGATGGCATATACACACTTCTAGGCTATAAAATATCAAAGAAGTTGCAAAAACATTTGTCCCACCAGCTCAAGCTACATCATACTTAAAATAGAGTTTCCTCCAAACAGTGATTTAGCATTCTAACAAATTGCGTGATATTTCATGATAGATTACTCCAAAAACCAGATAGCCAACAATAAAATCCATATAACTATTAACTAGCACTCGGGGTAAATGTTCCCATACTTATTAGCTCCCAAGATGAGTGAACTCATATCATGTACTCGAAGAAAAAAAAAACTCAGTGAACTGGTAAAAATACAAACTACACTGTAAACTAAGATTAAAAAACAATGAATTAGAATACAATAGAGCATGTATGAGTGTGCTTCTTATAGGTCTTTACCCAACATCCATGATCTATTGACCTTTACCCTCATTTCTATTCTTGACCACAGATAAACAGACAAAATATTGAAAATCATCATGAAATCTAATTACTTTCAGCATGAAATGTATCATATTCACAATTATTCAATCAAGGAGCAAGACCAAAGTTCAATCTTTGACTATCAACAATAGATTTTAGATTTTCACAATAGGCAAGAACCGTAACTCTTCTTTGTCTTACCAGTTAAGAAAAGTGATGGTACTCGTATAAATTGTAAACCTAGAGGAAGAGATCAACATAAAATCACATAGAACTAGGTATTAAAAGGATAAAAGAAGAGAAATCGAACCCATAAATTGAACCTATTTGTAAAATACTACAACAGCAAAAATCAATTATATCATAATTACAAACCCCCAAATTATACCATCAAATTGAACCCATTTCTAAAAATTTAACCCTAATTATAAATCCCAAATCTAAAAACCCCATGTCAAGTCACCACAAAACTAGATTCAACCGTCAAACTATAAAAACAAAAAATATAAAGATTGACCTAATTCGAACGGAGGAGGAAGAAATTGGTGGATGTAGTGCCTGAAAAGAAGATTAGCAAGGAAGATAAGAGGAGAGACGGAAGAAAAATGAAGGAAGAAGAGATAAGGAAGAAGCGTACGTGGGCTTGGAGAGAATTTAGAGGACGCGGTTGGAGAGGAAAAAAAAACACTACTGGAGAGAAAAAAGAAAATGATGGGAGGGTGATTCGAAATGATGTCCTATGAATATGTGGGCGTTTTCCATGTTTTGGCCGTTTCGGAAGTGAGCCTTGTTTTATAAAGAAATCATTTTCCATTTCCTTTGTAAATTGGATTTTTGAAAATGCATTTTTGGAAATGGGTGAGTAAACACGTTTTTACTATTTTGAAAAACTGAAAATTGAAAATGGGTTGAAAACAGTAAAGAGAGCAGAGCCTGAATGATTGCAAAAATTAAAAGAGTATATCTCTATCTCTCATGTAAGTTCATGTTTTCTATCGCAGTGCTAAATTAGTGAATTAATTCTTAGTTTCATCACGAATTTCACAACACAATAAAAAATTGATCAGATTCATGAAAATTCAAAACAAAACACGATAGAAAATTTCAATAACTAGAATTAAACAATCAAACATGTCTTCACCGTTCAACCCAACATGAGAATATTAGCCTAACATGGTATTGTTATAGAATATGTCACCTGATTTAGTGAATAGATATCAAGAGATGCATATCTGTTGTTGCACCAAGCTTTGATCTTCAACCCTTGAGAATTACCACGAAACCCTTGATTCATCTTTTGTGTTCTTCTCAAATCTCTTTTCAATCTTTTGTTTTTCCTCCATTTTCCAACCTCCCAATTGACCTAGATTAGGTCATATATAGTTTTAAACTCTCTTGAATCTTGTGCCTCGAAAATGACAGAAGTACCCCAAACTAAAAAAATATAAAATTCTAAAACATCACCCCGACTGGCCGTAGTTTGAAAAATCACCTAGACGAGAATGTGACCTTAGTAGTTGTCTGGACACTCTTTGTTTACTGCGGCTAGACTAAGTCTTTCGTAGAAATTTTGTCCTTTTTATCTTCCAAAGTTTAATGTTGATCCCGTAACTTCCAAAGACTTCCACATTAGTCGTCGAATCTCTATACACATCCAAAGTTGGCCCTCTCAAGTTTTGGAAGTGTGTAATTCAGATTACACAAATTGATTATTCTATAGTCAAGTAATGCTTCTCGAACTTTTGATCTTGGCACTAGCATAGTAGGTAGGGCTTCACACAAAAACCATCAAACCACAAAACAAATCGAATATGTGGGTTTGAAACCGTTGGTTGGGTTCCACGTGGACCAGTCAACGTTTTAGTTTAAACTAAACTGAATCATTTGAAAATAGTTTTGTTTAAGTTTTAATGTTTAAAAAATCGCTTAAACCGAATCGAACCATTTTAATTTTTTATAAAAAAAAAATTAATTCTACTTACAAATTTACACAGTGAGCAAAGTACAATACAATAATAAATTTATGGGCCGACTTATTTAATTTTTGTCAAACTATTGGGCCATTGGCCCATAACCCTCAAATTCATTATTGAGCCAAGTTATTTACTATTTTTTGTCAATTTTCTTCCCATTCTCACATCATTCTACGACAAATATTAATGTAATATAACAATTGAGACAAATATTAATACAATGTAACATTTATATTATTTATATTTAAAAAGTTATTGTTTAAGCTTGTATTGATAATTTTAGACCAATTTACTTATGTTTTAACTTGTTTTAAATGCATTACCATTATGTCGATAGGAAACTGTGATTTAAAATCGAATCGAACCGTAAAAAAATAGTTTGGTTTGGTCTAGATTAAAAAATGAAATGGTTTGATTTAGTTTGAAAATTTTCGAACTATTTAAAATAATTTAATTTAAAAATAAGTCAAAAACTATTTAAATCAAATCGTGTTCACCCCTAACAATAGGGTACCTCACTCAAATAACTACATATTGTTTATTGACTTGAATGACTGTTGGAACATAAAATATTTCTAAAATAATGGCTTAAAACAAAGGCCCAAAACAGGAGGCCCAAACATGGAGTTTGAGCAAATTGTCAAGATAGGAATTGTAAAATGTTCCAAGGCTTGAACGATAGGGTGAAACGGAGCAGTGTTTGGGCGAATGAAGTGATAAATGCATCGTTCAGGTAATGAAGCAGTTTTATATGTGGTCCATAATCTAAAGTAACCGTTAGTTAATGAAAAAGATAATATGGGAAGTTATGGCAGTCATGAGAAGTTATTTAAAAGGAGTGCTATAAGATAATGGTCATTCATGGGCAAGAATTGTGCAAATGGTGATCAATGTATAAATAAGATGAAGCAATTGAAGAAAGAGGACATAACAAACTATCTCACAGGGAAATATGTGAATTTTCGTTTAAGTTTTATACTTTCTATTTACGAACTTTGTAATTTTGTGTGCTTATGCCCCTTGGAGGCAAGTTGCATAATATAATCTTTCAATTCAAACACCCCTTGTTGAGACATTGTCTTACAATGTCTTGTTCCTTACACATCGCCGGAGTAATCTTCTAATTATTAGCACGAATCAAAAATGCGCGAAATAATTTTGCACGTCCAGTGGGACAATTTGGTGTTAGAAAGATTGTAAGCATCATGCCTCAAAAGAATTCTGGTAAGGAGCTAGCAAACTAACAATCTGTCCATTCTATGATTGATCAATTTGAGGGTCAACAAGGTACCCCGGAGATAGAAAGACTAAATGCTAGTCGTTATGAGTTAATGACGGAGTTAAGTCCCCGCACCATGCATACATTACTGGGCGAACTCACGCAAGACATTGTTGAACAGGTAAGTCTGTAAAACATTCATACTGTAGAAATATTTACTCAAAATGGAAACAATCATTATGACCATATGGCTAAGCAATTAAATATATTGAACAAACTTATGAACAAAATGGTAAACCAAGTATGTTAATCAAATCCTTTGGGTATGGAAAATCATTTCCAAACCAGAAGTCTTGTAGGAAATAGTTCACCAATTGTAAACACGAGTCAAGGAGTTGAAACACTTCACATGGGACCAGCCACGGCCAACTTAGGGGGTACTGGGACACCTAACGTGGGGGGGGGGGAGGTAGCCCTAATCTAAGAGAAAACATTCAATATATGGGACAAATGCTACACGTGTCAACGATGGAGAAATTCCACATTTCAATGGCAATAATGGGCCAAATAATAGCTCCTTCATGCCCATAATGTGCCAAACATTGTTAGGCCTCAGGCAATGCCATATGTACACCAACCCATAGGAGTTTCTTTTGATCCCAATGCTATTTTGAGAGATCAAGTTGTAGAAATTATGCAAGACCAGTTGACTTTTAGAATACGGCCAATAATTCGGCCAACATACAAAAATCCTTACTCAAATTGAGTAGATCAAGCGTATCCATGGCCTAGAGGGTATAAGGTTCCTGAATTTTCTTTGTTCATTGGTTTAGGAAAAGTGTCGACTTTGGAACATGTAGGGCATTTCACGTTGCAATGTGGCGAAGTTACTGACTTCTACAAGATGAGATTATTTCCAAATTCACTAATTGTGATATCATTTTCATGGTTCATTAATTTTCCAACAAATTTTGTCCAAACTTGGCAACAATTGGAGTAATTATTTGACACCCAGTTTTACAAAACTGAATCAAAAGTCACTTTGGCAGATTTAGAAAATTTGCATCAAATACCAAATGAATGGGCTGAATCTTTTCTTCAAAGATTTAAAACGGCTAGAAACAAGTGTTTTGTACCTTTATCCAAAAAAGAATTTGTAAGGATCGCTCAAAGTTGTTTGAATTTTGATCTAAAAAAGAAGTTCCAAGATAGAGAATTTCCTGACCTGATCTCTTTCAACTTTGTGCGAGTGTTATAAGATATGAGCGATTGTTAAGAAAAGAAGAATAAATAAAAAATTCTATTAAGGGGACCTATTAAAGAGACCCAAATTTTGATATGCATTGAGCCGAGGTCGAAGTGTATCTGGTCGAGTTGATCAAGAGAGACATGTATGCGTGCCCAATACTGACTAAGTCAGAAATGCCTATTAAGAACAAGCATACAAAAGAAGAGAATAAAAAGACTAGAACATTTTCATTTGATACAACAAAAGCCGACGTAATATTTGACCGGTTATAAAAAGATAAGTAAATAAAGCTAAGCGATAAGCATAAACTGCCAAACCCTGAGCAAATCAAGAGTAAAAAATATTGTAAATGGCATAATGTATTGTCTCACATACTAATAGATGCTTGGTTCTTCGTCATGTCTTGTAGGATGCTATCGAGTCAGGGCTAATCACCTTTGAGTCAAAGAAAAACAGTAGACGAAAATCCATTCCCACAACCAGTAGACGTCAATATGGTTATCCCAAATCTGGACAAATTTTGTCTCCCAGGATTCAAGTTAATAGTTGATAATGGCGAGGATAAACCGTGTCCTAGCGCCTTTGAGCGTTTGAAACGAAAGGCGGTGGTGAAAGATAAAAGGAATTTATGCGCCAGGTGCCAAAAGGAGATTGGCAATATCACAAAAAGGGTGTACCCATATGAACAACAAACTCTCCCAGCTAACACCACTAATTTTCATCCATTTAGATGGCAAGTAAAACCATTCTATGGGAGGGAATAAGGCTCATTTGAGGGCATCAAAATGCTTAGGCCACAACCTCAATGCCCAAATGTGTGGCATTTATACAATCCTAGAGTAGAAAGAGTGATTCCATTCAATGAAATGACGAGTCCCAACACAGACATTTTCAAAGAAACTATGGGCAAATGATGAGACAAACAAGGTGTAGAGCGTTCTAAAACTACGAGGAGCGTAAAGCGATGAATTAAGATATCTCTGAGGATAAAGAAGAAGAAGATATATAGGAGTTAACAAAAGAGTCAATTGAAAATTAATGTGTCAGGAAATCAAGGTTTGAACATAGAAAAAAAGATGAAGATGAGGATGATTCTGGGCAATTAATCACCATCTAGTTCGACGCTCTACCCCCAGTTATGCCTAGTAATTATTTATTGGCCAACGAGTTTAAAAACAAAGAAAGCGATGAGGCAATGATAGAAGAAATTGGGGAGGTAGCTTGCGTATTGGAATGCGAAGTAGGCACGTCTAGTATGGATCAAGTCATTTATGACAGTAGTGAGGAAGAAGATGACAGAATGACAGACATAGAAGAGGAGATTGATCTAGAAGTAGAGTGAAGTATAAGGAGAGTTTCATACAACAATCTACTCGGGTAGCTATACAAGAAAGCAATCCAGTAGTAGGTTTGTTGGGTGAACCATCTGGAAGATCATTCGATTTCTATGTTTGTATGGAACACCGACAAGGAAGAAAAGGGTGCCTCGGGTTGAGATGTATGGATAACCTCCCAAAATAGTGCCTCTACCCACGGGTTGGGAAGAACCATCAGAAGATTTCATGCAATTAGAGGAAGCAAAGAAAATCCATGGCAAAGAAATATTACAGGTAAGCATATCCAACGAAGATGAATCAGAGAAAAATAATGAAAAAGTGGAAATAAATGCAAAGGAAAAGGTCATATTTAAAATGATGTCAATAAAATTGACCAAACATCCCAGACATTTGTATGTAAAAGCCTTGGTTAATGGCATTCCAGTTACCAAAGTTCTCATTGATAATGGGGCAGTCGTAAATACAATCCCCTACAGAATGATAAATAAGTTTGCGAAGTCTGAGAGCGACATGTTCCCAACGAGAGTAATTCCAACCAGCTTCAATGGAGGAGCTACTTCAGCCAAGGGGGTAATGCCTTTGGACATATCAGTGAGGAGTACAACTAGGACCACTATTTTTCTTTATAATAGATAGTCTTACTAGTTACAATATAGTGTTAGGAGGAGGTTGGATACATGGGAGTCGGTGTGTCCCTTCTCCGCTCCATATGCTTGGTTTTTTTAAAATGATACAGGTGAGGCAGAAGTCGTGCAAGCTGATCACCGGCCTTTTGTCACAGAGGCTAATTTAGTAGAACGATACATGTACGAATGAGATTATGGGCCAATTAGAGTGGTTCAAGAAGGAGAATAAACACAAATAATAGCGTAGAGCGATGAGCCATTCTCAATGGAAGCCCTTACAGAATTATTCAATCAAATGAGGTTAAATATAGTGGCATTTGAAGAGACAATATTTGGCAAGAAATTAGTCAAAGAGAATTAATGAAGAGATAATCACAAAAGAATTCGGCTGAAATTACGGCATTTAAAGCCAGATTAGTGGCTTATAATAAATAATATGAGGAAAAAGTAAAAGGAGAAAAAGTAATGATGCTATTAAAAGACAAACTGGTTGTACACGGCCTGGAACAGGATCTACAGAAAGAAATCAACAAGGTGGATTGCTTAGAAGAATGAATTTTTGCAAAGAAATTGGATGACGACATGGTGAGGATTGCAAAGTCAGGATATGCGCAAGCACAAAACCCCTTGACAAAGATAAACCTTGGTGATGAAGGAGAAGATCTTCCAACCTTTATCAGCCAGTTGCTCGACAAAGAAGTAAGTAATAAATCGATCTCTCTGTTGAAAGAATATAATGATTGTTTTGCTTGGGAATATGAACAAATACCTAGTTTAGATAGAAACTTGGTAGATCATAGATTGCCCACTAAACCAAATTTTAAACCTCATAAACAACCACCTAAACGTTTTGCACCCAATATGTTACCAGAAGTAAAGAAAGAAATTGAGCGATTGCTAAAAGCGGGTTTTATAAGAACGGCCAAATATGTCGAATGGTTGTCTAATATAGTATATGGGTTAAAAAAGAACAGAAAAATAATGGTGTGTATAGATTTTAGAAATCTAAATGTAGCTATTCCCAAAGATGTATATCTAATGCCAATGGTAGATTCTTTAGTTGATTTCACCGCTGGATACGTAATGTACTCCTTCATGGACGCGTATTCTGGGTATAATCAAATATACATAGCTGAAGAAGATGTACATAAAACCATAGATGCCCAGGTGCATTGGGGTGTTACGAGTGGTTAGTGATGCCTTTCGATCTAAAAAATGTTGGGGCAACTTATCAAAGAGAAATGAATTTAATCTTTCATGACATGATTGACGAATTTATCGAAGTATATGTAGATGATATAGTAATTAAATCGTTCAAAGAAGAAGATCATCTTTGCCAACTGAAACGCTCATTTGAGCGAATGAGACAATATAAATTGAAATTGAACCCCTTTAAATTTGCATTTGGTGTCAATGCAGGAAACTTTCTTGGTTTCTTGGTATACAAGAGGGGAATTGAGCTTGATAAAAATAAAGCAAACGCCATACTAGAGGCCGAATCACCTAACAATAAAAAAGAGTTGCAAAGATTTTTGGAACAAGTCAATTTTTTAAGGCGTTTCATCTCTAATTGTGTAGGGCGAACAAAAGCATTCTCGCATCTCTAGAAGCTCAGGGTCAGGGCGAATTCATCTGGAATAAAGAACATTAAAATGCTTTTGATAGCCTGAAAACTTACTTGTCAAATCCACCAGTCTTGGTGTCACCTATTCAAGGACGGCCAATGAAGATATATATATCGACCGAGCAAGAATCTGTAGCTGGTATGGTTGCTCGGAAAGACCAATTGGGCGAGGAAAGAGCATAGTGGACAGTTGAACAAATGTGAATATAATTATATAGCTATAGAAAAGTTATGCTTAGCTCTTTATTTTACATGTATAAAATTAAAGGCCTACCTTCGACCTGTGACTGTGTATTTAGTGTGTAAAGTAAATCTAATCAACTACATGTTTTCTCGCCCTATTTTGCATCAAAAGATTGGTCTTTGGACTTTAGCTCTGTTTGAATTTGAACTTCAATATGTCACACAAAAGGCAATTAAGAATCAAGCCCTGGCTAATTTTTTGGCCGATCATCCGTTTGTCTATATTCCAAACGAAATGGAAATGGACATTGATTTGTGCGAAGTTTCGATGGTTCAAAAACAGCCAAGGGAGCAGGAGTAGGTGTAGCATTAATAGATGATTTTGGTGTAAATTATCAATTCTTCTTTACACTGGATAATTTATGCTCCAATAATCAGGTCGAATATGAAGCACTTATAGTGGGCCTAGAGTTATTACTAGAAATGGGAGTTAAAAATGTGATCGTTAAAGGTGATTCTCAGCTAGTAATAACCAAATGATTGGCACATTCAAATGCCAAAGTAGCTCCATTATAAGCTTGTATGAAATCGCTCAGAAGTTATTGGAAGAGTTTGACTAAGTGGAGCTTCAATATATAAATAGAATATATAATGATTTAGCAAACGAATTGGCCCAAATGGCCTCATGTTACTCCAAAATATTGAACTTGGAATATGTGTGTGAATATGGAGTGATAATCCTTGTAGTACAATGGAGAGCAAAGAGATTTGACATCCATTGCATAGATGATGGAAATATGGCGGATTGGAGGGAAGAAATAAAAGAGTTTTTAGATAAGCCCGACAAAAAGGAGTGAGATGAGAATTAGGTTGCGCGCTTTAAATTATGTATTAATAGATAGAGACTTGTATAACAAACGTGCAGATGGAGTTATATTGATGTGTCAATTTGGTGGATGCTACAACAATTATGGTGGAAGTGCACGAAGGAATATGTGGGGCACACCAAGTTGGCCAAAAAACAAGATAGTTGATTATTAGGAGTGGATATTTCTGGCCAAAGATGGGAGAATTGTGTACCCAATATGCTAAGAGTTGTTTAGCCTGCCAAAAACATGGTCCAATCCAAAGGGTACTAACAAGGAAAATAACACCTATCATAAAGCCTTGCCCATTTAGGGGTCATGCGATAGATTTGATGGGAAAGATTCATCCCCCTCATCCAAACAACACACATTTGTTATAGTGGCCACATATTTTTTCACCAAATGGGTAGAAGCCATTCCCCTAAAAAGAAAATTCTCAAGGAAATGTTATAAAATTTATCCGAGATCATATAATGTATAGGTTTGGGATACCGCAAACTTTAATGATGGATCATGGAACTTCATTAAATGGGGATCAAGTGAGCAACTGATAAACTAATTCCTAGAATATCACTAGGATTCTAGGCGAAGATATCCATGTTGTTCGTTAGACACTTTATCAAATCTGCCATTTGCTCCAGTTTTAAATCTGTCCCAATGTTGAACTCTTTTCCATTTGCCACTTGAATCTTCTCGGTCATATCCAATTGTTCAATTCTTCCTATTGGTGGCTCGAAGTCTAGCATCAAAACTGTTGAAGCATTTCTGATCTGAAAACTTTCAACATAGCACCTTCGAGAGGCATTCTGGTCTCTTCTTATACATCCAATTCCTCTACTGGTAGGAAATTTTACCACTTGGAGATAAGTAGAGGTAACTACTCGAGCAGCATTCAAGACAGGCTGTCCATATATTTCATTGTAAGACATGGGGGCTTTGACTACCAAGAAGCTCGTCATAATAACTACGCTCGTCGGGTAAGTCCCCAATAACACGGGTAACTCTATGGTTCATTTCGGGACAACAGTAGCCCCTCCAAACCCTACCAAGAGAGTATTTACTAGTTTCAGCTGATTTGAAGAGCTTTTTAAGCCCAAAAGGCAGCCCAACTGAGGACATCTGCTGCACTACCGCCGTCGACCAATACCTTCATGACGTTGAAATCTGCAATATCGACTACCACTACCAAAGCATCATCGTGGTGGTGGGGTGGGTGGTGGGGTGGGGTGGGGTGGGGTGGGGTGGCATTGCACGCCTACCAGTCCTCAATGCCAAAATTGATGTCTTGATCGAACCTTTCTTTCCTTTGGAAAATAATATTACCTTTGGATAGTAAAGATCCAAAATATGGGAAGTGGTCACCCAACTGGGAGGGTTCGTATAAGGTAGAAAGTGTATTACCCAACGGAGCTTAGCATTTGGAAGATTGGGATGGTACAAAGCATGTAATATCTATCAATGACAAATACGTAAAGAAATATGTTCCGTCCGTATGGGAAAATGAACGACTAGATGTTTGAAACATGAATTCAAGTAAGAAAAAAAATAATTGTTTATTTAAAAAGGTCAAAAGTCAGGAACACTGCAAAATTTAGGACTTCGTCGTCCTATCCTATCGCACTAACCTTTATACTAGGTTGGAAATACTATTGATCTACCCCATCTAGCCTCTCTAGTACAGATCATATTTTGTCCCTAAGTTTTGACCATTCAGAATGCTGACAGGTGTCAACAATGGACAAAGTCTCCATAACCGTGTTGGGGTCACCTACCATTATTTCTGAATAGCGTGCCATCAAAGCTTTGGTTCACTTAATTTCTAGAGAGACGTTACGTTTCTTGGCTGCCAGCCTCATCTTGCAATCATCAATCTTAGCTTGAAGTTTCTTCATCTTAGATTCTAGACTAATCAACAAAGAGTCTTCAACCATGACCTTAGAAGAAAGCTCATTTAGTTTGGACTTGGCTAAATTAATGTTCATTGAGGCGCGCAAGAAAGTCCTTTTGACTATCAACACTCGCTCTGGATATATCCTTATCTATGAAGGAGCTGTCAGCTAGCACAACTTTCTTAAGAATATTCATATCTTCAGTAGAAAAAAATAGAAGAAGTTGATGGGCGAGTCGTAGAAGAAGAGCGCCGAGTAGAACTCGCCTTGACTTGCTCCCAAGATGTAAATAAAGCTTGGATAGATCGCAAGACGAAATTAGCATCCTGTAAATAAAAGAAATATATGTAATTTACCTGCTGTCACTACAAAGATATAGAAACGAAGATAGGAACAAGATTTACCTCATCAGCAGCTTTAGGCAAAAGAGGCGTTTTTTTGGACGAGCTAGGAAGGATAATAGTTTTGGATTGGTCTTCGAGTGCTACATGAGTCTTCCATTTTTCATTTAGACGATGAGGCTCTTCCATAATGGGAATCTCAACAGGGGCTACTGCGAAAGCAAGGGTCAAACATGAAAAATCTGTATACACAGAAGTATGGTATTATAAAGGGCACTACCTTCTGGTTCCAGAGCTATTGGATGAACATATTGGGGTTGGAGAGTGTAAGTCAATATAGCCAAACCTTCAGCAAGAGGAGATTGAGTCCTTTCAACCGTCTAAGTGAGCGACTCTAAACTTTGAGGCTTCTCAATGATAGGAACCACTGGAGGATCAAGGATGATTGGCGGCGATGTAACAACAAGAGAAGATATAGATGCCCTTTGACATAAACAAGCAATAGGTTAGTAGGTCAAATACATGCAAGAAACACAAACAAATAAAGAATAATCACGGATGACCAAAAACTTAGTATATTTTTTCTGACAAAAGTAGGATTGTCTCCTTTATCTAAGTTATCGGCCTAACGTGAGCTTGGCCGTTTGTTGCTAGAAGTTCTTTTTGGACCAGTTTGAGGAAGTGAAACTAGATGAGGTTCAGTCAAAGGAGATGTAACACCCTTTTTGGAACTGGGCACATAAGAAGAAGTTTTTTTAGGAGACTTTGAAAGGTGATTGGACTCAAGAGTGTGAAACACAAAAGAAACACTAGAAACAAAAGATTTGTGCCTAACATTAAGCCAAAATTCATTGAAAAGGGAGTGAGTAGTAAAAGTGGGATTAAAAGGGACGAAAGAAAAGCCAAATATTAGAGAATTGTTGATGTTCTCAATAACTCTTGCATCGTCTTGGGCGATGGTATAAAAATGCTCTTTGAAGTTGTTTGAATAGCAAGGAGGAATTGGCCAAGTCTGGCCAAACCCAAATTGATGTGCAAAGAATTGGGGAGCATAAACTTCAACTCCAACGTTCGCGTTTGTTCCAGTGATTAAACCATGGAACAGCTCTAGCCCAACCAAAAACTGGGCCCAAATAGATACAGAGGCTTCTACCTCATTAAAGGTTGAGGGAGGTTGGACGTACAGAGGGATTTGATGTGCAGAAAATGAGAAGTAAGAAGGTAAAAAGTTCAAAGTATAGAAATAAGTAAAAACATCCTAACTGGATTGAGTTGTTGGACTAAGTTGGTTGATCACCAGCCCGTAACAACTAACTGGGCGAGTAGCTGATGAAAGGACGTCAAAATAAGGAAAATACGCCCTAAGCCATAACTGGGCGAGCCAAAGAGAAGCAGAAGATCGCAGTTGGTCTTGGAGGGTGGCCATGCCTCTATAAAGACCAGCCATAATGAAAGAATCAAGATTTAAAAACTTTTCGTGGGTATGTTCGTTGGAAATAGGTAAATAACCTATGGAGGGCTTAATATTGGGAACACTGATAACGAACTTACACAACCAGGAGTTGATGAAGGCCACACCTTCAACATGATTAGGCTCAACTGCAGTATTACCGCGAAGTGTTTGGAGTTGCTTATAGGAGCCAAAAAATTGCTTCTCTATTGAGTGGGGCGTATGGGTAACAAAAATTGCTGGTAAGATAGTGGCACTAACTGGAGGTAGATTGGTTAAAGCACTAATGTCCCTAAGAGTGACAGATATGGGACCCAGAGGAAAGATGAAAGTGTTGTAGTCAAAAGTCTAAAAGCATAGGGCGATGGAGAATAAAGTGGAGTTAAAAGCAGGGATATCAAAAGTAAGCTATAATAAGTCCAGAATCCTAGCTTGCTCAAAAATTTCTCTAGTAGAGCCATGGCCAACCATACATCTATGCCAAGCACGGAAACTGGTGTTCGATTTGGGTCAGGTGCGTATGCTAGTACTATGATAAGAAGGTAACGAAAATGGCTCGAGAAAAGGTAAAGTATGAGACGTAGGAAAAATCTGGGTGACGGGAGAACACCGAACAGTCAACAGTGTTAAACGGTGGGCCCAAATGGAATTCATGATTTTGAGTATTTGCTGGTAGTAAACAACTAGGACTGACGAAGGGTTGATAAAGTAAAGTTTGAAAATCTTCAAAAGAAAGAGAATTTATTGATGCCATTGTGAGCAAGAGTAACAATGATTTTTTTTTAGTGAAAAGGTAAAAGAAATGGAAGTGTGAAGAAGAATGATGAATAGTGGGGTCTTTATAGAAGGGCGACATGGCAAAGTTATTGCCAAAAAAGGGGAACACACATTAGGGCCGCCAAACAGAGGATACCAAAGGGTTTTGTACTTTTTGAAATTTCAAAAGTCGTGAGAAAAGGTGTACTACAACAAAATCTCTATTTCGCGACAAGATATTTTGCGACATACATAAATTTGTCGCAATAAGTGATTTAGCGCGACATGTTTTTAAAGTTTGTCGCAAAAATTTTGGTGAAAAAATAAGTACAAAAAAAAAAAAAATAAGGCAACATAAAAAGTTGTCGCGAAATGGCGAAATGCGCGACAATTAATAAAGATTGTAGCAAAAAACATGATGGTAAGCTTGGCACCAAAATATATTTGGTGGAAAACTTATGGCGACAAACTTTTATTTATTGCAACAAAGTTTTTATGATGCAATAGGTCTACTTTTTGCTACACTGAATATTTGTTGCTAAAAGTTCTAGGGATGAAAGAAATTTTTTGCAACACCTATATTTGTCTCTATTCTAGCTTGTAGGGATAGTAGAGAAAAATCATGACATCCACAATATTCGTCGCTTATTAGTATTTGTGATGTACAATAGTTGTCACAAACTTATTCTACTATTGTTCACAAACAAATGTTGTAAACAAAAAGAAGTTAACAATGCTATTCAATTTGACAAATAGCACAAATATTATTTAATGATAACAAATCCAATTTGAAATGCTAATAACTCTTTTTATTCTAACTCTTGAAGAAATTGTAAACGGAGATGTTCTAATTTGACATGCCTAAATTCAGATTGGCCTCCTTAACTGAGTGCTTTGAAAAGTCATTTCTCAATTAGATTCACCACAATTTGCTCATTGAAATGTAATGTGCACTAACTAACTTTAACGATATAATAACTGTCTAGTAATGACATTAGAGTCGGCTAAAATACGTGACAACCACTCTCACATGTTTTGTTCCTAACCATATTCTCAGATAATCTACTAATGCGGGTTGGCAACTTGGCATTGATTTGTATCATACAAACCAATTTAAAGTTCTTGTGTAAGAGTTTGTTAGACAAAATATTAATAGGGAAAATAGTATGGGAGGTCTTACTGCGCGGGTTGATGACTGCCAAAGGAAACAACATCACTACAAAAAATCGTGGCTTCATAAACGGATTTTTTGTTACTGAAGCCACGATATCCGTGTCTAATGGTCGCTACCAACAGAATATTTGCAACCGAAAATCTATTACTATTTTGATGTCGCTGAAAGTTACTAACGGAAATTTGTGTTGGTGATTTTCACAAACGGAATTTTCGTTAGTAAAAGTGTGTGCCATTATCAACGGAAATTCCGTAGGTAATGTCCCAAGCCTTTACCTATGGAAATTCCGTAGGTAATAGTGCTTGTATGACTTGTAGCCACGTGTCACAATACCTACGGAATTTCTGTAGGTAATAACATGCCTTTGGAAATTCGTGTACCTAATATTACCTACGGAATTTCCGTATGTGAAGATTAATTTTTTTTTTTAAATAAAATCATTGAAAAATTATGAAAACGCACTAAAACAAACAAGCTAACAATAATGAATATACCAAATGTAAACTATTGTCTTAACGCAACAAAACTTTGATTAATGAAGTTGTTACATCAAAATTCTAAAGAAAAAGTACCATAGGTTCTACATACCATTATTTCGTGATCCGGAATTAGAAAGAAATTAATTGTTTGGAATATTTAGTTCCTTGAGCATACGCACTGTTTCTCGCAACTCGACCCTGTGATTTCTTTCAACTAGCTTGAGACGTACAATGAGATTACCAATCCTTTCGTTGTTTTCTTCTATCGTATTCCGTGCACTAACCAGCTCCGACTTCAAATGATTCACATCTTCATTACTCATAAATTCTTTGATGATCTTCCTAAAGTGAGTTAGGTGAGCTTTTCACCAGTCTCTTACTTGACAGGAAATTGTCTGAGGTGCTTCCCTTACATATTCCTCCATCATTGCTAGAAATGAGGGAGGTGCCTGTGGATTGCAGAAAGTTATACTCAAAATCTGGCTTTAGACTACAAATATTTCTTATTGACGTTTAAATATATAATAAAAAGAACCTGTCTCAAGATAGGGAATTAAAAGGTACGAGCAAGGTCCAAAGTTCAGCAGAAGTCATAAAAATCAGCTAAATGTTCTGCATACAGAAACAAATCAAAAATGGACAATGAATATAAAGATCAGCAATCTTGCATGTAGAATACTTGTCATCTAAATTAATTTACATGTTGAAATAAGAGATCCTGACATGAAGGAGTAGACCTGTTTAGCTGCTGTTTTGTAAATATTGAGAGCTCGACCACATCATGTTTGGCCATATCAAAATACAAAAAAAAATTTATTCTCTCTCTATCTTAAGATAGTTTCTCGATGTAGGGAAGGAAGTCCAAAGTTCCATGAAGGAAAATACCATGTCAACAAGGTTAATGATCCAGTTGTTCACCGCACAATATATTTTGAAGCTTTCTTTCAACACCTATATTTCACAATTTAACATCAATTCCAGTGAATTGTGATTTAGAACATTCGGATGATAGTGTTTCCCAAATGATGAACACTTATTTAAATGTAGTAATCGGTTTCAGAACTTACTTCTAGAAAAATAATCTAACAATCTATTAGTTTCTCATCTATGCTCATTGGGCCATGCATCAAAAAAAGAATACTTCTCTAGAAAAAGTTTTTAGACATCATTTGCCATACATAAAAAAATTATCTTAGCCAAACATAATGCAAGTTTTACATTTTCAAAGAAGAACATTTGGATATGGGGGCAGAATAATTGCCCCTGAAGTCCTTAGCAGACACAAGATTAGAGGTCATTACACACCTAAAAGTTATAAAGAGCTGAGTCAAAGGTTCTTATCATACAAAGATCATCTTAACAGCTCTATCTTATACCTTCTGATCTAGCTAGCAATGGCATAATTCCGGTATGATCGTCAAGGAATATAAATCTATACCAAAGAAGCATAAGAGAAAAAAAAAAAGGAAAGTTCTATTTCACAGCAAATGAAGATTTTAATGAATAAAAACTAGCAGTGAGTAATAAAATTGGGCATTAATCGAAGCACAGGATTATCAAATTTAAAACAACTTCATAAGGTAATGAAGAAGGAAAAGTACAGAGGATCTAATTATGGTGAGGGCACTCCACAAGTAAGACTTACATGGACTCTCTTTATGGTGTGTTTCTTGAATTGTTAAGCAAAATACCAAAATTTCAGCTAGTCTTAAAGGAGCAAATGTGATTTCAAGAAGCTAAGAAGTGAGTCTATCCGACTTCAAAGATATATTAAATCAAATCTCTGTCCAAGTTCAGCCAACACATCATTTATATAGTGGATACTGATTCGCTGAGTAATATGAATGAATTGCATGAAGAAATGTTAGAGCCCAAAGACTAGCTTACCTTATGTCTAATGAAAGAGACCAAGCAGTTAAAATGTGTCCCATTTTTTTTTTTAAACTAACAATGGCCATTTGGGTAGAAAGAATAATTTATCAATATAAAGTTGGTGGCCATCCCCTGTCTTCTTGTGGATAACATCAACTTTCTCCTGATTTACTGAAAGGTGTTCCACTTCTCCTACATTAATTAAGAAGCTGAAAACTATAATCTGCATAACTGCTTTGACTGAATCTACATGAAAAAAGATAGGGGCTGCTATATCAGAAGTAAAGTTATTTGAAAGGATTAGTATTTCTAACCCAAATAGTCAAGCAACATGAAGGAGGAAGCTTTCTAATAGCATCATCAACAAACCTGAGGAAATATATACTGCATTGCCCACTCTGGACCAAATTCTTCAGCAAGGCGTTTCAAATTATTAGCAGCAGCATCTTGAATAGAGTAAACCTGCATTGACAACCAAATGTTAGGCACAAAGAATTCTTCTTCATTTGAATGCATTTTTCCCTTCAATGTGCATCAACAGAAGAAAAAGGGAAATGAGATGGCAAAGATGAAGGGAATGAAAAGATATTTGTTCTTTCACCAAAATAATCAAAGCAAAGTATGAAATGGGAAATAAGGTTTTAGCACAGGTAGTAAGTAACATCTGCTTGGTGAAAACTAGTCAAACTCAGGCCAATTATCAAACCCACACCAACAGATAAATTATATGAGAACAGCTAGACAGTGAAAAGCCCTGTGCATACATTATCATACATAAATAGAGAATTTTTCACTTAAAAGTTATATCAATCCATCATAACGAGATGTGGCTAGAATAAAGCAAACAGCAGAAGCCAAGTAAGAACACATGCAAGAGGGTTGGTTGGTGAATCGAGAAGGCGCAAGCTATAATCTCCATCTAAATGAATTGTGTTAAGCATGAGGTCTGACTGTAATAAAGCAAAGAACACGATCCTTGATGGCTTGAGGCAGCTCCCAAATTAGAGCATGCCCAAGAGGGTTATCTTATGGATAAGGGGGCAAGGTGTAATCTACATCTAAAAGCACCTATATACAACAGAAAGTGATAAATTATATACTAGTGAGTCATGAAACACACAAAACAGGAGGATACTTGCCTAGGAGGTACATATCAGCTGAACTGCAATCCATATAGCTTTTTTTCGTGCACCGGGTGCCTACATGCTATTGTGGGAAGGTAGCTTCATCATACAGCATGTCTGCCGCCGTCCTTCCTTCAGTTGGTCTAGGAACTCTTCGACGCAAAAAACAGCAACTCATTTACCAAAGGGGTGGCTGAAATAACTTGACTATAGAAAGTATAGCAGTGCAACACAACAGTGGAAATTCAAGAAAAATTTATCATTTGAGGCTGCAGTGTTGCTACCATAACTGGAGTCCGAACAGGTGAAAGTACAACAGTAAAGACACGACAAATTCTTTGATCAATCATTTAATAATGTGTCCAACACTTGTGGCTCTCAAATGATTTTAACCATAAGCAGATCCACCTATTCCATCAAAAACTCTACCAAGCTTGAACATTTGCTTTCCACCAAACAAACCAAAACAAATAATACAGCCAAATTCCATTTCCCAGTTTTTCAGGCATTGGTATAAAATTCCATTTCCCAGCTTTTCAAGCATTGGTAAACAACCCTAATGAACGATATAAATGCATCTAATCCTTGCTATGAAGTGTGTAATAAAGAAATTGATTTTATCCAACACGTAGGATATTCACCTATCAAATACTCCAGATTGGAACTACCGATAAGAGATTTCTATAGGCTGATGCAGAGCATAACCAAGACTACAGTTGCAAAACAGAGCACAATTAATCCTGAAAATTAACTACAGAAATTTGATCATTGCAGAAGATTTCTTACAGCACAGAACCTAATATAAAATTTCCATATTATATCAATCGTTTCCAGAGCTATGGTTAATAATGCCCAAATTTTGTTGAATTACAAAGAATACAAAACTGAAGTAAAATGGTTGTCTTCAATAACATCATACATAGCTACGAACACCGTAAGATCAAATTGCAAAATCTATTCAGGTTAATCACTCATTCTATTCATCAAAGTGAGAAAATAGAATGCAAATACAATACACAACACACAAGACTCCCATGGTTACACCATGTTATAATAACCCATGTGATTAATTCAAAAAGATGGGATTAAATTAAAGTAATCATTATATACAAGAATCCTTACCAAACTTGAACAGATAGCACAATCCGAGATGCTTGGGCTGGGTAACAGAGCAATTGAAGACAAATTTTGCTAATTTATGGACAAAGAATAATAATGATAGTTTGATTTATGAACTTAGGGTTTTCAGAATGTAAATTTGGTAGGATTCTGTGGAATAGGACTAGGATGGAGGAAGAAATTTTGGAGAAATTTGGCGGGCGTTGGGCGGGGATGTTAATTCTGCAATTGGTTTTTGTGTGTATATATATATATATATTTTTATATTCTTGAATTGTTTTGTGTATATATTATATACTTCTGAATTTTTTTATGTACATATGCATTATATATTTTTAATTGTCTTGCGTGTGTGTGTATATATATATATACAAATGTTGTGATTAGCAATCCGTGATTATATATTTTTTGGGTATATACATATTTTTTTATTTTATGTTTTATTATATGGTTTGGGTGCGCTTAAATAAATAAGCACTTTATTTAATAAACATTTACTTTATTTATATTCTTGAATTGTTTTGTGTATATATATATACACATTATATTTTTTAATTCTTTTTTTGGGAAGTGTAAATGAAATTAAATGAGAGTCATCTAGGCCGTGACAAATAATGTTATATATATGGTGATAGAAAATAAAAAATCGGTGTAACAAATGTTGATTTATGATGAATCTTTTATATTATAATTTCAGTAACCAGCGATTGCTAATTTAGAAAATGTATTTGATTCACCAATTGTACTCAATTACTGAATCTAATTGCAATCAATATACTTTATCATCCGTTGCTGAAATAAATTCCGACATAAAAACAAGCGCTTAAGCACATTCGACATGAAATTAAGGAAAACAAGCATTCATGGCAACTTGATCAACTTTTCTTTACGAGTGGATTAGTTGAGGAAATAGATTGTTACTCTCTTAGTTGCCAATCAATAAACATAATTAAGTAGCAAAAATTATAAGAGAAGCAATGTTCATAGAAAGTTAGGAAATAGTATATATGTCCGGCTCACCAGGTTCTACCACTGTAGGGCTCAATCATATACAAAAGAAGAGTTTGATCCTAGCTTAGAAGGAATGCTAGCTATATGCTTATCACATGCAAGTCAAATGTTGTTTTCGAGGAATTTGGTAGAAGGAAAAGCAGATCCTAGCTAAATAAACAACAAAGTGGGTTTTGGGTTGGTTTACACTAGAGGACCTCCTCCGTGACAATAAACAACAAAGGGTGATAAATAACAAAACGAAAAGAAAAGAAAAGAAAAATTGATATACTTGAGTGGTCAATTTGTATATTAAACAATCTTTGACAAATAACAAAAAGAAAAAAGAAAAAAAATCAGAAAGAATTAACTTGAAATCAAGAAGTGAAAAATATATTAGATTAAGAAATCAAAAATAAAAAATATAAAAAGTCATTAGGTTGGAGATTGAATGTAATGTCTAAGATGCAGATAAATAAAAAATGAAGAGGTATGGAAAAAAAATGAGAAACACATCCTATAAAAAGACCAAGAAAAGAAGTGAAAAAAGGAGATGGAAACGACAATTTTTCCTCCAAATATATGAGCCAAAAACAAAAATAAAAAATGTGTATGATAAGTAAATGAAAAAAAAGAGGGAACCAATAATTTTCCCTCCAAAAACATGAGCCAAATAAAAATATATACAAAAACTTAAAAGATAATAAAATTTCATCAATATTATTAACGTTATCTAAGCATTTAAAAAATTTAAGAAATATATAATTATATAAATTACACTTGACTAAATTGTATAAAATTGGGTTATACCTATTATGTTATCATATATTAAATACAACTACATATTTAATTACAAAAATGTAGTTACAATTAATTTCAGCAAAATATTAAAAAAATTCTAATCACTTCAAAGTTTTAGATTTGATGTTTAATATAATTATACTTTTAACTTAATTGTTTTTTGGGATTTTGGTGCAAATGGTCCATAACGTATGTCTTTAGTGCATTTTTTGTTTCTAGCCTTTCGTTTTTGGCTAGAAGGTCCTAACCTATGTTATTGGGTGCAAAAGTGGTTCATATGGATGGATTCCGTCAAAATGTGTCCTTAGTTGGGTATGTGTAGTGCAATCTCCATTAATTTGTTTTTATTTGCAGGGGTAAAGTCGCCAGTTCACTTTTATCCATTTTTTGTTGGTTTCACGTTTCAGTTGCTTCCACTTCTATTCCATATTGAAAAAAAAAAAAACTCAACGCACATAAGACTTCCACTTCCACTTCTATTCATGATTTTTGAAGTTTGTTTTGCCAAAAAAGATGAGTGATTCTTAGATGATTTCGTTTTTGAGTTTTATATGCAGAGATGGAAGATTTGATTTTTGAATTTTATGTGCGGAGTTGAAATATTTGATTTTTGGATTTTTTATGGTTATCTGATAATATGTTGTAATGTGTATTATAGTTGTTGGATGAATGAATGAAAATTGTTGGAGATGAAAGTTGTTGGAAATGAAAATTGTTGTAGATGAAAGTTGTTGGAGATGGTACATAGATAGTCCCTAACCTTTTCAGTAAATGTGTGTGAATCATCCATAACGTTTCAGATGCATATGTGGTACCTAACGTTTTCAGTAAAGGTACGCAAGTGATCTCTATCATTTTTAGTAAATGTGCACAACTGGTCCCTAATGTATGTAAATGGTGCAATGATAGTCCTAAACTTATTGAAAAAGTTGTACGAACATTCTTCTCAAACAACATTTGTAGAGAAATTTTCGATTAACTGGTGCCATTTACACATTTTCAAAATCAGAGAAATTTCCTAGAAAAAATAAAAAACATAGGATCCACATTTGAGACCTACAAACTATGAGTGCCAATTACACATTTGTAAAACCAGAAACATTCTATCTCCACACCATTCCTAAAAAACAGATCATCCAACACAATATGCTTTTTTTCTCCTTTGGTTCAATTTACGTTTTTTGCAATGATTGAATGAGAATTTTCTCGCGTTTCAGTGTGGTAAAAGTTTTTTTTTTCTTCAATCACATAACAACTCAATCTTTTAGAGTATTAGTAATACGTTTTCCCGAGCAATGCAAATGAAAACTATAACTATAATTACAATTAAACGAATAAACATTTTTTCAAATAATACAAATGAATAATATATAACTAGGTATATACCTCTGTATATGCCTTTTCTGGAATATGTCAAATGTATATGACACATTTGTTGAAAAAAAAAAATTATACTTATTATTATCATATTTTTTGTCTTCGGTAACTCAACGCCTACTTAATTAAGAACTTCATATTTTCAAATATTATAATTTTGTTTAGGGATGGTTCAAGAACTCTAGGATGATTAAACTCTCAATCACGTTACTATTGGCCAGTTGATTAGTTTGTTTAGAGTCGATATGTTCAGTTCCAATTAGGAATGAGAAAATATTATGTATCTGACCCACCTCGTCTTATCCGGCCCAGTTAGGTAATCGAGGTGAGGACGGAGATCATGGTCCACGTTTTGAATCTTTTTATTTTTATGTTTTGAAATTTAAATCGCATTCAAAAAAATAAATATAATATTAAAAAATAAATAATTAAATTAAAATGAGATGGGAAATGATGATATTTTAATTTCCGCCCCTCTTCGCCTCCTAAAAATCCCTATCAGGGTGGAGATGGTCCCCGCCCATTTACCATCCCTAGATCCGATTCGATACCAAATTTAAAGATGGAATTAAATGTTCTATTTGTAATATACCAATTGCTACTTTTTTCGGTTTAATTCTTTGGAATCGAATCATGCATATCCCTAGTATTGACATCTTAATCGGTCTAATAATAGTATTGGATATAATAACTATACCACAACTTAATCTTAGAATTCATAATTATTATCTAGAATAGTTATATGTACGTATTTACACAAATCCGCACACAAAATATTGATTTCACCTTACTGAGTAACAAAACCCTACGTTCATCTGAATAGATGTGGAGATTGATCTATAATTTTGATATCTCAATTAATTCAACTACATTGTCTTGAATCGAATTTAATTACCATCATCTTATTTTCAAATCTTTATTTTTATCGCAAATAATACGTGAACAAGACTTTTCAGTTAAATTTAATTTATTATTTTAATAAATCAACTATAATTTTAAATATGAAGCTATCCTCTGATTTAAATATGGACAATTATATTCACACCACATTATTTGTTAACTATATTACATTTTAATTGCAATAAAAGTCTTCAAATATTGCTCATTTTTGCATTTATGCTCCCAATTTTTTAATCACATTTTTATCATTAATCTATTCATTTTCATGTCTTATCTTTGAATTTGATGATGCTTTCTATCTAAAAAATTATTTAGGAGGGTGTAATTTTTTTTTGTCTCTTTTATTTTAAATAAGCAAATTAAATAACAAATTCAAATATTTTTCACTCATTCCAATGCATATTAGCGGAATATTTTGACAAAAATTGTCTTCAGAGATAAGATGTGAAAATTAATAATAAAAATACGACGAAAAAATTGAAAATATAAGTGCCAAAATATCAAAAGATAGAGAACCTTCGTTCCAATTAAAACGTAGTGTGAATATAATTACTCTTTAAATATATCTTCAATCCAAAAAAAGAATAAATTATCCCTAATAATTATTCAAATCAATTAATATTTTTCAAATTTTATTATTATTACCATATTTTAACTTAAAAAATTAGAATAAAATCCCTTGGAATAAGAAAAGGAAGAAGCTGCAATCGTTATAGCACTATTCCAAGCCTCCATACCCAAATCGAAAGAAACCCTAGCCTCGCCCGTCTTCGTCCCAAATTGGAGCGGCAATCGCCGCCGGCCACCTATTCTCTCTATCTCATCTCTCTCATCTCTCTCCACCATCTCATTTGAATTTTTTGCAGATTGGAAGAAATCCCATTGGACATCTCCTCCAAGTCCGAACACCCTTCTCTCTATCTCATCTCTCCGTCCACCAACCATCTCGCTCGATTTTGCTTTGGAGATTGGAAGAAAACACCTTGGACATCTTGTCCAAGTCCGAACACCTCTCGATCTCTGTCTAATCTCTCTCGCCGCCGTCTCATCCCAACACCTCTCGCTCTGTCTTATCTCTCTCGTTGTCAGGAGACCTTTGCTATCGTGTAAGATAGAATTAAAAATGAAAATTAGCCTAAATTGCTACTGGATTTGTTGTTATATAAGTAATTGACAATGGTAAAATTTTAGACAAAGTTAGTAGATATTCAAAATTAAGTGTTTAAGATATTGACATCTCCTGCTTCTTCCAATCGCCACTCCACTTTTCTCAATGTTGTTGCTCTTGGAAACACTGTAAGTTGATTAATCAAATAATTATTGATGTTGTCTCTGTTTTACTTTATGCTTTTAGAATTGGATGATTACATTTTTGGAATTCTGAACTATCTGGTATTTGGATCTAGAATTTTGATCTAGAATTGGACTGAAATTACATTTTTTTCCCAGTAGTAAAAATGTATAATATACTCTTAATCATGCAATTATAAAGTGCTTAACATCCAATGTTTGTTAATCTATCTCAGAGTCGAGACCAAAAAAATGCCAACTCGAACCATGAAAGGTTAGAAAAGAATCATCCGAAAATGTATTGACTATAAACTCTTTAGTGAACCTCCCGACGGCCTGTAATATGCTTCCTTGAATTAACAAAAACCGAATTCTTAAACATCAACATATGGTGCTCATATGCCTCAAAGCTATTACCAAACAAGACAATATGATTTAACTTATCTACTCCCAGTTTACTTGCAAGAGATTGTCGATAACCCACTCGCATGATGTGGCATGAAAAATAGTGTAGGTTATAAAGATTGTCACGACCTTGCTCATTAATTGATACAACAAAACATCCCGTAGATGTCAAAACCTTAGATTCTATCAAAGAAATTATTGGATCAAACACTTCTATTTCTCCAATCCAATCAAATTTCCTCTTCAGTAAAATTGCGAGGCTAAGTTGCAAATGAGGTGGTTCAAATGATTCAATGCTACCAATACCATAAATCACCATCAAGATATTCGTTTATGGACCCAACACCTTAAGAAACTTAGCCAAAGATGTCGATTTTGCATTTGGTCCAAGAAAGAACGGAAGAATTCGTAGTTCTCGAGTTTCGAAAACAAATTTGCATTTTCGCATTAATTTTGATTCTCTTTGAGGACCTATTTCGAGATCTATTGGAGTTCATGGTTTCTCTTCTCTTTGTTGTTATGGGATCAAAATCTTGTTGAAGCTCCCGGTCTTTTTCCACGATGTGGCATAACAATGGTCCATCCTCCGTTGGGGATATATTTTAGTGTTGAATTTTTGCGCGTATGCACATTGTTCTGAGATAATATCGCTTTTCCAAAACTCGAGCAAAGACGTGAATTCAATTTAGAGGTATTTATCCTCAATAAGTCTGAAGAACGAAGTACCTGCATTCAAAGCAACTAACGGACAAATATTATGGTTTATCATCTAACTCCTATTGTTTTGGTTTGTCATCGAGAAAAATAGATATTTAAGCAAATGTATAAAAAGATGATTATATATTTTTGTTTGATTTTGATTTAACGCGTTTCTTGTGGAAGGTTTTAAATATATCTTTAATTTTTCCTTTCAGGCCTCTTCCAAGCCTAATGTGTTATCGTTCGAAAATATTTTTCTTGATTTTACCCGATGATGTGCCTGTTGCAAATGGACCCAATCATTTCTCGATTATTTAGATCTTGAAGAAGCATATGTTTGACTTCTAATTAAATTTCTTTGTTGTATGGTGAATTGAAGTTTTGGTGTATGCTTCTAAGCACTTTGATCATATATGCATGTGGCTACTATATGTAATAAATCCCTTTTTATCTACATGGGGAGCCACCTGGAGTCTAGTGGAGGCAGTTGGCCCCACTGGATTTTGGTCCTGGGTATTTCACCAATTACACTTGACGGTCGGCCGGTTCTTCCAAGTTTTGTGATGAAAAAGTTAACTTATCCTCGAACAAATCACCGTAACACAAGATAAATATGCGGCCAAGGGAAACTTTTTTTCCTTTCATCTTTTGGTGTTATCATAGGAAATATTTTGCTTCTAATTTTTATTGTGTACTGTATTTGATTTCGCAGCACCAGGCATGATCAAGAGTTATATCAAATACATCAGAAGTTGCCTAAAGGAATCTGGTTGAGTTTTGATTTTGAAGGTTCTCATCAGGTACATTTAAATAACCTATTATATGACTTTTTATTTTATTTTTGGTTTCTTTTATACTCTGTGTTGATTAATAATTTGTGCCATTCCACTTTTTCCTATTTCTGGTTGTATTAGATGATGCATATGTGTTAAATTTTTGTTGTATTTAGGTTGACTTTTATAATTTGTTTCATGAGTTTTATACATTCGTGAAGGGAACATGGTAGTTAACTAATGGCACTAAACCAAATTAGTTTTATACATTCGTGAAGGGAACATGATAGTTAACTAATGGCACTAAACTAAATGTGTTCTAAAAAATCTAACCTACGAATATTCATTCCATTAGCTTGTTTTCTTTAAGTGAATACACTAATATACACGATGGATAGGAGTTGGATGTGATGTAGTAAAGATGATAGTGACATTGGTAAGTAAAATATTTTTTTATATATTTTTTGTTTGTTTATATTTTTTTATTACGAAATGTCTTTATATTTTGTATTTTAATGATTATTTACATGTTTTCCCTTTTCTATGTAGATTCTAGCATAGATGATTCATCTATTAAGAGTCGATGAGAAATTGAGGATTGCTATGGCACTATCTTCACAAGCTTTAGTATTACAATTTTAAGACTAATATTATTTATATTTGATTAATTGTACAAGCTTTAATGATGTAAGTTACATTTTTCAAATAAATTTGTATCTTAATAACAATTCTACTGTGATGCAATAAATTGAAAATTTATCGTTGTTGAAAGTATTATGCAATGAAAATTCACATTGTCACAAAATGATATTTACATGTTGTGAAATGGAATATACGATGTATATAAACAATTACAAAATAAATTGCGTAACAATTATAAAGCGTTGTACAAATGTTGATGCGACAAATTCTCCGTGTTGTCAAATAAATTCAACGATAAATACAAATTGTCATATAAACAAATATTCATTGTTAAAAAATAATATCTGCAACAATTTTATTTGTTGTAAAATAGAATACACGACATATATAAGTAAAGATAAAATAAATTGCGCAACAACTATACATCGATACGTGACAAATTCTTTGTTTTGCAGAATATATTCAACTTCAAACTCAACCTGTCATATATACGAATATCAATTGCCACGAAATAATATTTGCAACAATTTTATATGCTGTAAAATATAATACGCGGCATATATTAATAGTTACAAAATAAATTAGGCAAGAACTATACATCGTGGCACAAATGTTGATGCCACAAACTCTCTATGTTGCTGAATGAATTTAACTACACACAAAACTTGTTACATAATAAATAAGACTACAAACATTGAATATCTTATAATATATTATGCAACGAAGCAATCTCATTGTAAAATAAATTACGCGACAAACATGACTTATTATAAAATATATATTACTACAAGCATGTTTTGTTGCAAAATAGAATAGATAACAAACGTTATACTTTTAAAATAGTTTTCGCAACAAACATTTCTCCACGCAATTTTTTTTGGGAATAAACGTTGCGACAAATTGACTTGTTGCCCTTTTAGTTTTTCGCGACATTTATGTATTACAACGACATTATGTTGACAAATATGTTGTTGCTATTTCATTCTTTTTGCGACAAACAAAAAATGTTGCAAGTTTGCTTATGCGACGACTGACTAATAGTTGTCGCAAAATACATTCTATAGCGCTCATAGCACCACAATGCCTGCAACAAACAGCTTGTTGTCGTTAAATTATTTTTGCGACAAAATCTCTATTTAAGCGACAATATTTTTTTGTCGCAAAATGGGTATTTTTTTGTAGTGTTTATTCTCTCTACATTCTCGTCAACCCTTGCACATTTTCTTAGACTAATTAGATAGAATTTTTGGTTGTTACTAAACAATTAACTAAACTAAAAACAAAGATGTTGTAAATATGAATGCAAACATACATCCACATCAAGTAAAATGAAGGAGGTGTTACCATATTCTTAAGTGATGGAGTCCTTAAAAAGAAGGATTGATGAGGATAGAGCTATTAGACTTTGTTCATACCGCCATTCCTGAAATAATGGGCATTTTACGTGTTGCTAATAGGTGAGCCAAATTTGATGCCACTGATTTAAAAGTGAAGACATTACCATTGAAAGATGAAACCAGAATATGTTTTTTCAAGGATGACTGATATTTCATTAATCATCCCGAAAATTTTACTGCACTCGTTGTCGACAAATCTATCCCAAATTCTCAACGTCATAGTTTCGAAACTATGAAGACAAAAGTAAATATAAAATTAATAAATTTAGTGGAATAAATAGGAGGGAAGAATGAATAGGAAAAAAATGAATAAGAATAAACTGTTCGTTGATGAAGATCACTTCCTTAATGTAAGATTCAGTTCCACTTTTAGTTTGGACCACTTTCTTTGGCAGCATGTCTATTGCTTGTCCAACAACACCTGTAACATCGAAATGGAACAAATGTAATAGGTTTAGACATAGCTTCCAACTTTAGGGAAGACGAACTGCAAGTGAAATATAAGTGTTATTGGTTTAGTGCATAATACCAATCTTATCTTTGCTATCCGTATGTTTTTGAAGCATGTCAAAAGAAACCAAGTCATAATTTAAAAAAATCAGAGCATCATGATTTTCATGTAGCTCTTCTATTTTCGTTCTTCTATTGATTGTCCAATGTATAGGACCAGCACTTGGTCTATACTTTGGGTCGGTGTGCCTAACTGTTGCATTAGATATGAGATATGCCTTTGACAAAATAAGTGTATACTGATAACAAATGAAAGATGTAATGCTGTTGTTGTAGATTGTGGCATGGACTTTGTTCCCCCGTTTGCAGCAATAGGAGAGACATATAATATAATTAAGGAATTTACAATTGAATTTTAGAATCACAGGAGACTAATAATACACACTACTTATATTATGACTAACTACATGCAACTTTAAATGCATAGTATGTTATTTTTGTCAAATTTTCTTAAACTAAACTGATGATAGACTTGTGGATCAACAAGAACCATGTTCTGATATTTAACTAGACTATGGTGCACCGTTCTAGCAATATTTTTCTCAACCACAACAACTTGGGCTGTCCAATAAGTTTGGCAGGACTGATATGAAGAATAAGCTTTAGTTGAGATGTCATTAATACTTTTGATAGATGGACAAAAAATTGTTGGATTCAGATGTCTGCATAGTAGAGAATAGAAACAGAACCTAAGATTAATATTTGAAGGCATGTGGGATTAAAGAAACAAAGATGCCTTTGATTTGTATTTGCTGGAGAATACATAAACTCTAAAGAAATTAGCAAACTTTTAATTGGTTGAGTACAATTATTATGGTTGAAAAGGATAAAAGCTTTAATTGTTCTCTCTCTCTCTCTCTCACACACACACACACAAATACACACATGCAGCAGTAGGGCCAAAAATTTCCTTTTTAAACAAATCATTTTTTAGTTCTTCTAAATTCTCTCTAAAAATTTGAGAAATTAAGTCAAGTCGATTTTGCATCTCATTGTTATATCTTGACTCTTCCTTAATTTCAGGCCAATTTGGATTACAAGTAATAGTAAAATTTATATCAGTTTTACCAAATTTTGAACCAGCCATCGCATTTATATATCTTTTCGGCATATCCCTTGGACCACCAATAAAAGAAAAAGGCAAAACAATTCGTCGATCAATCTGATCAGCCCTACTTATTCTTACATATATACTATCAATAATTCTTTGATAAAGCACTGCACGTATTTCAGTCTGATTATTTCTAAAATAATCTAATCTAGAAGTTTCTACTTTAACATACATGTCAACTACATACTGCTGCAAAAGACGACCTACATGTAACAAAATAGATTTACCAGCTATACCTGTAATTTGTAACAATAATATTCCTGACAAGAAACATGCAATCCATTCTTATTCTTCCTCATAGCTAAAAAAAGAACATTATAATAGGCAAATTCGAAAGACACCACATAACAAATAAAAAATGTACAAAGTAAAGAAATCCTGTTAGATACTCACTCATTGTTTCGTTTTCAACTAGTTCTTCAACAGAACGAATCTGATGGATATTAAATGAATCATTATTAGCAATATTATTTTTAATTTGTTGATCATTTGATTGTTCAATGCCTTCGTGCCAACCTGTTTCTCCTCTTGGAAATAACAAAGGTTACTGAAGAGAATCATAACACCCAAAATAATAGTGTACTTTATGCGTGGTACCTGAACGACAGTGCTCAAGTATATCACGCATTCTAATATTTGAAGATAGGTCTTCTTCAACCCAAATCACTACTACTTGTGAAGCTGAGGGAGAATTATATACTTGTTGATCATTCCCAGAGATTGATCTTATTCTCAACGTATGTGTTTCTAAATGTTGAACATTGCTTAGACTCCTAAAAAACCTCGAGTAAGGATCAACTTCTAAAATATCAATCAATTTTTGTAAAATATCTCCAGATAGTCTATCTGAAATATTTAGTCGATTGTTCAATTCATTTTCAGTATCATAAAAATACAACTGCATATAAGAAGGACGACTATCGATAGGCAAGATTTCGTTGATATAACGAGAAATTTGTCCTTGTACTTTAAAAGTATAAATAACCTTATTTCTTTTACACAAATTATGATCATATTTCAAATCAAACGATGTGAACACAAAATTTCTATTGTAAGTTCTAACATATATTTAAATTCCCTAGATTATTTTGACATTGACGTAAACAATTCATATAACTCCTCAGGAACATCAACACTATGCCGTTTGATTTTTCCATAAGAACAACAAAATCTTTTACTCTCTTTATGGAATTGTTTAGTCCCACAGTAAGTACAAATCTTTGGCAATCTTAATATAAACGATGAAGTAGGGATGGTCTCAAGAATCGAACCATTGTCCGATAAATGATTTTCTATGGAGCTTCTTGAAGCATTGCACATATGTACAAATGTGCGAGAATTTCCTATACATTCTGGAGCACGAAGTACAACTTCAAATGTAGCATATTGTTCATTTTATACAGTGAAATCATCAACAGCATAGGGTTCACGTAATGAATTTTTTTGATAAATAATTAAAAAATAAACTTGATTCCATACATACAAAACATCACATGTTAAACCATATGGTAAGAACAATCAATTTCCAACAACCAAATAATATATGGTAATAACACTTTTGAAATCTATAGAAATGTAAGAGTTAAAAAAAATGTACACGTTCATTCAAAAAAAGGCCCCATGCAAGAATGACTCAACAACCAAATTGAATGACATATGCAAACATCAATGCTTGGGAAATGAAAATACTCTCCATACCTGCATTTTGAATAATCTCTTCTGCACGCTCAACTGGCTTAGCTAAAACATCTATACCCCTATCCATAGTTCCTTTTCCAGTATGTATCGGTATCGTATTATTAGAAGCTGACACATCCATATTACTAAATCAATTAAAACAACAAACAAAAAAAAAACCATGAAATAGGCCTTCATACAATCGCTAACAAACAAATAAGATCACTTGCGTGACTTGTGAACTTGCACAACATGTAATTATAACATAAAGAAGAAGATTTATCCACATTATTTTCCATTGCACTCAATTTTGTAACACACACAATGACCCGTACTTGCCAACCCTGCGAGATGCCTAGACTTCCTCTTTCGCATTGGTATGTTTTCTCCGTTGACAACCAATTCATGTTGATGTAGTTTCTTCTTTCTTACATTCGGTGAGGTCCTTTTGTCATCCATCAACAAACGACTATTGGCATCACTATGTGGTGATTGTATAATTTGTTCACGTCGAGGCTCAGCATATAGAGCATGACAACGCTTATTCTGTAGTTCTTTTGTTCTTGAATCAAGTACACGACGACCATCATCGTCCATTGGCATGAGGTATTTTCCTATAAATAAAGAACGGAAGAAAATTAGCTCAATCTAACACACGTTGGGTGTTAACCTTGTTTATAAAAAATATAAAAAGTTGAAAAAAAATGAAAACCAATACGTTACAAAATTCTACTACAATCTAATGAACTGACGATCCATACACAAATACAAAGTCTATATTATAAAAATGAAACAACTATATCAATTTGTCATTATGTAAGATTAAATTTTAACAATACGAACGGATTGAATATCACGTACTATATTTTTGGCAATCCCATCAGATAAAAAGATTAGTACATTCAATACATGCCAATTCTGCATCGGTCAATGTATTTCAGCATAGATAGTAGGCAACATAGACCTCCACACCTTACAATCCTAACATAAAACATCTTAAGTTAATTGTTATGTGTAACAAACACGTAAAGATTACCAAAAGTTTTGTAACAAAATACCATAAATGATTGACATATAAGCCCAATTTGAAATTGCCTGGCGTTTCCAACTACAGAATGCAAAGATTTCTACTGGAAGACAAATCATTAACCACATGAGACACAACCTTTAACTCTCATGTAACCCAAGCTCAATAAAAAACTTTAATAACAACATAAACCATAAATGTAAATCATAAATTGAACGAAAATCATAAACACCTACGCTGAAACACTCACAAAATCAAGTGAACAACATGGCACACCTCCAGCAACAAAATGAAGAGAACAATAAAATCTGAGGGATTACGCATCTAGCCTGAATGACTAAAATCTTGAAAAGAGGGCAAACTTTCACCCAATAAACACCAAGGCAGAATCTGCAGATCAAAGAAGGAATTGCCTATAAATATCATATACCAAAACTTTAATCATAAATGTAAAACATTTTCTAACATTAAAAAAATCGTAACCCACTACGATGAAGTTCATACAATGTATAGATGAACGACAATGAATCTGCAGATGACAAAAAAAAATTGTATGAGCAGGCGGCAGGGACAACACGAACAAGCAGAGATGAGGCGTCCAACAGAGATCGCTAGAAGCTACAAATGAACGAAAACAAAGGTACTCTGCATCTAAACAAAATTGCCAGAATCTGCATACGATGAAGACACCAACAGCGACTGTTATCAGATTTCCATATGGAAAAACTTGTATTTGAATTACAAATAATGAAATTCAGAAAACACGTTGGTCAGAAGAAAGAGAAAAAAATGGGAGTTGAATGTCTCAATCCGGGGAACACGCTGGTCGAAAATATGGAAAACACGCTGGCTGGAAGAAAGAGGATTACGGGAGTTGAAGGGCTGAATCCAGAGAACATGTTGGTCAGAGAAAAGAACAAGAGAAAAACACGAGTAGAAGGTTTGGATGGTGTGGTCTACTGAGACTGAGGAGTATAGGCGAAAGGAGATTTCGTCTTGGGAAGGCGCGAACGGGAAGAGAAGAAAATTAAAAAATTAATAAAAAACTGGCAGCCAGAAAAGAAAGAAAGACGGCGTTATATTTGGGATGACAATTTCTTATGAACAGTGCTGTTCGAATTGGTTCTTTTAATATAGTTAGGATTAGGATACATGGCTTATATGTTGTTTGATTCGAGCATTGTCTGACAAGACACAGAGGTGAGCCCCACATATGAAGGATCGGACAACATATAAATTTTATACTTGTACAATTGAGGAAGAGAGAAGAAACGTGAGGTAATTTGAAATTATTTTCCAACAAGGAGAAATTAGTTAATTTTTTTTTAAAATTTCTAAGTAATCGAGATAAAGAAATTAAGTAGGATTGGGAATTCAAAACAACATAAATACTATTATTAGCATTTAATTCTAACCCCTAAAATCAATTATCTTTAAGTAAAAGATTTACTAAATAATAAAATAATAGACAACTATACGTTTCTTTGGATCGCAATAATATGGGCCTAAATTCTACGATTTTTTTTTTGAGTCTAACCTACATTATTTAATACGAGCTCTAAAATGAGCCTGAAATCGATATAATTTTTCTACACTTACAATAATTAAATATTAACCCAAATGAAAACGTGTTCAATAAAAATAACTTTGAAATTTCTTGTATATATAACAAGGCCCAAGAAATTTAATAATTTCCTTAAAAAATAACTGGGCTATCATATAGACTTTAATGTAACTAATGGATTTCTCACATGCAGTATGAGATTTAGCTATAAAATTAGCAGAAATAAAATAAATAAGTAGCTCCTGATACTATAAGAACATGTGCAGTTCAGATATTGATAGAATACCCACCAGCATGTTTGGATTCTCCATTGCATTCTGATGGGTTAAGGTGAAGACTCTAGCTTTTTCCTTTTCTCCATGCTCATTGTCTTTCTTTAGTGGGGGTTCTTGGCAGTTTGGAACGATATGGCATGGCTTTTCGCATCGAAAGCACACATTCTTCCCATATAGACACTTGCTCTATGGGCTTTGATGCACTTAGGGCAGAGAGGACTAACATCGTTTGGTTTGCCTGAACATGACTTTTATCCATTGTTCTGACCATTTTCTTTACCTCTGTTTAGCCTATTACATTTTTTGTTTTCCTGAAAACTCAATACGAAGCCAGGGACAGAGAGAGCGGAGGAGAAGACTTCTTTTTTTCATTTTATGTTGATAGGAATGGGGGGTATCCCCGTATATTCTATTTATCCTTTCTTATCTTATTGATCAATGGTGACTTGTTCAATTTCCAGTCGATTTGAAATTGCTTGTGCCCGTTGTAGAACCTAACTATAGGTGTGAACTCATAGGATGCCACGATTCTTCCGATCTCTGGTTGTAACCCTGATTTGGACCTTTTGGCTTAGTATCCACAAGATGTGATGCATACCTAGAGAGCTGCTCGAACTTCATCTCATACTCATCAAGCGTTATCGTTCCCTGTTTAAGTTGTAGAAACTCTACATCCTTCAAGGCTTGTGGAAAGTATTTTTCCATTACTTCCTCTTTAAACCGTGCCCAAGTAAAGTATGTTGTTGTGCCTCAGTCCTAGTATACGAAGTGGACTCCTACCAATGGCTCGCTATGTCAATTAGCATAAACTCAACACATAATTGTTTTGAACATGAGTGCAACAGAGGTGCTTGTAGATTCACTCCAATCATCTTATGTATTCCTTAGTTGCCAATGGGCCAATCTTGCCGTCAAGGGTAGGGGGCTTGTAATGGAGAAACTGTTCCACAACTAAGCTCATAGTGTTGGTGTTAGCCAACACAATTTGAGGGCACGCATGTGCTTTTTGCTTGCCAAGGTCCTGCATAGTCCTCAACAAATCCCTAAACATAGCTGTTTGTGTTGGTTGTAGTGATATTTCCTTTAAATCAACAAAATAAATTGTCATAGAAATACTGAACAACACAACTCGATATATTCAAAGAGAATAATGCGATCTCATTATCATAATGAATTCTTGAGAACAAAAGAAACACCGTTTGGATGAATAAATCCTAGAAGCTTGAAAGCAAATCCTACTGATTACTGATTTTATCTCCATTAAGAAGGGAAAGAAAAAAACACATCCTAGAATGAAACATAATAAACTCAAAAAGTAGTCTCCAAGTCACTAATCTTCATCTTTGCTTGACCAATCTCCTTGATTCCTAGCATTTTGGACGGCGAGGCTTCATCCTCCTTAGACACACATGATTTAGGTTCAAATTCTTGTTCTACATGTGGCTCAAGCTCTAGCTCAGGCTCGGGTTCATGTGTGGGCTCGTACTTTGGCTCTACTTCTAGTTTTGGCTCATATTCCTACTTATGTTCATACTCTAGCTCATGCACTGGCTCAGCTCAGGCTCAGGCTCAGGCTCAGGCTCAAGGCTATCAATTCACATATTTGGGAAGGTCTCACAATACTGCTCGAACTCGATCCTTTCTGAGAGCTCTAAAGGGTTACCATCTAGCATATCGTCCTTAACCACAATGCTTATGTCTCTCCACGGAGGTGGCAGTGTATTTATGATATTGTTATGTTGGAAACAAATCCCGTAATTGTATATTTTTTTCAATTAGATGATAGAATATTTTGCGTGTTCTCATAATATGCTCTTGTATAATTCTATATATATATACTGTATCTTGTAAAGGTGAATAATATATAAAAAACAATCTCTTCCATTGCAATTACTTATTCTCTTCAACAGCCATTAGTTCTTCAATACCTATTACAAAGGTATTGATAAGTACATTTTGTGCAATTATTCAAACCTTTAAACTAAGTTTTTATCCTATCATATTATTGATTTTATACTTAAGTTAGTGTGCTATTCTTCCTATTTCAGTTTTGGACCCGTTTATAAGCAATTGGAGAAGAATGAACAAAAAGAGCAACAATTTGGTGAAATCGATGAGTAAATGAAAATAAGTTGAGTTTTTGAAGTGAATATCAAGATCCAAACATTGGAGGATGAGGAAGAAGATAAAATCAATAAGTTTAAGGTGCATTTGAGTGATAAAAAATAGTTGAAACAAAAGATCAAACACTGGAAAGCCAAAGAGCCGAATTAAGAAACTACCTACCGAAGGATGTGGAGAAATTCGAGCACAACTTTTGGTATTAAAATATCCATAAGGCAAATGATATATCATTGAAAATATAATTGAATTATAAGTCCAACACTTTTTACGGATCTCAATTTAGAGTTTCCTATAAAAAGTTATGGCCATTAAAAAAATAGCCGCCGCAGAGATAAACGTTGAGCTGGGCGATTGCCCAAGCTTAAAGCTGGGCGATCTCCCGGCACGTAATTTCATCAGCAGAATGCATTTCGGTTGGCCTGGACGATCGCCTGAGTTTGCACTAGGCGATCGCCTAGTGTAATTTTGGCAGACGCAAATTTTTATTTCCTTTTTGAGTTCAACTTCAAATAGGAAACCTTTTGGGACACGATTTTAATAAATTTTTGGGCTCTTTTGGGACACAATTAGGAAAATATAAATATAAGTTATTAACTCATAACAAGGGAGCCGAATTAGAGCCGATTTGGGAGCCAATTTAGAGAGAAAAACAAGAGACGAATCAAGAAACGATGATCAAGATTCATCCTTTCAAGATTAAAACGAAGATCAAGTTCAAGATTTCTTCTCTTTCAAGTTTTCTTCATATCTGGGTGATGACTTCCATATTTTATTTTTATTTTCCTTTTTTTCTTCTTAGTATCTTAGGCTAGATTTATTTTAGTGCTATGATTATGATGAGATTTGTATCATGAATCCTTTAATTCTTTAAACCTAGTTTTTGATATTTAAGCATGGTTTTAACTTTGGATATTTGATATTTATTTCTCTTCATTTACAATTATGTGCACAATAGTTGTATGATTCTTGTGACTTGTTTTACCTTCGAGAGATGAAAAATAGGTTATACATAGTATCAATTATCGTAGAGTTCGATAGAGGATAGATATATATCACTATGCTTTACGTGATCTTTAAGTATTCATAAATTCTAATGCATTCTTGTATGTTCGCATCCGTTATAGAAATATAGTCGGGTCACATTTAGGTATATGTTTAATTCTACTCGAGAGAGATTGTTAAACAAATTAAGCATATTGATCTTAATAATTGAATCATGTTATCAAATTCAACGGTTTCGTTTAAAGGTAATTGGTATAAGTGGAATTGGGATCCTAGTACACTTTTCTTTTATTTTCTTTTCCAATTTTCAAGTAATTCTTCTTTAATTTAATCTCTTGTTCGTTTGAATTATAATTAGTTAATTGTTCTTAGTTTATAATTTAATTAGTTCTTAATCACCAATTTTCCAAAGTTCATTAGATTCGGTTAAGGTTAATTTAATTGAAATTGAACTATCTAAATCTCCGTGGGTACGATACTTGGACTCATAATCCACTTATTACTCGTGTAATCCGTACACTTGCAGAATATTTAACACATAAAATCGCTGACAAGTTTTTGGCGTCGTTGCCGGGGATTTAGTTTTAGTTTTTTTCAGTTATTTTAACACTAATTTGAACTTTATTTATTTAATTTATTTATTATTTTTTTTTAGTTTACTTCAGTTTCAATTTGTCTTTTTTTTTTTTAGACCATAACACAAGATGGAATACCAGGAGATCAATGAAGACAATATGTTAGAGACTTTATGACTCCACAAATCATCCAGAGCCAATCTAGCATTGATGAGGACAATATGCTTGTTGGAGATTTCTTCGCAATAAACCAGGCTAATATAGCAAGATGTGATGCAATTTCTAAAATTGATGAAGACAACATGCTTTTTGGAGATTTCCTTGCAATGCAACATGCCAATATAGTGAGATATGAGGCTACTTCTGAGATTGATCAGGACAACATACTTTTTGGAGATTTTCTTGCAATGCAGCATGCCAATATAGCGAGATATGAAGCTACTTCTGAGATTGATGAGGACAACATGCTTGTTAGAAAATTCATCGCAGATCATCCAAAGTTCTCTTGGAAGGATAATTACAATAACATCAGACCACAAGGTCCTCAGTTTCAGCAGCTAGAAAAGAGAACTTCACTAGAAGACATTCTCGATAAATTCATTGAAAAAACTAATCAATTCATGAGATAGACAAAGATCAATTTTCAAAATCAATGTGCTTTAATAAAAAATTTGGAAATACAAATGGGTCAGATGGCAGTTGCTATATCAGGCAGAGTGCCAGATACGTTGCCAAGCAATACAGAGGTGAATCCCAAAGAAAATGTTACGGCTATTACCACTAGAAATGAAGTTCAATTACCATAAATTCATGTAAAGAGGCTAGTTGGAAATAAAGAAAAGGTACCGTCCACTGATGAGGAACACGTGGAACAGACTGAGCAGACAACAAATATTAAAGAGAGTTCAGGTACACCACATGTTAAGGCAACTGTTGGCAACTGTTTCTATCAAACCATATGAGCCTCTGATCCCACTTCCTCAGAGATTACAAAAGCACAAGTTAGACAAGCAATTATCTAACTCTTATCTTTCTTCTAAAATTGATTTTGTGATCAAGGTCGATGAGGAAGTTGAAATTTTTGTAGTTGTGTTCGAGCAATGTACTACACTAAAATCCTACTTTTATGAGGAGCACAAATTCAAATTTTTGAGGATAAACAAAAAATAGTGCAAAGTCAATTGATGCAAGCAAAGCAAGTCCTCCAAATCACTATTTAGAGTGCCGTAAAGCAACCAGACAATAAGTCAAGCTAATGACTATAAAAAAGCGCTTAATGGGAGGCAACCCATTTTCTAACCCTTTTATTTACTTGCTTTATATGTAGTAGTTTTATGTAATTTAAATAATTCATTAGTTTTTATTTCATTTATTCTTTAATGCACTTATAAAGCCTCACCATGTCAATTGCAGGATGTCCCACTTTGCGAGCCGCTTGAATAATATCTATCACATCATCTTTTGACCAAGAGTCCCAGCCAGATCTATCTTCTGAGTCCACTTCAACTGGACCTTCAACCAGCCAGATTTATCTTCTCCACATCTATCTCCGAAGAGTAACTAATCCCTTCTCTTATTTATTTACTTTATTTTGCTATTACAATGGGGACAATGTAATGTTTTAGTTTGAGGGTGGGTTAAGTATTAGGATACTTAATTATTTTGAATTTGCTTATTATTCTGGTCTATATAACTGTAAATTTCATTTTTTTAAAAAAAATTATTATTTTTTCGTTTAAAAAAATCATTTTTTTTAATTTTTTTTAAAAAATTATTATTATCTCGTTTTTAAAAAAATAAAAATAAAAAAAATTATAGTTATTGTTGAATTTCTTACCACCAATGATAATATTTGTTTAAATTTAAGTACGTTTTTAGTTAGAATATTGAACAACACTTTAACTCGTACTTTTACCTGAATACTTATCCATGTTAGATTAGATTTGAAGCACGTAGCCACTGTTGATTTATCATTTATTGGGAACATGACTTGAGTGTATGGTTCGATGTTGTTGACTTAGTATTATTGTGAAAAATTCCGTTCTTAAATCCTTAGATTAATAACCAAAATGTTTGAGAACAGTTTAGGAGTGTTAGAGTTAGTACGTGTGTTTTGAGAATTTTGATGGTTTGAATTTTCTGGGCATCATCTTCAGTTGAATAGGTTGTAGTCAATGAATCTAAATCGAGCACTACTCACTGTTGAAATAAATAAATAAATAAATAAAATAAAATATGTGACTCGAGCAATTAAGTCTGTTAGGGTATTTTGAAATCTGGTGCCCTAAGGTCATCTGATTTGAGAGTCATCGGCCCAAAGCTCGTTACATGAGTAAAAAAAAATTACATCGTTACTTCTCTTATATAGCCTATGGGACTCGAGCAATTAAGTCTGTTAGGATATTTTAAAACTTGGTGCTTTATAGTCACCTGACTTGGGAGTCATCAGTCCAAAGCTCGATACAAGGGTCACATAGAAAGCTTGTGAAAGAGAAGTATTGCACATGATGTAAGACTATTTATATGAGTAAAATAGAAAAGAAAAAAAAAGAGTTAGAAGTGCTCGGTAAGGATTACTAGGTTAGAACTTAAGAAACTGGAGATGAGAATTTAGAAATCACTCATCGTCCTAGTTCTAAGAATACAAGTTTCTAATTTTTACCACTTTATTTGAAAAAGCATTGTGTTGATCAGTAGAAACTAAATTTGCTAGAACACCTCGGGATTGGAGAGAAAAGAATTAGAAGTGTGATAATTAACGAGAGGTGTAAGGAATAAATGACTACAAAGGATTCGGGATTATAAAAATATCAACAATGCAATATTGGTCGTGGTCTGATACAGGTAAAAGTTCAATATTTGGCTATTCACACACTCACAAAAGGTCGAGCATCGGATGAGTAAAAATTTAATTATTGTGTTGTTTAATATATTTCTAAAAGTGTTGCTCTATTTTCGAATTTGAGGCATATGGTAAGAAATTTAACACAAACTCTCTTCATGTAATTCTTTTAGATTAGTTTAAATTTGTAGTTTAATTTTATTTTTGTTCGAGGACGAACAAATGTTTAGTTTGGGGGTGTTTGATAAGTACATTTTGTACAATTATTCTGGCCTTTAAACTAAGCTTTTATCTCGTCATAGTATTGATTTTATACTTAATTTAGTGTACTATTCTTCCTATTTCAGTTTTGGACTCCGTTTATAAGCAATTGGAGAAGAATGAACAAAAAGAGCAACAATTTAGTGAAATCGATGAGTAAATGAAAATAAGTTGAGTTTTTAAGTAAATATCAAGATCCAAACATTGGAGGATGAGGAATAAGATAAAATCAATAAGTTTAAGGTGTATTGGAGTGATAAAGAATAGTTGAAGCAAATGATCAAATACTGGAAAGCCAAAGAACCGAATTGAGAAACTATCTGCCGAAGCATGTGGAAAACTTTGAGCACAACTTTTGGTATTAAAATCTCCAAAAGGCAAATGATATATCATTGGAAATATAATTGAATTACAAGTCCAACGCTTTTTATGGATCTCAATTTGGAGTTTCCTACAAGAAGTTATGGCCATTTGAAAAACAGTCGCCGCAGAAGAAAATGTTGAGCTAGGCGATCGCCCAAGCTTAGAGCTGGGCGATTGCCTGGCACGTAATTTCATCAACAGAATGCATTTTGGTTGGCCTGGGTGATCGCCCGGGTTTGCATTGGGAAATCGCCCAGTGTAATTTTGGTAGATGCAGATTTTTATTTCATTTTTGAGTTCAACTTCAATTAGGAAACCTTTTGGGACACGATTTTAATGATTTTTTGGGCTCTTTTGGGACACAATTAGGAAAATATAAATATGAGTTATTAACTCATAACAAGGGAGCCGGATTAGAGCCGATTTGGGAGCCAATTTAGAGAGAAAAACAAGAGACGAATCAAGAAACGAAGATCAAGATTCATCATTTCAAGATTAAAACGAATATCAAGTTCAAGATTTCATCTCTTTCAAGTTTTCTTTATATCCGAGTGATGGCTTCCATATTTTATTTTTATTTTCCTTTTCTTCTTCTTAGTATCTTAGGCTAGATTTATTTTAGTGCTGTGATTATGATGAGATTTGTATCATGAATCCTTTAATTCTTTAAACCTAGTTTTTGATATTTAAGCATGGTTTTAATTTTGAATATTTTATATTGATTTCTCTTCATCTACAATTATGTGCACAATAGTTGTATGATTCTTGTGGCTTGTTTTACCTTCGAGAGATGGAAAATAGGTTATACATAGTATCAATTATCGTAGAGTCCAATAGGGGATAGATATATACTGCTATGCTTTACATGATCTTTAAGTGTTCACAAATTATAATGCATTTTTGTATGTTCGCATCCGTAATAGAGATATAGTCGAGTCACATATAGAGATAGGTTTAATTCTACTCGAGAGAGATTGTTAAACAAATTAAGAATATTGATCTTCATAATTGAATCATGTTTTCAAATTCAACGGTTTGGGTTAAAGGAAATTGGTATAAGTGGATTCAGAATCCTAGTACGCTTTTCTTTTCCAATTTTCAAGTAATTCTTCTTTAATTTAATCTCTTGTTTGTTTGAATTATTATTAGTCAATTGTTCTTAGTTTATAATTTAATTAGTTTTTAATCTCCAATTTTCCAAAGTTCATTAGATGTGGTTAAGGTTAATTTAATTGAAATTGAACTATCTAAATCTCTGTGGATACGATACTTGGACTCATAATCCACTTTATTACTTATGCGATCTGTACACTTACAGAATATTAAACAGATAAAATCGCTGACAGGTATTATAATATTTCTTAACATGGTATCAGAGCGAATTTATCGTCTCTAATAATTACCAAAGTTTTTTTTACTGTCTTTACCAATCTACAACTAATCTCCATCAATGGCTGATATAGAAATTAACCCCTCCAATCGATCCTAGTTTTGCCACCAGACAAAAGTTTGGTCGTGACCCTTCAATCTACTATTACTTTCATCATTAAGATAATTCATCCATCTCGCTCTCATCTCAATTACTGAATGGCGAAAACTGGGCGACGTGGAGCAAGTCCGTTGGGATTGCTCTTTCGGTGAGGAACAAGTTAGGCTTTATCAATGGCAGATTCAAGAAATCTTCCAAGACATCAAATCCGGATGAATACATCTTATGGGAAAGGACGAACCACATGCTGATTTTGTGGTTCTCTCATTCAGTTTCGCCAGAACTTGTTCCTAATGTTCTCTTTAATCCTACAGCCCAACACGTTTGGGAAGATTTTCGAGCAAGCTTTTCTCAAGGTAATCTACCTCGCATATTTGAAATTAAGCAATCTATTGCATCGCATGTCCAAGGAACCATGACAATTGCAAACTATTTTACAAAATTGTGAGGTTATTGGGATGAATTAGATTCATATTGCCCCCCTTGTCCATGTGATAGTTGTAAGTGCGATGAAAGGAAGAAAATGGATAAATTTCACGATGAAGATCGACTTGTGCAGTTCCTTATGGGACTTAATGAATCATATAAAACAATTCGAGGCCAAATATTACTCATGAAACCAGCGCTTGACATCCGAGAGGCCTATAACATGGTGACTCAAGAAGAGAAACAACAAGAGGTCAGTAATGGATCGATCATGGAGAACTTTTCAATTGTCGCTCCAATCCGAATCAAAAGTCTTCTAGTTGATAACCCAAGAATAACTAACCAAGAGGGAGTGAATTGGTTTTCTCAAACTTTTTCGTAAAATATTCTCCAAGTAAGAAATTTAAGAAATAAAAATTAATCCACAAAAATATGAGCACAATGTAAATAAATAAAAGGGTAGAGAAAGTGCAAACATTATTTTTATAGAGGTTCGATCCAACCAATGATATACGTCCCCCGTTACCAAGCTCTCCAACACGAGCACGGCCTTTCCACTATCTTGATTGACTTATGGTGCAATCCAAATCCTTACAATATATCCGGTGACTTACAAACAAGGAGCACCGATCCTTATACAATATTGAGCTTTCAAGAGACCTCAGTAAGACCCAAAGATATAAAGAAATAGATTTGAGAATATATTTCTCTCTTGATGAATGATAAATACAAGTTTGGTTCTAAGATAAACTAACACTTTAATGAATAGCAATAGATGAGAAAGTTCAAGTGTTAGAAGAAAACTTTGTTGATAATGATGAATCAAAAGTTTGATTTAATCAAACAAAGTTTTTCAATAAGAGATATTGAAGATATAAATGCAATAAAGCTTTGAATGAATTTTCTCAATATGATTCTCTCTATAAATATTCTTGTAAGTGTTGTTGAGTGATAATAAATAAAGAGGTATTTATAGAGATCAATTTTCGTCACTTTCTGTTGAAACGGATGACCAAACGATCGACCGGTCAGACAATTAGAATTACCCGTTTGAACAGAAAAAATCAGAATGGACACTTTTGGAAAATGACGGTCAGACGGTTGACCGATTCATCAAACAGTTGATCGGTTCATCAAACGGATGACCGTTTCCACAGTTTTGAAAAATTGATTTTTGACTTTGATAAAAATATTTTATGCAAGTGATAATGACATACGTTTTGTGCATAAAAGTACATTTGAGTTTTCATTCATTTAGTTGCTAAAGATCAAAGGGTTAATACCTTTACAATTTTATCTAGAAATTTATTATTTGATCTTGATCTTCGAGTCTTGAGTTTTGGATCTTGAGATGTTTGAACTCTTGTATTGATTTGACTTTGATCTTGTTATTGGTTGAGAGTTCGATTTGTAACTCTTTGAATATTACTTGAAGATAGATTGTTAGTAAACAATATTAATTTGTTTGTTATGATCAAAACATTAAGGTTTAAAGTTAACCATAGGTCAACACTAGTAACTCTTCATTTTCTAAAAATGACGAACTGTTTTGTTATTATTGCAAAAAAGATGGCCACACTATTGATACATGTCACAGATTTCATGGTTTTCCACCTGGGCACCCGAGATATGATCCCAACTTTAAGCCAAAGTATAATCCCAACTACAAATCAAGAAGTAAAAAAACACCATGCAGCCGACAATCACAATCTTTGGAACAGAATTACCATAATGCACATATGACAGCCACCATTCCTGCAGCCATGAACAATACAGGTAGTAATATCCATGGGCTTCCAGTTGTTACTTCTTCCCGCAGTCCCGACTTGCAGACTATTTTTCCAAGCCTTTTGTCCGAGTAAATTCAGCAATTAACTAGTGCCATGACTAATAAGACACATCTGGCTAATGGTAATAATGATGTTTATGCAAATGCAGCAGGTCTGTCTAGTCATCCCTCTATTAATTCTATTTCGTCAAACTACTGGATTTTAGATAGTGGGGCCACGGACCACATTGCTTTCGATTCTACATTATTTGTTCAATCACATTCACCTAACACACCTTCTGTTAATTTACCAACTGGCTTTACCGTACCCATTGTCTCTACTGGCATGATCTTATTTAATAAAGACATTGTTTTAAAGGATGTTCTCCACGTGCCTTCATTTAAATTAAATCTTTTATCTGCCAGTAAAATTACCAAGTCCTTGAATTATTGTGTAATTTTGTTTCTGGATTATTGTGTTTTGCAGGACTTGGCTACGGGGAAGATGATTCGCTGGGGTAAGCAGAGTGGATGTCTTTACTTTATATCACCGGATTCTAAATCACCCACCGCATATCAAACCAACACTGCTAAAGCTACTTGGCACCACCGACTTGGCCATCCATCCCCCTCAAGTTTACGACTAGTATCTAGGTTTATTTCTTCTTTTAATGAATCTTTTGAAAATAATTTCGACATTTGTCCGTTAACTAAGTAGAGTCGTTTTCCTTTTCCGTCAAGTTTTATTTCCTCTACTTTATCATTTCAAATAATTCATTGTGATGTTTGGGGTCCCCATAAAAATCCTACACATTCAGGTACTCGTTATTTCTTGACCATTGTCGATAATTTCACTCGTTGTACATATGTGTTCCTTATAACACACAAAGCTGATGCAACTACATTACTTCTGTCATTCTTCACTTTTATTCAGACACAGTTTAACTCACAAATTAAAATTGTTCGAAGCGATAATAGAAAAGTATTTATCTCTATCAATTCTTTTTTTCTCTCAAAAGGGATTGAATTTCAACGTTCTTGCATTTGCACTCCATAACAAAATAGAGTTGTAAAACGCAAGCACCGTCATATTTTACAAGTTACTCGTTCTCTACTTTTTCCAATCCAATTTACCTATCGCATTTTGGGGTGAATGTATATTAACTGCTGTTTGTTTAATTAACCGTTTGCCGACACCACTTTTTTCTAACCTCACACCCACGTTTATATCATCAGCCTCCATCATATCATCATCTTCGTGTTTTTGGTTGCTTGTGTTATGCGACTGTAGTCCACCCGAAAACCAAATTTGAGCCACGAGCTAACCGTTGTGTATTTGTCGGCTATCCTACTGGTCAAAAAGGTTACAAACTTTTTAATTTAGACACTAAAATTTTTTTGGTCAGTTGCAACGTCAAATTCCATGAACATGTTTTTCCTTTTAAACAAATCATTTCTACTCACATGCCACCCTTACCTACTACACTCTATCTCCTAGATATTGACCTGACTACCATCGCACCCACTCTAGAAACCGAACCACCCAACACCGATCCTACCCCTCATCTAGAAACTAATTTAAGTACCAACCCTCCCACTCTTCCCAGTTCGTCTCCGTCTATCACACAAGGGACCGTCCTTCCTCACTCACCCATTCATCTAGCTCGGACCCTATCATTGAGTCTCCTCACCCTACACCCATTCCTATCACCCGTCACTCAAACCGACCCCAGAGACAACTTGCTTGGCATGTAGATTATTCCATGCACTTCGCTCACACTAGACCCCACCAATTGTCAACCCCGTCACCTTGTCTTTCCCGAGGTACAAGGCACCCTCTCTCTAATTCTTTATCATATTCACGCATTTTTCCTTCTTATTTTTCTTTTCTTGCAAATATTTCTTGTCTCTGTAAGCCCACTAACTATCATCAGGCAGTTGTTGACCCAAAATGAAGAGAGGCAATGCAGGCTGAGCTCGATGCTCTCATCTATAACAACACTCGGCAACTTGTTTCATTACCCGTAGGACAACGCCCCATTGGTTGCAAATGGGCCTGCAAAATCAAATACAATTCTGATGGCTCTGTTGAATGGTACAAAGCCCGCCTTGTTGCTAAAGGATATACCCAAATTGAAGGGATCAATTATTTGGAGACATTTTCTCCTACTGCCAAACTCACCACTATCCACTGCGTATTATCCGTTGCTGCTTCTCGCAATTGGTTCTTACATCAGCTAGATGTTCAAAATACTTTTCTTCATGGTGATATAAATGAAGAGGTATACATATATCTTTTCCTTGGTCTTCGTCGACAGGGGAAGAATATGGTATGTCGGCTCAATAAATCATTATATGGCTTGAAGCAGACTTCTCGTAATTGGTTTGCAAAATTTTCTCATGCTATTCAGAAGGTCAGTTTCAATCAATCAAAGGCTGATTATTCCTTGTTTACCAAAACTGAAGGGGACTTAGTCACTGTGGTACTTATTTATGTTGACGACATCATTGTGACAGGAAATAATGAGCAATAAATTAAATCTCTCAAGGACTTTCTCCTACAACAATTTCGCATCGAAGACCTTGGTAATTTGAAATATTTTCTTGGCATTGAAGTTTCTCATTCCCAAAAAGGAATATTTGTTTCTCAAAGAAAATATTCACTAGACATTTTGAAGGATGCGGGACTATTGGGATCTCGTCCTAAGTCTTTTCGATGGATGAGCATTTAAAGTTAAAATCTGATGATGGTGATTTACTAAATGATCCTATCAAATATATAAGGTTAGTTGGAAAATTGATTTATCTTACACTGACAAGGCCTGATGATGCGACCCAGACAAGCCATGGACCTTTGTTAAATTGGACTCAAGCTAAGGACCATATTGGAGGTATATCAGAGGCTAATGGAGCATTGGAGGACCAAAATAAGCGTGAAATGAAGTTGAAGGACTATATACGCAGATGGGGTAGAAATCTGCGCAAGAGGACAGAAAATATAACCATGCGATCGCATGGTTATAAACTCATGAGATCGCAAAGAGGGCTTTTCAAAGGCAGAACTTCATGGCGACAAACCATGCGATCAAGACGCATTAAGCCTATGCGATCACAAGGCACGCCGGAGAAATCCAGATTTTGGCAAGTTTTAGTTTCCTATTTCATTTAGAACTCTTATTTTAATTAGTTTTAATTAATTCTGAATTAGGTTAGGTTTCTTTCAATGTTTACTATATAAACATCTTTTATTGTAAACATCAAAGAGTTCAGTATTTTGAGAGATTAATTAAAGTGAGGATTCACTTTCTTCCATGTTCTTAATTGAACAAACCCTAAAACTTATCAAAGATTTCGCAAACCTTTGTGGTGTTTTCAAAACTATGGTTCTTTGATTCAAGAAATCATCGGGTCAAGTTCTTGCAGCTAGATTTTAGCTTTCTTGGGGTTCAGATAAAACCTTTTGTAGGTTCTGAGATTTAATTCTTCGCGGGTTCGCATCACCTGATATAGTATACTCTGTGCAAATCTTAAGCCAATTCATGCAGAATCCACGAAAACCACATTGGGAAGCTGCTTTAAGGGTTTTAAGATTTATCAAAGGGAATCATGGTCAAGGATTATTCTTTCCTTCCTCTAATGATCTCATATTAAAGGTCTACTGTGATTCAGATTGGGTAGGTTGCACAATGACTCGACGCTCTATTTCGGTATACTACATCTTCTTGGGGAATTCTTTAATTTCTTGGAAATCAAAGAAACAAACAAATGTGGCTCAGTCATCCCCAGAAACAGAATATCGAGCTATGGCTGCGACATGTTTAGAGATTACATGAATACGATACATTCTGCAAGATTTTAAAATTTCACAAGAACGATTGGCAACTTTGTTTTGTGATAACCAAGCGGCACTTCATATTGCCAGGAATCCTGTCTTCTACGAGCGTACTAAACACATAGAAATTGATTGTCAAATTGTGAGAAAAAAGCTACAAGCTAGCTTGATTTCAATTTCATATGTTCCATCACGTTCTCAACTTGCAGATATCTTCACTAAGCCTTTGGGAAGTGAACAATTTCGTCTCTTAAGTGACAAGTTGGGACTTCACGATATTCATTCACCAACTTGAGGGGGAGTGTTGGAAACAAATCCCATAATTATATATTTTCCTTAATTAGATGATAGAATATTTTGCATATTCTCAGAATATGATCTTGTATAATTCTATATATATTGTATCTTGTAAAGGTGAATAATATATAGAAAACAATCTCTTCCATTGCAATTACTTATTTTCTTCCACAGCCATTAGTTCTTCAATACCTATTACAAAGGTATTATAATATTTCTTAAAATGTTCACAACATGAATGGGTGTAACCTCGAGTCCTGCACCCTTTGCTACAGCCCACCTAGAGAAAACTTCATCTACAATAGAGTATAAGTCGGGTCTGCTTCGTAATTCTAGTAGGCTTGAATAAGTATTTCCATACTGTATAAGAAAGCCCTACAAGCCATTGTCTTCCTAGCAGTTTAGTTCTAACTGTCTCTCACATATAAACCAAGTCCAATTATATTTAATCTTTACTAGTAATAACTCATTACCTTGAGTTCGTTAGATGGTAGTTGATCAGTGAGTGCTAGGTGCCAAGGATTTTATTTTAATTCAAGTGTTACTGATAAGTGCATTTTGTGAACTTATCCAGGCCTTTAAACTAAGCTTTTATACCGTCATTTTATAGATTTTCTACTTAATTTATTGTATTTCTCTTTTTATTTTAAATTCGGATCTATTTAATAGCAAGTGGAGAAGAATGGATGAAAAGAGCAATAAATTAGAAGATATGTTAGAAGTATGAGGATCCAATTGCACTTAATTGAAGTTTGAAGACCAAATTAGAGGTTAAGAAAAGTTTTGAGGACTAAAGAAGACAAAATCCAAAGTTAGAGGACAAAAGGTGCAAAATTTAAAAGCTTAAGCTGGGCGATCACCCAACACCATCTAACAGCAACAGAGAGCAAAGTCATTTGCCTGGGTGATTGTCCAGTGTAAATGTTGGCCACGGGAATTTTTATTTCCTTTTTGTGTTCAACTTCAATTAGGAAATCTTTTTTGACGCGATTTTAATGATTTTTTGGAATCTTATCTGACACAATTATGGAACTATAAATATGAGTTATTAACTCATAATTGGAGAGCTGGATTAGAACCGATTTGTGAGCCGGATTTGGTGAGACAAATCAAGAAATAAAGATCAAGATTCATCCTTTCAAGATTTAAACAAAGATCAAGTTCAATATTTTATCTTTCAAGTTTGTTTTTCTTTTTATTATCTTCTTCTTAGTACGTTAGGCTAGATTATTTAGTACTAGGATCATAATGAAACTTGTATCATGGTTCTTTAATTTTTTTTAACCTAATTTTTTATATTTAAGCGTGTTTTTAATTTTGAATAATTGATATTGATTTCTCTTCATCTACAATTATGTGTGCAATAGTTGTATGATTCTTATGGCTTATTTTACTATCGAGAGATTGAAAATAGGTTAAACATAGTATCAATTAGCGTAGAGTCCAATAGGAGATAGAGATATATCGCTATGCTTTATGTGATTTTTAAGTATTCACAAATTCTAATGCATTCGTATATGTTCACATCTGTCATAGAGATATAGTCGGGTCACATACAAGGATATGTTTAATTCTATTCGAGAGAGATTTTTAAACAAATTAGTAATATTGATCTTCATAAAAAATCATGTTATCAAATTCAACGATTCGGGTTAAAGAGAATTAGTATAAGTGGATTCGGGATCTTAGTACGCTTTTTTTTTAAAGTTAAAATAATTCTTAACTAATTTAATTTCTTATTTGTTTGAATTATAATTATTTATTATTTTCAGTTAAGATTTTAATTAGTTTAAGAAACAACTCTCAAAAGTAATTTGATTCGGTTATGGTTATTATAATTGTAATTGAACTATCTAAATTCCTGTGGTACGATACTTAGACTCATAATCCATTATATTACTTTTACGATATGTACACTTGCGAAATATTAAACATAAAAATCGTTGACAGTTACCAAGTAATATTCACCATGAATAATACTCTCAATTTTTTCTCGCCTATGAACGTGAACAATAACGGTCATGTCGGCAAACAATATTGTTGAAAACTTTAACGCTCCATAAATTATTAGAAAAAAAATTATAAGTTTCACGAGTTTAGAGAAAGGTAGACCTATTTCTAATACTAAACTTTAACACTCCAAATTTCAACTTACAAATTCGAGATGGTACTAAGATCATACCAAGTATAAGTGGAAAACATCATAAAATTGATAGCTTTATTTTCGTAATTTAAAATAACCAAACAAATTCAGCTTAAAACTTAAAATCTATTATAAACTAGAGAGAACAGTAGAAGAGAATAGAGTGAAACTGTGTATTTCATTATAATAATGGACTCATATATATGTATAAGGTTCCAAAAACTTGTAAGGTAAGTAAGATATATCTAAATATGGTCATCAATATTATTTTCTATTTTACAACACTCCCCATTTGATAACCATTAGTACAATAATTTTCTCATTAAAAATCTTGCTTGATAAAAATCCAATAGGACAAGATATCAAATGAAAAAAGAAAAAAAAAAGAGTACAGTTGATTGTTAAAATTTGGAGTATTAAGAAAATGCGGCATCATTAGAACTTTGTCATGAAACCAGTGGGACAAAACTTGGACAAAGGAAAAAAGTACAGATACTCCCCACAATGTTCATCACTGAAGATATTTGAGTCTTCGCATTCCAATCTCATGCACTATTTTTTTGAATGTGGATGTTGGCAATACTTTTGTGACCCACTTGAGTGAATTTGTTAAAAATTGATGTCACCAGTCTTTTGAAGCTCATGTGTATAAAAGAATTTTGAAGAAATATGCTTTTTCATGTCCCGTTTGATGTAGCATCTTTTGAGTTGTGCAATACAAACTACATTGTCTTCATACAATATTGTTGAACTATTCTTCGTTGAAATTAATCCGTATGATGCTTGGATATGATGGGTCATGTTCTTCGACCATGCACATTCTCGATTTGTTTCATGGATTGCAATAATTTTAGAATGATTTGTAGATGTTGATGTCAAGGTTTACTTCACAGATCTCCATGATAGAGCTATTCCTCCACGAATATGCACATATCCTATTTATGATCTAGCTTTTTGTAGATTGGAAAGATAACATGCACCTACATATTTCTCTAAAAAAAATCCTAATTTTAGTGAATAAAATATTTCCATGTCAATAGTATCTTTTAGGCAATGAAGAATGTGTTTAACACCAATCCAATATCTTTGAGTGGGTACAGAGTTATATCTTGCAAGGAGATTTATAGAAATACTATGTTTGGTCGAGTGCAATTTGTAAGATATGTTAATGCTCTAATTGTACTTTTTTCACATCCAAGAGTTCCTCCTCTCTCCATCTTCAAGTAGGTGAAATTGATCTTTTTTCACATCAAGTGATCGAACGACCATATGTGATGTCAATGGATGTGCTTTATCCATGTAAAAATGCTTTAATAATTTTTCGGTATATGAAGATTGATAAACAAATAATCTTTCTTGAAAATTTTCAATTTGCAATCCAGGACAAAATTTGATTTTTCTCAAATCTTTCATTTCAAATTTATATTTAAAATAACCTGCAATTTCGTTGAACTCTTCAGGAGTTTCAATAAGATATAAATCATCAACATAAACAGTCACAATTGCAAATCCAATATCTATTTTTCTAAGAAAACACAATGGAATACATCGTCGTTTTTATAACATTCTTTCAACAAATATTCGTTAAGGCGGTTATACCACATTCGTTCGGATTGTTTTAATCCATATAATCATCTTTGTAATTTAATCGAGAATGTAGTTCTGGAGAATGAATCATTTACTTTTGGCACTTTAAATCGTTCAGATAATTTGATGTATATATCATTATCATGTGAACCATACATATGGTGTTCATAAGGTGCATATCGAGCCTTTGTACAATCAAACTTTAAATTATTTTTTTGTAACAATCACGGACTTTTTCCTACAAGCCTCTCACCCAGGGGCAATTCCGTGCACCTTTAACTATAATTATGTATAACATGCTTCTACCGAACACAAAGGTGGTAGAACTTGAAAATCTAAAATCAAGAGATTGAATCACTTGCCCTGTTTACCTGTTTACTATTTGATCAAAATGCTACTCTTTGGTCCAGAAACTCAATGACAATGGAAAATTTTTAATATCCACAATTCAAAAACCGAATATGAGATATTTTTCAAGCCACCAACGTCATGTATGTTATTCTATCTCTTCACACATGAATTTGACTTCCATTTAAATGATTATATAGAGTTGTGGAAGTTGAATGTAAGCTATATGTGGTGGGGAGTTAAATTTCAAATTTAAATCGTAACTCCTTCATCCAAAACCATTTTCATACAACTTGGCTCGGTTCAACCCACATGGACAACCCATTTCATTCCAATATCTCCTACTCGCACATGATGGTGTTGACCTGAATCTAATGTAATATCAATTAGATTTATATAAATATCTCTATGTTCATACTGGTAAATAGATCGTGCGACTAGCGAGTTTATTAAAGAGCACACAACGACATACACCTGTTTGGGATATATAATTGCTCTACTAGAGGAAATACATTTCTTGCTATTCCCAAATCATTTTTCAATACTAATTCAAGTATTTCAGATCCTTCAAATATTTACGGACATACTTGAACTCCATACTTAATTCTTGTATTAATAATTGTGTTCTAAATCCTACACGGTTAACACAATTATCTGGCCGGTGAATACAAATAATATTGTTGGTCAAAATGATTTTCCTGTCCTACTCAAATATTTCAACTTTAAATCAGTTGCTTTCCTAGACATGTTACATCAAACCAAATCAATCATAGTTATTGGCAACATGCTAAAGTATAAACACGAATAAAATCTTGAGAAAACAGTTAAAAGTCAGTAGGGTATATATAAGGTTATGTAAACCACGGGGTCTCACACAATGAGGAAGCAGTGATCCATTCACTCATTTACCCTATATTGGTCGTAAAAGCACACGCAATATGAAACATGTGCTATGGCGTTTTCTCCCTTTTCAGGGCGTATGTCATATTCTATAAATTAAAACATACCATACAGATTTTAGTTCAGGTATCCTTGATACCTAACATAAATTTCCCTTATATTTATTCCTCAAAGTAAACTCAATTGAGAACTCGACCAGGCTACTAAACAGGACTAAAGGATAGTGGAATCCATTTCGATTATTTACAGTAATATCATCTCGATATCTCATCAACGAGACCATATCATGTACAAAACATGATCACTTAGAAATTTCATTCCAGCACAACCTAAAATTGTTTGAGGCGATTGCTCGTGTAAGTGAGCCAATCTCAACCTGTTCAACTTACTTTCTATGTGCATAAAAATCAATAATCTATTAATCACAACAATAGATTACATATAATATATGAACTCAAAACATAGTTCATTAATGGACATTCAAGAGTTTATAATATACGTAACTAAATTCTACGCAATCCTAGAGATTTAACATAAGTCATAAAGACATCTCTAGGTATTGGTATGATGTCTCTTACAAAATTATATTTTGTATCAATATGTTTGGTTCTGCGGTGATACTTGGGATCCTTCGTATATGCAATAGCAGCCTGACTATCACAATAAATCAACATTGGTCCTATATCACCACTATGGACTCTTAGATGTTGAAAGAATCTTTTTAACCAAACAGCTTCTTGTACTGCTGAAGCACAAGCCACAAATTCTGCCTCCATTGTGGATAGGGAAATGCATGATTGTTTCTTGCTACTCCAAGAGATGACACCATCATTAAGCAAGAATGCATATCCAGAAGTTGACTTGCGCTAATCTTGGTCTCCACCCCAGTCAGCATAGGTGTATCCCTTTAAGCACAAATCATTTCCTTGATAACATAAGGAATAATTAGCAGTACATTTCAAATATCTCAATATCCACTTGACTGCTTTCTAGTATTCTCTTTCAGGATTAGACTGATACCTGCTGACCAGACCAATACCATAACAATTATATGAGCGATTACACATCATAGCGTACATCAAACTCCCAACCGCACTGGAGTACGGTACTATGGACATTTCTTCTTTTTCTTTAGGAGTCTTAAGACACATGCGTAAACTTAGAGTTTTGACTTTAGATATAGAATTATCAATTGGGTTGCAAATCTCCATTTTGAAACGTTCAAGATTTTTCCTTACATAGGACTCTTATGACAGAGAAAGAAGTCTCTTAGAACGATCTCTATGAATTTTAACACCAAGTATGTAATCTGCTTCACCAAGCATGGAAATTTTGGACAGTTTTCATTTCGGTCAATATTAAATCATTTAAACATCCTCTAATACTCAACAAAATTAAAATTATCATTTCATAGAGTCTCGAGCAAGTTTATGACAATTTAAAAATTAACATTCATATAAAAAATCATCTCATAACATATAAATTTTAGAATATATAATATCATAAAGCAAACCGCCATTTATTCATCTTCTTGACCAAAGTGTATTCCTATGGCTTAATCTCTTCATCACCGAACCTCCGTCCAACCCTACAATCAATCTATGAATGAGAGAAGTGTGTGTTTGGGAAAACTCAATAGGAATATCATCATAATAATACAAATCTCAATTTATATATTGCAATTAATGTAAATAAACCATGCAAACTTCAATTTCCAGTGAGCTCAAGGGTCAAAACCCCAAATTTTTTCATAGGTTTAATCCCGAAGGATTTAAAAACCATAAACATTCTTTCTTAAGTTTAATCCCAAACGATTTAAAACCATAAACATTCTTTCTATTACATCCAAAATAGGATGAACATCATTTCTTGTTCATTCCAATGGAATAAACCACATTCATATTCGGATGGCCACAAAATTCATTTCTTTAGCATAGAATATACATAAAATTTCAATACACAAAAGGGATGAAATCAACTTGCATATAGATATTCCTACCTTGCTTTCTTGAAAAATGTAATATTCTATAACATTAATTCTACCAAATACAAAAGTGGTAAAACTTGCTTGAAAATCTAAGATCAATAGGTTGAATCATTTGCCTTGTTTACTTGTTTACAATTCGATCAAAACACTGTTCTTTGGTCTAGAAACTCAATCACAATGGAAAGAGTTTAATCACCACAATTCAAGAACCGAATTTAAGTTATTTTTCAAGCCACCAACTTCATGTATTATTCTCTCTCTCTATTTGCATGAATTTAACTTTCATATATCAGATGAATATATAAAGTTGTGGAAGTTGATGGAAGTTATATGATGTGAGGAGTTAAGTTTCAAATTTAAACCTTAACTCTTCCATCCAAAGCCATTTCCATATAACTTGGGTCGGGTCAACCCACATGGACAACCCGTTTTATTCCAACATCACCCACTCGTACATGATGGTGTTGAACTATATCTAATATAATATCAATTAGATTTATCTCAATATCTTAAAGTTCATACTGGTAAATGGATTGTGCGATCAGCGAGTTTATTAAAGAGCACACAACGCCATATACCTGTTAGGGATATGTAGCAGCTCTACTAGAGGAAAAACTTTTCTCACTATACTTCAAATCATTTTCCAACACTAATTCAAATATTTCTGATCCCTCAAATATTTATAGAACATACTTGAATTCCTACTTAACTCTTGTATTCATAATTGTGTTGTAAACCCTACATGGTCAACACAATTATTCAAGCGGTGAATACAAATAGAAATGTTGGTCAAAATGATTTTTCTTTCCTACTTAAATCCTTCAACTTTAAATAAGTTGCTTTCCTAGACATGTTCCATCAAACCGAATCAATCATAGTTATTGACAATATGCTAAATTAGCAACACTGAAATAAAATCTTGAGAAAATAGTCAAAAGTCATAAGGGTATATATAAGATTATGTAAACCACAAGGTCTCACACAATGAGGAAGCATGGATCCATTCACTCAATTGAATTCTCTTATATTCATTTCTGAAAGAAAACTCAATTGAATACTCAATTCGGCTACTAAAACAGGTATAACGAATAGTGGAATCCATATAGATTACTTATAGTAATCTCATCTTGATATCTCGTCAAGGCAACCAGATCATGTACAGAACATAATCACTTCGTCTCATCCAGGCACAACTTAAAATTTTCTGAGGCGATTGCTTGTGTAAGTGAGCTAATCTCAACCTGTTCGACATACTTTATGCGTGTATAAAAATTAATCATCTATTAATCATAATAATAGATTACATATAATATATGAACTCAAAACATTGTTCATTAATGGATATTCAAGAGTTTACAATATACGTAACTAAATTCTACGCAATCCTAGAGATTTAACATGAGTCATAAAGACATTTCTAGGTATCAGTTCGGTAAATGGGTCAGCTACCATATTATGCATAGAAATGTACTGCAAAGTCACTTCTTTCTTTGCTATGACGTCTCTTAAAAATTATATTTTGTATCAATATGTTTGGTTTTGCTATGATACTTTGGATCCTTTGTATATGCAATAGCAGCCTGACTATTACAATAAATCAACGTAGGTCCCATATCACCACTAAGGACTCTTAGATGCTGAAAGAATATTTTTAACCAAACAGCTTCTTGTACTGCTGAAGCTCAAGCAACAAATTCCGCCTCCTTTGTAGACATGGAAATGGATGTTTGTTTCTTGCTACTCCAAGAGATGACGCCATTATTAAGCAAGAATGCATATCCAGAAGTTGACTTGCGATCATCTAGGTCTCCACCTCAGTCAGCATCTGTGTATCCTTTTGACTGCTTTCCAGTGTCCTCTTTTAGGATTAGACTGATACTTGCTGACCAAACCAACGGTATAACAAATATCTAAGCGAGTACACATCATAGCATACATCAAACTCCCAACCGCACTGGAGTACGGTATTCTGGAAATTTCTTCTTTTTCTTCAGGAGTCTTAGGGTACAGCGTAGACTTAGAGTTTTACCTTTGGATATATGAGTATCAATTGAGTTGCAATTCTCTATTTTGAAACATTCAAGAACCTACTTTATATATGACTCTTGGGACAAAGAAAGAAGTTTCTTAGAACGATCTCTATGGATTTTAACACCAAGTATGTAATGTGCTTCACCCATGTTTTTCATTTCAAAATTAGAAGACAGCCATTTCTTAACACTCTCAACATACTCCCTATCATTCCTAGCTAATAAGATATCATCTACGTAAAGAGATAAAATTACAAATTTTTCATTGGACATTTTCACATAAATATAGTGATCTTCGTCCATCATAACGAAGTTATATGAGATTACAAATTTGTCAAATCTCATGTATCACTATCTCGAAGACTATTTTAGGCCATATATTGATCTTCGCAATTTACGAACTTTATTCTCTTGGCCTTGTTCGACGAAACCTATTGGTTGTTGCATGTAGATTTCTTCATCCAATTCTCCATTGATAAAAACAGTCTTTATGTCCATTTGATATAATTCTAAATCTAAACGTGCCACTAGGGCTCAAAGCAGGCGAACATAAGTAAATCTCACTACTAGTGAAAAGGTTTCTTCATATTCTATATCCTCTTGTTGGGTATAACCTTTTGCCACCAAACGAGTCTTATACCTCTCTATGGACCCATCAGCCATTCGCTTTATCTTGAGAACCCATTTGTTCCCAATAGCTTTCTGACCAGACGGAAGATCAACCAAGTCCCATACTTGATTAGATTTCATAGATTCCAACTCCTCTTCCATTGCTTTCTTCCACTTTTTATTTGTAGGGCTTGATAGAGCTTCATGAACAGATCTAGGCTCTTCATCGTCTTCTGGAAATACTAGAAAAGCTTGCCCTTCAATTTCAAAATGACGTTTAGACATACTTTTTCAAGTACTCTTATGAAGTGGTAGCTCCGTAGTGACCTTGTCATTTGGAGACAATTTGCTCCCACTTGGATCAGAAGGTGGAAGTGCCTATTCTTGCACCTCAACGATTTATTGAAGACAACCCTATCATCTAATTCAAACAAAGGTTCTCCCTTTTTAATTCCTCTTCTACTAGGAAAATCATTCTCAAGGAATGTCACATCGCGTGACTCTATCTCAGTTATAGTCTAATCCTGATTTTTACCTAGAAACATATATCCTTTGGACTGGTGTGGGTATCTTATAAAGATACACTTCTTGCCTCTTGGACCCAACTTTCCAAATTTACTTGAGGAATCATGGATGTATCCAGCTGATCCCCAAGGTCTAAGACAACTTAAATTAGGTGATCTACTTGTCCAAAACTGATAAAGTGTTGTATGTACTGATTTTGAGGAAACTCTATTAAGGATATAAGTCGTAGTTAACAAATCATCTCTCCAAATGGAAATAGGTAAGTTAGCTTGTGCCATCATGGACCTCACCATTTCAAGCAATGTCATATTCATTCTCTCAGCAACACCATTTTGTTGTGGTGTATTACGAATAGTCAACTGTCTAATAATTCTTTTATCATTACATAGTTCTATGAACTCATCGGATATATATTCTTGCCCCTGGTCAGTTCTCAAGGCTTTCACCTTTCTATCTATTTGATTTTCATCCACATTTAAAAAATGGCTAAAGCATTCTAATGCCTCTAACTTATGAGAAATCAAATAGACATAACCTTATCGTGTGAAATCATCTATGAAAGTAATGAAATAAGAGGCTCCATGTCTTGCCCTCATATTCATAGGACCACATATATCAGAATGGACTAATTGCAATAGATGTTCGGCTCTCAAAGCCTTACCGAATGGTTTTTGTGATGTTTTTCATATTAGACAATACTCACAAGTAGGCAATGAAATCTTAGAGATTGAACCTAGTAAGCCCTCTTTAGCCATCCTATTCATTCTCTCTTGCCTAATATGTCCTAATCTAGCATGACATACACATGTATCAACAATCACATCTTTAGAAGAAGATACATTCATAGAAAAACAATGATTAACATAATAGTTATAAGTGTATGGTTCACAATCCAACACTAGAAAACCACTAGACAAATATTAGATCCATAATGCACATCACCATTGCTAATATGAACAAAAGTACCACTAAAATTTAAACTGAAACCTAATCTTAAAACAATTGTAATTGAAATTAAGTTATATTGTATTCTTGGTACAAATAGAACATCATAAAGGAGAATAGTATGGCCACCATGCAAATGCAACTTGCATGTACCGGTTCCTTTCACCTTCACTTTATTATCGTTTCTGACATATATCTATTTTGTACTAGCTAGAAATTGGTAGAACTCCACAAACGCCTCTCTATGCGTGGTTATATGGTCTATTGCTCCTGAGTCTATAATCTACGTAGGATAAGATTCAGTAAGTAAAACATTACTAGAAACATAAACAACACTAAAAGAAGTATTAACAAGAGCTACCTTCTTTGGTTCAGGGCAATCCCAAGCAAAGTGACCCTGCACTTGACAGTTTTAGCATTTCAGCTTGCTCTTGTCTTTCTTTTTGTTGCATTTGGGCTTGTTCTTTTTAGGTCCCTGTCCAGTCTCTTTTCCTTTTTCTTTCATGCATTTGTTCCAGTTATTCTTACACTTATAGCCCGAAGCTTTGCCAGAACTAGACTTAGCTACAAAAGCACATTCTAGAGATTTAGCTGTTCCAAGTTGCTCATCCTCTAGTTCAACATGGCGGGCAGCATCAGCATAAGTTTTAATACTATCATTATGAGTCAGATTGACTTTCAGATGTTTCCAGTTATCAGGAAGAGAACAGATCAAAGCCTGAACTTGTTGTTCATCAGAGAGAATATGACCAGCCGACTTCAACTCTCTAATCATGTTAGACAGAATCCTCATATGCTGTATGATATTGTGATCATGAGACTTTTTTAAGTGTCAAAGTTAATAGTCAACTGTCTGAGCCTAGTCACGCTAGTACCACCATATTTCTCTCTCAGACACCCAAATATCATAAGTAGTTGGAAAATGCTCACACTCGTGAATGAGATCATCCACAATAGAACTTACTAAAATCACACGTGCAATGGAATCTTTCTTTTTCCATGCTTTGTAAGTTTCATGATCACTTCTCTGTTGAGCAGTCTGACCCATACCTGGGTCTTCCATCACGTGGTTAATGCCCTCAAGGCAGTCCTGTTCCTCCAGCGCATACCAAATTTTATGGCACCAAGTGTTATAGTTAACGCCATTCAATTTGTCATCCTTATTTAGGTCAGCAATGATATTCTTTGATGCCATAGTCTGTCAAAGTTTTAGAGACAATCATATAAATATCTTTTTATGCACACATGTCATTTTGCACTCATACAAATTAAATATTATGATAATTTAATACTAGGCATAGAGTTGAAAGTTCACTAAGCTTTCAATCATCATCTATTATTCTAATGTTTTATTATCTTAAAAATTAATTTTATAATACAAAAATAATAAGTTCAAGGTGAGAATTACATTAACTCTTCCAACCTTAGAATTTACACTAAATAAATCAATTAAACATGTGCTATGTAAATAAGACATTTTGATCATATGCATTAAAACATAAAAAAAAATGTCATATTTATACATGCAATTATATCTAATTTTACAAAATATAATTACTAAGGATTGAAAGATGACTCGATACATTTTCTTCTTCTCACAAATGTATTGTCCCAGATGCACTACTTCTAAGAGCATTGCTTCGAGATACTTTATGTATTGTACTAGATTATGTCTTGAATCTATTTCACAATTTTAATAAGCTCATTGTTTTTCAACATGTTCTTTAACTCGTAATCTTTTAGCCTTTCTTCCAAGGATGCTAAAAGTGTGCATAAATTCAACCATATCTGATTAACCACAGAAGACGGAAATGAATCAAATGGATCACATAACCAAATTAAGAGTCACACTACTCAAGAACGCACAATAATATTCTATTTAAAATCAGAAAAAAAATTGACACCAAAATCATAATTTTCCGACTTAAATCCAATTTTTTTCCTTAAAATAAACTTTAAAACTTTAAAAAAATAATAATATAGGAGCATCTCGAAAAACCTCCTACTAGGAAATAGAACACAATCAAATATTTTGGATTTAATATAAAATTTTCAGAATTTTAATTCACTTAAAAAATATTTATTATGTATTTATAAATGATTTTTCTTTAAGCATAAATGAATAAAAAATGTTTTCATAAGAAAAAATTATATTGAACTCAAATAGTAAATCCAGAACATTATGGGGACCATTTTGAATTTTTCAGAATTGCGAAAAGGTCCCTCATGCCCTTTCACGCATTGAAAAAAAAATCCCCTTTTTTTAAAATCCAAAAAAAAAATTAAGAGGATCAAATTGGAAATACTGGAATACTAAGGGGAGCATTCTGCAATTTTTTAAAATTTCCAAATAACCCCATGCGCTAAAACTGTTCCATGCAGATTTTTTTTTGTAATTCAAAACTCTTTCCCACACTCGGCACTAGGAGAATGCACTAGACTCACCTTATGAGAAGTTTCTGGCGACTACTTTGGTTCTGTTTTCTTAAAATTGACGTTTTGTGTTGATCTGTGTGGTCAGATTTCACAAATAACATACATAATGTAGCATTTGCGATAACAACATAAGGGATGGAGAGTGAGTAAATGAAAAATTCACTGTGCATCTTCTTCCTAAAATTTGTAGAATTTTGAGCAAAATGATCGAAACTTTAAATCTTCATAACTCAATCGTTTTAAGTCCAAATTAAGAGATATTTATATCATTAGAAAGCTCATGAAAATACCTTTCTAACCATACCAATTTCATAACATGCAAAAACAGCGAACAGAAAATGATCATGTTATGAAGTTTCACTTATTTTATCTAGGGTTTCAATTTTTTCTTGAAATATAAATCCAAACTATGTGAAATTTTGTATATACGTTCTACATAATGATATGAACTTATGGTATAAATTTCACGAATTAATGTTAAGTATTTCATATTTTTCCATTAAAGTGTGTTCAAAGTTTAACAAATGACTTTTATTCGAATTTCTTGCATATATTTGCTTACCAAAACATTTTCAGTATATTAACATGCAAGGAAACAACTTGAAAATGCTATAATACCAATGTAATATTCTATAACATTAATTCTATCAAATACAAAAGTGGTAGAACTTACTTAAAAATCCAAGATCAATAGGTTGAATCACTTGCCTTGTTTACGATTCAATGAAAACGCTGCTCTTTGGTCTAGAAACGTAATCACAATGAAAAGAGTTTAATCTCCACAATCTAATAATCGAATTTAAGTTATTTATCAAGCCACCAACTTCATATATTATTCTATCTCTATTTGCACGAATTTAATTAACTTCCCTATTTCAGATGAATATATAGAGTTGTGGAAGTTGATGGAAGTTATATGACATGGGGAGTTAAGTTTCAAATTTAAACTTTAACTCCCCCTCCAAAACCATTTTCATATAACTTGGGTCGGGTTAACCCACATGGATAATCCGTTTTATTCCAACAAAAAAAAATGGATGAAAAGCTTTTGAAGACAAAACCTCTCTTCTTTCTTCTTCTTTATTCTCTTTTTTTCTTTTCTTTTTCTTCTTTTTTTCTTTCTTTGTAAAATATACTTAAGCGTGTGTATGGGATGGGAGGGAGGGGAGGGGAGGGGAGGAAATAAATGGAATAATTATAGGATTTTAGGTTCTTTCCATCGTTTTGCATGCACATCAACTTACCTATTTGGAATTTGGTAAGTCTTTCATATGGTGCAATTACCATAATTTAAAATATCTCACAAATCTTGTCTTTTATAAAAAATAATTATAATTAATTAATTAATTAATCTAAAAAATTGTTGGATATTTTTCTCTAGTGGACTTGGGTCGTTTATTATTATTGGACATCGTTTGGACTTTGGACGAATATATGGTCACAAATACTTGTTAAGAATTTTACTTAGCGTGAAATAAATTTCTAAATTTCAGGGCGTTACAGAATGATTGGAGCTATTGATCTTGCAAATGTATTTCTTATTGGCTATTTGTTTGATTTTTCTCTCTTACTTTCTTTGGCATGGATTGGTGCTCTTTCATTTGCTGAAATTACTCCTTGATTGTGCATTTCTTCAATGTCAAATGTTATAATCTTGAGATTCTTTCCTTTTTGAGCCTTAAAATTGACAGATCCGTGAATTGCAGTATTTTTGAATTCTTAGCTTCTTGGATCATTAAATATTAAATATAAAAACTTTGTCGCATTTTTTAGTTATATTTTTTCTTCTTCATGAAATTAAAAATTTTACGCTAATATTTACCTTCTACTTAGTCTATTCTTCAATTTCGTGTTTACATGGTAGATTCTTAGTATCTTCCATTGCAAACTCTTAAATATTTTTTCTTTTGCAGAAACTACGTTTAAATGCTAAAAGAATTCCTTCCTTTGCAGAATAAATCAAATCTTTATATCTTTCTTAAGTTGGTCAGTAAATATTTCATTTCGACCCTTTCTAGAAGTATAACCGTCAAGATTCCTACGTCTCTATTTGTACCACACATATTTTACATGGTTTGAAATATATGCACGACGGAGATGGGGAAAATTACACAAATACCTATAAAATTGAGGGTTTTTTGAAAAATCATCCTAAACTATTACAACCGTAAGTAAATACGGTAAAGAGTAAATCAATTCCAATTCCATTCCATAATCAACCCGAAAACATATCCAAATTCTCTACAAACTAAAATTCATAATAAAACTGAACTCTTTCACGTTATTATTAAGGATTTCTCGTTGTTTCTTCTCCAATTCAACACAAAATCAGAATTAAAATTCAAAATTCTCAAGTAATATGCTAAATTTTATTTCTTCTTCATACTTTCTATTTGAATTAGATAATTTTCTGATTTTTGATTGGAGATATTCAATAACATGCTTAGTAAATGCATACAAATGATTTTGATTTAAATTATCTCATATTCCGATTTCAATGTAGAGAAATTCTTCTTTATTCACTTCATTATAAATCATTAGTATTGAGTAAAGTCTTCTAAACATGTTTGCGAATATCAGTTGCCAAATATAGGGATGCATACAATGTGTTTGTAAAAATGTCAATATGAATATGGCTTTTTGTTTAAAAAGTGACATGCTCTGTCACTTTTTGCTTAAAAAGTGACAGAACATTGTATGCAAGTTAAACAAACAAATTTGAATCAAAATCACACATTTGGTAGATTTAAATAGAGGATTTAACTTCATATTTGTTGTGCCTTATGGATTGACATGAATTATTGAGCATGACCAAACATTAATGTGTTATTTTTTTTGTCATGAATATGAATTGAGGATTGAGTATAGAAAAGTGACATGCTCTGTCACTTTCAAAAAGTGACAAAACATTATATGCAAGTTATACAAACAAATTTGAATCAAAATCATCTCCGTGGTTAATTTAAATGCAGGAATTAACTTGATATTTGTTGTGCATTATGAAGTGACATCAATTATTGAGCATAAACAGCCATTAATGCATCAATTTTTTGCTTTGGACATGAATTGAGGCTTGGGGATAGAAAAGTGACATGCTATGTCACTTTTTGTCTAAAAACAGACATGCTTTGTCACTTTATGCTCAAAAAGTGACAGAACGATGTATGCAAGTTAGAGCAACAAATAAGAATCAAAATCATCTATGTGATTGATTTTAATGCAAGATTTAACTTGATATTTGTTGTGCATTATGAAGTGACATGAATTATTGAGCATGATCAAACATTAATATATCATTTATTTGTCTTGAATATGAATTGAGGCTTGGGGTTAGAAAAGTGACATGCTCTCTCACTTTTGCATAAAAAGTGACATGCTATGTATCTTTTTGCTTAAAAAATGAAAGAACATTATATGCAAGTTAGAGAAGCATTAATGTATCGTTATTTGTCTTGAATATGAATTGAGGCTTGGGGATAAGAAAGTGACATGCTCTGTCACTTTTTGCCTAAAAAGTGACAGAACATTATATGCAAGTCATACAAATAAATTTGAATCAAAATCATCTCCGTGGTTGATTTAAATGCAGGAATTAACGTGATATTTGTTGTGCATTATGAAGTGACATCAATTATTGAGCATGACCAAACATTAATGTATCGTTATTTTGCTTTGAACATGAATTGAAGCTTGGGGGATAGAAAAGTGACATGCTATGTCACTTTTTGTCTAAAAAGTGACATACTCTGTCACTCTTTGCTGAAAAAGTGATAGAACGATATTTGCAAGTTAGACAAATAAATAAGAATCAAAATCATCTATGTGATTCATTTGAATACGGGATTTAACTTGATATTTGTTGTGCATTATGAATTGACATGAATTATTGAGCATGACCAAACATTAATGTATCGTTATTTTGTATTGAATATGAATTGAGACTTGTGGATTGAAAAGTGACATGCCATGTCACTGCCTAAAAAGTGACATGGTCTGTCACTTTTTGCTCAAAAAGTGACAGAACAATGTATGCAAGTTAGAGAAACAAATTTGAATCAAAATCATAAATGTGGTTGATTTGAATGCAAGATTTAACTTGATATTTATTGTGCATTATGAAGTGACATGAATTATTGAGCATGACCAACTATTAATGTATCGTTTTTTTTATCTTAAATATGAATTGAGGCTTGAGGTTAGAAAAGTGACATGCTCTGTCACTTTTTTGCTTAAAAAGTGACAGAACAATGTACGCAAATTAGATAAACAAATTTGAATCAAAATCATCTATGTAGTTGATTTGAATGCAAGATTTAACTTAATATTTATTGTGCATTATGAAGTGACATGAATTATTGAGCATGGCCAAACATTAATGTATCGTTTTTTTGTCTTGAATATGAATTGAGGTTTGGAGTTAGAAAAGTGACATGCTCTGTCACTTTTTGCTTAAAAAGTGGCAGAACAATGTATGCAAGTTAAACAAACAAATTTGAATCTAAATCATCTCCGTGGTTGATTTAAATGCAGGAATTAACTTGATATTTGTTGTGCATTATGAAGTGACATCAATTATTGAGCATGAACAATCATTAATGCATCATTTTTTTTTATTTGAACGTGAATTGAGGCTTGGGGATAAAAAAGTGACATGCTATGTCACTTTTGGTCTAAAAAGTGACATGCGCTGTCACTTTTTGCTCAAAAAGTGACAGAACGATGTATGCAAGTTAGACAAATAAATAAGAATCAAAATCATCTATGTGATTGATTTTAATGCAAGATTTAACTTGATATTTGTTGTGCATAATGAAGTGACATGAATTATTGAGCATGATCAAACATTAATGTGTCATTTTTTGTCTTGAATATGAATTGAGGCTTGGGGTTAGAAAAGTAACATGCTCTGTCACTTTTTGCATAAAAAGTGACATACTATGTCACTTTTTGCTTAAAAAATAACAGAACATTGTATGCAAGTTAGAGAAGCATTAATGTAACGTTATTTGTCTTGAATATGAATTGAGGCTTGGGACTAAGAAAGTGACATGCTCTGTCACTTTTTGCCTAAAAAGTGACAGAACATTATATACAAGTCATACAAACAAATTTGAATAAAAATCATCTCCGTAGTTGATTTAAATGCAGGAATTAACTTCATATTTGTTGTGCATTATGAAGTGACAACAATTATTGAGCATGACCAAAAATTAATGTATCGTTATTTTGCTTTGAACATGAATTGAAGCTTGGGGGATAGAAAAGCGACATGCTATGTCACTTTTTGTCTAAAAAGTGACATACTATGTCACTTTTTGTAGAAAAAGTGACAGAACGATGTATGCAAGTTAGACAAACAAATAAGAATCAAAATCATCTATGTGATTGATTTGAATGCAGGATTTAACTTGATATTTGTTGTGCATTATGAATTGACATGAATTGTTGAGCATGACCAAATATTAATGTATCGTTATTTTGTCTTGAATATGAATTGAGACTTGTGGATAGAAAAGTGACATGCTATGTCACTTTTTGCCTAAAAGTGACATGATGGTCTGCATCACTTTTGCTCAAAAAGTGATGAACAATGTATGCAAGTTAGAGAAACAAATTTGAATCAAAATCATCTATGTGGTTGATTTGAATGCAATATTTAACTTGATATTTATTGTGCATTATGAAGTGACATGAATTATTGAGCATGACCAAATATTAATGTATCGTTTTTTTTGTCTTAAATATGAATTGAGGCTAGGGATTAGAAAAGTGACATGCTCTGTCACTTTTTACCTAAAAAGTGACATGGTTTGTCACTTTTTGTTCAAAAAGTGACAAAACAATGTATGCAAATTAGAGAAACAAATTTGAATCAAAATCATCTATGTGGTTGATTTGAATGCAAGATTTAACTTCATATTTATTGTGCATTATGAAGTGACATGAATTATTGAGCATGGCCAAACATTAATGTATCGTTTTTTTGTCTTGAATATAAATTGAGGTTTGGGGTTAGAAAAGTGACATGCTCTGTCACTTTTTGCTTAAAAAGTGACAGAACATTGTATACAAGTTTTTTTTATTGAAGCAAGCACCAAAGACAGTTCAAAGTATGGTTTTAGGCCTCTACCGGGAGACAGTGGTGGTGGGGTTTGGATGCCCCTACCATCGTATTTATATAAAAATGGTAGTACACATGAGGGGATATGAACCCGACCTCCAAGCATACAACGAATGAAAAAAAAATTCCTCAAACTACAAAGAAATAAAGAGATACTACTTAGGTGCATAATTCGAAAAGCAAAAGCAAAAGCAAATGAAAACCAAACTAACAAAAACTAAAGACCTCTAAGCGATGGAAGGCCATATCATCGATGGGTCAAGTAGTCCACGCAAACGGCGTGGCAAGTCTCGAAGATCCATACTCCCGATAATGTCGTTGGTCCCGACCCTCGGAAGCTAAAGAGTCAGTGACGACGGTTTTCTCTCGAAAAATATGGGAAATTGTGTCTCGATCGAATGAAAGAAGATGTCGGATGCGCGTCGAGTATTGACTAAATCACCCACGGCCCCCACCACGTGAAATGCAATGAGCAATGAGTGTAGAGTCGATCTCAATCCATAAGTCCACAAGACCCATCCGTCGGGCAAGCTCAATGCCCCGTAAAATGGCTCTAAACTCTGCCTCCAAAATAAGTATGTCTCTCGTAGCCGAGAGAAGGCCCGACATAACGCCCGGTGTGATCTCGATAACACCCCCGCCACTTGCAAATCCATCCCGACGCATCCATCGGTGTTGATCTTGGTAGATCCAACTAATGGGGCACGCCAATAAAGAAATAGTGTGATAGACCCGCCGGATGATACGATTGGGCTCCATGCCAATCCTACGATGCCGCATCATTCCTAGCTATCCAAATGTACCAAAAGACCAAAGCAAAGGGATGATAGTGCGAATATGGCCACCTCGACAAAGCGGCACGAGAATCTCCAAACGAAATCTATGTCAGTAGCATCTCTCCAACCACGAGGGAATGCCAAAATAGTGAAGTGTTGCCATATACAGTGAGCCACGGGGCTATCAATAAAGACATGTTGGATGGTCTCAATCTCGAGCAAGATCGACACCTTGATGCCATGTGGGCCCGAATCCTCCTCTCGAATAATCACATCCACCGGCACCAAACCCCGCCACAATCTTCAACAAAAAAAAAAAGAGAGTCTGCGGGATGATCGGGCCCAAATCATGCGACAAAAGGCACGAAGAGTACTCCCAAAGGCGAACAAGTCGCCATGCCGACTTGGTAGAAAACCTACCATCCGGGGTGTCTTTCCACATAGGTCTATCAAGAACATCGGGACAAAGCGGTAGACTTCCAACACGGATTGCTATATCATATGGAAGGACCAACAAGAGTCTATCGATATCCCATCCAAGATCATCAAAAACTCAACTACGGATGGAGGTATGCTCCCTATGAGGAAACATTTGAGCTAAAGTCATGTCACCCATCCAACAATCGTGCTAAAAGAATATACGTCAATGACCCAATCGCCACGCGCGATGTGGGGCTCACTGTGAGTCCCACCCCTTTAGCCTCCTCCAAACCCGCAAGCGAGAATGTGGTATGGGTTCCGAAGGGGTGGGTGCCTCGCAATACTTGCCCAAGAAAATGGCGAGCCCAAAGCGGCGGCTGGCGTGATCTGAATAACCACCAGAGCTTCAAAGAGAAAGCATGGACCACGTCCTCTAATCTTTTGAAGCCCAAACCACCCTCATTAGTAGGAAGGAAAATATCCTTCCATCTCTTCCAATGCATATGGTGAGCCTGATCTTTAGAATCCCACAAGAATCTAGCAAATGTACTCTCTAACTTCTTCAACACTGTCTTGGGAGGCTGCATAATCTGAAGAAGATAGAGAGGCAAGGAAGAAAGGACAGACCTCAGTAAAGTAATCCTGCCACCAGGAGATAGCAGCCTAAAGGCCCATCCAGAGATCTTGCTCTTGACCTTCTGAAATAGATCATCATATAAGAAGGTCTTTCGGGCCCCCTTAAACAAGGGTATGCCCAAGTATGTGATAGTCAGTGGCGACGCCGAAAGCCGATGATTCCGCTCAAGTATCTCGAATCCTAGAAGGAGGTGCCTCTTAGGCACAATAAGACCACTCTTGTCTCTATTCACTGGCGCCGAGACCCTCTCATAGTGCTCTAAACAATGCAAGTACTCTCTTTCTTGTTGTCTTTGGCCATTGGAAAATATGATCATATCATCAAGCCAAAACAAAGATGTGAGACAAGAGTGTCACCTCTATGAATATATGCCATCGATGGATACTCTTTGAAAAACTTGAGTGAGACCCCGAGAGAAGTAATCACTGCAATGATAAACAACGAAGGAGATATGGGATCCCCTCTGTCCCCACGAGAGGAAGGAAAAAAACCACAAGGCCTGCCATTCACCAAGATAGAAAAATGGCACTCAGAAATACAACGCCTGATCCTATCCCTCCACATCCAATCGAATCCAAATCTCTCCATCACAGTCATCAAGAAGTCCCAGTCTAACTGTCATATGCCTTAGCCATATCTAGCTTAAGGATGACATTTTTCACGGGCTGGGTATCCAATGTATGGAGCATCTCCTGTGCCAACAAGATATTATCACCAATCGCCCTCCCCGAATAAAGCCACTATCTTTGTGTAGAGATGATACGAGGCAAAACAACACTTAAGCGAGAGTTCGGGAGCTTGGTGACAATCTTGTTGAACACCGTGCAAAGACTAATCGGTCGATACTCGTCCATCGACAAGCGTTGTCTCGCTTGGGAAGCAAGATTTAGAAGTAGAGAGAATCCCTAAGAGATGCCCACCATCAAAGAAGTCCAAAAGCGCACGAAAAACATCATCCTTGACAATTTCCCAACCTTCTTTGAAAAAATGAGAGGTGAACCCATCCGGACCCGCCACACTATCTACATCAATATCGAACACTACATCTCTAACCTCGACCCATTGATGGAAGTCGGTTTAGCTCACGATTATCCTCCGAGTAACCAAAGAGGGATAATATCGGTAAAATTTGGTCGATTGCTGGGGCGGGAGCAGAAATGAGGTCCTAGAAAAAGGAAACAGCTGAACCCTGAATCTCCTCGTGCAGACAAAGTCTCTCCTATCTGAGATCTAATAGAATGTATACGGGCCCGCATGCGGCGCCCCTGCACCATCGAATGAAAATACCTCGTGTTGTGCTCTCCTCGCACATCCAACGAGTCCCGCCTTCTGTTTCAAGCTTTCCTCAATAGACAAAGCACGGTTCGGTGGGGCTGAACACGATGTAAGTGTTCTCTATGTGCGGTGATGGATCCAAATCATATTCCATCTCGGCCTCATCTACCCCGCTCTCAAAGATCTCTAATTCTCTCAAATATATCCCCAAACACATTTCTACTCCACCAACGAAGTCCCCGCTTCATCCTAAAGCACTTCTCCCAAAGAGCGACCATCCTCAGAACCGAGTCTGGTATGACCACTTTTGAGAGACAAAGGATAAAAAGTCATGATGACGGGACCAAACATTGAGGAACCGAAAAGGCCTAGGCCCACCCCCATCCTCGGCCTCAACCCAACTCATTAACAAAGGCAAATGATCGGGACGTGAGACCGATTGAGATGCCTCATCAGAACTGTCGAAAGAAGGATGCAGCCTCATGACTCATCAAAACCTGTCAAGTCTCTTCCACACCCTCCTATTATGCCAAGTATAAGGACTACCGGAAAATCCAAAGATCGGTCAATCCACACTCCATCATCATATCACAAAATCGGTCTTCCCTCTATCACGTCATCGACTCCTTTCCGCTCACCATCATGAGCAATGACATTGAAGTCACCACCAACAAGCCAAGGGCCATCCACAGTCTGGGAAACCTGGTGAAGTCCCTCAAATAAATCCCTGCGTCCTACAACAGAACATGAAGCATACATAGGCGATAAAAAGATAGGTCTAGCCAATCTCGGATCCTCGATCATTAGATGAAGAAATTGGGGATGATCAACAATCGCGACATACGATCGTCCCCATATTCCAAAAACACCAAATCTTACTCGACTGGTTCTGGACACCGATATCAAACCCAACAGAACGATGAACAAAGTCAAAGCTATCCTCAAACAGAAAAGGCTCCAAAAGAGCGAGGAAAAAAATACGATGTAACTGAACAAGCTTCCTAAGTCTCTTGCGAGTCATAGAAGCACGCACCCCCCTAACATTCCATATGAAGACTGACATCACAAAAACTGAGAGAGGGAACCATGAGTACCTGACATACTCCGAGTGATCGGTCTAGAAGGCAGAGGAGCAATAACTCAATGTGGGACCCCACTCAAGACTGAAAAGAAACCATCGACCCCCTGTCGCTCATCCAAACCAGTCAAATCACCATGTGAACTCCTACGAAAGTGACCCTGTTGGTGTGTACCCATCTGAACAGAACAAGATGTATCTGAGGGAACTGTTGATGAAATAGATAGAAAAGAAGCCTCGACATTATCTCGGCAATCCAGGAGAGGGCTAGTATCAGGATTAGAATCAATTGTGTCATCCAAACATACCCCAGCATGTGGTGCAGCAAGCATATGGTCAAGCAAAGGGTCAAAGAATTCTGAATGAGCCAAAGTATAGCCGGTCTATCATGCAATGAGGAACCATAGACAGGATCAATAACTGAGCGTGACTCACGCATTTGGTAGATTTAAATAGACGATTTAACTTCATATTTGTTGTGCATTATGGATTGACATGAATTATTGAGCATGACCAAACATTAATGTATTATTTTTTTGTCATGAATATGAATAGAGGATTGAGTATAGAAAAGTGACATGCTTTGTCACTTTTTTGCCTAAAAAGTGACAGAACATTATATGCAAGTTATACAAACAAATTTGAATCAAAATCATCTCCGTGGTTGATTGAAATGCAGGAATTAACTTGATATTTGTTGTGCATTATGAAGTGACATCAATTATTGAGCATGAACAACCATTAATACATCATTTTTTGATTTGAACATGAATTGAGGCTTGGGGATAGAAAAGTGACATGCTATGTCACTTTTTGTCTAAAAAGTGACATCTGTTGTCACTTTTGCTCAAAAAAGTGATGAGCGATGTATGCAAGTTAGACAAATAAATAAGAATCAAAATCATCTATGTGATTGATTTTAATGCAGATTTAACTTGATATTTGTTGTGCATTATGAAGTGACATGAATTATTGAGCATGATCAAACATTAATGTATCATTCTTTTGTCTTGAATATGAATTAAGGCTTGGGGTTAGAAAAGTGACATGCTCTCGTCACTTTTGCTTAAAAATAATGAGAACATTGTATGCAAGTAAGAGAAGCATTAATGTATCGTTATTTGTCTTGAATATGAATTGAGGCTTGGGACTAAGAAAGTGACATGCTTTGTCACTTTTGCCTAAAAAGTGATGAGAACAATATATGCAAATTATACAAACAAATTTGAATCAAAATCATCTCCATGGTTGATTTAAATGCAGCATTATCTAGATATTTGTTGTGCATTATGAAATGACATCAATTATTGAGCATGACCAAACATTAATGTATCGTTATTTTGCTTTGAACATGAATTGAAGCTTGGGGAATAGAAAAGTGACATGCTATGTCAATTTTTGTCTAAAAAGTGACATACTATGTCACTTTTTATTTGAAAAAGTGATGTAAGCGATGTATGCAAGTTAGACAAACAAATAAGAATCAAAATCATCTATATGATTGATTTGAATGCGTGATTTAACTTGATATTTGTTGTGCATTATGAATTGACATGAATTGTTGAGCATGACCAAATATTAATGTATCGTTATTTTGTCTTGAATATAAATTGAGACTTGTGGATAGAAAAGTGACATGCTATGTCACTTTTTGCCTAAAAAGTGACATGGTCTGTCACTTTTTGCTCAAAAAGTGATAGAACAATGTATGCAAGTTAGAAAACAAATTTTAATGAAAATCATCTATGTGGTTGATTTGAATGCAATATTTAACTTGATATTTATTGTGCATTACGATGTGACGTGAGTTATTGAGCATGACCAAATATTAATGTAACGTTTTTTTTGTCTTAAATATGAATTGAGGCTAGGGGTTAGAAAAATGACATGCTCTGTCACTTTTACCTAAAAAGTGACATGGTTTGTCACTTTTGTTCAAAAGTGACAAAACAATATATGCAAATTAGAGAAACAAATTTGAATCAAAATCATCTATGTGGTTGATTTGAATGCAAGATTTAACTTCATATTTATTGTGCATTATGAAGTGACATGAATTATTGAGCATGGCCAAACATTAATGTATCGTTTTTTTTTGTCTTGAATATAAATTGAGGTTTGGGGTTAGAAAAGTGACATGCTCTGTCACTTTTGCTTAAAATTGATGTAACATTGTATACAAGTTAAACAAACAAATTTGAATCAAAATCACGCATTTGGTAGATTTAAATAGAGGATTTAACTTCATATTTGTTGTGCATTATGGATTGACATGAATTATTGAGCATGACCAAACATTAATGTATTATTTTTTTGTCATGAATATAAATTGAGGATTGAGTATAGAAAAGTGACATGCTCTGTCACTTTTTTGCCTAAAAAGTGACAGAACATTAAATGCAAGTTATACAAATAAATTTGAATCAAAATCAACTTCGTGGTTGATTGAAATGCAGGAATTAACTTGATATTTGTTGTGCATTATGAAGTGACATCAATTATTGAGCATGAACAACCATTAATGCATCATTTTTTTGATTTGAACATGAATTGAGGCTTGGGGATAGAAAAGTGATATGCTATGTCACTTTTTGTCTAAAAGTGACATCATGCTTTTGTCACTTTTTGCTCAAAAAGTAATGAACGATGTATGCAAGTTAGACAAATAAATAAGAATCAAAATCATCTATGTGATTGATTTTAATGCGAGATTTAACTTGATATTTGTTGTGCATTATGAAGTGACATGAATTATTGAGCATGATCAAACATTAATGTATCATTCTTTTGTCTTGAATATGAATTAAGGCTTGGGGTTAGAAAAGTGACATGCTCTATCACTTTTTGCTTAAAAAATGACAGAACATTGTATGCAAGTAAGAGAAGCATTAATGTATCGTTATTTGTCTTGAATATGAATTGAGGCTTGGGACTAAGAAAGTGACATGCTTTGTCACTTTTTGCCTAAAAAGTGACAGAACAATATATGCAAATTATACAAACAAATTTGAATCAAAATCATCTCCATGGTTGATTTAAATGCAGGAATTATCTTGATATTTGTTGTGCATTATGAAGTGACAACAATTATTGAGCATGACCAAACATTAATGTATCGTTATTTTGCTTTGAACATGAATTGAAGCTTGGGGGATAGAAAAGTGACATGCTATGTCACTTTTTGTCTAAAAAGTGACATACTATGTCACTTTTAATTTGAAAAAAGTGATGTGAACGATGTATGCAAGTTAGACAAACAAATAAGAATCAAAATCATCTATGTGATTGATTTGAATGCGAGGATTTAACTTGATATTTGTTGTGCATTATGAATTGACATGAATTGTTGAGCATGACCAAATATTAATGTATCGTTATTTTGTCTTGAATATATGAATTGAGATTGAAAAGTGACATGCTATGTCACTTTTTGCCTAAAAAAAGTGACATGATACATCACTTTTTGCTCAAAAAAAATGAGTAACAATGCATCCAAGTTAGAAAACAAATTTCAATGAAAATCATCTATGTGGTTGATTTGAATGCAATATTTAACTTGATATTTATTGTGCATTCTGAAGTGACATGAGTTAATGAGCATGACCAAATATTAATGTATCGCTTTTTTTTGTCTTAAATATGAATTGAGGCTAGTGGTTAGAAAAATGACATGCTCTGTCACTTTTTACCTAAAAAGTGACATGGTTTGTCACTTTTTGTTCAAAAAGTGACAAAACAATGTATGCAAATTAGAGAAACAAATTTGAATCAAAATCATCAATGTGGTTGATTTGAATGCAAGATTTAACTTCATATTTATTGTGCATTATGAAGTGACATGAATTATTGAGCATGGCCAAACATTAATGTATCGTTTTTTTGTCTTGAATATAAATTGAGGTTTGGGGTTAGAAAAGTGACATGATCTATCACTTTTTGATTAAAAATTGACAGAACATTGTATACAAGTTAAACAAACAAATTTGAATCAAAATCACGCATTTGGTAGATTTAAATAGAGGATTTAACTTCATATTTGTTGTGCATTATGGATTGACATGAATTATTGAGCATGACCAAACATTAATGTATTATTTTTTTGTCATGAATATGAATTGAGGATTGAGTATAGAAAAGTGACATGCTCTGTCACTTTTTTACCTAAAAAGTGACAGTATATTATATGCAAGTTATACAAACAAATTTGATTCAAAATCATCTCCGTGGTTGATTGAAATGCAGGAATTAACTTGATATTTATTGTACATTATGAAGTGACATCAATTATTGAGCATGAACAACCATTAATGCATCATTTTTTTTGATTTGAACATGAATTGAGGCTTGGAGATAGAAAAGTGACATGCTATGTCACTTTTTGTCTAAAAAGTGACATGCACTGTCACTTTTTGCTCAAAAAGTGACAGAACGATGTATGCAAGTTAGACAAATAAATAAGAATTAAAATCATCTATGTGATTGATTTTAATGCGAGATTTAACTTGATATTTGTTGTGCATTATGAAGTGACATGAATTATTGAGCATGATCAAACATTAATGTATCATTCTTTTGTCTTGAATATGAATTAAGGCTTGGGGTTAGAAAAGTGACATGCTCTGTCACTTTTTGCTTAAAAAATGACAGAACATTGTATGCAAGTAAGAGAAGCATTAATGTATCGTTATTTGTCTTGAATATGAATTGAGGCTTGGGACTAAGAAAGTGACATGCTTTGTCACTTTTTGCCTAAAAAGTGACAGAACAATATATGCAAATTATACAAACAAATTTGAATCAAAATCATCTCCATGGTTGATTTAAATGCAGCATTATCTAGATATTTGTTGTGCATTATGAAATGACATCAATTATTGAGCATGACCAAACATTAATGTATCGTTATTTTTTTTTGAACATGAATTGAAGCTTGGGGGATAGAAAAGTGACATGCTATGTCACTTTTTGTCTAAAAAGTGACATACTATGTCACTTTTAGCTGAAAAAGTGACAGAACGATGTATGCAAGTTAGACAAACAAATAAGAATCAAAATCATCTATGTGATTGATTTGAATGCAAGATTTAACTTGATATTTGTTGTGCATTATGAATTGACATGAATTGTTGAGCATGACCAAATATTAATGTATCGTTATTTTGTCTTGAATATAAATTGAGACTTGTGGATAGAAAAGTGACATGCTATGTCACTTTTTGCCTAAAAAGTGACATGGTCTGTCACTTTTTGCTCAAAAAGTGACAGAACAATGTATGCAAGTTAGAAAACAAATTTCAATGAAAATCATCTATGTGGTTGATTTGAATGCAATATTTAACTTGATATTTATTGTGCATTACGATGTGACATGAGTTATTGAGCATGACCAAATATTAATGTAACGTTTTTTTTGTCTTAAATATGAATTGAGGCTAGGGGTTAGAAAAATGACATGCTCTGTCACTTTTTACCTAAAAAGTGACATGGTTTGTCACTTTTTGTTCAAAAAGTGACAAAACAATATATGCAAATTAGAAAAACAAATTTGAATCAAAATCATCTATGTGGTTGATTTGAATGCAAGATTTAACTTCATATTTATTGTGCATTATGAAGTGACATGAATTATTGATCATGGCCAAATATTAATGTATCGTTTTTTGTCTTGAATATAAATTGAGGTTTGGGGTTAGAAAAGTGACATGCTCGTCATTTTTGCTTAAAATTGATGAACATTGTATACAAGTTAAACAAACAAATTTGAATCAAAATCACGCATTTGGTAGATTTAAATAGAGGATTTAATTTCATATTTGTTGTGCATTATGGATTGACATGAATTATTGAGCATGACCAAACATTAATGTATTATTTTTTTGTCATGAATATAAATTGAGGATTGAGTATAGAAAAGTGACATGCTCTATCACTTTTTGCCTAAAAGTGTGATGTAATATTATATGCAAGTTATAGAAACAAATTTGAATCAAAATCATCTCCGTGGTTGATTGAAATGCGAGAATTAACTTGATATTTGTTGTACATTATGAAGTGACATCAATTATTGAGCATGAACAACCATTAATGCATCATTTTTTTGATTTGAACATGAATTGAGGCTTGGGGATAGAAAAGTGATATGCTATGTCACTTTTTGTCTAAAAAGTGACATGCACTGTCACTTTTTGCTCAAAAAGTGACAGAACGATGTATGCAAGTTAGACAAATAAATAAGAATCAAAATCATCTATATGATTGATTTTAATGCGAGATTTAACTTGATATTTGTTGTGCATTATGAAGTGACATGAATTATTGAGCATGATCAAACATTAATGTATCATTCTTTTGTCTTGAATATGAATTAAGGCTTGGGGTTAGAAAAGTGACATGCTCTGTCACTTTTTGCTTAAAAAATGACAGAACATTGTATGCAAGTAAGAGAAGCATTAATGTATCGTTATTTGTCTTGAATATGAATTGAGGCTTGGGAGTAAGAAAGTGACATGCTTTGTCACTTTTTGCCTAAAAAGTGACAGAACAATATGTGCAAATTATACAAACAAATTTGAATCAAAATCATCTCCATGGTTGATTTAAATGCAGGAATTATCTTGATATTTGTTGTGCATTATGAAGTGACATCAATTATTGAGCATGACCAAACATTAATGTATCGTTATTTTTTTTGAACATGAACTGAAGCTTGGGGGATAGAAAAGTGACATGCTATGTCACTTTTTGTCTAAAAGTGACATACTATGTCACTTTTAAAAAAAAGTGATGAACGATGTATGCAAGTTAGACAAACAAATAAGAATCAAAATCATCTATGTGATTGATTTGAATGCAGGATTTAACTTGATATTTGTTGTGCATTATGAATTGACATGAATTGTTGAGCATGACCAAATATTAATGTATCGTTATTTTGTCTTGAATATATGAATTGAGACTTGTGGACAGAAAAGTGACATGCTATGTCACTTTTTGCCTAAAAAGTGACATGGTCTGTCACTTTTTGCTCAAAAAATGACAGAACAATGCATCCAAGTTAGAAAACAAATTTCAATGAAAATCATCTATGTGGTTGATTTGAATGCAATATTTAACTTGATATTTATTGTGCATTACGAAGTGACATGAGTTAATGAGCATGACCAAATATTAATGTATCGCTTTTTTTTTTGTCTTAAATATGAATTGAGGCTAGGGGTTAGAAAAATGACATGCTCTCGTCACTTTTTTACCTAAAAGTGACATGGTTTGTCACTTATTGTTCAAAAAGTGACAAAACAATGTATACAAATTAGAAAACAAATTTGAATCAAAATCATCAATGTGGTTGATTTGAATGCAAGATTTAACTTCATATTTATTGTGCATTATGAAGTGACATGAATTATTGATCATGGCCAAACATTAATGTATCGCTTTTTTTTGTCTTGAATATAAATTGAGGTTTGGGGTTAGAAAAGTGACATGATCTGTCATTTTTGATTAAAATTGATGTAACATTGTATACAAGTTAAACAAACAAATTTGAATCAAAATCACGCATTTGGTAGATTTAAATAGAGGATTTAATTTCATATTTGTTGTGCATTATGGATTGACATGAATTATTGAGCATGACCAAACATTAATGTATTATTTTTTGTCATGAATATGAATTGAGGATTGAGTATAGAAAAGTGACATGCTCTATCACTTTTTGGCTAAAAAAGGAACAGAATATTATATGCAAGTTATAGAAACAAATTTGATTCAAAATCATCTCCGTGGTTGATTGAAATGCAGGAATTAACTTGATATTTGTTGTACATTATGAAGTGACATCAATTATTGAGCATGAACAACCATTAATGCATCATTTTTTTGATTTGAACATGAATTGAGGCTTGGAGATAGAAAAGTGACATGCTATGTCACTTTTTGTCTAAAAAGTGACATGCACTGTCACTTTTTGCTCAAAAAGTGACAGAACGATGTATGCAAGTTAGACAAATAAATAAGAATTAAAATCATCTATGTGATTGATTTTAATGCGAGATTTAACTTGATATTTGTTGTGCATTATGAAGTTACATGAATTATTGAGCATGATCAAATATTAATGTATCATTCTTTTGTCTTGAATATGAATTAAGGCTTGGGGTTAGAAAAGTGACATGCTCTGTCACTTTTTGCTTAAAAAATGACAGAACATTGTATGCAAGTAAGAGAAGCATTAATGTATCGTTATTTGTCTTGAATATGAATTGAGGCTTGGGACTAAGAAAGTGACATGCTTTGTCACTTTTTGCCTAAAAAGTGACAGAACAATATATGCAAATTATACAAACAAATTTGAATCAAAATCATCTCCATGGTTGATTTAAATGCAGGAATTATCTTGATATTTGTTGTGCATTATGAAGTGACATCAATTATTGAGCATGACCAAACATTAATGTATCGTTATTTTGCTTTGAACATGAATTGAAGCTTGGGGGATAGAAAAGTGACATGCTATGTCACTTTTTGTCTAAAAAGTGACATACTATGTCACTTTTAGCTGAAAAAGTGACAGAACGATGTATGCAAGTTAGACAAACAAATAAGAATCAAAATCATCTATGTGATTGATTTGAATGCAGGATTTAACTTGATATTTGTTGTGCATTATGAATTGACATGAATTGTTGAGCATGACCAAATATTAATGTATCGTTATTTTGTCTTGAATATAAATTGAGACTTGTGGATAGAAAAGTGACATGATATGTCACTTTTTGCCTAAAAAGTGACATGGTCTGTCACTTTTTGCTCAAAAAGTGATAGAACAATGTATGCAAGTTAGAAAACAAATTTCAATGAAAATCATATATGTGGTTGATTTCAATGCAATATTTAACTTGATATTTATTGTGCATTACGATGTGACATGAGTTATTGAGCATGACCAAATATTAATGTAATTTTTTTGTCTTAAATATGAATTGAGGCTAGGGGTTAGAAAATGACATGCTCTGTCACTTTTTACCTAAAAGTGACATGGTTTGTCACTTATTGTTCAAAAAGTGACAAAACAATATATACAAATTAGAAAAACAAATTTGAATCAAAATCATCTATGTGGTTGATTTGAATGCAAGATTTAACTTCATATTTATTGTGCGTTATGAAGTGACATGAATTATTGATCATGGCCAAACATTAATGTATCGCTTTTTTGTCTTGAATATAAATTGAGGTTTGGGGTTAGAAAAGTGACATGCTCGTCATTTTTGCTTAAAAATTGATGAACATTGTATACAAGTTAAACAAACAAATTTGAATCAAAATCACGCATTTGGTAGATTTAAATAGAGGATTTAATTTCATATTTGTTGTGCATTATGGATTGACATGAATTATTGAGCATGACCAAACATTAATGTATTATTTTTTTTGTCATGAATATAAATTGAGGATTGAGTATAGAAAAGTGACATGCTCTATCACTTTTTTGCCTAAAAGTAATGAGAATATTATATGCAAGTTATAGAAACAAATTTGAATCAAAATCATCTCCGTGGTTGATTGAAATGCAGGAATTAACTTGATATTTGTTGTGCATTATGAAGTGACATCAATTATTGAGCATGAACAACCATTAATGCATCATTTTTTTTGATTTGAACATGAATTGAGGCTTGGGGATAGAAAGGTGATATGCTATGTCACTTTTTGTCTAAAAGTGATATGAATCGTCACTTTTGCTCAAAAAGTGATGAACGATGTATGCAAGTTAGACAAATAAATAAGAATCAAAATCATCTATGTGATTGATTTTAATGCTAGAGATTAACTTGATATTTGTTGTGCATTATGAAGTGACATGAATTATTGAGCATGATCAAACATTAATGTATCATTCTTTTGTCTTGAATATGAATTAAGGCTTGGGGTTAGAAAAGTGACATGCTCTGTCACTTTTTGCTTAAAAAAATGAGTAACATTGTATGCAAGTAAGAGAAGCATTAATGTATCGTTATTTGTCTTGAATATGAATTGAGGCTTGGGACTAAGAAAGTGACATGCTTTGTCACTTTTGCCTAAAAAGTGATGTGAGAACAATATATGCAAATTATACAAACAAATTTGAATCAAAATCATCTCCATGGTTGATTTAAATGCGGGAATTATCTTGATATTTGTTGTGCATTATGAAGTGACATCAATTATTGAGCATGACCAAACATTAATGTATCGTTATTTTGCTTTAACATGAATTGAAGCTTGGGGGATAGAAAAGTGACATGCTATGTCACTTTTTGTCTAAAAAAGTGACATACTATGTCACTTTTAAATGAAAAAAGTGATGAACGATGTATGCAAGTTAGACAAACAAATAAGAATCAAAATCATCTATGTGATTGATTTGAATGCGAGGATTTAACTTGATATTTGTTGTGCATTATGAATTGACATGAATTGTTGAGCATGACCAAATATTAATGTATCGTTATTTTGTCTTGAATATATGAATTGAGACTTGTGGATAGAAAAGTGACATGATCTGTCACTTTTTGCTCAAAAAGTGACAGAACAATGTATCCAAGTTAGAAAACAAATTTCAATGAAAATCATCTATGTGGTTGATTTGAATGCAATATTTAACTTGATATTTATTGTGCATTACGAAGTGACATGAGTTATTGAGCATGACCAAATATTAATGTATCGTTTTTTTGTCTTAAATATGAATTGAGGCTAGGGGTTAGAAAAATGACATGCTCTGTCACTTTTTACCTAAAAAGTGACATGGTTTGTCACGTTTTGTTCAAAAAGTGACAAAACAATGTATGCAAATTAGAGAAACAAATTTGAATCAAAATCATCAATGTGGTTGATTTGAATGCAAGATTTAACTTCATATTTATTGTGCATTATGAAGTGACATGAATTATTGATCATGGCCAAACATTAATGTATCGTTTTTTGTCTTGAATATAAATTGAGGTTTGGGGTTAGAAAAGTGACATGCTCTATCACTTTTTGATTAAAATTGATGTAACATTGTATACAAGTTAAACAAACAAATTTGAATCAAAATCACGCATTTGGTAGATTTAAATAGAGGATTTAATTTCATATTTGTTGTGCATTATGGATTGACATGAATTATTGAGCATGACCAAACATTAATGTATTATTTTTTTGTCATGAATATGAATTGAGGATTGAGTATAGAAAAGTGACATGCTCTATCACTTTTTTGCCTAAAAGTGATGATATATTATATGCAAGTTATAGAAACAAATTTGAATCAAAATCATCTCCCGTGGTTGATTGAAATGCGGAATTAACTTGATATTTGTTGTGCATTATGAAGTGACATCAATTATTGAGCATGAACAACCATTAATGCATCATTTTTTTGATTTGAACATGAATTGAGGCTTGGGGATAGAAAAGTGACATGCTATGTCACTTTTTGTCTAAAAAGTGACATGAACTGTCACTTTTTGCTCAAAAAGTGACAGAACGATGTATGCAAGTTAGACAAATAAATAAGAATTAAAATCATCTATGTGATTGATTTTAATGCGAGATTTAACTTGATATTTGTTGTGCATTATGAAGTTACATGAATTATTGAGCATGATCAAATATTAATGTATCATTCTTTTGTCTTGAATATGAATTAAGGCTTGGGATTAGAAAAGTGACATCTCTCGTCACTTTTGCTTAAAAATGATGAGAACATTGTATGCAAGTAAGAGAAGCATTAATGTATCGTTATTTGTCTTGAATATGAATTGAGGCTTGGGACTAAGAAAGTGACGCTTTGTCACTTTTTGCCTAAAAAGTGACAGAACAATATATGCAAATTATACAAACAAATTTGAATCAAAATCATCTCCATGGTTGATTTAAATGCAGGAATTATCTTGATATTTGTTGTGCATTATGAAGTGACATCAATTATTGAGCATGACCAAACATTAATGTATCGTTATTTTTTTTTGAACATGAAGTGAAGCTTGGGGATAGAAAAGTGACATGCTATGTCACTTTTTGTCAAAAAAAAAGTGACATACTATGTCATTTTTAGCTTAAAAAAGACAGAACGATGTATGCAAGTTAGACAAACAAATAAGAATCAAAATTATCTATGTGATTGATTTGAATGCACGGATTTAACTTGATATTTGTTGTGTATTATGAATTGACATGAATTGTTGAGCATGACCAAATATTAATGTATCGTTATTTTGTCTTGAATATAAATTGAGACTTGTGGATAGAAAAGTGAAATGCTATGTCACTCACTTTTTTGCCTAGAAAAAAATTTGATTAAAATCATCACTTATTGTTAAAAAAGTGACAAAACAATGTATGCAAATTAGTAAAAACAAATTTGAATCAAAATCATCTATGTGGTTGATTTCAAAAATGCAAAAGATTTAACTTCATATTTATTATGCATTGATTTGAAAGTGACATGAATTATTGATCATGGCCAAATATTAATGTATCGCTTTTTTTTGTCTTGAATATAAATTGAGGTTTGGGGTTAGAAAAGTGACATGCTCGTCATTTTTGCTTAAAAATTGATGAACATTGTATACAAGTTAAACAAACAAATTTGAATCAAAATCACGCATTTGGTAGATTTAAATAGAGGATTTAATTTCATATTTGTTGTGCATTATGGATTGACATGAATTATTGAGCATGACCAAACATTAATGTATTATTTTTTTGTCATGAATATGAATTGAGGATTGAGTATAGAAAAGTGACATGCTCTATCACTTTTTTGCCTAAAAAGTGACAGAATATTATATGCAAGTTATAGAAACAAATTTGAATCAAAATCATCTCCGTGGTTGATTGAAATGCAGGAATTAACTTGATATTTGTTGTGCATTATGAAGTGACATCAATTATTGAGCATGAACAACCATTAATGCATCATTTTTTTGATTTGAACATGAATTGAGGCTTGGAGATAGAAAAGTGACATGCTATGTCACTTTTTGTCTAAAAAGTGATGATGAACCGTCACTTTTGCTCAAAAAGTGATGTAACGATGTATGCAAGTTAGACAAATAAATAAGAATTAAAATCATCTATGTGATTGATTTTAATGCAGATTTAACTTGATATTTGTTGTGCATTATGAAGTTACATGAATTATTGAGCATGATCAAATATTAATGTATCATTCTTTTGTCTTGAATATGAATTAAGGCTTGGGGTTAGAAAAGTGACATGCTCTGTCACTTTTGCTTAAAAATAATGTAACATTGTATGCAAGTAAGAGAAGCATTAATGTATCGTTATTTGTCTTGAATATGAATTGAGGCTTGGGACTAAGAAAGTGACATGCTTTGTCACTTTTTGCCTAAAAAGTGACAGAACAATATATGCAAATTATACAAACAAATTTGAATCAAAATCATCTCCATGGTTGATTTAAATGCAGGAATTATCTTGATATTTGTTGTGCATTATGAAGTGACATCAATTATTGAGCATGACCAAACATTAATGTATCGTTATTTTTTTTTGAACATGAACTGAAGCTTGGGGGATAGAAAAGCGACATGCTATGTCACTTTTTGTCTAAAAAGTGACATACTATGTCACTTTTAGCTGAAAAAGTGACAGAACGATGTATGCAAGTTAGACAAACAAATAAGAATCAAAATCATCTATGTGATTGATTTGAATGCAGGATTTAACTTGATATTTGTTGTGCATTATGAATTGACATGAATTGTTGAGCATGACCAAATATTAATGTATCGTTATTTTGTCTTGAATATAAATTGAGACTTGTGGATAGAAAAGTGACATGCTATGTCTTTTTACCCTAAAAGTGATGATGGTGATGCATCACTTTTGCTCAAAAAGTGACAGAACAATGTATGCAAGTTAGAAAACAAATTTCAATGAAAATCATCTATGTGGTTGATTTGAATGCAATATTTAACTTGATATTTATTGTGCATTACGATGTGACATGAGTTATTGAGCATGACCAAATATTAATGTAACGTTTTTTTTTTTTGTCTTAAATATGAATTGAGGCTAGGGGTTAGAAAAATGACATGCTCGTCACTTTTACCTAAAAGTGATATGGTTTGTCACTTATTGTTCAAAAAGTGACAAAACAATGTATGCAAATTAGATAAACAAATTTGAATCAAAATCATCTATGTGGTTGATTTGAATGCAAGATTTAACTTCATATTTATTGTGCATTATGAAGTGACATGAATTATTGATCATGGCCAAATATTAATGTATCGTTTTTTTGTCTTGAATATAAATTGAGGTTTGGGGTTAGAAAAGTGACATGCTCTGTCATTTTTTGCTTAAAAATTGACAGAACATTGTATACAAGTTAAACAAACAAATTTGAATCAAAATCACGCATTTGGTAGATTTAAATAGAGGATTTAATTTCATATTTGTTGTGCATTATGGATTGACATGAATTATTGAGCATGACCAAACATTAATGTATTATTTTTTTGTCATGAATATGAATTGAGGATTGAGTATAGAAAAGTGACATGCTCTATCACTTTTTTGCCTAAAAAAAGTGTCACTTTTGCTCAAAATATTATATGCAAGTTATAGAAACAAATTTGAATCAAAATCATCTCCGTGGTTGATTGAAATGCAGGAATTAACTTGATATTTGTTGTGCATTATGAAGTGACATCAATTATTGAGCATGAACAACCATTAATGCATCATTTTTTTGATTTGAACATGAATTGAGGCTTGGGGATAGAAAAGTGACATGCTATGTCACTTTTTGTCTAAAAAGTGACATGGTTTGTCACTTTAAAAGTGATGAAACGATATATGCAAGTTAGACAAATAAATAAGAATCAAAATCATCTATGTGATTGATTTTAATGCGAGATTTAACTTGATATTTGTTGTGCATTATGAAGTGACATGAATTATTGAGCATGATCAAACATTAATGTATCATTCTTTTTGTCTTGAATATGAATTAAGGCTTGGGGTTAGAAAAGTGACATGCAAATTTGTCACTTTTGATTTAAAAAATAATGTTGTGCAACATTGTATGCAAGCAAGAGAAGCATTAATGTATCGTTATTTGTCTTGAATATGAATTGAGGCTTGGGACTAAGAAAGTGACATGCTTTGTCACTTTTTGCCTAAAAAGTGACATAACAATATATGAAAATTATACAAACAAATTTGAATCAAAATCATCTCCATGGTTGATTTAAATGCAGGAATTATCTTGATATTTGTTGTGCATTATGAAGAGACATCAATTATTGAGCATGACCAAACATTAATGTATCGTTATTTTGCTTTGTACATGAATTGAAGCTTGCGGGATAGAAAAGTGACATGTTATGTCAATTTTTGTCTAAAAAGTGACATACTATGTCACTTTTAGCTGAAAAAGTGACAGAATGATGTATGCAAGTAGACAAACAAATAAGAATCAAAATCATCTATGTGATTGATTTGAATGCAGGATTTAATTTGATATTTGTTGTGTATTATGAATTGACATGAATTGTTGAGCATGACCAAATATTAATGTATCGTTATTTTGTCTTGAATATGAATTGAGACTTGTGGATAGAAAAGTGACATGCTATGTCACTTTTTACCTAAAAAGTGACATGGTCTGTCACTTTTTGCTCAAAAAGTGACAGAACATTGTATGCAAGTTAGAAAACAAATTTCAATTAAAATCATCTATGTGGTTGATTTGAATGCAATATTTAACTTGATATTTGTTGTGCATTACGAAGTGACATGAGTTATTGAGCATGACCAAATATTAATGTATCATTTTTTTTTGTCTTAAATATGAATTGAGGCTAGGGGTTAGAAAAATGACATGCTCTGTCACTTTTTACCTAAAAAGTGATATGGTTTGTCACTTTTTGTTCAAAAAGTGACAAAACAATGTATGCAAATTAGATAAACAAATTTGAATCAAAATCATCTATGTGGTTGATTTGAATGCAAGATTTAACTTCATATTTATTGTGCATTATGAAGTGACATCAATTATTGAGCATGACCAAACATTAATGTATCGTTATTTTGTATTGGACATGAATTGAAGCTTGGGGGATAGAAAAGTGACATGTTATGTCAATTTTTGTCTAAAAGTGACATACTATGTCACTTTTAGCTGAAAAGGTGACAGAACGATGTATGCAAGTTAGACAAACAAATAAGAACCAAAATCATCTATGTGATTGATTTGAATGCAGGATTTAACTTGATATTTGTTGTGCATTATGAATTGACATGAATTGTTGAGCATGACCAAATATTAATGTATCGTTATTTTGTCGTAAATATGAATTGAGACTTGTGGATAGAAAAGTGACATGCTATGTCACTTTTTGCCTAAAAAGTGACATGGTCTGTCACTTTTTGCTCAAAAAGTGACAGAACAATGTATGCAAGTTAGAAAACAAATTTTAATGAAAATCATCTATGTGGTTGATTTGAATGCAAGATTTAACTTGATATTTATTGTGCATTATGAAATGACATGAATTGTTGAGCATGACCAAATATTAATGTATCGTTATTTTGTCTTGAATATGAATTGAGACTTGTGGATAGAAAAGTGACATGCTATGTCACTTTTTGCCTAAAAAGTGACACGGTTAGTCACTTTTTGCTCAAAAAGATGCAAATTAGAGAAACAAATTTGAATCAAAATCATCTATGTGGTTGATTTAAATGCAAGATTTAACTTCATATTTATTGTGCATTATGAAGTGACATGAATTATTGAGCATGGCCAAACATTAATGTATCATTTTTTTTGTCTTGAATATGAATTGAGGTTTGGAGTTAGAAAAGTGACATGCTCTGTCACTTTTTGCTTAAAAAGTGGCAGAACAATGTATGCAAGTTAAACAAACAAATTTGAATCAAAATCATGCATTTGGTAGATTTAAGTAGAGGATTTAACTTCATATTTGTTGTGCATTTGGATTGACATGAATTATTGAGCATGACCAAACATTAATGTATTATCTTTTTGTCATGAATATGAATTGAGGATTGAGTATAGAAAAGTGACATGCTCTGTCACTATTTTGCCTAAAAAGTGACAGAACATTATATTCAAGTTATGCAAACAAATTTGAATAAAAATCATCTCCGTGGTTGATTTAAATGCAGGAATTAACTTGATATTTGTTGTGCATTATGAAGTGACATCAATTATTGAGCATGAACAACCATTAATGCATCATTTTTTTTTATTTGAACGTGAATTGAGGCTTGGGGATAAAAAAGTGACATACTATGTCACTTTTGGTCTAAAAAGTGACATGCGCTGTCACTTTTTGCTCAAAAAGTGATAGAACGATGTATGCAAGTTAGACAAATAAATAAGAATCAAAATCATCTATGTGATTGATTTTAATGCGAGATTTAACTTGATATTTGTTGTGCATTATGAAGTGACATGAATTATTGAGCATGATCAAACATTAATGTATCATTTTTTGTCTTGAATATGAATTGAGGCTTGGGGTTGGAAAAGTAAAATGCTCTGTCACTTTTTGCATAAAAAGTGACATACTATGTCACTTTTTGCTTAAAAAATGACAGAACATTGTATGCAAGTTAGAGAAGCATTAATGTATCGTTATTTGTCTTGAATATGAATTGAGGCTTGGGACTAAGAAAGTGACATGCTCTGTCACTTTTTGCCTAAAAAGTAACAGAACATTATATACAAGTCATACAAACAAATTTGAATCAAAATCATCTCCGTAGTTGATTTAAATGCAGGAATTAACTTCATATTTGTTGTGCATTGTGAAGTGACAACAATTATTGAGCATGACCAAAAATTAATGTATCGTTATTTTGCTTTGAACATGAATTGAAGCTTGGGGGATAGAAAAGCGACATGCCATGTCACTTTTTGTAGAAAAAGTGACAGAACGATGTATGCAAGTTAGACAAACAAATAAGAATCAAAATCATCTATGTGATTGATTTGAATGCAGGATTTAACTTGATATTTGTTGTGCATTATGAATTGACATGAATTGTTGAGCATGACCAAATGTTAATATATCGTTATTTTGTCTTGAATATGAATTAAGACTTGTGGATAGAAAAGTGACATGCTATGTCACTTTTTGCCTAAAAAGTGACATGGTTTGTCACTTTTTGCTCAAAAAGTGACATAACAATGTATGCAAGTTAGAGAAACAAATTTGAATCAAAATCATCTATGTAGTTGATTTCAATGCAATATTTAACTTGATATTTATTGTGCATTATGAAGTGACATGAATTATTGAGCATGACCAAATAATAATGTATCGTTTTTTTTGTCTTAAATATGAATTGAGGCTAGGGATTAGAAAAGTGACATGCTCTGTCACTTTTTACCTAAAAAGTGACATGGTTTGTCACTTTTTGTTCAAAAAGTGACAAAACAATGTATGCAAATTAGAGACAAATTTGAATCAAAATCATCTGTGTGGTTGATTTGAATGCAAGATTTAACTTCATATTTATTGTGCATTATGAAGTGACATGAATTATTGAGCATGGCCAAACATTAATGTAACGTTTTTTTGTCTTGAATATAAATTGAGGTTTGGGGTTAGAAAAGTGACATGCTCTGTCACTTTTTGCTTAAAAAGTGACAGAACATTGAATACAAGTTAAACAAACAAATTTGAATCAAAATCACGCATTTGGTAGATTTAAATAGAGGATTTAACTTCATATTTGTTGTGCATTATGGATTGACATGAATTATTGAGCATGACCAAACATTAATGTATTATTTTTTTGTCATGAATATGAATTGAGGATTGAGTATAGAAAAGTGACATAATCTATCACTTTTTTGCCTAAAAAGTGACAGAACATTATATGCAAGTTATACAAACAAATTTGAATCAAAATCATCTCCGTGGTTGATTGAAATGCAGGAATTAACTTGATATTTGTTGTGCATTATGAAGTGACATCAATTATTGAGCATGAACAACAATTAATGCATCATTTTTTAGATTTGAATATGAATTGAGGCTTGGGGATAGAAAAGTGACATGCTATGTCACTTTTTGTCTAAAAAGTGACATGCACTGTCACTTTTTGCTCAAAAAGTGACAGAACGATGTGTGCAAGTTAGACAAATAAATAAGAATCAAAATCATCTATGTGATTGATTTTAATGCGAGATTTAACTTGATATTTGTTGTGCATTATGAATTGACATGAATTATTGAGCATGGCCAAACATTAATGTATCGTTTTTTTGTCTTGAATATGAATTGAGGTTTGGGGTTAGAAAAGTGACATGCTCTGTCACTTTTTGCCAAATAAGTCACAGAACATTGTATGCAAGTTAAACAAACAAATTTGAATCAAAATCACACATTTGGTAGATTTAAATAGAGAATTTAACTTCATATTTGTTGTGCATTATGGATTGACATGAATTATTGAGCATGACCAAACATTAATGTATTATTTTTTTGTCATGAATATGAATTGAGGATTGAGTATAGAAAAGTGACATGCTCTGTCACTTTTTGTCTAAAAAGTGACAGAACATTATATGCAAGTTATACAAACAAATTTGAATCAAAATCAACTCCATGGTTGATTTAAATACAGGAATTAACTTGATATTTGTTGTGCATTATGAAGTGACATCAATTATTGAGCATGAACAACCATTAATGCATCATTTTTTTGATTTGAACATGAATTGAGGATTGGGGTTAGAAAAGTGACATGCTATGTCACATTTTGTCTAAAAAGTTACATGCACTGTCACTTTTTGCTCAAAAAATGACAGAACGATGTATGCGAGTTATACAAATAAATAAGAATCAAAATCATCTGTGATTGATTATAATGCAAGATTTAACTTGATATTTGTTGTGCATTATGAAGTGACATGAATTATTGAACATGATCAAATATTAATGTATCATTCTTTTGTCTTGAATATAAATTGAGGCTTGGGGTTAGAAAAGTGACATGCTCTGTCACTTTTTGCATAAAAAGTGACATACTATGTCACTTTTTGCTTAAACAATGACAGAACATTGTATGCAAGTTAGAGAAGCATTAATGTATCGTTATTTGTCTTGAATATGAATTGAGGCTTGGGACTAAGAAAGTGACATGCTCTGTCACTTTTTGCCTAAAAAGTGACAGAACATTATATACAAGTCATACAAACAAATTTGAATCAAAATCATCTCCGTAGTTGATTTAAATGCAGGAATTAACTTCATATTTGTTGTGCATTATAAAGTGACAACAATTATTGAGCATGACCAAAAATTAATGTATCGTTATTTTGCTTTGAACATGAATTGAAGCTTGGGGATAGAAAAGCGACATGCTATGTCACTTTTTGTCTAAAAGTGACATACTATGTCACTTTTGCGTGAAAAAAGTGATGAACGATGTATGCAAGTTAGACAAACAAATAAGAATCAAAATCATCTATGCGATTGATTTGAATGCAGGATTTAACTTGATATTTGTTGTGCATTATGAATTGATATGAATTGTTGAGCATGACCAAATGTTAATGTATCGTTATTTTGTCTTGAATATGAATTGAGACTTGTGGATAGAAAAGTGACATGCTATGTCACTTTTTGCCTAAAAAGTGATGATGGTCTGCATCACTTTTTGCTCAAAAAGTGAGTAACAATGTATGCAAGTTAGAGAAACAAATTTGAATCAAAATCAACTATGTGGTTAATTTGAATACAATATTTAACTTGATATTTATTGTGCATTATGAAGTGACATGAATTATTGAGCATGACCAAAGAATAATGTATCGTTTTTTTTTTGTCTTAAATATGAATTGAGGCTAGGGATTAGAAAAGTGACATGCTCGTCACTTTTTACCTAAAAAAAAGTGACATGGTTTGTCACTTTTTGTTCAAAAAGTGACAAAACAATGTATGCAAATTAGAGACAAATTTGAATCAAAATCATCTATGTGGTTGATTTGAATGCAAGATTTAACTTCATATTTATTATTCATTATGAAGTGACATGAATTATTGAGCATGGCCAAACATTAATGTAACGTTTTTTTGTCTTGAATATAAATTGAGGTTTGGGGTTAGAAAGAGTGACATGCTCTCGTCACTTTTGCTTAAAAGTGATGTAACATTGAATACAAGTTAAACAAACAAATTTGAATCAAAATCACGCATTTGGTAGATTTAAATAGAGGATTTAACTTCATATTTGTTGTGCATTATGGATTGACATGAATTATTGAGCATGACCAAACATTAATGTATTATTTTTTTGTCATGAATATGAATTGAGGATTGAGTATAGAAAAGTGACATGCTCTCGTCACTTTTTGCCTAAAAAGTGATGTAACATTATATGCAAGTTATACAAACAAATTTGAATCAAAATCAACTCCATGGTTGATTTAAATACGAGGAATTAACTTGATATTTGTTGTGCATTATGAAGTGACATCAATTATTGAGCATGAACAACCATTAATGCATCATTTTTTTGATTTGAACATGAATTGAGGATTGGGGTTAGAAAAATGACATGCTATGTCACTTTTTGTCTAAAAGTTACATCACCGTCACTTTTGCTCAAAAATGATGAACGATGTATGCAAGTTATACAAATAAATAAGAATCAAAATCATCTATGTGATTGATTATAATGCAAGATTTAACTTGATATTTGTTGTGCATTATGAAGTGACATGAATTATTGAACATGGTCAAATATTAATGTATCATTCTTTTGTCTTGAATATAAATTGAGGCTTGAGGTTAGAAAAGTGACATACTATGTCACTTTTTGCATAAAAAACAATACTATGTAACATTGTATGCAAGTTAGAGAAGCATTAATGTATCGTTATTTGTCTTGAATATGAATTGAGGCTTGGGACAAAGAAAGTGACATGCTCCGTCACTTTTTGCCTAAAAGTGACATAACATTATATACAAGTCATACAAACAAATTTGAATCAAAATCATCTCCGTAGTTGATTTAAATGCGAGGAATTAACTTCATATTTGTTGTGCATTATGAAGTGACAACAATTATTGAGCATGACCAAAAATTAATGTATCGTTATTTTGCTTTGGACATGAATTGAAGCTTGGGGATAGAAAAGCGACATGCTATGTCACTTTTGTCTAAAAGTGACATACTATGTCACTTTTGCGAAAAAAAAGTGAGAACGATGTAAGCAAGTTAGACAAACAAATAAGAATCAAAATCATGTATGTGATTGATTTGAATGCAGGATTTAACTTGATATTTGTTGTGCATTATGAATTGACATGAATTGTTGAGCATGACCAAATGTTAATGTATCGTTATTTTGTCTTGAATATGAATTGAGACTTGTGGATAGAAAAGTGACATGCTATGTCACTTTTTGCCTAAAAAGTGACATGGTCTGTCACTTTTTGCTCAAAAAGTGACAGAACAATGTATGCAAGTTAGAGAAACAAATTTGAATCAAAATCATCTATGTGGTTGATTTGAATGCAATATTTAACTTGATATTTATTGTGCATTATGAAGTGACATGAATTATTGAGCATGACCAAATAATAATGTATTTTTTTTTGTCTTAAATATGAATTGAGACTAGGGATTAGAAAAGTGACATGCTCTGTCACTTTTTACCTAAAAAGTGACATGGTTTGTCACTTTTTGTTCAAAAATTGACAAAACAATGTATGCAAATTAGAGACAAATTTGAATCAAAATCATCTATGTGGTTGATTTGAATGCAAGATTTAACTTCATATTTATTGTGCATTATGAAGTGACATGAATTATTGAGCATGGCCAAACATTAATGTAACGTTTTTTTGTCTTGAATATAAATTGAGGTTTGGGGTTAGAAAAGTGAGTGATGCTCTGTCACTTTTTGTTTAAAAAGTGACATAACATTGAATACAAGTTAAACAAACAAATTTGAATCAAAATCACGCATTTGGTAGATTTAAATAGAGGATTTAACTTCATATTTGTTGTGCATTATGGATTGACATAAATTATTGAGCATGACCAAACATTAATGTATTATTTTTGTCATGAATATGAATTGACCATTGAGTATAGAAAAGTGACAAGATCATCACTTTTTTTGCCTAAAAAGTAATGAGTAACATTATATGCAAGTTATACAAACAAATTTGAATCAAAATCATCTCCGTGGTTGATTAAAATGCAGGAATTAACTTGATATTTGTTGTGCATTATGAAGTAACTTCAATTATTGAGCATGAACAACAATTAATGCATCATTTTTAGATTTGAATATGAATTGAGGCTTGGGGATAGAAAAGTGACATGCTATGTCACTTTTTGTCTAAAAAAGTAACATGCACCGTCACTTTTGCTCAAAAAGTGACGTAACGATGTGTGCAAGTTAGACAAATAAATAAGAATCAAAATCATCTATGTGATTGATTTTAATGCGAGATTTAACTTGATATTTGTTGTGCATTATGAAGTGACATGAATTATTGAGCATGATCAAACATTAATGTATCATTCTTTTGTCTTCAATATGAATTAAGGGTTGGGGTTAGAAAAGTGACATGCTCTGTCACTTTTTGCTTAAAAAATGACAGAACATTGTATGCAAGCAAGAGAAGCATTAATGTATCGTTATTTGTCTTGAATATGAATTGAGGCTTGGGACTAAGAAAGTGACATGCTTTGTCACTTTTTGCCTAAAAGTGACATAACAATATATGCAAATTATACAAACAAATTTGCATCAAAATCATCTCCGTGGTTGATTTAAATGCAGGAATTATCTTGATATTTGTTGTGCATTATGAAGTGACATCAATTATTGAGCATGACCAAACATTAATGTATCGTTATTTTGCTTTGAACATGAATTGAAGCTTGGGGATCGAAAAGTGACATGCTATGTCAATTTTTGTCTAAAAAGTGACATACTATGTCACTTTTAATTTGAAAAAAGTGATGAAACGATGTATGCAAGTTAGACAAACAAATAAGAATCAAAATCATCTATGTGATTGATTTGAATGCAGGATTTAACTTGATATTTGTTGTGCATTATGAATTGACATGAATTGTTGAGCATGACCAAATATTAATGTATCGTTATTTTGTCTTAAATATGAATTGAGACTTGTGGATAGAAAAGTGACATGCTGTCACTTTTTGCCTAAAAAGTGACATGGTCTGTCACTTTTTGCTCAAAAAGTGACAGAACAATGTATGCAAGTTAGAAAACAAATTTCAATGAAAATCATCTATGTGGTTGATTTGAATGCAAGATTTAACTTGATATTTATTGTGCATTATGAAGTGACATGAATTATTGAGCATGGCCAAACATTAATGTATCGTTTTTTTGTCTTGAATATAAATTGAGGTTTGGGGTTAGAAAAGAGACATGCTCTGTCACTTTTTGCTTAAAAATTGATAGAACATTGTATACAAGTTAAACAAACAAATTTGAATCAAAATCATGCATTTGGTAGATTTAAATAGAGGATTTAACTTCATATTTGTTGTGCATTATGGATTGTCATCAATTATTGAGCATGACCAAACATTAATGTATTATTTTTTTGTCATGAATATGAATTGAGGATTGAGTATAGAAAAGTGACATGCTCTGTCACTTTTTTGCCTAAAAAGTGACAGAACATTATATGCAAGTTATACAAACAAATTTGAATCAAAATCATCTCCGTGGTTGATTTAAATGCAGGAATTAACTTGATATTTGTTGTGCATTATGAAGTGACATCAATGATTGAACATGAACAACCATTAATGCATCATTTTTTTTATTTGAACGTGAATTGAGGCTTGGGGATAAAAAAGTGACATACTATGTCACTTTTGGTCTAAAAAATGACATGCGCTGTCACTTTTTGCTCAAAAAGTGATAGAACGATGTATGCAAGTTAGACAAATAAATAAGAATCAAAATCATCTATGTGATTGATTTCAATGCAAGATTTAACTTGATATTTGTTGTGCATAATGAAGTGACATGAATTATTGAGCGTGATCAAACATTAATTTATCATTTTTTGTCTTGAATATGAATTGAGGCTTGGAGTTAGAAAAGTAAAATGCTCTGTCACTTTTTGCATAAAAAGTGACATACTATGTCACTTTTGCATAAAAGTGACATACTATCACTTTTGCATAAAAGTGACACTACTATCACTTTTGCTTAAAAATGATGAACATTGTATGCAAGTTAGAAAAGCGTTAATGTATCGTTATTTGTCTTGAATATGAATTGAGGCTTGGGACAAAGAAAGTGACATGATCTGTCACTTTTTGCCTAAAAAGTGACATAACATTATATACAAATCATACAAACAAATTTGAATCAAAATCATCTCCGTAGTTGATTTAAATGCAGGAATTAACTTCATATTTGTTGTGCATTATGAAGTGACAACAATTATTGAGCATGACCAAAAATTAATGTATCGTTATTTTGCTTTGAACATGAATTGAAGCTTGGGGGATAGAAAAGCGACATGCTATGTCACTTTTTGTCTAAAAAGTGACATACTATATCACTTTTTGCAAAAAAAGTGACAGAACGATGTATGCAAGTTAGACAAACAAATAAGAATCAAAATCATCTATGTGATTGATTTGAATGCAGGATTTAACTTGATATTTGTTGTGCATTATGAATTGACATGAATTGTTGAGCATGACCAAATGTTAATGTATCGTTATTTTGTTTTGAATATGAATTGAGACTTGTGGATAGAAAAGTGACATGCTATGTCACTTTTTGCCTAAAAAGTGACATGGTCTGTCACTTTTTGCTCAAAAAGTGACACAACAATGTATGCAAGTTAGAGAAACAAATTTGAATCAAAATCATCTATGTGGTTGATTTGAATGCAATATTTAACTTGATATTTATTGTGCATTATGAAGTGACATGAATTATTGAGCATGACCAAATAATAATGTATCTTTTTTTTGTCTTAAATATGAATTGAGACTAGGGATTAGAAAAGTGACATGCTCTGTCACTTTTTACCTAAAAAGTGACATGGTTTGTCACTTTTTGTTCAAAAAGTGACAAAATAATGTATGCAAATTAGAGAAACAAATTTAAATCAAAATCATCTATGTGGTTGATTTGAATGCAAGATTTAACTTCATATTTATTGTGCATTATGAAGTGACATGAATTATTGAGCATGGCCAAACATTAATGTAACGTTTTTTTGTCTTGAATATAAATTGAGGTTTGGGGTTAGAAAAGTGACATGCTCTGTCACTTTTTGCTTAAAAAGTGACAGAACATTGTATACAAGTTAAACAAACAAATTTGAATCAAAATCACGCATTTGGTAGATTTAAATAGAGGATTTAACTTCATATTTGTTGTGCATTATGGATTGACATGAATTATTGAGCATGACCAAACATTAATGTATTATTTTTTTGTCATGAATATGAATTGAGGATTGAGTATAGAAAAGTGACATGCTCTGTCACTTTTTTGCCTAAAAAGTGACAGAACATTATATGCAAGTTATACAAACAAATTTGAATCAAAATCATCTCCGTGGTTGATTGAAATGCAGGAATTAACTTGATATTTGTTGTACATTATGAAGTAACATCAATTATTGAGCATGAACAACAATTAATGCATCATTTTTTTGATTTGAACATGAATTGAGGATTGGGGATAAAAAGTGACATGCTATGTCACTTTTTGTCTAAAAAAAGTGACATCATGCACCGTCACTTTTTGCTCAAAAAGTGATGAGAACGATGTGTGCAAGTTAGACAAATAAATAAGAATCAAAATCATCTATGTGATTGATTTTAATGCTAGATTTAACTTGATATTTGTTGTGCATTATGAAGTGACATGAATTATTGAGCATGATCAAACATTAATGTATCATTCTTTTGTCTTGAATATGAATTAAGGCTTGGGGTTAGAAAAGTGACATGCTCGTCATTTTTGCTTAAAAATAACATTGTATGCAAGTAAAGAAGCATTAAGCAAAAATGCGAACATTGTATGCAAGTAAGAGAAGCATTAATGTATCGTTATTTGTCTTGAATATGAATTGAGGGTTGGGACTAAGAAAGTGACATGCTTTGTCACTTTTTGCCTAAAAAGTGACAGAACAATATATGCAAATTATACAAACAAATTTGAATCAAAATCATTTCCATGGTTGATTTAAATGCAGGAATTATCTTGATATTTGTTGTGCATTATGAAGTGACATCAATTATTGAGCATGACCAAACATTAATGTATCGTTATTTTGCTCTGAACATGAATTGAAGCTTGGGGATAGAAAAGTGACATGCTATGTCACTTTTTCTAAAAAGTGACATACTATGTCACTTTTTAGTGAAAAAAAGTGATGAGCGATGTATGCAAGTTAGACAAACAAATAAGAATCAAAATCATCTATGTGATTGATTTGAATGTAGGATTTAACTTGATATTTGTTGAGCATTATGAATTGACATGAATTGTTGAGCATGACCAAATATTAATGTATCGTTATTTTGTCTTGAATATGAATTGAGACTTGTGGATAGAAAAGTGACATGCTATGCCACTTTTTGCCAAAAAAGTGACGTGGTCTATCACTTTTTGCTCAAAAAGTGACAGAACAATGTATGCAAGTTAGAGAAACAAATTTCAATGAAAATCATCTATGTGGTTGATTTGAATGCAATATTTAACTTGATAATTATTGTGCATTCGAAGTGACATGAGTTATTGAGCATGACCAAATATTAATGTATCGTTTTTTTTGTCTTAAATATGAATTGAGGCTAGGTGTTAGAAAAATGACATGCTCTGTCACTTTTTAACTAAAAAGTGACATGGTTTGTCATTTTTTGCTCAAAAAGTGACAAAACAATATATGCAAATTAGAAAAACAAATTTGAATCAAAATCATCTATGTGGTTGATTTGTAATCAAGATTTAACTTCATTTTATTGTGCATTATGAAGTGACATGAATTATTGAGCATGGCCAAACATTAATGTATCGTTTTTTTGTCTTGAATATGAATTGAGGTTTGGGGTTAGAAAAGTGACATGCTCTGTCACTTTTTGCCAAATAAGTCACAGAACATTGTATGCAAGTTAAACAAACAAATTTGAATCAAAATCACACATTTGGTAGATTTAAATAGAGAATTTAACTTCATATTTGTTGTGCATTATGGATTGACATGAATTATTGAGCATGACCAAACATTAATGTATTATTTTTTTGTCATGAATATGAATTGAGGATTGAGTATAGAAAAGTGACATGCTCGTCACTTTTTGTCTAAAAAGTAATGAGAACATTATATGCAAGTTATACAAACAAATTTGAATCAAAATCAACTCCATGGTTGATTTAAATACAGGAATTAACTTGATATTTGTTGTACATTATGAAGTGACATCGATTATTGAGCATGAACAACCATTAATGCATCATTTTTTTGATTTGAACATGAATTGAGGATTGGGGTTAGAAAAGTGACATGCTATGTCACATTTTGTCTAAAAAGTTACATGCACTGTCACTTTTTGCTCAAAAAATGACTGAACGATGTATGCGAGTTATACAAATAAATAAGAATCAAAATCATCTGTGATTGATTATAATGCAAGATTTAACTTGATATTTGTTGTGCATTATGAAGTGACATGAATTATTGAACATGATCAAATATTAATGTATCATTCTTTTGTCTTGAATATAAATGAGGCTTGGGGTTAGAAAAGTGACATGCTCTGTCACTTTTTTGCATAAAAAGTGACATACTATGTCACTTTTTGCTTAAACAATGACAGAACATTGTATGCAAGTTAGAGAAGCATTAATGTATCGTTATTTGTCTTGAATATGAATTGAGGCTTGGGACTAAGAAAGTGACATGCTCTGTCACTTTTTTACCTAAAAAGTGACAACATTATATGCAAGTCATACAAACAAATTTGAATCAAAATCATCTCCGTGGTTGATTTAAATACAGGAATTAACTTGATATTTGTTGTGCATTATGAAGTGACATTAATTATTGAGCATGACCAAACATTAATGTATCGTTATTTTGCTTTGAACATGAATTGAAGCTTGGGGGATAGAAAAGTGATGCTATGTCACTTTTTGCTGAAAAAGTGACAGAACGATGTATGCAAGTTAGACAAACAAATAAGAATCAAAATCATCTATGTGGTTGATTTGAATGCAATATTTAACTTGATATTTATTGTGCATTATGAAGTGACATGAATTATTGAGCATGACCAAATATTAATGTATCGTTTTTTTTGTCTTAAATATGAATTGAGGTTAGGGGTTAGAAAAGTGACATACTCTGTCACTTTTTACTTAAAAAGTGACAATGGTATGTCACTTTTTAGTCAAAAAGTGACAGAACAATGTATGCAAATTAGAGAAACAAATTTGAATCAAAATCATCTATGTGGTTGATTTGAATGCAAGATTTAACTTTATATTTATTGTGCATTATGAAGTGACATGAATTATTGAGCATGGCCAAACATTAATGTATCATTTTTTTGTCTTGAATATGAATTGAGGTTTGGGGTTAGAAAAGCGACATGCTCTGTCCTGTCACTTTTTGCTTAAAAAGTGACAGAACATTGTATGCAAGTTAAACAAACAAATTTGAATCAAAATCACGCATTTTGTAGATTTAAATTGAGGATTTAACTTCATATTTGTTGTGCATTATGGATTGACATGAATTATTGAGCACGACCAAACATTAATGTATTATTTTTTTGTCATGAATGCGAATTGAGGATTAAGTATAGAAAAGTGACATGCTCTGTCACTTTTTTGCCTAAAAAGTGACAGAACATTATATGCAAGTTATACAAACAAATTTGAATCAAAATCATCTCCGTGGTTGATTTAAATGCAGGAATTGACTTGATATTTGTTGTACATTATGAAGTGATATCAATTATTGAGCATGAACAACCATTAATGCATCATTTTTTTTGCTTTGAACATGAATTGTGTCTTGGGGATAGAAAAGTGACATGCTATGTCACTTTTTGTCTAAAAAGTGACAGAACGATGTATGCAAGTTAGACAAATAAATAACAATCAAAATCATCTATGTGATTGATTTTAATGCAAGATTTAACTTGATATTTGTTGTGCATTATGAAGTGACATGAATTAATGAGCATGATCAAACATTAATGTATCATTCTTTTGTCTTGAATATGAATTGAGGCTTGGGGTTAGAAAAGTGACATACTATGTCACTTTTTACTTAAAAAATGACCGAACATTTTATGCAAGTTAGAGAAGCATTAATGTATCGTTATTTGTCTTGAATATGAATTGAGGCTTGGGACTAAGAAAGTGACATGCTCTATCACTTTTTGCCTAAAAAGTGACAGAACATTATATGCAAGTCATACAAACAAATTTGAATCAAACCCATCTCCGTGGTTGATTTAAATGCAGGAATTAACTTGATATTTGTTGTGGATTATGAAGTGACATCAATTATTGAGCATGACCAAACATTAATGTATCGTTATTTTGCTTTGAACATGAATTGAAGCTTGGGGGATAGAAAAGTGACATGCTTTGTCACTTTTTGTCTAAAAAGTGACATACTATGTCACTTTTTGTAGAAAAAGTGACAGAACGATGTATGCAAGTTAGACAAACAAATAAGAATCAAAATCATCTATGTGATTGATTTGATTGTAGGATTTAACTTGATATTTGTTGTGCATTATGAATTGATATGAATTATTGAGCATGGCCAAATATTAATGTATTGTTATTTTGTCTTGAATATGAATTGAGACTTGTGGATAGAAAAGTGACATGCCATGTCACTTTTTGCCTAAAAAGTGACATAGTCTGTCACGTTTTGCTCAAAAAGTGGCAGAACAATGTATGCAAGTTAGAGAAACAAATTTGAATCGAAATCATCTATGTGGTTGATTTGAATGCAAGATTTAACTTGATATTTATTGTGCATTATGAAGTGACATGAATTATTGAGCATGACCAAATATTAATGTATCGTTTCTTTTTTGTCTTAAATATGACTTTAGGCTAGGGGTTAGAATAGTGACATGCTCTGTCACTTTTTACCTAAAAAGTGACAATGGTATGTCACTTTTTAGTCAAAAAGTGACAGAACAATATATGCAAATTCGAGAAACAAATTTGAATCAATATCATCTACGTGGTTGATTTGAATACAAGATTGAACTTAATATTTATTGTGCATTATGAAGTGACATGAATTATTGAGCATGGCTAAACATTAATGTATCATTTTTTTGTCTTGAATATGAATTGAGGTTTGGGGTTAGAAAAGTGACATGCTCTGTTACTTTTTGCTTAAAAAGTGACAGAAGATTGTATGCAAGTTAAACAAACAAATTTGAATCAAAATCACGCATTTGGTAGATTTAAATAGAGGAATTAACTTCATATTTTTTGTGCATTACGGATTGACATGAATTATTGAGCATGACCAAACATTAATGTATTATGTTTTTGTCATGAATATGAATTGAGGATTGAGTATAGAAAAGTGACATGCTCTGTCACTTTTTGCCTAAAAAGTGACAAAACATTATATGCAAGTTATACAAATAAATTTGAATCAAAATCATCTTCGTGGTTGGTTTAAATGCAGGAATTAATTTGATATTTGTTGTGCATTATGAAGTGATATCAATTACTGAGCATGAACAACCATTAATACATCAATTTTTTGCTTTGAACATGAATTGAGGCTTGTGGATAGAAAAGTGACATGCTATGTAACTTTTTGTCTAAAAAGTGACATGCACTGCCACTTTTTGCTCAAAAAGTGACTGAACGATGTATGGAAGTTAGACAAATAAATAAGAATCAAAATCATCTATGTGATAGATTTTAATGCAAGATTTAACTTGATAGTTGTTGTGCATTATGAAGTGATATGAATTATTGAGCATGATCAAACATTAATGTATCATTTTTTTGTCTTAAATGTGAATTGAGGCTTGGGGTTAGAAGAGTGACAAGCTATGTCACTTTTTGCTTAAAAAATGACAGAACATTGTATGCAAGTTAGAGAAGCATTAATGTATCGTTATTTGTTTTGAATATGAATTGAGGCTTGGAGATAAAAAAGTGACATGCTCTGTCACTTTTTGCCTAAAAAGTGACAGAACATTATACGCAAGTCATACAAACAAATTTGAATCAAAATCATCTACGTGGTTGATTTAAATGCAGGAATTAACGTGATATTTGTTGTGCATTATGAAGCGACATCAATTATTGAACATGACCAAACATTAATGTATCGTTATTTTACTTTGAACATGAATTGAGACTTGGGGGATAGAAAAGTGACATGCTATGTCACTTTTTGTCTAAAATGTGACATACTCTGTCACTTTTTGCTCAAAAAGTGGTAGAACGATGTATTTAAGTTAGACAAACAAATAAGAATCAAAATCATCTATGTGGTTGATTTGAATGCAAGATTTAACTTGATATAACTTGATATTTATTGTGCATTATGAATTGACATGAATTTTTGGGCATGACCAAACATTAATGTATCGTTTTTTGGTCTTTAATAAGTATTGAAGCTTCGGGTTAGAAAAGTGACATGCTCTGTCACTTTTTGCCTAAAAAGTGACATGGTTTGTCACTTTTTTCTCAAAAAGTGACAGAACAATGTATGCAAGTTAGAAAAACAAATTTGAATGAAAATCATCCATGTGGTTGATTTGAATGAAAGATTTAACTTGATATTTATTGTGCATTATGAGGTGATATGAATTATTGAGCATGACCAAATATTAATGTATCATTTTTTTGACTTGAATATGAATTGAGGTTTGGGGTTAGAAAAGTAACATGCTCATTCACTTTTTGCTTAAAAAGTGACAGAACATTGTATGCAAGTTAAACAAACAAATTTGAATCAAAATCACACATTTGGTAGATTTAAATAGAGGATTTAACTTCATATTTGTTGTGCATTATGGGTTGACATGAATTATTGAGTATGACCAAACATTAATGTATTATTTTTTTGTCATGAATATGAATTGAAGATTGAGTATTGAAAAGTGACATGCTCTGTCACTTTTGCCTAAAAAGTGACAGAACATTATATGTAAGTTATACAAATAAATTTGAATCAAAACCATCTCCGTGGTTGATTTAAATGCAGGGATTAACTTGATATTTTTTGTACATTGTGAAGTGACATCAATTATTGAGCATGAACAACCATTAATGTATCAATTTTTTGCTTGGAACATGAATTGAGGCTTGGGGGATAGAAAAGTGACATGCTATGTCACTTTTTGTCTAAAAGTGACATGCTATGTCACATCTAAAAAGTGACATGTTACGTCACTTTTGATCAAAAGTGATGAACGATGTATGTAAGTTAGACAAACAAATAAGAATCAAAATTATCTATGTGATTGATTTTAATGCAAGATTTAACTTCGTATTTGTTGTGCATTATGAAATGACATGAATTATTGAGTATGATCAAACATTAATGTATCATTTTTTTGTCTTGAATATGAATTGAGGTTTGGTTTAGAAAAGTGACATGCTATGTCACTTTTTGCTTAAAAAATGACAAAACATTGTATGCAAGTTAGAGAAGCATTAATGTATCGTTATTAGTCTTGAATATGAATTGAGGTTTGGGGATAGAAAAGAGATATGCTCTGTCACTTTTTGCCTAAAAAGTGACAAAACATTATATGCAAGTCATACAAACAAATTTGAATCAAAATCATCTCCGTAGTTGATTTAAATGTAGGAATTAACTTGGTATTTGTTGTGCATTATGAATTTACATGAATTATTGAGCATCACCAAACATTAATGTATCGTTTTTTTTGTTTTGAATATGAATTGAGGCTTGGGGTTAGAAAAGTGACATGCTCTGTCACTTTTTACTTAAAAAGTGACATGCTATATCACTTTTTGCTTAAAAAATGACAAAACATTGTATGCAAGTTAGAGAAACAAATTTGAATAAAAAATCATCTATGTGATTGATTTTAATGCAAAATTTAACTTGATATTTGTTATGCATTATGAATTGACATGAATTATTGAGCATGACCAAACATTAATATATCGTTATTTTGTCTTGAATATGAATTGAGGCTTGTGGATAGAAAAGTGACCTGGTCTGTCACTTTTTGCTCAAAAAGTGACAGAACAATGTATGAAAATTAGAGAAACCAATTTGAATCAAAATCATCTATGTGGTTGATTTGAATGCAAGATTTAACTTGATATTTATTGTGCATTATGAAGTGACAAGAATTATTGAGCATGACCAAACATTAATGTATCGTTTTTTGGTCTTAAATATGAATTGAAGCTTGGGGTTAGAAAAGTGACATGCTCTGTCACTTTTTGCCTAAAAAGTGATATGGTTTGTCACTTTTTGTTCAAAAAGTGACAGAACAATGTATGTAAGTTAGAGAAACAAAATTGAATGAAAATCATCCATGTGGTTGATTTTAATGCAAGATTTAACTTGATATTTATTGTGCATTATGAAGTGATATGAATTGTTGAGCATGACCAAACATTAATGTATCATTTTTTTGTCTTGAATATGAATTGAGGTTTGGAGTTAGAAAAGTGACATGCTCTGTCAATTTTTGCTTAAAAAGTGATAGAACATTGTATGCAAGTTAAACAAACAAATTTAAATCAAAATCACACATTTGGTAGATTTAAATAGAGGATTTAACTTCATATTTGTTGTGTATTATGGATTGACATGAATTATTGAGTATGTCCAAAATTAATGTATTATTTGTTTGTCATGAATATGAATTGAGGATTGAGTATAGCAAAGTGACATGCTCTGTCACTTTTTGCCTAAAAATTTACAGAACATTATATGCAAGTTATACAAACAAATTTGAATCAAAACCATCTCCGTGGTTGATTTAAATGTAGGAATTAACTTGATATTTATTGTATATTATGAATTGACATCAATTATTGAGCATGAACAACAATTAATGCATTAATTTTTTGCTTTGTCTAAAAAGTGACATGCTTTGTCACTTTTTGATCAAAAAGTGACAGAACGATGTATGTAAGTTAGACAAAAAAATAAGAATCAAAATTATCTATGTGATTGATTTTAATGCAAGATTTAACTTGATATTTGTTGTGCATTATGAAGTGACATGAATTATTGGGCATGATCAAACATTAATGTATTATTTTTTTGTCTTGAATATGAATTGAGGCTTGGGGTTAGAAAAATGACATGCTCTGTCACTTTTTGCATAAAAAGTGACATGCTATGTCACTTTTTGCTTAAAAAATGACAGAACATTGTATGCAAGTTAGAAAAACAATAATGTATCGTTATTTGTCATGAATATGAATTGAGGTTTGGGGATAAAAAAGTGACATGCTCTGTCACTTTTTGCCTAAAAAGTGACAGAACATTATATGCAAGTCATACAAATAAATTTGAATCAAAATCATCTCCGTGGTTGATTTAAATGCAGGAATTAACTTGATATTTGTTGTGCATTATGAATTGACATGAATTATTGAGCATGATCAAACATTAATGTATCGTTTTTTTGTCTTGAATATGAATTGAGGCTTGGGGTTAGAAAAGTGACATGCTCTGTCACTTTTTGCCTAAAAAGTGACATGCTATGTCACTTTTTGCTTAAAAAATGACAGAACATTGTATGCAAGTTAGAGAAACAAATTTGAATAAAAAATCATCTATGTGATTGATTTTAATGCATGATTTAACTTGATATTTGTTGTGCATTATGAATTGACATGAATTATTGAGCATGACGAAACATGATATGTATCGTTATTTTGTTTTGAATATGAATTGAGGCTTTTGGATAGAAAAGTGACCTGGTCTGTCACTTTTTGCTCAAAAAGTGACAGAACAATGTATGAAAGTTAGAGAAACCAATTTGAATCAAAATCATCTATGTGGTTGATTTGAATGCAAGATTTAACTTGATATTTATTGTGCATTATGAAGTGACATGAATTATTGAGCATGACCAAACATTAATGTGTCGTTTTTTTGTCTTAAATATGAATTGAGGCTTGGGGTTAGAAAAGTTACATGCTCTGTCACTTTTTACCTAAAAAGTGACATGGTCTGTCACTTTTTGCTCAAAAAGTGGCAGAACAATGTATGCAAGTTAGAGAAGCAAATTTGAATCAAAATCATCTATGTAGTTGATTTGAATGCATGATTTAACTTGATATTTATTGTGCATTATGAAGTGACATGAATTATTGAGCATGACCAAACATTAATGTATCGTTTTTTGTCTTGAATATGAATTGAGGTTTGGGTTAGAAAAGTGACATTCTCTGTCACTACATGGTTTGTCACTTTTTGCTCAAAAAGTGACAGAACAATGTATGCAAGTAAGAGAAACAAATTTGAATAAAAAATCATCTATGTGGTTGATTTGAATGAAGGATTTAACTTAATATTTGTTGTGCATTATGAAGTGATATGAATTATTGAGCATGACCAAACATTAATGTATCGTTATTTTGTTTTGAATATGAATTGAGGCTTGGAAAAAGAAAAGTGGCATGCTATGTCACTTTTTACTTAATGATACATATATTGAGGATGATCAAACATTAATGTATCATATGCCGGTGGTTTTTTTGCAAATATGGATAAAATCGATGTATTCATCCATTATGGAGGGAAATGGGAACAAGGTAACCAATATATAAATTTTAAAATGGCTGCTATTGTCGTTACAATAGAATGCACATAGTGCGAACTCAATGGCATGATATATTTAGTTACAAATGTAAGTTCAGCGACACATTCAATAACAATACAATATAAGGTGAAGAAAAACCTACCTCTGATGAAGATTTCAGACAATAATTCTCTCACATTTTATTTGGAGCTCAAAAGAAGGGAGAAACATCTTACAAGCTGTCCTTTGTACATAGATGTCACACCGGTTTCATTATGTCATAGAATTGGAAGTTTTGAAGACATACAATTTTCAGAAGCTGCTACTGGTGAAGAAAATGACATGATGCAATTACAAGTTTTTCAAACTCATGGTTCGGCAACAACCTCAGTTCAAAGTCTACCAACTATTGAAGACTTAGCTGTTGATATTTTTTCATGCATACTGGAGGTTGAAGAAATGAGTAATGAAACAGGTAGTGAAATTATTTCATTTGTTAGTATGAATGAAATTGCAGAGAAAAAGATTTTTAGGAACAAGACATTGGTTAAGAAAAGTATTTCGGTGTATGCGATACATAAAAACTTTCAGTTCAAGGTAAGTAAGTCGGACAAGAAAGAATATGTGCTGAAATGCATAGATGATAATTGCAAATGGTGTTTTAGAGCTTCAAGACTTGGACGAACAGAAATGTTCAAAATAAGATATATGAGAAACAATCACATGTGCTCAAATAACATCATCTTGGCAGATCACCGTCAAACAACAAGCTCAATAGTAGGAGAATGCATCAAGTACAAGTATGTCTCAACAAAAACAACATACACTCCCGCAATATAATAAGTGGCATGATGAATACATACGGAGTGTCGATGAGTTATGAGAAAGCTTGGAGATCTAAGGAAAAAGTTTTGGAATTGGTGAGAGAAGATCCGACAGAGTCTTATGAAAATGTTCCAAAGTACTTGTACATGATAGAACAAACAAATCCTTGATCAATTACAAGAATTGAGACTTACGACAACAACAAATTTAAATACCTCTTCATGGCATTAGGAGCCTCTATTCAGGGGTGGGAGTATTGCAGACCTATAATAGTGATTGATGGTACGTTCTTAAAGAAAATTTATGGTGGAACATGTACACAAGATGCAAACAACAACATTTTCATATTAGCATTTGGAGTTGGTGGCTTAGAAACTAATGATTCATGGGAGTGGTTCTTACTTATGTTTAAAGAAGTTTATGGTGAGCGACAAGGATTGTGTATAATCTCAGATGGTCATAAAAGCATAAAAAGTGCAATCCAGAAGGTGTATAAGAATTCAATGCATGGTCTATGTTCCTACCACCTGCTACAAAATTTAAAGTCAACATTTGGCAAAAAAAATGGAAAGAACATTACAGAACCATTCAATAGAGCTGCTAGAGCCTACATGAAAAATAATTTTGAGTTCCATATGAAAAACCTCGATGAAATCCACAAAGGGATTCGATCACATCTGGTATGTAAAAAAAATATTTATTTTGAATGCATAATAACAATGTATACAAGAAATGAGTAGTATTTTGATCGTTCTTTATGCAGGAAGAGATTGGTTACCACAAGTGGTCAAGGGCATACATGACAAATAACAGGTTTTCTACAATGACTTCAAATATAGTTGAATCAGTAAATTCGATAACAAAAACAACAAAAGGTTGTCCTATAGAACTTTTATTGGAATCATTGAGATATTTGTTGCAAGAATAGTTTGTGAAGCACTTAAACGATGCGCGGGCAACCTTCACAAAACTTGCAAACAAAAAAAAATATTGAGAGAGAAATCCATGGAATCAAAGAAATTGAAGGTAAAAGGCTATAAATTGCATGAACTAATTATCATTTATATGCTAGAGTGTTATTGTAATGAAAACATGCATATACCAACAAGGGACATAGTGTGTTTTTGAAATCTTATTATATCTTATTGTTATTGTAATGAAAATATGCTTATCTAAAAAAAGTGACATAGGTTGTCACTTTTTGAATGAAAAGTGACAGATTGTGTCACTTTCTGAATAAAAAGTAACATGGTGTGTCACTTTTTTAGTATAAAGTGGCATGACTTGGATTTCATATCGTCTATGGCTCTATTTATAATTACATATCAGTAGAAGGTTTATGATTTTGAAATCTTATTATATCTGATTGTTATTATAATGAAAATATGCTTATCCAAAAAAAGTAACATAGGTTGTCACTTTCTGAATAAAAAGTGACAGAGTGTGTCACTTTCTTAGTATAAAGTGGCATGACAATATGCTTATCCAAAAAAAGTGACATAGGTTGAAATCTTATTATATCTGATTGTTATTGTAATGAAAATATGCTTATCCAAAAAAAGTGACATAGGTTGAAATCTTATTATATCTGATTGTTATTGTAATGAAAATATGCTTATCCAAAAAAAGTGACATAGGTTGTCACTTTCTAAATAAAAAGTGACAGAGTGTGTCACTTTCTAAATAAAAAGTGACAGAGTGTGTCACTCTCTTAGTATAAAGTGGCATGACTTGAATTTCATATCGTCTTTGGTTCTATTTATAATTAAATATCAGTAGAAGGTTTATGATTTTGAAATCTTATTATATCTGATTGTTATTGTAATGAAAATATGCTTATTTAAAAAAAGTGGCATAGGTTGTCACTTTCTGAATGAAAAGTGACAGAGTGTGTCACTTTCTGAGTAAAAAGTGATAGAGAGTGTCACTTTTTCAGTAAGTTGAAGTTAAACGTCATGAAAGCATGATTTAATTGTCGTAGTTTATTAATACATTATTTTCTTGCATTATTTGCACAGACATCGGCTTCAAGTTCAATAATATACCAAATCAATGATGTTTGTGCCTCATATGTGGTGAATATTGAAGACAAGAAGAAAAGACATGTACTTGCAATCAATTCCAAGTGGACAAAATCCCATGTGCACACGCATTGGTACAGTTTACACAACAGAGATGTACGTCCAAACACACAGTGGTACAGTTTACCCACTTGGAGATTGCAATGATTGGAATATACCAGATGATGTAAAAGCAAGAATAGTCTTGGCTCCGGATCCAAAAAGAAAATCTAGGCGACCTAAAAAGAAAAGAATACCATCAAAAGGAGAAAAAAAACAAAGTACAAAATGTGGTAGATGTGGAAAGTATGGCCACAATCGAAGATCGTGTCAAACACCAGCACCTTTGAAGAAAAAGCCACAAAAGAAAAGAAAGTTACAAGATTTATGAGTTTTTTTATTTTTTATTTGAAAAGTATCACTTATTCATTCTTATTGGTTTTTCCATTCAAAATAGTGTTAACATTCATGCGCTTTGCTTTTTTATAGTTCACGACATTATAGTGGAATGTAAAACTTATGATTTAATACTAAATTGTATACATGATACTTCAACTATTAAAGGAATTTGATGAATACCGAAATTGTAACTTTTAGAACAAAAAGTGACATTTGTGTCACTTTTGCATATTGGTTTTTCTTTTCAAATTCGTGTGATGCACATATTTGTTTGTTAGAACAAAAAGTGACGCACATTGTCACTTTTATAACGAAAAGTGATATACTATGTCTTTTGTTCATTATTAAAACTCCAAACATGGTTGTCAAAGTGTATACATAATTTTCATAATTTAAGAATAAAAAGTGACACACATGGTCACTTTTATAATGAAAAGTGACACACTTTGTCACTTTTATAACGAAAAGTGACACACTATGTCGTTTGTTTGTTATTAAAACCCCTAATATGGTTGTCAAAGTGTATACATGATTTCCATAATTTAAGAACAAAAAATAACAAACTATGTCACTTTTAGAACAAAAAGTGACACACACTATTACTTTTATAATGAAAAGTGACACACTATGTCACTTTTATAACGAAAAGTGACACACTATGTTGTTTGTTTGTTATTAAAACCCATAACATGGTTGTCAAAGCGTATACATGATTTTCATAATTTAAGAATAAAAAGTGACACACTATGTCACTTTTAGAACAAAAAGTGACACACATTGTCACTTTTATAATGAAAAGTGACACACCATGTCACTTTTACAACGAAAAGTGACATACTATGTCACTTGTTCGTTTTTAAAACCCATAACTTGGCTGTCAAAGTGTATACATGATTTCTATACTTAAAGTAATATATCAATTAGATCCACTTCTACAATCTATAATCAACAGTTTGAAAAAAATTATCCAATATAATTATGTTTTGTCAACATGAATAGCATGCCACTTGTATCCAAAAATATTTTGTACTTACATTTTTTGCAAAGAAACTTTCAAAACCTACATTGTTAATCTCATTTACATGAAACTACATTCACCATATATACTACATTTACATGTAATATGTAGTCCTACTACAAAAATATTATTTACAAAAAGATTGCAGCCTTCTATGTCTTGTCAAATATCCTTTGCCACCCAATCATTATCAGTGTCGTAATTCTCCACTTGCTTCTTCTTGGGATACACGTACAATTGAGTGGCCAAGTATTTCTGAACCTATACAATATTGAATGTCTTTGGCATCTCCTTCAACATTTCATTGATGAAATACTCAACATATTTAATCACATAAATTCCACAATCACTACTGCAAAGAACAAAATGAAACATTAACCAATAATTGAAGGCAAATCATACATTTCTATCTATTCAACATATAAAAAGTCAAATTATTAAAAAGCAAACTAACTCGTTCTTTTGCTATGATAGTTTTGGAACCAACTTTACAACAAGTAGTTTTAGCGCCTCTTGTTCTGGAATATTTTTGCCGTCGAAGAACCCAGTGTTATACAAAAGATGAGGAATAATAACTGAAAATGGTTTAACAGCTTCAAGTACAACAGGCTTCATGACCATCTTAGTGTAGGAATTATAAATATTCAAGCACATCTCCTTGATGTCAAAATGACAAAGAAGCCAATGAGCTGAGTTATACATCCTCAAAGGCATAAGGACATGGTCAACTTCTCCCCAACTTGTGTTGCAAGGCATGTACAATCCAATTGGATACGACAGTAGAGAACTTTGCTTAACAAGGACTAGTGGATCCTTCAAAAAATCATAATACAACCCCTAACTTGGCTGTCAAAGGCAAAGTCCGTTGTTGTAGTATTGATTTTTATACCATGTCCATACCTTAACATCTTTTGCAAATAATAAAAACACACATCCATATGCTACAAAACAAGTGTATAAAAAAGAATCAGCAATGTATTAATAAATTATATACATAAATCTTAAACCAAACAACTAACAAATAAAAACTTACTGTGTCATCCAAAGCCTCATTGATTGTCACTAATTCATACTACCACATTTTAGAAGAGATTGAAACATCGCTGAAGTAGAAGCTAGGGCTAATCTTAATATTCTCATCATTGAAATGATTAACTCTGCATTACAAAAAAGAAAGGTCACATAAAAGGTACAAATTTTGTAACATGCATTGACACTATGAATTGAGGCATTGGATAAAAAAGTGACACGCTCTGTCACTTTTTTCTTAAAAGTGACATGCTATGTCACTTTTTGTCTAAAAAGTGACATGGTCTGTCACTTTTTGTTCAAAAAGTGATAGAACAATGTATGCAAGTTAGACAAATAAATTTGAATCAAAATTATCTATGTGGATGATTTAAATGCAAGATCTAACTTAATATTTGTTGTGCATTATGAAGTGACATGAATTATTGAACATGATCGAACATTAATGTATCGTTTTTTTATCTTGAATATGAATTGAGACTTGGAGTTAAAAAAGTGACATGTTGTGTCACTTTTTGCTTAAAAAGTGACATGCTATGTCACTTTTTGTTTAAAAAGTGACATGGTCTGTCACTTTTTGCTCAAAAAGTGACAGAACAATGTATGTAAGTTAGCCAAATATTAATGTATCGTTATTTTGTTTTGAATATGAATTGAAGCTTGGAAATAGAAAATTGACAGACCACGTCACTTTTTTGTCTAAAAAGTGACACGGTCTGTCACTTATTGCTCAAAAAGTGACAGAACAATGTATATACGTTAGAGAAATAAATTTGAATCAAAATCATCTATATGGTTGATTTGAATGCAGGATTTAACTAGATATTTGTTGTGCATTATATAGTGACATGAATTATTGAGCATGAACAACTATTAATGCATCAATTTTTTATCTTGAATACGAATTGTGGCTTGGGGATTGAAAAGTGACATACTATGTCACTTTTTACCTAAAAAGTAACATGCTCTGTAACTTTTTGCTCAAAAATGACAGATCAAAGATATTTGAATAAAAAATCTTCTCTATGGTTGATTTAAATACAAGATCTAACTTGTTATTTGTTGTGCATTATGGAGTGACATGAATTATTGAGCATGATCAAATATTAATGTATCATTTTTTTGTCTTGAATATGAATTGAGGCTTGGGGTTAGAAAAGTGACATGCTCTGTCACTTTTTGCTCAAAAAGTGACAGAACAATGTATGCAAGTTACACAAACACATTTGAATAACAAATCTTTTCTATGGTTGATTTAATTTTTACACAAACACATTTGGATAAAAATAATGTGTCACTTTCTTATTTAAAAGTGACATTATGTCACATACTTACTTGTTTTTCGTCACCAACCCTTCCTTGTACTAATTCTCGAATGTTTCCACATCTGGTGTGAATGGGGGGCACAACCCAACTTTGAATGCAAACGTACCCTTCACCACATGCTTCGTAATAGAAGTTCCCGCTGTAGAAGTACCCACCGTATAATCATATTGATTTACCCATGGGGACTGAAGAAGTGCGACAGGTTTCTTTTGCCTCTTCAGGGGCGCATCCGGAGTGACTTCATCATCCGTCTAAAATGTCGCAAAAAAATTAAAAAGTGTCAAGTTATATTATTCAGAACACACAAAAATAAGTCTTTCAAATGAAAAATAATCAAACAAACAATTGCCTCTTCAAGTTTATGTTTAGCTAAAACAGCTGCCGCAATCTCATCAATTTTTTGCCAATCATTATCTTTCAATTCAACATCATCATCATTTACATCAACAGTTTGAATAAAAACGTACAAAAAATTACTTTTTGCAGTACAAAAAATAGATCTAACAAAGTAAAAACACAAAATAAAATGTGAAAAAATACATCTTGATGCATTTTTTGGCTAAACTATAATGACAACATCATCAACAATCTTCCGGTCCTCTTCATTAAAATTTATTATATCTTCATCAATAGGTGAATAAAAATAAATAAGTCACGTTATATAGTGCACAATAACAAAAAGTAAATATCAAATTAAAAATACAATGTATTTGGAATTGAATAATACATTTTCCACATTAGTTTCAGCTGGCATCTCAATACTTTTTCCAAGTTGAATCAAACTCAATACCCAATGAAAAACTAGGACAATCAGTTGCATTCTTTTTCATGTCCATTTTGTCATTAGCAACATTTTCCACAGCATTCTAGACATAAGAATAAATAAAAAGTCTCATACATATCTATATAAAAAGTGACATAAATCTCTTAAAAGTGACATACTCATAGTAAAAAGTGACAGACTTAGAGTAAAAAGTGACATAGCAAAAAGTGACACACATTGTCACTTTCTTATTAGAAAGTGACACACTGTGTCACTTTCTTAGCAAAAAGTGACAAACTGTGTCCAAAAAGTGACATACATTTCTGAAAAAAGTGACTTAGATCTAAAATTGTGACATACCTTCAACATTTGCAAGTCATTCACTTTGCTTTCAACATTTACCACACGTTCTAGAATTTCTTCATTCGATTTCACTTTCTCTTCAAGTTGAATATTAAATTGAACTTTGAGTTCAAGCTCAGCAAGTCGATTCTGAATTTCTTCATTCGATTGTATTTTCGACTCTATATCTGCCAAGTGTTTCAAAATAATTTCATTTGATTCCACTTTTGCCTCAATTTCTGCCAGACATTTCAAAATTTCTTCATTTGATTGAAGTTTCACATCAATCTCTGCTAGACATTTTAATATTTCTTCATTTGATTCAGAACATCTCTGAAAATACAAAAAACAAAGAAAAACACATAATCATAAGAAACAATAAACAAAAAAGGTATAGAAAGCATAAAAAGGTAAATAAATGCTCAAAACTCAACTATCTTTTTTTTTTCAACTTTGAAGAACTGTCATCATCGCCAACTAATGTTTCTTGATTGTAATCATCGACTTTGGTGATGAATAACAGGATGCTCAAAGTTGTCGTCGTCATTAGGGTTTTGCCCTTGAGATTTGCAATTCTCAAACAACCCCTCAGTATATGCCACCTCCTTCTCCGCGTCAGTTATCCTAATGTCATTAACTTCTATCTGGAAAAACACATATTCATAAATTTAAAATAACAGACAGTAATAAAAAAATGTAAAGAAAAATTGCATAAATAATAAATAGAGCTTACTTTAATCAAGTCAAAAATACGTTTGTGCAATTGTAAAGATGTCAAATGCACATTAGAAATCCAACTCAAGATCCGAGGAAGTGATGGCTTGTACTTCACACAAAAATTTTTCTGAGCTATTGCAGGAATAGACTCGTATATCCAAACTTGGAAAGCAAGAAGAAAACCATTAAGCCTATACTCCAAATTTTTTTTTGAAGAATCTAACTTCATGATCCTCTTGCTGATTGCACCCTTCAGAGACATTAAAGTAAACTATATAACTCCTTCTCCCATGGAAAAAATTCCATTTCACCCGATTCAACAAGTACAAAAATTGAATCATCAACATATTTATGGTATGATGTGGTAAATAAGAATGACGAAATAAGATAAATAATACCAACATCCACCATATCCTTGTCAACAGAATCAGAAGGCAACTCTTTAAACACATTTTCAACACACTCTGTTGAAATGCTATCATATTTCTTGAAATATTTGTCCTTAATCATACTACTACGCATTCTGTTCTTGGTAAAATCACCATTACCTACACACCGAAGTCCAGACATTAGACAAAATTCTTCAACAGAAAATCTGACCAGTTTGCCACTGATGTTGAACCATAATTCATTTACATTTGGTTGCTTCACCTGCTTTAATAACAACTGGTGAATCAACTGAGCCTGAATCACAGAATCACAGTTTCTTTTAAATCAAGATATGGTCCAAAGCATGTTTCCTTATACATTTGCTTTTGTGTTTCAGTAAGCTTGTCGTTTAAGGTTTTGATCACTATATGGGGTGAGTAGAAGGTGACTTTCCCAGGAAACTAATAGGTCTGGGAATCAATAGCTCTCAGTCCTACAAAAAAAATAACAAAGATGGTTAGTTAAATAATAATTTTATAGAATGAACATATAAAAAGTGAAAAGTGACATGCTCTGTCACTTTTTAAGTAAAAAGTGACAAACATCTTCAAAAAGTGACAAGCATCTTCAAAAAGTGGCATACATCTCTTCAAAATAATATATATCCAAATATGTGACATTCAACTCTTTAAAAGTGACATACATCTAAAAAACGCAGTGATCATACAATCCATTTGTTAGTTTGGATGTTCATACTTATTGTTTTAATATATTACATAAAAATGACATGATCTGTCACTTTTTACTTAAAAAGTGACATGCTTTGTCACTTTTTAAGTAAAAAGTGACAAACATCTTCAAAAAGTAGTATACATCTCTTCAAAATAATATATTCTAAAAATATGATAGTAGATCTCTTTAAAAGTGACATACATCTAAAAAACACAGTGATTTTACAATCTATTTGTTAGTTTGGATGTTTATACTTATTGTTTTTATATATTACATAAAAGTGACAAACATCTTCAAAAAGTGGCATACATCTCTTTAAAATGATATATATCCAAATATGTGACATTCAACTCTTTAAAAGTGACATACATCTCAAAAACACAGTGATCATACAATCTATTTGTTAGTTTGGATGTTCATACTTATTGTTTTTATATATTACATAAAAGTGACATGATATGTCACTTTTTACTTAAAAAGTGACATGGTCTGTCACTTTTTAAGTAAAAAGTGACAAACATTTTCAAAAAGTGGCATACATCTCTTCAAAATGATATATTCTAAAAATGTGACAGTAGATCTCTTTAAAAGTGACATACATCTCAAAAACACAGTGATCTTACATTCTATTTGTTAGTTTGAATATTCATACTTATTGTTTTTATATATTACATAAAAGTGACATGATGTGTCACTTTTTACTTAAAAAGTGACATGCTCTGTCACTTTTTAAATAAAAGTGACAAACATCTCCAAAAAGTGGCATACATCTCTTCAAAATGATATATATCTAAAAATATGACAGTAGATCTCTTTAAAAGTGACATACATCTCAAAAACACAGTGATCATACAATCTATTTTTTAGTTTCGATGTTTATACTTATTGTATTTGTATATTACATAAAAGTGACATGATCTGTCACTTTTTAAGTAAAAAGTGACAAACATCTTCAAAAACTGGCATATATCTCTTCAAAATGATATATATCTAAAAATGTGACAGTAGATCTCTTTAAAAGTGACATACATCTCAAAAACACAGTGATCATACAATCTATTTGTTAGTTTGGATGTTCATACTTATTGTATTTATATATTACATAAAAGTGACATGATTTATCACTTTTTACTTAAAAAGTGACATGATCTTTCACTTTTTAAGTAAAAAGTGACATTTTCTTTCACTTTTTAAGTAAAAAGTGACAAACATCTCCAAAAAGTGACAAACATCTTCAAAAACTGGTATACATCTCTTCAAAATGATATAGATCTAAAAATATGACATTCATCTCTTTTAAAATGACATATATCTACAACAACAGTGATCATAAAGTCTATTTATTAGTTTCCACATTCAAAGTTATTGAATCTATACTTAGATCTCTTTAAAAGTGACATACATCTCAAAAAAATAGTAATCATACAATCTATTTGTTAGTTTAAATATTCATACTTATTGTATTTATATATTACATAAAAGTGACATGCTCTGTCACTTTTTAAGTAAAAAGTAACATACTCTGTCACTTTTTAAGTAAAAAGTGACAAACATCACCAAAAAGTGACAAACATCTTTTAAAAGTGGGATATACCTCTTCAAAATGATATAGATATAAAAATGTGACATTCATCTCTTTTAAAGTCACATATATATACAACAACAGTGATCATAAAGTTTATTTACTAGTTTGCACATTCAAACTTATTGTACCTATATAAGTAAAAATTGACAAACATCTCTTAAAAGTGACGTAGATCTCTTTAAAAGTGACATACATCTCAAAAAATAATGATCATACAATATATTTCTTAGTTTGAATATTCATACTTATTGTATTTATATATTACATAAAAGTGACATGCTCTGTCACTTTTTAAGTAAAAAGTGACAAACATCTCAAAAAAATGACAAACATCTCCAAAAAGTGACATGGATCTCTTTAAAAGTGATATACATCTTAAAAAATAGTGGAATGTTCAAAAATCATATGTTAGTTTGGATGTTCAAACTTATTGCATTAATATATTAGATGAAAGTGGAATGCTCTGTAACTTTTTAAGTAAAAAGTGACAAACATCTCAAAAAAGTGACAAACATATCAAAAAGTTGCATACAGTTCAAAAAACATTGATCATACCATCAATTTTTAATTTGCATGTTTAAACTTATTGCATTTGGAATATGAACTAACATATCAATGAGAAGGGACATATTTTCATCTAGGATATATTCAAAAAACAGGTTGGTGAAATTGAATACCATCAAATTACACTTTAATCTCATTTTGGTATATCATTGATTTGGCAATGGTTTCAATGTGTTATTGGATTCCTAAACGCACCATCATCAACCAGTTAATCATTGAAAACAGAAATTCAATTTCACAGAACAAATCCCTCAAAACATAAAAATTTCAATCATCAACCATTGTCGTTGATTTTCCTAAAGGCAAAATCATAAATTGAATAATAAGGGAAAACATAAATTCGAATTAACAAAGCAATCGAAAAAAATATAGAAATACAGAATAAACGGACAATATTTTTCATCTTTTTTGAAGATCCTTCGGCTGAACTACACTTTCTCTTCATCTCTGAAGATTCTGCAACGATGATTTCGCCTTCTCCAACCATGTTGAACAATATAGTGTTAAAATATAGAAGAAACGAATAGAAACTATGAATTAGCGAATGAATTTGAGGAATTTTCGCCAAAAATCGCAGAGAAAAAACGTGAGGTAGGGTTTAAGGAACTGTAGTAATTAATTTTCCATTTTTACCCTTCTATTCTGATATATTAAAAAAGTCTACTTTTCAATTTTTTTAAAAATAACCGTATTTTTCAATTTTTTTGAAAAATAAAGTAAAGGGCCTAATTTCTACTTATTATAAAGGTAAATTCAAGGCCGGTCACTGTTTTGGCACTTATGGGCTCTAAAGTCATATGCTCAAAACTTAATTCAATTAAAGTCATATTTTAGAGCTAAAAGAACAACATACCCTTAATTGTAAAAAACGCTAATTGTGATATTGTTTTGTTGTGATATTATTTTTTTGTGATACTGTTAAACCTATGATTTTGTACTATTAATGGAACATTTTAAGAACAATATTATTCTCTTGTTTATTCTCTACTGATTAATTCTTCTACCATTAAACAACTTATATATTTACACTTATCTATCCAATGGAAATATATGTCCTAATTGAATCTCAAACATGTTCTTAGCCTCGACAGATCTCTCTAACAAGTTGAAATTTCAACAATATCTAATTCATGGTTTACCTTGAGATTCATGAATCAGCTTAAAACCTTGGAGTTTTCGATATGACCATATTTTCTGCATAAAATACATTCAAACACTAGTTTTGTGATGACTATTCAGAAGGTTTTGGTGTTATGAGTAGTCAAGTACAAGTTTATGATTCTTGTAGTGAACCTTGTTTAGGATCTGATCAATCAAGAACTGAAAATGTTAATGAAAAAGGATCAAGTTCAAAGAATGTTCAACAAGAGAAAGTTGAAGGGTGACTTCAATAAAGATACATTTATCCGTGATACTGTTTTAGAAGATTTGTAATACTGTTTTGATAAAAAAAAAATTAAAGATTTCCATTTTAAGCTAAAGAGGCGACTTCAAACAGGTAAAATCCATCATACTGTATCCATTTTAAGTTGACCGTCTCGTCGAGACCATTCCGAAAATATATTATAATAAAAATTTTGAGCACGTGTGCGAATTCTATGTTCATTTCTATTGTGATACTGTTTTTTGTGATACTGTTTTACATAATACAGTATCAAACAACACACATGACTATGATACCATGCTTTTATCTTTGATACTGTTTAATTAGTCATGTGTTTTGTTTGATCTTGTATTGCAAAACAAGATATCATGGATTAAAACATGGATTAAAACAGTATCAAAATTACTAATGCACATTACCTAAATAAAATAGTATCATGGATTAAAACTAAGACATTCAAATAGTATCATAGGATTAAAACAGTATCATGGATTAAAACAGTATCAAAATATACTAATGCACATTACCTAAATAAAACAGTATTATAGATTAAAACTAAGACATTCAATCAGTATCATATGATTAAAACACTATCATGGATTAAAACAGTATCAAATTATATTAATGCAAATTACCTAAACAAAATATTATCATGGATTAAACAGTATCATAGACAAAACTAAGACATTCAAATAGTATCACAGGTTCAAACCTTGCCATAATTAAGCAGTATCGAAGATAAAAGCCCGATATCATAAATAAAACTAATTCCACATAGATTCAAACAGTATCACGAATTAAAACAGTATCATACAATATCTGTGATACTGTTTTCTATAATACAGTATCAAACAACACACATGACTAACAATGTTTTCTGTGATATTGTTTTTCTATAATACAGTATCAAACATCATGCTCTCTTTTAACAATGAGAACTTCTTGCCACTTCATTAGCACAGAGTCATAACTTTGGGGGACATCATGCTCTCTTTTAATTCTCTCTTTGCAATAGAGATCATTCACTAGCAAATGTCCAAAATGCTTATGTAACTGAATAATTTTTTACCTTGTTGTGCTTTCTCTTTACTAGCAATTATCCAGGATGCCAATTGTTCCCCAATATATATCCAGGACGGTAATGCATCTGAATCAAGCACGACATTATTGTTCTCATAGCAAACGCAAAATGAAGTTTCTGAAAATTAGTTGCCTCAGATTTTGACTTTTCTACCAACATTTTGATTGCAGCATTTAAATCCAATAGTTTCCAAGAACAATTACGAAACATCTCAACCCAATCATTATCTACTCTATCGGGTATAAACGACTGCAATTTGGGTAACAAAATCCTCATACAGCAATGACTAATTTTAGGATTGATAAAGGAAGTTGTGGAATAGTCTCTTCCACAAATCCTTTATTCCTTCTATGAATGCTTAGATATCTTCACAATTTCAATAGCAGATAGCCCAGATTTTACTATAGGGAATTAAAAAGTGACACTGCGCCGTAGAAGCACTCACCGGAGGTCGTCAAAGGTGGAGGAGGTTGTCGTCGGACGTGGAAGAGGTTTGTAGAGTTGGAAGATTGTGCCAATGGAAAACATGGTTAAAAAGGGTGATTTTGGAATTAGTTTAAAATAGTGATGTAAAGTATGACTTAATCACAATTTAAAAAAAAAAAAATTGACCTAATTTGAAACAAGTCATGTGGAGATGACTTATTGACAATTTTTCCTATTATAAATAGGTCCCCTCACTCTGCGATTTTAATTCATTCAATCATCTTTCCTTCTATATTATTCTTCCCCGCATTCCGCACTTGTCCTTTTTCATTTATTTAAAAAGTACAAAACACTTTTTAAGTTCGTTGTTTCTTATTGTTTGAAGTGCTTTTACCTCAAGTAGAATACTGTTATATTTTGGGAGACGATTGCCTTTTTATTGTGAGTACATTGGCGAGGTAAATTTGTTTTAAAGAAATAGAGTTGAACTCTAGCCTCGGTGTACCAAAATTAATTATGCATTTTTTAGTTTATGCTAATTATTCGTGTGTGTGTGTGTGTGTGTGTGTGTGTGTGTGTGTGTGTGTGTGTGTGTGTGTGTGTGTGTGTGTGTATATTTGATATAGGTTACCAACAATTTTAGACGAATTATGTTTTATATTTATATTTAAAAACAAAATAACAAAATAACGGTGTGCATACTATAATATAAGTTTTGTTGGCACTAAAAATTTATTTGCTCTAACTATTTCACTTATCTGTAATTTAATTGTTTTTTCGGATAAATTGCCAATTTCGTATTTCACTGTTGTGCATTAATTAATAAATAATCACATGCATAAAGTTATTAAATAATCATATGCTCAAATCTTATTCAACCTTAATTCTGAAATATGTTTAGAGTGCATTATACGGTGTTTAGTGCAATTCAAGCTTATTACTAAATATTTGAATTTAATCCTGATTTACATGCATGCATTTAATATTGGAATTCAAGTTTGCATGTATTTAATTCAAAGTTCATTCTGATATTGGCATTCACTTTTCAACATAAATTAAAGATTTTATTTAGAAATAATTTTAAATTGATATATTGAGTGTATAGTTTAATAGTGCATTTTGTTTACAGGAAAAAAAAATTACAAAGCCTAATAAATTTAGTTCTTGTTTACACTAATTATTTTTTGAAATCTTAACTGTTGAACTTTTTTTTTCGTAACAGAAATGAATTTGAATGGGAATAAATTTGTTTCCCCGGCTAATGGTACAACCACTGCGGTTCCACGTGGGGTTTTCCACTTTACTCAACTTTGGTACCCCATGGAAAAAAACCAAAAAAGTTTAGCGGTGTGGATTTCAAAAGAAGGCAACAAAAGATGCTATTCTATTTGACCACTTTAAATTTGGCGAAGTTTCTCACCGAAGATGCTCCTGCTGTTCAAAAAGGATCAAATAATAGGAAGTCTCTTATTGTATTAGATGCATGGAAGCACTCAGACTTTCTATGCAAGAATTACATTCTCAATGGTCTGGACAATACACTATACAGTGTTTATAGTGTTATGAAATCTGTAAAAGAACTTTAGGAGTCTTTGAAGAAAAACATACAAGAATGAGGATGTTGGCACGAAGAAATTTATTGTCGAAAAATTCTTAAGCTTCAAGATGATAGACACCAAGATGGTTATTACCAAGTTCAAGAGTTGCAGGTTCTTCTTCATGACATACATACTAAAAATATGAGTTTAAGTGAATCATTCCAAGTTGCTGCAATCATCGATAAACTTCATCTTTTATAGAGAGAGTTCAAGAACTATCTCAAGCACAAACGTAAGGAGATGAACTTGGAAGAATTAATCGTTTGACTAAGGATAGAAGAAGACAACAGAAAGTCTGAAAAGAAATCTTGAGGACCGTTTAGGCAAGCAAAAGACAACATTATGGAGTCTAGTTCAAAGACTAACAAGAAAAGAAAGCATTATGGTAATGTACCGAAGAAAGACAACAAAAAGAATGCTAAGAAATTCAAAGGCGATTGTTATAATTGTGGAAAAGCGGACATCGTACAAGTGAATGTCGCAAGCCAAAGAAACAAAAGGTCCAAGCAAATGTGACAAAAAGTGATGCACTATTTGAGAATATTCAAGAACTGAACTTGTCTGCTGTTGTTTCTAAATGCAACAACATTGGGAATCCTAGAGAATGGTGGATAGACAGTGGTGCTACTCGACACATTTGTGCTGACAAGACAATGTTCTCTAACTACAAGATAGTCAAGGGAGAATAATTGTTTATGGAAAATTCTACAAGTTCAAAAGTTGAGAGACAAGGAAAAGTAACTTTGAAAATGACTTCTGATAAAGAACTCGTCATCAACAAAATGTTACATGTGCCTGACATTTGCAAGAATCTTGTGTCTGGATCCTTACTTAGCAAGAATAATTTTAAATTAGTCTTTGTGTCTGACAAGTTTGTACTCATTAACAATTATGTGTATGTGGGAAATGGTTACCTTTCTGATGGACTAATCAAGATGAATGTCCATACTATTGTACCGAAATTAAACAATAATTATAATAATATACCTTCTTCTGTTTATATCGTTGAGTCTTCTTGTTTTGGCATAATCGACTAGGGCATGCAAACTTTAAATATGTGCATAATTAATGAACTTAAGTTTATTTTCTTCTCTATATTTTGATCATAATCATAAATTCGATATTTGTGTTAAGGCTAAGTTAGCCAAAACTCCGTTTCATTCTATTGAAAGAAACTTTGTATCTTTAGAATTAATTCACAGTTATATCGGTGACTTGAAATTTGTGCAAACTAGAGGTGGTAAAAAGTACTTCATTACTTTTATTGACGACTGCACAAGATTCTGTTATACATATTTGCTAAGAAACAAAGATGAAGTATTACATGTTTTTAAACATTATAAGAATGAAGTTGAAAATCAATTTAGCACATGAATAAAGATTATTCGTTGTGATAGAGGAGGAGAATACGGAGCACCAAATGAAGAATTTTGTTCAAAATATGATATTATTCATCAAACAACGACACCTTATTCACCTTCGTCAAATAGTATTGCTGAGCGCAAAAATTAGACTCTTAAAGAAATGATGAATGCTATATTGATAAGGTCAGGCTTACCTCAGAACTTTTGGGGGGAAGCTATCCTTTCAGCAAATGTCATTCTTAATAAGATACTACAAAAGAAAAAGGATAAAACTCCATATGAATTATAGAAAGGTCATAAACCCACCTATAAACACTTAAAAGTGTGGGGGAGTTTGGCTAAGGTTGAAGTACAAAAGCCTAAACAAGTTAAAATTGGACATAAATTAATTGATTGTATATTTATCGGATATGCTAACAACAGTAGTGCATATCAATTTCTTGTTCACAAATCAGACATTTCAGACGTACATGAAGCTACTATTATTAAATCTAAGAATGCTGCATTTTTTAAAAATGTATCCATGCAAAGACAAGAAAGAAATAAGTTCAAATAAATAAATTTATGATAGTGCTAGTGGTACTCATCTAAGTGATGAAGAACCTAGACGCGGTAAAAGGACTAGAACATCTACATCGTTTGGTCTAGTTTTCTAACATACATGGTAGAAAATGATTCTAAAACATTTAATGAGGCAATTTGGAAATAAGTTATCAATAGTGAGATAGATTCTATTATGCAAAATCACAATTGGGAGTTGGTTGATCTCCCACCTGGAAATAAGCCTTTAGGTTGTAAGTGAATTTTTAAAAAGAAGTTAAAACCTAATGGATCTATTGATAAATACAAGGCCCGGTTAGTAGCTAAAGGATATAGACAAAAGGAAGGTCTTGACTTCTTCGATACATACTTACTAGTAACAAGAATCATCTCGATCAGAGTTCTAATTGCAATTGCAGCATTGCATAATCTCAAGATCTATCAAATGGATGTTAAAACGACATTCTTAAATGGAGAGTTAGAAGAAGAAATATACATAGAACAATCTGGAGGGTTTATTGCTCACAGACAAGACAAAAAGATGTATAGACTCGTTAAGTTTTTATATGGATTAAAGCAATCAATAAAACAGTGGCACCAAAAGTTTGACAAAACAATGTTGTCAAATAGTTTAAAATTAAATGTGTCTATATCAAAAACACACCAAAAACTTATGTGTTAATATGTTTATATGTCGATGAGATGCTTATTATGGGTAATAATAATGATATTATCATGATTACGAAGAAAATATTGACAAAACATTTTGACATGAATGATATGGGTGTGGCATATGTTATATTAGGAATTAAAATTTCTAAGATATCTAATGAACTTGTCTTATCTTAGTCTCATTATATTAAAACGGTACTTCAGAAGTTTAATATGTATGATGACAGTCCAATTAAAACTCCAGTTGATTTAAGTCTGCACTTAGTTAAGAATAAAGGTGAATCTATATCTCAACTGAAGTATTCTCAAATAATAGATAGGTTAATATATATTATGAATTGCACTTGTCCAAATATAGTATACACAATTAACAAACTGAGTAGATTTACTAGTAATCTAAGCAATGATCATTAGAAGGCATTGAATAGAGTACTTCGTTATTTAAGATACACCTTAAATTTTGGATTACATTATGCAAGAAATCCATCAGTATTAGAAGGATATCGTGATGCAAATTGGATATCTGATACAAAGGATTCTAAATCCACAAGTGGTTATGTTTTTACCATTGGTGGTACAGCTGTGTCTTGAAAATCCTCAAAACAAACATGTATAGCTCGATCAACGATGGAATCAGAATTTATAGCTTCAAATAAAGCTGGAGAAGAAGCAGATTGGCTTCGTAATTTCTTAGAGGACATTCCATATTGGTCTAAGCCAATGCCTACTATAAGTATACATTGTGATAGTCAGTCGGCTATTGGAAGGGCACAAAATAGTATGTATAATGGTAAGTCTAGACATATAAGTCAAAGACACAATATTATTAAGCAGTTGATCTCAAATGGTATTATTCCATTGATTACATAAAATCTAAGGTAAATAGCACTAGAGGTCTCGAACTTTTGAACCTTGTGACGATGGGGTCCCGAACCTTCCATTTCTAACCCACAGGTCCTTGACCTATGAAACGTTAGCGCTTGAGGTCCTTTTTCGATGGAAACCGTCAGTTTGACCATTAAATAGTTAAAATTTTGTTAAATAGATCATTTTACCCTTAAGGACCCGTCAGTTTAACCACCAACGTTCGAGACCCTATCGTCACAAGGTTCAAATGTTCGGGACCCCAGTGGCTATTTACCCTAAAATCTAAGGAAAATCTCGCGGATCCGCTTACAAAAGGCTTACCAAGAGATCAAGTATACTGCTTATCGAAAGGAATAGGATTAAAAGCCTACAACACATGAATCTTTATAATGGTAATCCAACATTGTTGACTAAAAATCCCAAGATCTTAGTTTAAGGGACAACTAAATTATGAAGATTCAGTTTAAGCTTTTAGAAGTTATCTCCTACCCATATCTATGGACAAGAAAAGTTCTTTCTACAGAGTTATTAGGATAAGTAATATTTTTAACGATTCCTATATCTTGGATTAACCAAGTGGAGTATGGCAGAATACTCTTAATAGGAGATCACCTATGTAAGTGTGAAGTGGGGCCGCTTCTGTAAGAATTTTCGAGCCTTAAATTCTCTAAAACACTTATGAAACCCAAGAGTTGTTCATGGCCAAAATAAACACAATTATAAGAACCAAAGAATTGTTAGAAAGGCTATTGTGTGGATAATGTTGTCTTGGTTTACACAAAAGGCTGGGCAGTTCAAAACATTACGTTTACTGACTAGCCAAGTAAATCCGATAGTATTCCACTAGGGCAAGTTCAAAGCCAGATGCTACATCTCCTAATACAATAGCTTTTCGCTTGTACTCTCTATTAACATTTGCATATTTATGGTAATTTCCATTTATGTGAGGGATTGTTGGAAATAAGTTATTTATAAATTGGTTTGATGATCAAATACTCAGGTGAGTCCCGATAGCCGATTGTTATAAATTTATAGTCAAATGTATTCTACCCCGTGAGTAGATGCTCGTGGTATATTTGGTTTCGCAAAACTATTTCTGAATGAATGAAAAATTAGTATCAAAAGTTGACACCTGGATATTGTAGCAAGTGGAGAAGTGTATCCACATCGGAAGATGACAGGATCTTGAACCAATTAATATACATCTAATTTGGATTTGGGTTTGGGCTCCAAAGAGCACTAGAAGTCTTTAGAGGAGAGGAGGCTTAGATTCTATTGGGTTTAGTTCAAAGCCAACACGCACGCGCCGCCCGCCCACCCAGGCTAGGGCTCGTAGGTCGTAGGTCATGTATAAATGTACAGACAAAATTGTTCAAACAAGTCTTTTCAAGTAAAATGTCTGTTCAATTGAGTTCTTTGTAGGTGATATGTCTGTTTAGGCACAACTTTTGATTTATTATAAATAAGTCCCATCACTCTGCGAATTTAATTCATTCAATCATCTTTCATTCTCTGTTATTCTGCCTCGCATTCTACATTTGTCATTTTTCATTTATTTAAAGAGTACAAAACGCTTTTTAATTTCAATGTGTTTTGTTGTTTGAAGTGCTTCGCGCGTAATAAGAATACTGTTGTATCTTGGGAGATAATTGTCTTTTTGCCGTGAGCACCTAGGCAGGACAAATTCGTTTTAAAGAAATAGAGTCGAACTCTAGCCTCGGTCTACCAAAATTAATTCTATATTTTTCAATTTTCTGCTAATTGATCGTATTTCAACAATTTTTTAAAAAATGACCAATGTGATGATGCCACGTAGACAGTGAGAACCATAATTAATGTCCACTGTAGGTGCTATATATATACAGGTAACCAACAAAAGTCTCATATTTTTTCATCTTCACCCACAAATATATCAAGTGTGCAAATATATTGGTGGATGCAAATGGAATCAGTCAAACTTGCAGTTTTGTCCTTGGAAAGGTCGAATCTCCTCACCATTCCTCTCTTTTTTCCTGATTACAATGCCTTTTTGTCTTCCTTAGTTTTGGAAATAGTTTACTACAATTTCTACTGTTATTATTTCTAATAATTATTGTTAATAGGTTTTTCAGGCTACTAAGTTAGATGATGTAAAATCTTACAAGGAAGGAATAACATTGTGGTTGGCTCCCAAGGTTCCTTGATTCTCTTTCAGCTGTTGAGTTGCTGAAGATGAACCTAACGACACAAACAATAATGTTTAGGACACCAATTTTTGAAGAGATGTGACACTCTATTGTCAATAATGTAGAAATTCATAGCAAGCGACTGCAAATCTAACTTTAAATTTAATAACTACTGTGTTTTACATAAATACCCTACATTGGCAAACCAACTCAACTAATATTTGTAGGAGGAGCAATATATTTTGAAATTAATTAGTGATTTTGACTTCAAAAAGTTACAGTAGGGGGAAAGATAAATAAGATAATTAAGAACATCTTAATCATGTTGGACCTTTAATTATTCTGAATTAACTTCTAATTAAAGTTATTTTTGATTTAATGAAATTAATATTGTTGGAATAAAACAAGTCGTCTATGCGGGTTGACCCGACCCAAGTTATATGAAAATAGTTTTGGTGGGTGGAGTTAAGGTTTAATTTGAAATTTAACTCACTACCACATGTAGGGCTGGGCAAAAATCGACCCAAACCGCTCAACCTGACCGACCCGAGCAGTTTGGGTTAGTTTTTTATTTTAATTGGGTTCGGGTTCTTGATTCAAAAATTACGTCGGGTCGGGTTGTTGACCCGACCCGACGAATTAATAAAAAAAATTGGAGGAATAGGTGCTGATGCCCTAAACTAAAATGGGCAACCGCGTAATTAAAGCCCATTTGCAATTCCAGCCAAACTCTAACCCTAGTCCCTACACTCTCCTCCTCTCCAACTCCAAGTTCCAACAGAAAATGCAGCCCCTAGTAGCTGTGATTCACCTCCCCAGTTGCCAGTCACCACGAATCGTCTCCGAAGTACCTACCCAGTCGCCATTTGCCACAAATCGCCACGAATCGTCTCTGAAGTACTTACCCAGTCGCCAGTGATTACGAAAAAAAAATGATTTTTCCCTCAAATATGATAGATTTTTCACCACAAATTAGTTATGATTTTTTTTTTTATGTTTTTCTTTTGTTTTTGTTGCTAAATTTAATTTTTTTTAATGACAATTTTGAGCTGAATTAGTTCAACATGTTGTTCACATTTGACTTTGTTTAGTTACTCTCAAGTCTGAATTATGTGGTTTAGATTAACATTTCAAAGCTTGAATTCTGTGGTTGGGATTTGCAGCGGCCGAAGCCCAAATTGCCAATCCGACCTAACCCGCTCGAAGCTTGATCGGGTTGGGTTGGGTTGGGTTGGGTTGGGTTGAAATCACTGTACAGGTTGGGTTGGGTTGCACTTTTGATAAATCGATTATTTTGGGTTGGGTTCGGATTGGGCCCAAAAACGACCCAACCCAACCTACGCCCAGCCCTAACGACATATAACCTCCATATAACTCCCACACTTCTATATAAACGTTCTAAATGGAAGTTAAATTCGGATGTTGAGTGATACTGAAGAATACATGAATTTGGTGGCTGGAAAAATAACTCAAAATTCGGTTCTTGGATTGTGGAGATTAAACTCTTTCCATTGTGATTGAGTTTCTAGACCAAAAAGCAGTATTTTGATCACATAGTAAACAAGTATACAAGGTAAGTGATTCAACCTCCTGATCTTGAATTTTCAACTAAGTTCTATCATTTTTGTATTCGGTAGAAGCATGTTATAGCATATTACATTGGTATCAGAGCTTTATCATGTTGTTTCCTTACATGTTAATGTACTAAAAATAATTTGGTATGAAACACATATGCAAGAAATTTGAATACATGTCATTTGTTAAAGCTTGAACACACTTTAATGGCACACTATGAAATACTCAATATTAATTCGTGAAATTTATACCATATGTTCATATCATGATTTACAACTTGTCTACAAAATTTCACATAGTTTGAATTTATATTTCAAGAGAAAATCAAAACCCTAGTTAAAATAGCTGAAACTTCATAACATGATCATTTTCTGTTCGCTATTTTTCGTATTAAGAAATTGGTATGTTTAGAAAGGTATTTTCATGAGCTTTCCAACGGTATAGAGAACTCCTATTTTGGACTTAAAATGAAGGAGTTATGATGATTTAAAGTGTCAATCGTTTTGATGAAAATTCTGCATTTTTAGGATGAAGATGAATAGTGAAATTTCATGTCCTCACCCTCCGTCCATTATGTTGTTGTCCCAAACACTAAATTATGTATGTTATTTGTGAAATCTGACCACACAGATGAACTCAGAACGTCAAAATTAGAGGAACGAAACTAAAAAACTTGCCGGAAACATCCTATAAGGTGGAGAGTGTGGTACACTCTCCGACCGCCAAGAGTGGGAAAGAATTTTTTAATAAAATAAAAACCAAAATATGCCTTTGAAAAAGTTGACGTGCAGAGAGATTATTTGGAAAGTTTGAAAATTGTAGATTACTCCCCTTAATATCATGATATTTCCATTTTGATTTTCTTAATTTTTTTTTTTGGATTTAAAATTAAAAAAAAAAGTAAATTTTTTATTTTGGTGGTGAGGGTACGTGAGGGACCTTTCCGCAATTCTGAAATTTTCAGAATGGTCTCCATAATATTTTGGATTTATTATTTAAGTTCAATATAATTTTTTCTTATGAAAATATTTTTTTATGTATTTTTTTAAAGATAATTAATTTATAAATACATAATAAATATTTTCTAAGTGAATTAAAATTCTGAAAATTTTATATTAAATCCAGAATATTTGATTGAGGGTTCTGTTTCCTAGTGTGAGATTTTTCGATATGCTCCTATATTATTTTTTTTAAAAGTATAATTTTATTTAAAAAATAGATTTAAGTTAGAAAATTATGATTTTGGTGTCAATTTTTATTTTTATTTTAAATAGAATAATATTGTGCGTTCTTAAGTAGTGTGAGTCTTAATTTGGTTATGTGATCCATTTGATTCGTTCCGTCTTCCCGTATTTAATCAGATATGGTTGAATTTATGCACATTTTTAGCATCCTTGGAAGGAAGGCTAAATGATTACGGGATAAAGAATTTGTTGAAAAGCTACGAGCTTATCAAATTTTTGAAATGGATTCACGACATAACCTAGTACAACGCATAAAATATCTTGAAGTAATGCACTTAGAAGTAGTGCATCTGGGACAATATATTTGTGAGGAGAAGAAAATGTATCAAGTCATCTTTCAATGCCTAATAGCTATATTTAGAATAATTGGATATAATCGCATGTATAAATATGACATTTTGTTATGTTTTAGTGCATACGCTCACAATGTCTTGTTTACATTGTATATGTTTAATTGATTTATTTAGTGAAAATTCTAAGATTGGAAGAGGTATGTAATTCTTACCTAGAATTATAGTTTTTGTATTATAAAATTAATTTTTGTGACAACGAAACATTAGGATAATAGATGATGATTGAGAACTTAGTGAACTTTCGACTCTATACCTAGTTAAATTATCATAAAATTTACTTTGTATGAGTTCAAAATAACTCGTGTGCATAAAATGGACATGTATATGATTGTCTCTAAAACTTTGATAGACCATGACATCTAAGAATATTATTGCTGACCTAAATAAGGATGACAAATTGAATGGTGATAACTATAACACTGGACGCCATAAAATTTGGTATGTGCTAGAGGAACTGGATTGCCTTGAGGGCATTAACCACGTGATAAAAGACCCAGGTGTAGGTCAGATTGCTCAACAGAGAATGGATAATGAAACTTACCAAGTATGGAAAAAGAAAGATTCCACTGTACGTGGAATTTTGGTAAGTTCTGTTGTGGATGATCTCATTCACGAGTGTGAGCAATTACCAACTGCTCATGATATCTAGGTATATCTAAGAGAGAAATATGGTGGTACTAGCGTGACTATGTTTAGACAATTGACTATTAAATTTGACACTTATAAAAAGTATCATGATCACAATATCAAACAGCATGTGAGGATTATGTCTACCATGATCAGGGAGCTGAAGTCGGTTGGTCATATTCTCTCTGATAAGCAACAAGTTCAGGCTTTGATCTGCTCTCTTCCTAATAACTGGGAACATCTGAAAGTCAATCTGACTTATAATGATAGCATCAAAACTTTTATTGATGCTGCCCGTCATGTTAAATTAGAGGATGAGCGTCTTGGAGCAACTAAATCTCTAGGACGTGCTTTTGTAGTTGAGTCTAGTTCTGGTAAAGCTTCAAGCTTTAAGTGTAAGAAGAACTGGAACAAATACGAAAAAGAAAAAGGAAAAGAGACTAGGCAGGAACTAAAAAGAACAAGCCTAAATGCAACAAAAAGAGAAAATGGTTTGGTAAGAAGAAAGACAAGAGCAAGCTGAAATACTGCAACTGTCAAGTGCTGGGTCACTTTGCTCGAGATTGCATTGAGCCAAAAAAGGTAGCTCTTGTTAATACTTCTTTTAGTGCTGTATATGTTTCTAGAATTGTTTTGCTTATTGAATCTTATCATATGTGGATTGTAGATTCAGGAGCAACAGACCATATAACCAGGGATAGAGAGGTGTTTGTGGAGTTTCGTTGATTTCAGCTGGTACAAAATGGATATATGTCGGCAACAATGATAGAGTGGAGGTGAAAGGAACCGATACATGCAAGTTGCATTTGCATGGTGGCCATACTATTCTCCTTCATGATGTCCTGTTTGCATCAGGAATATGACGGAAATTAATTTCAGTTACTGTTCTTTTAAGATTAGGTTTCAGTTTGAATTTTAGTAGTACTTTTGTTCGTATTAGCAATGGTAATGTATATTATGGATCTGAATATTTGTCTGGTGATTTTCTAGTGTTGGATTGTGAACCAAACATTTATAACTATTATGTTAATCATTGTTTTTCTATGAATGTATCGTCTTCTAAAGATGTGATTATTGATACATGTATATGGCATGCTATATTATGGCATATTGGGCAAGAAAGAATGAATAGGTTGGCTAAAGAGGGCTTACTAAGTTCAATCTCTAAGGTTTCATTGTCTACTTGTGAGCATTGTCTAGCAGGAAAAACAACACGAAAACCATTTGGTAAGGCTTTAAGAGCCGAACTTCCATTGCAATTAGTCCATTCAGATATACGTGATCCTATGAATGTGAGGGAAAGACATGGATCCTCTTATTTCATTATTTTTATAGATGATTTCACGCGGTATGGTTATGTCTATTTGATTTTTCATAAGTCGGAGGCATTAGAATGCTTTAGACGATTTTTAAATATGGTAAAAAATCAAATAGATAGAAAGGTAAAAGCCTTAAAACTAACCGAAGACGTGAATATCTATCCGATGAGTTCAAAGAATTATGTAATGATAAAGGAATTATTAGGCAATTAACTATTCCTAATACACCACAACAAAATGGTGTTGCTGAGAGAAGAAATATGACATTGCTTGAAATGGTAAGGTCTATGATGGCGCAAGCTAACTTACCTATTTCCTTTTGGAGAGATGCTTTGTTAACTGCGACTTACATCCTTAATAGAGTTCATTCAAAATCGGTACCTACAACACCGTATCGACTTTGGACAGGTAGATCACCTTATTTAAGTTGTCTTAGACCCTGGGGATCAGCTGGATACATCCATGATTCCTCAAGAAAATTTGGAAAGTTGGGTCCAAGAGGTAAGAAATGTATCTTTATAAGATACTCAGACCAGTGCAAATGGTATGTATTTCTAGGTGAAAATCAGGATGAGACTATAACTGAGATAGAGTCACACGATGTGACATTCCTTGAGAATGATTTCCCTAATAGATGAGAAATTAGAAAGGGAGAACATTTATTTGAATTAGATGATAGGGTTGTCTTCGATAAATCGATTGAGATGCAAGAAGAGGCACTTCTACCTTATGATCCAAGTGGGAGCAAATTGTCTCCAAGTGACAAGGTCACTACGGAGCTTCCACTTCGTAAGAGTACTAGGAAAAGTATGCCTAAACATCATTTTGAAATTGAAGGAAAAGCTTTTCTAGTATCTCTAGAAGACGATGAAGAGTCTAGATCTATTCACGAAGCTCTATCAAGCCCTACAAATAAAAAGTTGAAGAAAGCATTGGAAGAGGAGATAGAGTCTATGAAATCTAATCAAGTATGGACTTGGTTGATCTTCCATCTGGTCGGAAAGCTATTGGGAACAAATGGGTTCTCAAGATAAAGCGAAGGGCTGATGGGTCCATAGTTAGGTATAAGGCTCACTTGGTGGCAAAATGTTATACCCAAGAAGAAGGTATAGATTATAAAGAAACCTTTTCACCAGTAGTGAGACTTACTTATGTTAGCTTGCTCTTAGTCATAGTGGCGCGTTTAGATTTAGAATTACATCAAATGGACGGAAAGACTGCTTTTCTCAATGGAGAATTGGATAAAGAAATCTACATGCAACAACAAGTAGGTTTCATCGAACAAGGCCAAGAGAATAAAGTTTATAAATTACAAAGATCAATATATGGCCTAAAACAGTCTTCGAGACAGTGGTACTTGAGATTTGACAAAGCTGTAATCTTGTATAACTCTGTTATGATGGACGAAGATCACTGTATTTATGTGAAAAGGTCTAGTGGAAAATTTGTAATTTTATCTCTTTACATAGATGATATCTTATTGGTTGGGAATGATAAAGAGAATGTTGAGACCGTTAAGAAATGCTTGTCTTCTAATTTTGAAATGAAGGATATGGGTGAAGCAGATTACATACTTGGTGTTAAAATCTATAGAGATCGTTCTAAGAGACTTCTTTCTTTGTCACAAGAGTCATTTATAAGGAAGGTTCTTGAACGTTTCAAAATGGAGAATCGCAATCCAATTGATACTCCTATATCTAAAGGCGAAACTCTAAGTCTACGCATGTGCCCTAAGACTCCTGAAGAGAAAGAAGAAATGTCCAGAGTACCATACTCCAGTGCGGTTGGGAGTTTGATGTACGCTATGATGTGTACTCGCTCATATATTTATTATGTCGTTGGTCTGGTCAGCAGGTATCAATCTAATCCTGAAAGAGGACACTGGAAAGTAGTCAAAAGGATATTAAGATACTTGAAAGGTACTGCTTGTTATTCCTTTTGTTATCAAGGAAATGATTTGCACTTAAAAGGATATACAGATGCTGACTGGGGTGGAGACCTAGATGAGCCAAGTGAACTTCTGGATATACATTCTTACTTAATAATGGCGCCATCTCTTGGAGTAGCAAGAAACAAACATGCATTTCTTTGTTTACAATGGAAGCAGAATTTGTAGCTTGTGCTTCAGCAGTACAAGAAGTTGTTTCGTTAAAAAGATTCTTCAGCATCTAAGAGTCCTTAGTGGTGATATGGGACCTACGTTGATTTATTGTGATAGTCAAGTTGCTATTGCATATACGAAGGATCCAAAGTACCACAGCAGAACCAAACATATTGATGCAAAATATAATTTTATAAGAGATGTCATAGCAATGAAAGAAGTGACTTTGCAGTATATTTCTACGCATAACATGGTAGCTGATCTATTTACCAATCCGATACCTAGAAATGTATTTATGACTCATGTCAAATCTCTAGGATTGCGTAGAATTTAGTTACATATATTGTAAACTCTTGAATGTCCATTAATGAACAATGTTTTGAGTTCATATATTATGTGTAATCTATTGTTGTGATTAATATATAATTGATTTTTATGCACACAAAGTATGTCGAATAGGTTGAGATTGACTCACTTACATGAACAATTGCCTCAAAATATTTTAGTTGTGCTGGGATAAGACGAAGTGATCGTGTTCCGTACATGATCTTGTCACCTTGATGAGATATCGAGATGAGATTACTATAAGTATTCGAAATGGATTCCACTATCGGTTATACCTGTTTAGTAGCCAGATTGAGTTCTCGAATGGGTTTGCTTTGAGGAATGAATATAAGGAGAATTCAAGTTAGGTATCAAGGATACCTGAACTAAAATCTGTACAGTGTGTTTTAATTTACAGAATATGACATGCGCCCTAAAAAGAGAGAATATGACATGCGCCCTAAAAAGAGAGAAAACATCATAGCACATGTTTCATACTATGTGTGCTTTTACGACCAATATGGGGTAAATGAGTGAATGGATCCATGCTTCTTCATTGTGTGAGACCCCATAGTTTACATAACCTTATGTATACGCTTATGACTTTTGACTATTTTCTCATATTTTATATCAGTGTTGCTACTTTAGCATGTTGCCAATAACTATGATTGATTCGGTTTGATGGAACATGACTAGGAAAGCAACTGATTTAAAGTTGAAGGATTTGAGTAAGAAAAGAAAATTATTTTGACCTACATTTTTATTTGTATTCATCGGATGGATAATTGTGTTGACCATGTAGGGTTTACAACACAATTATGAATACAAGAATAAGTATGGAGTTCAAGTATGTTCCATAAATATTTGAGGGACCAGAAATATTTGAATTAGTGTTGAAAAATGATTTGGGGTATAGTGATAAAAGTATTTCTTCTAATAGAGCTACTATATATCCCTAACAGGTGTATGGCGTTGTGTGCTCTTTAATAAACTCACTGGTCGCAGGATCCATTTACCAGTATGAACTTTGAGATATAGAGATAAATCGAATTGATATTATATTAGATTCAAGTCAACACCATCATGTGCGAGTGAGAGAAGTTGGAATAAAACGGGTCGTCCATATGGGTAGACCCTACCCAAGTTATATGAAAATAGTTTTGGTGGGAAGAGTTAAGGTTTAATTTGAAATTTAACTCAAACCTCCATGTAACTCCCACACTTCTATATAAACTTTCTAAATGGAAGTTAAATTCAGATGTTAAGAGATAGTGAAGAATACATGAAGTTGGTAGCTTGAAAAATAACTCAAAATTCGGTTCTTGGATTGTGGTGATTAAACTCTTTCTATTGTGATTGAGTTTCTTGACCAAAAAGCAGCATTTTGATCACATAGTAAACAAGTATACAAGGCAAGTGATACAACCTCTTGATCTTGGATTTTCAAGTAAATTCTACCATTTTTATATTCGGTAGAAGCAAGTTATAGCATATTACAAATATATAACCAATGAAACATGAAATATTGAATTTACAGTCCAAAATTTGAGATGGAAATGGTGGATTTATTAATAAGTCAAATAATCCTTGAATAGTTTTTTCCATTAATTAATTAATTAAACAACCTATTTAGTATGAGCTTACGAACAAGATTTACATTACCAAATAAGTCATAAATGTACTTTCTAAAAAACAAACTCTACAAACTAATCAAATTGAGTTAGTGAGGAGTCATAAGATAATTAAAAACAAGGCTTTTCCGCGATAACGCATAAACGAAGAGGATTTAAGGGATCAATTCTTTCACTAATTGGTTTCTAGCATCTATTAATTAGCTAGTACTTGTATCTGTTAAGTATGTCTAATCTTTAATCAATTTTGATTGATTATAATGGGAGATCACTTGCATGCTTTTTTTTCGTATCTTAATTTGAACCATAAAATAATTGTATATAGTCTTAAATAGTAATTGATTATTTTAAAAGGTATATATATGTTGAACAAGAAAGGATTAAGGGACTACAGTATTTCTCTACATATAATTGTACATGTTGGAAAATTAGAAAATTGTGCCACGGTTGAGCATGATTTTGTGTGGGACCCATTTCCTATTTGATGAAAACAAAAGTTGATTCGTGTTCTCCTCTGCGAGAACATCGAAATCATGTATTTACTTACCCAAAATGATGCTTGGGTGAAATGGAAAATTGAGGCTCAAAGATGGAGTTGGAAATAGTTGGAGTGAGATTTGGCCAAGATCTTTGGAATTCATTTATTTCTCTCAGGAGTACTTGCTTTGGTTTTGATGCATTTCATGTAACAGGCTTGTATGGTCCTGAAATACGGATGTTCGATCCTTATAGACTAACGAAAAAAGTACAACCTGTAAATTCGACGTGGGACGTGGAAGGTTTTGATCCTTTTGTTCCAAGAGGAATAGCTTCTCATCATATTGCAGTAGGGACATTGGGCATATTAGTGGGTCCATTCAATCTTAGCGTCCGCCCGCCACACTCCCACATTGGAAAAATAGAAAAACTTGGACTAGTATATATATGGCCAACCTTTTTAAAAGGTGTAATCATGTGTAGCATAGAGGCTTTCTCTTGTGCATGCCCGCAGGGGAGGACAAATCACGAACCGATTAACATCTCGGACTATTTAACTCATGTGCAAGCGCGATCTGCGTACACAAATGTCGGACCAAAATTGCGCAGCTGAATATTTATTATGTTACTAAAGACTGATGTTAATAGATGAGGAGGTATCTGGGAGCCTATAACTAAGGTCTGAATTTCTACAATCAAACAAACAAAAATTTAGTCTTCTTTCACTCATTCTTTTCTGTTCCAAAAATTCAAGCATCATCTTTGTGATACCGTTCTAGAAATGGATCGATTTGCTGGTTTAGCAGCTTCGTGCTAACAGTTTCTCTGTTGTATACTAGGTTGTAGACATTCATTATCTACAAGAACCTACGGTAGAGAGAGGAATATGTTTTAAGGAAACTAGGTTTGCACAGGCATCGATTTGCAGTTTCTCGTCCTGTCTACTGTTTACTTGTTTAAATTTTATTCTGTAATTTATTGTTTATTTTGTTTTCTGTTATCCTTTATTATAATATGCAGTTCAATACGTTTTCAGTATGAATCGACTACAACTAAATGGGTCTGGAAGACATTATTAGCAAAATTTTAACTTCTTATAAATACAAATGGTTTCTATATTATGTTCTCTTATATTGGCAATTTTCAATTGTTGGAAATTAATTAAGCCAATTTCCCAGTAATAAAAAAATAGTTTCCCAATTAATTAAACTATTTTTCCATTTAATTATACAGTAAAATGGTTTCATTTTATTTAAAAATGACCGACCCCTAATTTTTCCCTAAGCTTTCAATTTCTTGTATTCTATCTCTTCTTGCTTCTTCTCTTTTTCTTCTCCAAATCTTTCCAACTCAGAATTTCTCCCCAAATCAACCAATATACACCATGGCTAGAACCAAACAATGTGGTACCAAGGGCAAAACTTCCAAAATCGATTGTTCGAAGGTGTTATTTGATGAGCACAATTTTAGTATACATGTTACCCGCTTATCTTATTTTGTTAGTAATTATTCATTGATAAAAGTTCTAATTAATGTCTTATTTAGATTATGACAAATTGTGAACGACTATGAAGATTTGGGGACCAAGATAGAAGTTTTTGAAAGTATTGGACCAAGTTTAAATTGGAGCAAAAAAGACTAAATCTGCAAATAAAACTTGAAGTAGGGACCAAATCATAGAACTAATGAGACTTTGAGGACCAAGCATGCAAAATACTTAAAGTAAGAATTATGTTTATTAAAAATTTGAGGACCAAGAATTATGTTACTAAAACAGATCCGAACGTCGTAACCAACACTTAAAGTAAGTATGATGATTTCAACTACAATGCAAAATACTATGATATGCAAGATATTTGTTAATGATGATCTATGGCAATTATATGCTATTACTATGAAACTTTGTGATCTTTTATGAGCATGGATGGGAGCCAATCGATCTCCCTAACCTGAGTTATACGTATTAGTATTCATATTATGCATATTGATACTGTGATAAGTGTGAATCCCATTATAATGTACCGTGCTTAACTTTGCTTAGGATCTATACACTTGCTAGAGGCCCCCGATGGTCTTTAAGGATGGCTGACAAAAGGGTTTTGAAGATTCGGAGCCGAGATGTACGGGTGGTGTTGTAGGTCCCTTGGTGGCCTAGGGACTATGTAGCGACATGTCAAGCACCATATACGGTGTGCCAGACTTAATTATTATATTCCTATCGATGTAGGCCCTTGAGTCATATATGAGACCATGATGAACGCACATGCATTGGTAGAGCGTGCGCACTTATTATTGGCCATATTGTGGTTGAGCTCATACGGTACACTATAACAGAGGATATGGGCCCATGTGTGATTGAAATTCCATTAGACATTATCCTATCATCATATTTATTGAATGTTATTATTCATATACCATATTTGGTACTGTAGATGCCGATGAGATATACCGAATAGATGCGTACGATTAGGCGTGCCAATATTTTTACCGATTGTACGACTATACGTGTCATTTGTACCAGGCAGCATTAATCCAGATTTTATACACTGTTGGACGAAGAAGAAGAATTGGAGATGTATATAGACGTCTTGGACTATACTTACATTATAATGAAGTGTACGACTCTTTTACTGGCCACTTCATCTGCATCATGAGGGTGGTCGAATGATTTTCCTTTTATTTACTGTTTTAGTATGTATATAGTAACTTGGTACATAGTGTAAATAAATGTATAGAACGGGTTTGAAAATAGTCTAGCCGCCACCCCATTGCCACCACCCCACCACCAAATGTCTCGTCAATTCTTTGGAATTGATATATATTCTTATGATCTTTTTGATATTGTAAATACTTGGCGGCGTCACTACCAGTTGTAAGAAATAATCTTTTTTACCAAATATGTTAGGGTGGTGGATATTACATTTTGCTTCTGTTGTTTAAATCTAATTTTATTACTGGTTTTAATTAAATATATTTATATGAGCTAAAATTCGATTATATATTCAAATATAAAGATAAAAACTATTTTGGGGTACGTGCCCAGAATTAGAGCGTGACAGTAACTAGAGTGGTATTAGAGATAGGTTTAAATATTTTATGAGGTAATGGCATTACACTTCATGTAACGACGACAAATAATTGTCATCACTACAATCACACATGTCTCCGTTATAATGTACAAAAATGGCTCGAAACATTGGCATGTTTTCTCCCACCTATAGCGAGGACAAATGTCACCGCTAGTGTCCTGGTAGGAATTTTTATCGCTTTTTTATACCGTCCAGCTTAATAGTGGCGACATTTATTCTGTAGCGATGACATAAGTCATAGTTATAGATTATCACTTCAAAATAAACATTTCTTCTTCTTCTCCATTTATTATCCACTTCTATTATGCTCTCCAGACAAATTGTTTTCGATTGCTAGCTTTGAAACGTGAATTTTAGTATTATTTACCTATTTGTTTTATCATCTTTTAGTTTATGTGAGTTTTGTTATTGTGTGCACTTCATTGCAATTGCATAAACTATAGAAAATTGTTTAAAGATTAGTTTGTAAACCACGCATGTCCTAATCTTGGACATTTTGTGATTTACAAAATAATCGTTGAATTGTCCCATTTTTGGATAATTTGTCATTAATTTTTGAATTATACGAATTGTCTATTAATAAGTTTTCTGTTATTACTTATATTTTCGCATGTAGATTTCGATTTTATGTCCTTTTTTATTCTCTGGGTGTGGACGATATAGATCATGCACTTAGGATAATATAGAGAGAATGCTGCTGAAATTTACACGTGAAATAAAGAAGATAACAGTATCTATTAACACAATTCATAATTCTCAAATTAATGACAAATGGTTATGGCCATTACCTTTTAATTAGAATTGGAGTGATAAGGTGAAGTTAGGACACCCTCACATCACTCAAATATTTCACTTAATATTAGTTTGTGTTCTTGCAACATACCTAAAATGGAAATTGATATGAGTTGGGTCAAGATTAGAAACTGTGGTAAGTGTACTGAGTTTTGGAATGAATTGCAAGTATTTATAAACATGGCGATGCCATTTGCAAATGATAGGAGAATGATTAGATGTCCTTGCAAAAGATGTATAAATATGTCCATGCAATTAGTGGATACTGTTGAGGCCCACGTATTTCTTTATGGTTTTTTGGAGAGTTATGAAAGATGTATTTATCATGGAGAGAATGAGAATCATCATGCGAACATGTGTGTGCAGAATGAAGGAAGAGATGCGGGAGATCAGGTGATGGATGTTATGAACTATATAGTCAGGAAGGACTCAACTGCTAGAGCTTGTGATGTCCATTAAGACGAATTGTTTGATGCCTTGCATTCAAATTTGTACCTTAGAGTTTCATCTTTCTCGTTCTTAAAGTTTTTAGTTAAGTTGATGCATTTGAAGGTGGTAAATAAGTGGACAAATAAATCTGTCAATGAGCTGTTGAAGTTCTTGAAGTTGACGTTACCTAAAATCAACCCTGTCGACTCTCATTATGAAGCTAAAAAACTGATGACAAAGTTGGGTCTAGGTAACAAATCTATTCATGTTTGCAAAAATGATTGTGTATTGTTTTGGAGCGAGCACGCTTCTAGACAAACTTGTCCTGTCTACTCCAGAAGCCATTGGAAACATAAAGTAAGGAAAGCTTCTGGGATAAATGTGCCACATAAAGTGTTGCATTATTTTATATTGGCCCCTGGACTTAAACGTTTGTTTGTCACAAGGGATACTTTGAAACTCGTGAGGTGGCATAGTGCATGCCAGTCGAAAGATGAAGATGTGATGAATCATCCTGTAGATGGAAAGGCTTAGCAAAAATTCGATAAAAATCACCCTCGGTTCGCCTTTGAAATATGAAATGTTCGCTTGGGTTTGGCTGCCAACAGATATAATCCTTTTGGCAACATGAGTCTGTCTTAGAGCATGTGGCCAGTTGTTTTGACAACATACAACCTACCACCTTGGTTGCGCGTGAAGTCAAATTACTTAATGATAACTTTCTTAATCCCCGGTCCCAATCACCAGGAAAGGACATGGATGTATTTTTACAACTATTGTATAATGAGTTGAAAGAGTTGTGGGCTACAGGTGTTGATACGCGTGACGCAAATGCGTGCAACACTATTGTGGATAATTAATGATTTAGAAGTGGTCTTTCTAGGTAGAGCGGTCAAGGTTATATAGCATGTGTTCATAAAAATTGACACAAGTGTCATTTATCCTGGATTTTCGTGAAATGTTAACAGTAGCTAACCAAGCCACGTTGGAGATGGATTCAACCCCGAGACTCATAGAGAGAGACACAAATACTTATATAGTTAAAGTATTTCATAGAATTTTATATAGGTCTATTAAAAGCTATGTATCTTATCCTTTCCTATATCCGTTATGTATACCAAACACTTTTTCCTTAGGGACAAAATTATGTTCTTGCAATCACTCATATGATGTATTTTACTTATTGAACCTAAGGTTTTTTTTATTTCAAGTGTTGGGTCGAGTTTACATCATTGATGATTAGTTGTTGGCTTTAATCTCGTTCCCTTTGACGTTTTCCAAACTAAATTCCTTGCATGACCTTTAGTCAAAGGATCAACTAAATTTGGCTTGACCTGACAAAATCTATGGATTTGACAACATCAATAAGCATTTGTTTAACCGAATTATGTCTTAAACCAATATGACTAGACTTGTCGTTATAAATATGACTGCTCTAGACATGGTAGCCTCGCTATTAAAATGGCTAGAAACTGATGGCATAGGTTTAGGACAATCAATAAATTCCTTAACTATTATGCTTCTTTACTTCATGAAACAAGAGCTATAAATTCTTCCATGGTGCAGTTGGCTACACAAGTTTACTTTTTCGAGCCCCGTGATATAGCTCCTCCACCAAAAGTAAATATTCACACATTGGTTGATGTATGATCTTCTCTATCAGTTATCCAACTAGCATTTGTAAATCATTCTAAAATTAGAGGATAACTAGAGTAATGTATACCATAATACATAGTTACTCTTAAGTATTTTAAAATTCAATAAACTACTTGTCATTGCAATTGACTTGGATTACTATTATACCTACTTAATTTTCCAACAACAAATTCTATTTCCACTCTAATAGATTTCATAACATACATAAAACTTCCAATGACCTGTGCATATTCTAATTGGCAAACTACTCTTCCTACAAATGAATAAAATCTAATACTAGAGTCGAAAGACGTGGTTATCGACTTGCAATCATAGTGATCAATTTTCTCAATACCTTTTCAATATAATAGGATTGAGTAAGAATGATACATTGATCTTTTCTAATGAGTTTAATACATAAAATTACATCTACAAGTCTCATATCCTTCATAACAAAATTAGATGACAATAAAGGCTTATTATTTTCTATACTTTCTAATTCGGATCCAGAGATCAACATATCATTCACATATAGATAGATACAATACTTTGGTTAACCATAAATCTGTTATATACAATTTATCAGCTTCATGGATCCTAAAACCATTAGCAAGTATAACTTTATCAAATTTTTTGTACCATTATTTTGAAGCTTGTTTAAGTCCATATAATGACTAAACCAATTTGCACACTTTATGCTCTTGTCCAGGCAAAACAAATCCTTCGATATATATATATATATATAATTCTCTATTTAGAAAAAGTAGTTTTCATATCAATTTAATGGATTCAAGTTTATATATGGATGCAAAAAGCAATCAAAGTTCGTGTAGTATCCATTCTTGCAACAAGTGCACAAGTATAAAAAATGTCTAGGCCTTCTTTTAGAGTAAAGTCATTTGCTTCTAATCTTGCTTTCAATTTTTCAATAGCTCCATCTACTTTCATCTTCTTTCTAGAGATCAATTTATAGCCAATAGGTTTTCAACCTGGTGGAAGGTCTACCAACTTCGAAATTTTGTTTCTCATGCACTCATTTTACCATTGATTGCTTATTTTCAAAAAGCAACATCTTTCGATTTCATTGCCTCTTTATATGATAGGGGATCCGACTCAATAGAGATTGAAATTAGAAGTTTGTTTGAAATAAGAGTATCTAGTTTCTTCCATTAGATGCATAATGAAACCCGGTCTAAACAATCTTTGTTTCCTAATCCTTTAACTTCTCCTTTATTCAAGAGGATAATCATTGGGACTTCTTTTATTAGTTGTTTCTAATGAAAGTTGAGGTGAATCTGCATTACTAATTTTGGTATAGTAGAGAATCTATATTCATAAACTATTGCATCTCTAAATTCTATTGCAGTATTGACTTCTACAGAGTTAATAGGTTCTATCACAAGAAACATATATGCTTTGATATGTTTTGCATCGCCTAGAAAAATGCATTCTATGTTTTTTTTTCCTATATTCTTAATCTTAGATTTAGACAGTTTTACAATAGCTCAACATGCCCAAACACATAATCAAGATAGATTAGGTTACCTTTTATTCCATAACTCATGTGGGGTGATTTTATTTTCATTACTTGGTACTCTATTTAAGATATGACAAATGGTAATAATGCTTCTTCCCAATAATCTAAACTTTATTTTGAATTACATAACATGGCATTAACCATTTCTGTAAGGGTTTGATTTTGTTTTTTACTACACCATTCTATTGAGGTGTATATGCAGTTGAAATCTCATAAATTACCTATGGATTCACAATGTTCGAGAAAATGATATTCACATCCTCTATCACTCCTAAGATATTTAATTTTAGTATTGCATAATTTTTCTACTTCGCGGCTTTTTAGATCTTAAATTATCTAATACTTCATCTTTAGTACGTATCAAATATACATAGCAATACTTAGTAAAATCATCTATATGTGTAACAAAGTAATTCTTACCACCTCTATTTGGTGTGTCATGCTTATAGTTAGGAATTAATTCTAATTAAAAAATATAATGAAGTCGTCTATTATTAATATGTCCCAAACGAAAATGTCATAAGATAATAAATCAATTATATAAGCAAAATCAGAAGTTATTTTTACAAATAAGATTAATCTTAAACATACATAAAGTCCTTTCCAACAAACATCCCAGCATTTGACAGTACAAACTTATTAGACTCAAAGACAAGTTTGATGTCAAACTTATTAAGTAGTCACTAATTGTGAGAGTCTTTCTGGAAGTAAACTCTAATTAGACATTACCTTTTGCTTTGATGATAGCACTGATGAATTTCCCATCTAGAGAAATTTATCATCTTCAATTCATTCGTAAGAGGTAGAAATATTTCGATCCTCGCACACATACTTAGTAGCACCAAAATTGACCTAATATTCATTGTCATCTTCCATGAAAAAAGCCGCCTAGGTCATGGCCACAAAGTTTGCATTGCCATCAAGCTTCTGTTTCTTCAAAAGGTGAAATTCTCTTTTGAGATGTCTCAGTTTGCTGCAATTATAGCAATGCCCTTTTCTTCTTTTTGGAGTCTTTTTATTTTGTGTTATGCTTCATCTTCTTATTGTTCTTAGAGGATGATTCATTGCTTCTTTGTCCTTTTTATACTCTTTCCCATCCTCCACCATATGGAATTTGGAAGATTGTCCAGACATCAGAATTGTTCAATTTAAAATCCTCCTCTATATGGACGTTCCAAATCTTCAATGGAGATGTCTCCTTTCCTAGGCTTAAGACTTTTCTTATAGCCTTTCTAAAAGGGAATAATTTTATCGATAATAAAATATACAACAGAGGATTATTCCATGTCCATATTGTATCGTTGGAATTGATTATAAATATGAACTATCTCATGCAATTGTTCCATTATCTTCATATTATCAACCATTCAATATTGATGAAATTTAAAAGACATAAATTTCTTAGTTGTTGCATCTTCGGCCATGAATATAGTTTCTAAGGCATCCCAAATTTCATTTGTTGTAGATTTGTTGTGATACTGATCGAACAAAGCATATGACATTGCGTTGCATATGTATCATTTGCACATATAATCATCATGTTCCCACTTCTGGCATGCTCCATCATTCGCTTCTTCTAGTTTCAGTATGGAAAGAACATATACCACATTTGCCTACTGATTCAGTGCTTACCTAACAAGAGGTCCTTTTGAGTGAATAACTTTCTACAGAATGACTTTTTCTTCTCATACAGAGGCATTCCCCAAGGGTGGAAATCCTCGCCTTCGGTTCCATACTGATCAGGACAGTCGGAGAGAGTTGTAAGCAAGAAATGGCGTTTATTTTTTTCATCATCTGAAGCAGGGGCGTAGCTAGCCTTAGGCTAGGCTAAGCTACAACCCACTACTTAAATTTTTTTTTTTAGGAATTAATTTGTTTAGGCACAAATCTATTTTCTACTATTCTAAGCCTACTAGCCCAATAAGTTAATAATCATTTATCTCACAATTGGCCCAAAATCAACAAACTTACATGGTCAAAAAATGAAACAAGGTCATAGCCAAAAGTTCAGAACGTCAGAAACCTTCGTGGCTTTGTCCCTCGTCGTCACATCCCTTCTTTCCTCTTCCGTCTTTCAATCTTCATTCAATCACAAAATCCAAATTGCTAGCAAGGTGCCGGTGGTCGGAAGTCCTTGTGAAGTCTTGACCCTGCTTGAAAAGTGAACATTATCTTTATTTATTTTTATTTTGTTGAGAAAAAATATATTATTTATATCTTAATTTTTTGGGTTTTGAATTTCTTATACTTTCTAAATTGAACATTGGGTTGGCTAATCATTTTCATACAATAAATATTTTATATTTATTCTTTCTAATTAGTCAAATAGAGATTTTTGAAGGTGAGAATTATTGTATCAGTCTATCCAGGGGCAAAGATTAGGAATTTTGTAATTGTTTTAGTCATTCATAATTCTATTTAAAATCTAAGTTTAATTATTCATAATTGTTTAGCTACTAATTCATAATGTTTTTTGACAGGTTCGGTTCTTTTTTAGAAATTTTATCTTTTCGACTCTTTGTAATTATTTAGCATAAGGCGACCCCTTCAGTTTGTTGATGGTACGAGATTGCTATCTTACACATTGTAATTGTATTTATAATTTGTGAATTGGAAATTAGATGTTGTGATTTGAGAGTTCAACACGTTAATTGGAATTTGTATTTTTGTATTTATTATACGTGAATAGATATTTGTATATTTGTTATTTGCCAATAGAGAATTGGAATTTCTATACATGTTACTTGTTACTTGTTATTTGTGAATTGAAATTTGTATTTGTGTATTTGTCACTTGTTATTTATGGATTGAAATTTGTATATTGGTTATTTGTAAATTGGGTTTTTAATTTGTTAATTAAGAATTTGTGATGAGAACTTGAATACGTCGGCCCCTCGAAATTCTGGAATTCTGCAAGCTCTAGCAGATGGCACAAAACTACTTTTCAAAGAGAATCTTTTTTCTATCTAGAGGGGATACTCATTTATTTAGTATCGGACCATCCATAGCAGTCATATCCATTTTGCTAAGTTATTCAGTAATTCTTTTTGGTTATCGCCTTATTCTAGCCGATCTTAGTATTGGTGTGTTTTTCATACAGGTTGAATGGGAATGGGTCAGCACGTTGCAGCATATATGAGGAGCGAAGTGATGTTCACGTCACAGCCACTACACTATGATATTATTTTCAATCTTTGTGATTTTATTTTGGGTAACACATGTTGCTTACAGGTTGATTAGAATGAAAAGCATAAATATTTTTAACTACTTCAACAAAAATGATGATGATGGATCATAAAGTAACTCAAATGCCCCACACGATATTCCTACTTCAAGTTCAAGTCACCCTCGAAGACGGAAAGATCCAACCCTAAGAATGAATGTATTGTTGAACATTTCAAAGTAATAATCTATATTTTGAGCGTGATCCAAGAAAATGTATCACAATATCACATTATCTAGTTGACAAACAAGATGAGGTTCAAAGAGAATTTGTCGAAATGGGACCGTTTCACCCTATATGTAAGTATCTTGCCGTTAAATTTGGAACTCAAAATCGTAGACTTCAATCCTTTTGGTTCAACAAATATCCATAGCTTGAGTTTTTCACTGAGAATGAATGTTCATTTTGTTTTTCGTGTTATGTATTCGACAATAATAAATCACAACGTGACACATTCATAGTCTAGGGGTTTCAAAACTGGAAAATAGTTCATTCTGACAATTGTGCATTCAAAAGACATGAAGTGGATGGTAATTCACTACATGGGTTTGCTGTGCAAAAATGAGACAACATGAAAAACCCGTCTCAACATATTGACAGAATGATAAAACAATGAAATTCAAAAGAAGTCAAGGATTATCATTTGTGTGTACATAATGAAGTAGAAAGTGTGAAGTGGCTAGCATTGCAAGTATGTTCTTTTAGAGGTTATCTATTGATTCAACTATCTGCAAAAATTATATTGCATTGATCAAAATGCATGGAAGAGCAAACAAAGAAATTGATGTTGTTGTTCTGGAAAATATAGCTAACAATGCCAAACTACACATCACCACCTATTCAGAATGAGATACTAACAATTATTGTCGATTATGTACGACATAAGATTTGTGACAAAATTGAAGATGCTAAATTTTGTATTCTTGTTGATGAAGTAGTTGACGAATTTGACAAAGAACAAATGGCTATTATTTTAAGATATGTTGATGTTGATAGAATTGTTAGAAAATGGTTTTTTGAAGTTGTGAGTGTTGCAGACACAAATACATTGACTTTGATAAAAGAGATATGTAATGTATTAAACCAATACAAGCTCTTGCTGAAAGACATATGGGGTCAAGAGTATGATGGTGCTAGCAACATGAGACGTAACTGGAATGGATTACGAGATTTGTTCGTTAAAGATTGACCATCTGCTTATTATATTTATTGTTTTGCTCACCAACTACATCTTGCTTTAGTTGCAGTGGCTAAAGAGGTACATGATGTGTATCTATTTTTCAATCATTAGCTTATATCGTCAACTTCATCGCTACTTCTTCTAAGTGCCATTTTCAATTAAAATTAATTCGAGAAGATGAAATTGAAGACTGGTATTCGGGCTAATCAAGTTTGTACTCTGTAAAGAGCTGGAGCTACTCGTTGGAGTTTAAAATTTTCCTTGTTAAAAGATTGGTTGAAATGTTTGGTTCAACTTATACACTTCTTGAAAATCTTATTGTCGGGGGATCGAATAACAATATACAAGGGGAGGCAAAATGTCTGTACAAAGCTATGAAAAAAATTTGAGTTTGCATTTATCTTGTGGAACCTTTGAATGCTACAAAACCTTGAAAGTAGAATGACATGGTCAATCGCTTTTCTTAAAATGTTATTCACCTCCACTACAATGTTATGTACTAGAGTAAGATATACACCTACAAGATACAATGGAGCAATAAAAGTTGGATGTGTTGTACACAAATGCACATAACCCGGAATACAAAAGAGAATAAGGTTGTATGGAATGACAGAATAATGCTCACATTATGTCTCTATAGAATGACAGAATAAAAGTTATGTTTTATAAGAATAATGAATGCAAGACATTAATATAGGAGAAAGACAAAATACAATTGTATTTTCTTGTGTCTTTAAAGAATGAAAAAGAATCTTGATAAGTGTGGATTTTGCACTTATTTTGGCCACTAAAAAAAGATATTTGTGAGTTTTTTTAAGTAGTTTATTACTTATTTATGTTATTTTGATTGTTTAGGTGAAAAATCGAGCTTGGATGGTGATTGAAAAAATCCACGTGAAAAATGGACAAAAAGGACTAAAGTTGTGCAAATCAAGAATTTTGGGGACCAAAGTATAAATATATCAAAAGATGGAGGACCTAAGTTGCTTTATGGAGCACTTAACTATAAGATAACTAAAAATTTAAGGACTGAAGTGAGCATTCCATAAAGTGGAGGGCTGGCACTGTAATTTCATAGAGACCAAGCTGCAATTGCATGGCAAGTTGGTTGATCCAACCGCATGTTTTTGGGCTTTTCCATGCGATCGCATGGCATGGCCTATTTTTTTTTTTTTTTTGGCATGCACAATTTTAGGCTAGTTTTTCATGGGTATTTTGGTAATTAATTTCTCACGACTTCTAGGGTGAAAAGGGGCCAATTTTCAGAGAAAATAGGGTCTCTTCTATGGGAAAACTCTTAAAAAAAAGAGGAAAAAGTTGGGGCTCTTTGAAAACTCCATGAAAATGAGTTTTCTTTGATTTTTGTATATTATTGTGGGTTATTGTTGTGAAATAGAAAAGGATGAAAAGAGATTCATAGTAGGCAAATAGAAACAACCATTTAATCCTCCACTTCTCTTAATTTTATTGAACCCGGTGATGTATTTTGTATCTATCTTTTATTTTGTTTGTCTAAAAATGTTGGGCTAACTTTATTTCACTAGGAATGGGATAAATCCATTTATGAAGCTCTAAAGTTGTATTCTCTTGTTATTGATTCTCTATTCTTGATTTTTATGGTTGTTTATTATTGAGTTTTATTATGTATTAAGATGATTCATCACCATTGAAATACCTTTGTGCCCTAGTTTTGCTATCGGGAAGTTGAAATTAGGTTTAGCATATTTAATGAACAACATAAAATATATAGAAGGTAGGAATGCACTTTTATACTTTGTGCAATTACGAATGGGTGCTCTTGAGTTTTATTTCTTTTTTACATATGCGTTCTTTCGATAGGAGTGCTTGAGAGTCTTGTGTGCAAATAGATTTGGCTTTACTCGGGAGAGATTTATAGATATTTTAGGAGCATCGATTGCCATAAAAGATCTTGTTTTGGAATTGACAATGGATAATGAAACTTTAATGTGGAGTAATTGGTGAAGTCAAATTCTTAGTGTGTTTCTCTATTTAAGTTTATTTCCAAAATTCTCTTTTAACAATTTATTTTTATCTTATTATTATCAAATTTTAATTTGCAATTAGAATTTAATTATCAAAATAACATGTTTAAATGTATGTTTAAAATAGAGCTAGATTGAATTGGATATGAACAAAATTAACTATCATCATTGGTCCAACACTCTCTCATCACTTTATTAGTTGAATGCGACCCATGTACTTGTGTTACACATTTTAGCGAATAAGTTTTTGGCTCCGTTGCAGGATATTTGATTTATTTAGTTAGATCCTTGTTATTTTTAGTTTTATTTCCTAATTTTTGTTTCATTTTTCCCTTTAAAACTTTAGTACTACCTTTGTTCTTTTCAAGCATTTTACCTTTGGTAGATGCAAAATTTGGAAAATCTTGAGAATTTGGTGTTTGACCCCTAAGATTGAAAGAACTTTTAGACACTAAAGAAAAGAACAAAGAGAAGCCCGACAGAGAGTTAATGCCATGGCAGAAGACAAAGATCAAATGGTTGAGATAGATGAGGATGATTTGCTCGTTGGCGATATCATTATTCCAATTGTGGTTCAAAGCCAATCCAGCATAGCATATCCTGCTTATGGGAAGGATAATTTTCAATTGAGACCGGATGTCATCAACCTCTTCCAAAATACTCTTTAGTTCTATGGACGTTCAGATGAAAACCCTCACATTCATCTCTCACGCTTCTTGGAAACAGTGAGCAACTTTGAATATCAAGACGTCAACATGGAAGATATCAAGCTCAGGCTATTTCCACATACATTGATAGATGAAGCAAGAGAGTGGTTGGATTCACATTTTGCAGAGAGCATTACCATTTGGAATGATTTGGTTCAAAAATTCACAAACAAATACTTTCCTCCAGCCAAAGTTGCAAAGTTGAAGCATGACATCTTTATATTCAGGCAACAAGACACGTAAACTTTCATGAAGCGTGAGAGGGTTCAAAGAGATGCTTTGAAAGTGCCCTAATCATGGTATCAAAAAGGCTTCGCAAGTTCAATACTTCTGTGTCGGACTACTTTCCCACTGTCATTCTATTGTTGACGCATCCTCAAATGGGTCAATCAACACAAAGACAATCAAAGAAGCATGGGTTTTATTTGAAAGAATGACACAAAAAAGTTCAAATTGGCCGGCTGATAGGAGAGTAGCAAAAAGGATAGCACAGATGCATGAGATTGATGTTATATCTACTCTTTCTGCACAGATGGTAGCTATAGACAAAGAGATGATGGGTATTATTGCTTGTAATGAGACACCTCATGCTATTCAGACGCCTAATCTTGAGTATGATGGTTGTGGAGAAGATCATTTAATTGGAAATTGATGTTATGCTCAGAAGCATCCCAGTCAGCAGGGTAATATCTACTCCAACACATATAATCCAGCTTGGAAAAATTATCCAAATTTTTCAGGGAGCAATAACCAAAATCAACAAAGAACACCAAGACAACAATCAAATTTTCAACAGAAATGAGGTTGGAAAGAAGACATGGCCCAGTTAGTATACGAGCAGTTAAAATTTTAAGAACGAACTAGGAAATCCATTCAGAGTATCAAAGGGCCTGGAGAATGAATTAGGCCAAATGGCAAAACTACCTGAAAAGCAACAAGAGCAATTACCAAGTAACACTAAGACCAACCCAATGGAGTTTATTAAAGCAATTACTACAAAAAGTGATGTCCAATTGCCTGAAATAGAAGTAAAGAGAAATGTTGTCATTCATGACAAGACACCCTCCATTATTGAGGAACAAGTGGATCAATCTAACGCACCATATAATGCTAGTCAAGAGAAAGATTTGGATACTCCACATACTAAGGCAACTCATCATGTCAAGGAATATGTGCCTTTAATACCATTTCCACGAAGATTGAAAAAACACAAGTTTGATAAGCAATTTGAGAAATTTTTAGAAGTTTTCAAGAAGTTACAAATCAACATCCATTTCACCAATGCCTTAGCTCCAATGCCTAGCTATGCAAAATTTATGAAAGAAATCATGTCTAACAAGAGGAAGCTAGAGGAGCACGAGACAGTGACGTTGACCGACGAGTGTAGTGCTATCTTGTAGAACAAATTGCCACCTAAGCTTAAAGATCGAGGGAGTTTTACTATTCCGTGTATCATTGGTGACGTTGATTTTGATAAAGCACTTTGTAATTTAGGTGCAAGTATTAACTTTATGCCATTTTCTGTCTACAGGAGATTAGATTTGGGAGAGATAAAAGTAACAACAATTTCTCTACAATTAGCCAACTGCTCAATCAAATATCCTAGGAGAATCATTGACAATATCTTAGTGAAAGTTGACAAATTTATTTTCCTTGTTAACTTTATCATTCTGGACATGGAAGAAGACAAAGATATTTCTCTAATATTGGGCATTTTTGGCTACTGGAAGAGCTTTGATCGATGTTCACAAGGCCAGATATATTGAGACTAAATGATGAAGATGTGATATTCAATATTTTCAAGGCAGCCAAGTATCCAATAGATTCTGAAAGTTTTTTCAGGGTTGATGTGCTAGAAAGAATGGTGGCAGAATCTTTTGCACTAGATCATCCTCAAGATCCACTTGAGACATGTTTGATCCATTCTTTCATTGAGACATCTGATTCAGAAGAAACCAAACTCATGGTGTAGAAATTAGAGGCACATCCAACTTATAAATGGCAACCATCTTTCCAGGAGCTCGAGACAGAGTCAACAAAGTTACCACCATCTACTGAAAAGCCTCCAAAGTTAGAACTTAAGCAATTTTCATCTCACTTGCATTATTCTTATTTGGGTGACAATTCTACATTTCTAGTTATTATTGCAAACTCAATTAGGGATTTGGAAGAGAAAAAACTGCTACGAGTTCTTAGAGCACAAAAATACAGTAGGATGGTCTATCTCAAATATCAAAAGCATTAGTCCTACTGTCTGTCTGCACAAGATTCTCATGGAAGATAATTTTAAGCCATCAGTATAGCGTCAAAGAAGATTGAATCCAACATTGCAAGAGGTAGTCAACGTTGAGGTGATAAAGCTTTTAGACACAGGGATAATCTATCATATATCAGACAATGATGGGGTTAGTCCAGTTCAAGTAGTGCCCAAGAAAAGAAGGATCACAGTGGTGACTAATGACAACAATGATTTCATTCCGACTAGGACAGTTATGGGACGGCGTGTTTGTATTGATTATCACAAATTCAATAATGTAACTCAAAATGATCATTTTCCTTTTCCATTCATCGATCAAATGTTGGAGAGGTTAGCTGGGCATTCATACTATTGACTTCTGGATGGATATTCTGGATATAATCAGATTCTGATAGCTCCAAAAGATCAGGAAAAGAATACATTCACATGTCCCTACAGCACATTTTCTTATAAAAGGATGTTGTTCTGCCTATGCAATGCTCCAGCTACTTTCTAGTGTTGTATGATGTCCATATTTTCAGACATGGTGGAGAAATACATCGAGATCTTCATGGATGATTCCTCAGTCTTTGGAGCATCTTTTGATGAATGTCTTTATCATTTGTCTTTGGTCTTGCAGCAATGTGAGAAGACCAATCTTGTCCTAAATTGGGATAAGTGCCATTTCATGGTCTAGGAGGAAATTATATTGGGGCATCTAATTTCAACTAAGGGAATTGAGGTTGATTGAGAAAAAGTTCAAGTGATTGAGAAATTGCCACCTCCAACATCAATAAAGGAGATTCGGAGTTTTCTTGGGCATGCAGGCTTTTATCGGCGCTTTATAAAGGATTTCTCTAAAATCACGAAGCCACTTTGCAATTGTAACGCTCCGAAAAATTCGTATTTTCAATTTAAATAAGAAAATGAGAATGAAGCAAGAAATTTTCTTGGGTTGTCCCAAAAAGTATTTCGAAAGTCGTAGCACTTAGAATTTAATTTAAATCCGAATATTAAAAAGGGAGAAAAATCGGATTTAATGTTTTATAAGGGCTAAGTTGAACTTATCTAAGAGTTATTGGCTTTTATTAAGGCTTGTTTGGATAAAAGGGAAAAAGTTGGGTAAAGACCCAAAAAGTGAGAACCAAGTTTTGAGCCTTTTGATTTAAGTAAGTAGCCAACTTTGGAGCCATCGTATGAATTGTGTATTGGTCGGAATTTTACGAAACTTATGGTGTTTAAGAAATGCATAGCGAGACCTTCGAAATGGTACCAGATATGCATAGTTTCAACTATGAAAACAGCCTCGAAAAATTATGTCAAAAAGCGTTCCAAGATGTTAGATATTTGGGAATCAGCCAAAAATTCCAGCAAAACTGTGTTCGGGCAGCCATCTTTAGAGTGATGTTTTAACCTCTGTGTTGGTCCATTTTCTTTGATTCAAAGTGCGTTGTGAAGTACACAACAAGACCTTCGAAATGGTACCAAATACACCTATGTTCGACTCAGGAATCAACCCCAAATAATTATGTCAAAACCTTCCAGGAAGTTGGAAATCTGGAATTCCCAGAAATTTGTTTCTGAGCAGCCATTTTGGGACGATGTTGTGATCACTGTGATGATCCGTTTTCTACGATTCAAAGTTCGTTGGGAAGATCCCGTGAGATCTTCGAGATGGTATAAGAAACGTCAAAAATGAGCACGTTTCGACCTTCAAAAATCAACTCAAAAACGGGTCCAGAAATCTGCCTAATTGAAGTTTTTGCATTTTTTACCCTATAGGCTACCCCTAGTACCTTCTTAAATGTGAGTAGTTGGGGAAATGAATTTATGAAGGCCAACCAGAAAATCTTCAGCAAATCTCCCCAACTTTACATGTGTTACCATGGGGATGAATGTAATCATTGGCAAAGATGCCTTTTGCTCCTATAAATACCCCCATCCATTCCAAGTTATCTTTGCCCCTTTTCCTCCTCTCCAACCCCCATAACTCTCCCTCATCTCTCCCTCACGTTTTCTAACAGTTAGCATGGAGAAAGTAGCCCTCAATTAGGAGAAAAACACCAGAAATAGGAGGTGAGTGTGGTATATCAAGAAAGCAAGGGATGGGAAGTTTTCTAATTCAATAGATGAACTCCTAACCCAAGCGCCAAAGCCCCATTTCGGGCAATAGTTTAAAGGGACCAAGAAACTCAGATTTCATGGTGTAGAAAGTTAGTTTTCCTTGGGCCGAGAACTTAGTTTCTAAATAAAATAATTTCATCAGGTCTCTGCCCGAAAGGTATTGATACCCTATATCACAGTTCTACGATAGGGTATCGATACCCTCTGCACCAGAAACACCTGAAGGCAGTTTCTGTGATAATACTCTCCATTTCCAGATTTAAACAACATTCAACATAAGATCATAATGTTTAGAACCTTTCCCTTTTCAGGTGGATCAAGGATAACGTCAAGTTGTGAGTAAATTACGTTATATGTTTTTATGCAAGATGATAAGTATACATGTCCCATAAATTTATATGCTCTAAAATGACATATGCCAATATAATATGACAAGTTGTGAATGGCTCATATTATTTACCTTATGTGTAAAAATGATAAGAATGTACATCTACATGTGGCATAAGTTATATGTGCTCTTATGTGCTCCAAATGATTTTTATCAATGAGATCCATGAGATTTTATGAGCATCTTGAGCATCTTTGCTATTTATGCAACAATGAGGAAGAATGAGAATGAGAAAAGCTATGTACTTCATTTATGCTCTACTTGAGAAAACCAAGTTCATAAGCAAATAAAGACAAGTTATGTGATGACACAATCAGATTTCCCTAGCCTATTTGTACACCAATCATGGGGCAATTACAGCCCATCATGGGGACGATTAGGGTCCCAAATCAGGAGTTGATTCAACGTTTGGCTAAGGGTTAGACTGACCCACGTGCGGACTTAAAAATCCGATCAGATGGCCAAAAAGCAACAGTAGCTTTCATGAGTTGATCAACTATGGCCAAGGGCAAAAGTAGCCCCATGGAAGGACGATTAGTGTCCCACGAAGTTTGGCCATTGTGCTTATGCACCAAGAATATTTCAGTGAGTGCTCAGTGTACAAATATTGCTTGTGGAAAGGGCCCTAAGAAAGATAAAATATATATTATGTGCAATATCACACACGCACCGTATTTTACTCATTGAATGTCACCATTCATAGTCGTTTTATGACTCTTGTAGGAAATGGATCGAGACATGTATGAAGTCGGGGGCACGGGTGGAAGTGGCCTTCGATGAACATGAATACCGTTTGATCACAAAGATTGAGATATGGTCCTCCAATCCTCTTCAACTGGATTGCAAAAGCATGAAACCACCTACCTTTGAGTGGACATATATTATTTTTGGACCATGGAGTATCTTCTTCGCTCGTTATTATGAAGTGTAATATTTTGATTAACCTTGTCTTTATCATATCACCTCTTTCTTAAAAGTATTTAGTAGTACTTGTCAACGGGCTCAAGCTTTCGGTGTGTTCATGAGGCGTAATGATTTGTCATGAGCCATTTTGAAACCAAAATGTAAGTGAGGTACTTTTTTTTACTTACTTGGGCCCATATTTTGTGTTAACTCATACCATTAAAGGTGAAATGAACTAAAAGACCAGATTTATATGAACTTCCGCTATATTTAAGTTATCATACTCTTACCTTATGGTTCTTTATTTCATCAAGTATACATGTTTTTACTTAACAAAGAATAAAGAAAATCCGAAGCAAAATGAGAAAGGGTGATCTCCAAATACTGTCTAAAATTAGTTTCTAACTACTTTCCTCAAAAGAAAATAAAGAAAACATGTTTTAAATCAGTTTTTAATAAAACCAGGAAGTAGAACTGCCTTCTGCGTAAAAGGGTATCAATACCCTCAAATATGGGTACTATTACCCTACTGGGCAGAATACAAAAAAAAAAAAAAAAAAAAAAAGTTTAGGCGAAATTTGAGGTCGCCACAAGACTTGGTATCGAGCTTGGTTTAAAGGTTACGTAGACTTTGATCAATGGTATTCAACCATCGAAGACAACTTCCATCTACGGTATGCCATGACCTCTTTCCATTTCTAGTATTTGAAGTTTTACGGTGATTTATCTCAATGTGCATAAAGTGTTTAATTGCTTAATAGTGTAGACCCGTGGTTCAACATAGGAACTTAGAGCCTATTATCATGATATCCGATATATGATTATGTTAGACCATGATAAGTAAAAACAATGATTGAACATTCATGAAAAGATAAGCATGAGGCCCAATATAAAAGTTCTTTAGCTTGCAACCGATTAAAGTCAAGTATCATTTCAAAAGACTAACAAGCGAGAAATTTTGAGGCTTAGTTCTTTGGACAAAAAGGAGTTAGATACCTAAGGGATACATTTTAGGAAAGGTAATCAACTAGTCTTCATCCTCCGAGTCGTGTAAATTCTTAATCATCTCATCCAAATGATCTTGCCTAGTCATGAGCTCTCGGTTTTGTGCACACAACTCGAAGGTTATCAATTACGTTAACTTGGAAAATCCAAAATCGATCATAAAAGTACCCCGGTCGATCGGTGAAGTTGGCATAAAATGAGCAGCCCCTCCATCTCCAACCTCTACTCCGGGTTTAGTCCAAACCCCATCCACAAGTTCAAATCAAGCTTTCATGAGAGAGTTTGCCCCGATTTTTGTATTGAGATACATTGGGATTAATTTTTCTTCCCTAAGATCTATCCCCAATTTGATCATTGTATCCGTGATGAAACAACCATAAAGCAGCCTTATTTTGGAACCAAATGGAAGAAAAGTCCTCTTCATTAGTCGAAACTCCAGTCCAAGAAGAACCCGCAGTAGCTCTGCTCTTTTCCATCATTTTCTCGACTGAAAATTTGGTAGCTTTTGCCTTAGAAACAGCAGATTGAGTACTCTTACCCTTTTGTAGAACTTTCTTCGAAGGACCCATGAAAAGATTTGGGAGAAATTATGAGAACTTGGTGATTTTGGGGAAGAAGAAGAAAGAATGAAAATGGATTGTGAGATTTTGGAGTGAAATTCAAGGTTAAGGTAAAAGTCCCATTTTACCCTTGTGAAAAATAAAATGAAATTTGGAAAGATATTTCAAAAATTTTCTTTCTGAAATCTGCGATGGGTATTGATACCCATAAGACATAGGTATCGATACCATACCTGAACAGAACTGTTTGGTATATTTTTGCAAAAGTATGATTTGTAAAGGATTGAATCTTTTCCTCGAATTTTTCTGAATCTTATCTTATTTAGAAAATTAAGGGTGGCGAGAACTCACGAGGCTCCAATCTCTTGTCTCGAAACTCAATTCTTTGTTCGAGAAAAAGAATCGGGACATGAAACCCGAGATGATAGAAGAATTTGTTTTGTAGAACAACTAGTACATGACAAAATTTGTTGAGATTGATGTAATGGAAAAAAAAAATAGGAGCAAGAGTTTTGAGGCATTAGAAATTGCTTATCTATAGACATAAAGGAAAGAATAAGTATCAAGTTGTTTATGAAAATTTTAGGTTTCTTTTACAAGCATTATGAGGAAATTTTTGGTGCCTTGTATGATAAGTCTTCTTGACATAGGTTTTGATACATGTGGACTTGGAAAGATTTCATGATATATTTATGATTGTCTTGAGGAATTAAATGGTGGTTGTGTTATGAGAAATTTTGAAGAAATTTGTGACTTCTATGTAGTATAAGAGCATGATGCTTATGAGTGAAAAGCACGATGGTGATTATTAGATAAAAATCTTGTTGATAAAATAAAAATGAAGAGTATGTAGAGTGTTGGTATATGGAAAACCAGGGTGTTAATGTATATGTTAGGCCTTGAGGATTTGAGAAAATAGTTGTAGCACCAGGTATGATTGAAAGAAGGTAAATTAAGTTATGTAGAAGTAATAGAATTGCAGATAGGATTCGAAAGGGATTACTCAATTGATAGATTAAATCGAAAGTCCACAAAGGAATGATAATTAGAGAGATGAAATGAATAATGGATTGAAAGATAGTGTTAACTTCAGTGATTGAGGAATTGTATTCTAGTATAAAGCCTTCACTATCACTTTCGTTTTCTAGCAACAAGAAGGTAAGAAATGGTTGTATAAGGTTGAAGGTAGGAGAAAAGAAATGGCGTTGGATTATGCGTATGTATTGTATGTTGGATTGAGTAGAATGGACCAAAGGATTTAGAAGAATAGAGCAGTGCTAATATGAGAATGCCCTTTGAGGTGATAAGTACAAAATTTCCATGAGTTAGAAGATAACCATTATCTCTTCTTGAAAGTATCTCCAGAGTAGCCTATCGTTCGGCTAGCTTATTAGAAAGAACATTAATTTTGTTAGGATGTCAAATAAGTTTCCAAGAGCTAGAGAAATTATTAGTTTTAAATGCGATAATAGTTAGTCATGCGATGATTTTTTGGAGTTAAGAATGCGAGAACACTAAATTATTGGGTCGAATTAGTGAAGAAAGTTATTTGGACGAACAAATAACTTGAATTCTTGAAAATCATCATAGATAGCTTCTTGAATTTTAAATTGAGAATGAAGTTTTGCGATTATTATCGTGGTCAAGTATTTTAGATTTAGTAAATGGAGAAGTAAAGCTATTGAAGAAGAGACTTGGGAGCAAGAAGATGAAATGAGAGGAAAATTTCTCGAGCTATTCTAGGTAAAATTCGAGGACGAAATTTATTTAAGGAGGAAGTTTGTAACGCCCGAAAAATTCGTATTTTCAATTTAAATAAGAAAATGAGAATGAAGCAAGAAATTTTCTTGGGTTGTCCCAAAAGTATTTGAAAGTCGTAGCACTTAGAATTTAATTTTAATCCGAATATTAAAAAGGGAGAAAAATCGGATTTAATGTTTTATAAGGGCTAAGTTGAACTTATCTAAGAGTTATTGGCTTTTATTAAGGCTTGTTTGGATAAAAGGGAAAAAGTTGGGTAAAGACCCAAAAAGTGAGAACCAAGTTTTGAGCCTTTTGATTTAAGTAAGTAGCCAACTTTGGAGCCATCGTATGAATTGTGTATTGGTCGGAATTTTACGAAACTTATGGTGTTGCGAAGTACGCAACGAGACCTTCGAAATGGTACCAGATATGCATAGTTTCAACTATGAAAACAGCCTCGAAAAATTATGTCAAAAGCGTTCCAAGATGTTAGATATCTGGGAATCAGCCAAAAATTTCAGCAAAACTGTGTTCGGGCAGCCATCTTTAGAGTGATGTTTTAACCTCTGTGTTGGTCCATTTTCTTTGATTCAAAGTGCGTTGTGAAGTACACAACAAGACCTTCGAAATGGTACCAAATACACCTATGTTCGACTCAGGAATCAACCCCAAATAATTATGTCAAAAACCTTCCAGGAAGTTGGAAATCTGGAATTCCCAGAAATTTGGTTACGAGCAGCCATTTTTGGGACGATGTTGTGATCACTGTGATGATCCGTTTTCTACGATTCAAAGTTCGTTGGGAAGATCCCCGTGAGATCTTCGAGATGGTATAAGAAACGTCAAAAAATGAGCACGTTTCGACCTTCAAAAATCAACTCAAAAACGGGTCCAGAAATCTGCCTAATTGAAGTTTTTGCATTTTTTACCCTATAGGCTACCCCTAGTACCTTCTTAAATGTGAGTAGTTGGGGAAATGAATTTATGAAGGCCAACCAGAAAATCTTCAGTAAATCTCCCCAACTTTACATGTGTTACCATGGGGATGAATGTAATCATTGGCAAAGATGCCTTTTGCTCCTATAAATACCCCATCCATTCCAAGTTATCTTTGCCCCCTTTTCCTCTCTCCAACCCCATAACTCTCCCTCATCTCTCCCTCACGTTTTCTAACAGTTAGCATGGAGAAAGTAGCCCTCAATTAGGAGAAAAACACCAGAAATAGGAGGTGAGTGTGGTATATCAAGAAAGCAAGGGATGGGAAGTTTTCTAATTCAATAGATGAACTCCCAACCCAAGCGCCAAAGCCCCATTTCGGGCAATAGTTTAAAGGGACCAAGAAACTCAGATTTCATGGTGTAGAAAGTTAGTTTTCCTTGGGCGAGAACTTAGTTTCTAAATAAAATAATTTCATCGGTCTCGCCGAAAGGTATTGATACCCTATATCACGGTTCTACGATGGGGTATCGATACTTTCCGCACTGAAAAAACACCAAGGCGGTTTACGTGATAATACTCTCCATTTCGATTTAAACAACATTCAACATAAGATCATAATGTTTAGAACCTTTCCCTTTTCGGTGGATCAAGGATAACGTCAAGTTGTGAGTAAATTACGTTATATGTTTTTATGCAAGATGATAAGTATACATGTCCCATAAATTTATATGCTCTAAAATGACATATGCCAATATAATATGACAAGTTGTGAATGGCTCATATTATTTACCTTATGTGTAAAATGATAAGAATGTACATCTACATGTGGCATAAGTTATATGTGCTCTTATGTGCTCCAAATGATTTTTATCAATGAGATCCATGAGATTTTATGAGCATCTTGAGCATCTTTGCTATTTATGCAACAATGAGGAAGAATGAGAATGAGAAAAGCTATGTACTTCATTTATGCTCTACTTGAGAAAACCAAGTTCATAAGCAAATAAAGACAAGTTATGTGATGACACAATCAGATTTCCCTAGCCTATTTGTACACCAATCATGGGGCAATTACAGCCCATCATGGGGACGATTAGGGTCCCAAATCAGGAGTTGATTCAACGTTTGGCTAAGGGTTAGACTGACCCACGTGCGGACTTAAAAATCCGATCAGATGGCCAAAAAGCAACAGTAGCTTTCATGAGTTGATCAACTATGGCCAAGGGCAAAAGTAGCCCCATGGAAGGACGATTAGTGTCCCAAGAAGTTTGGCCATTGTGCTTATGCACCAAGAATATTTCGATGAGTGCTTCGGTGTTGTACAAATATTGCTTGTGGAAAGGGCCCTAAGAAAGATAAAATATATATTATGTGCAATATCACACACGCATCAGTATTTTACTCATTGAATGTCACCATTCATAGTCGTTTTATGACTCTTGTAGGAAATGGATCGAGACATGTATGAAGTCAGGGGGCAACGGGTGGAAGTGGCCTTCGATGAACATGAATACCGTTTGATCACAAAGATTGAGATATGGTCCTCCAATCCTCTTCAACCTGGATTGCAAAAGCATGAAACCACCTACCTTTGAGTGGACATATATTATTTTTGGACCATGGAGTATCTTACTGCTCGTTATTATGAAGTGTAATATTTTGATTAACCTTGTCTTTATCATATCACCTCTTTCTTAAAAGTATTTAGTAGTACTTGTCAACGGGCTCAAGCTTTCGGTGTGTTCATGAGACGTAATGATTTGTCATGAGCCATTTTTGAAACCAAAATGTAAGTGAGGTACTTCTTTTACTTACTTGGGCCCATATTTTGTGTTAACTCATACCATTAAAGGTGAAATGAACTAAAAGACCAGATTTATATGAACTTCCGCTATATTTAAGTTATCATACTCTTACCTTATGGTTCTTTATTTCATCAAGTATACATGTTTTTACTTAACAAAGAATAAAGAAAATCCGAAGCAAAATGAGAAAGGGTGATCTCCAAATACTGTCTAAAATTAGTTTCTAACTACTTTCCTCAAAAGAAAATAAAGAAAACATGTTTTAAATCAGTTTTAATAAAACCAGAAGTAGAAGCGCTTTTACTGCGTAAAAGGGTATCAATACCTCAAATATGGGTACTATTACCCTACTGGGCATAATAAAAAAAAAAAAAAAAAAAAAAAGTTTAGGCAGAATTCGAGGTCGCCACAGCAATCTTTTGGAAAAGATACCCATTTTCTAAAGAGTCTTTACATGCTTTCAACACCCTTAAAAAAATCTTGTCACAGCACCAGTTTTGTTTATACCTAATTGGAGTCTACCATTTGAGCTAATGTGCGATGCTAGTGATTTTGCAATTGGGGTAGTGGCGGAAGGATAAAAAATTTGATGTAATTCATTATGCCAATTGGACTTTGAATGATGCTCCACAAAAAGAGCTTTTTGTAGTGGCTTTTGCTTTCGATAAGTTTTGGTCCTATCTTGTAGGATTAAAGGTGATTGTCCATACAGATCATGCTGCTTTGAGGCATGTTTTACAAAGAAGGATGCTGAGCCTCTACTCATCAGAATGATGCTTTGAAAATTTTTTTAACAAAAAAAGATGCTAAGCCTCGACTCATCAGATGGATACTTCTACTGCAAAAGTTTGACTTAGAGATCAAAAATAAAAAGGAGAGTACGAATGTGGCAGCCGACCACTTATCTAAACTTAAGATTGGGGAAGAGTCTCACAATAGAGAGATAAATGAGGAATTTCTTGATGAGCATATCTATGCGGTTGAAGAAGTACCATAGTATGCAGACATTGTCAACTTCCTAGCCAGCAACATCATTCCACCATATTTCTCTAGCCATCAAAAGAAAAAATTCTTTGTAGATATCAAACATTATTTTTGGGATAATACAATTCTCTACAGAAGGGACCCAGAATGATATAATGAGAATCCTACAACATTGTCATTCATCAGATTATGCAGGGAACTTTGGGACTTCTAAAACTGCTGCAAAGGTATTACAGTCTAGTTTCTACCAATGTTTAGAAAACCGGACCAGACCGGCCGGTTGAACCAAAAAAACTGGGAACCGGCCTTAAAATCGGTCTAGAATTGTTAATTAACCGTCTAGAGAAGAACCGGACCGAAAACCGGATTTTGAAGAGGTTCAACCACAAACTAGGCTCGCAATAGTACGCGGTTAAACCGGTCAAAAGAAAATTTAAGTCAAAATCAGATTTCATTCCCAATTTTCACTTTTTCAGCCGTTTTCTTCTTCTTCCGCTGAGGCGACGCGGCGAAACTTTTTCTTCTTCTTCTGAATTCTTCATATCTTTTCCATTTCTATTTGAAATTTCTTCCTCACTTTATCAGTTTCAACATTTTTTGTGGTTGTGGAGTCCCGAAACCGAACTCTTCTCCCACAACGCTGCGTGCGCACAAATTAGGTCAGAATTCAGATTTTTTTTTCCAAATTTCCAATTGAAAAGTTTTTGTTGCTTTTTGTTGCTAGTTTTTCATTTTTATGTGTTAATGTATTATCTATTACATCAATTTTTTGGATTAATGTTCATGTTCTTGTTTTTCAATTTTTTTCATTTTTTTTAATTTTTCAATTCTTCTTTTTTAGGTTAATGTTCATGTTCTTGTATGTTATGGGATTGATTCTATTGGTGTGGTTCGGGCAACTCCAAAATTTTCATATTTCCTTGGAGTTTCGGTTGGTGCAATTGATATTTTTACACCAACCTGTATTGAGGACTTAGCAAATTTTGCAAAAAATCTTCTAAAGAAGTCTCGTCCTCAATCATTTACCAGTTGGCTATTTGCCTATTCAAATCATAGAACTTGCTTATCTTTCCTTCTTGCTGATGTTTCCTGCATATCTATCAATTTCCATTTTTTCACATTGAGTGTCTACTAGCCACATATTGATGCACACAATCTCTACTTCATTTCATGCTGCTTCATGTGTTAATTTTCCAATGCTTATTTTGTAATTCTTATTGTTGTTGGGCTCATGTTCGTTCTTGGCTTATTGGCTTCATCTTGTTGCACATTTCTTTTTCGGCCAATTTATGTTTTCTTCTTGGCTTGTTGGCTTCTTCTTGCTGTTTCTTCATGTCATGTTGCTGCTAAAAAAATTTTTGGCTAGTTTATAATTTGTGATTAACAAAAGTGAAAACGGCCTCCACCCCTTCCTTTTCGGCCAGTTTATAATTTGGCTTCTCGCTTCTTCTTGATTATGTAAGATGAGCACTCCACCATCATCGAAGGGACAATCAACTGCATCAACTCCTTCTGTTCAGGAAAATAGTGATCTGGCATGGGAGCACTTCACTTCTACTCGTGATAACGATGGTAAAGTTTATTACACATGCCTTTATTGTAGCAATACCTTTAAGGGTGAGGGTATTAACTCAATGAAATATCACCTAGCTGGTATTAAAGGTCAAATATCTCAATGTAAGAAAGTTCTTTTTTATGTTAAGTCTCAAATGAAGAAAGTTCTTACTGAAATATCTCAAAAGAAAAAGTAGTCAAAAGAGGCTCATGAATATACATTTGGTAATGACCCTATGAAAATTGGAGAGAATAGGGATAGTGATGTGGAAGAGATAAGTGTGTCCTTACAAAAAAATGAGAAATCAAAAGAAAAGAGAAAAGTAGTGGAATGAATTGATAATTATTTTGCACCAAGAACTAAAGTATTTGTTCCGACGAGCAACAAGCAATGAGAAAAATAAGGATATATCAAGAACTTCAAGAGAGTTTCAATAGACCATCTGCATTAAATACGAGCAAAAATTTGCCACATGGTAAGCATTAAAATTTTAGCTCTTATTATTTTATTTTTACATAATATGATTCTTTATTACTTTATCTAACATATTGATTCAAGATCACTATAATTTAATTTAATATGTAGATGAATGGTGGAAACTATTTGGAGCAAGTGCCTAATTTGCAAAAGATAGTCATTTGAATCTTTAGTCAAACATCATCTGCTTCAGGATGTAAAAGAAATTGGGGTGTTTTTTAGCGTATTCACACCAAGAAAAGAAATAGATTGAAGCATCAAAGACTAAATAATCTTGTTTACGTGTCTTATAACATTAAATTGTGATTAAACAATATGTATGCTATCTCTTCAATACATTTTAATTGAGTAATTTTTAAATGTATTAATTAAATTGTTATTTGTTTATGTAATTTTTTTTAAACCTTACAGACTTCATTATAAGAAGAGAAGTTATGATTCAATTGATTATGAGTGCATTGACAAGACGAACTTTTGGATTGAATAAGAAACACCGCCTCAAGAACTTGATTATGAAAAATTAGAGGATGCAATTTATGAGGACAATGCAATTCCCAATGTTGATTGTCATGTCAATGACGCTTCAACTCAAAGTAAGTATATACAATCATCTTATTCGTTCAATTTTATTTTTTCTTATACAATTGAAATATATATATATATATATATAACTAATTTATTATTTCTCTTAATCTATATGTTTGTTAGATGACAATCAAAATATGGAAGAGCTTCATACCCAGGACGTGGATGATCCAGATGTCATTCGTCGTTTTGGTGGTTCAAGTGATTTTGAGATGCTACAAAGATTCAGACTTATAGATGAGATTGATTCAGATGATAATTGGCCATGATTTATTTGTTTCACTTTGCTTTTGTCATATTAGTTGTAATCACTGTGGAGGTTGACAATGCAAGCAAGATGGTATTTACAGTAAATGGTCATAGGTCGAAGCATTATTGGAGTGATGACTTTGCCAATAGAAAGTCAATTGTCTATCTCACCAATCCCGTTTGAGCAACTGCAAAAAGTCTAGCTAATAACTATAAAGAAATCCTGAATGGGAGGCAACCTATTTTTATATCCTTTACTCTTTGCATTGCATGTAGTTTATTAGGTTTGCAGTAATATTTAGGCACGTTTTCATTTCTTGAAAATTAGGTGAATTTTGATTTAGTTATCCCTGATCGGCAGGTCCAATAGCAACGAGTCCACAAAAAGAAGAAAGATAGCCTCCAACAATCTCGTTAAGTCCAAAAAAAGATTTCAGTCAACTTGAAGTTTCCATCACCAACCATCCCACCCCCGGTGAGTACTTGTTCCTTTTCTCTTTTTAATTTTTACTTTTACATTAAGGACAATGTACATTTTAAGTTTGAGAGTAGGGATTTTGCTTGTATATTGTGCTTGTTAGATAGCCTTGCCGGCTAATGTTGTGAGTTTGTTGAAATTGTTGTGATTCATGGATTGTAGACATAAATGCTATTTGTGATTTTTTATCAATGGACTTATTCCATGCTAGATACTTTTTTAGCACTATAATCATGATGTTCATCGCATTCAAATGTTGGTTGCACTTGTTTTTCAATAGGTTGTTTGTGGAACTTGAAGATTATTCTCCAATACCTTTATATCATCTCTTTAAGGGAGTGATGTTGCATTTAAAGCCGAAAAAAAAAGTTCATGAAATATTCTTGCAAATCTTGCAAGTTTGAGCAATTGTGACTATTTTTCGGGATTTAGATGACTAGTGGTTTGATTGTTGAACTACTCAAATTTTTGGAGAATCTTCACAAGCCTGAGTAGTTACAATCCTTGGCTAAGCTCAACCAAACTTGAATGGGAAAGATTGAGTGATTTGAGAGAAATCATTGAATGGACACACCATGAGGGTTGGGTATTCACCAATTAGTGTTTTGCAATAATTCAAAGTGACTATTGACACACACACATATAACATGGATTAAGTTGAAAAGTTTCTTTTGTATTAGCATTATTGTAGACTTTTAGTCTTTTTATGGTTTGACTGTTGCATGAATGGTGTTTGTAGATAATTTTTGTTTGAGGACAAACAAATATGCAAGTTTGGAGTGTGATAAGTGCGAGTTTTGTACTTATTTTGACTACTAAAAATAGATATTTGTGAGTTCTTTTAAGTAGTTTACTACTTATTTATGTTATTTTGATTGTTTTGGTAAAACCCCAAGCTCGGATGGTGATTGGAAGAAATCCAAGCGAAAATGGGGAAAATGACTAAAGTTATGCAAATCGAGAATTTTTGGGACCAAAGTATAAATATGTCAAAAGATGCAGGACATGAGTTGTAATTTATGGAGGACTTAAATGAAAGATAACTAAAAATTTAAGAACTGAAGCGAGCATTCTAAAAAGTACAAGAACTGACACTGCAATTTGATAGGAACCAAGCTGCAATAGCATGGCAAGTTGCCCCATGCGATTGCATGGGCCAACTAACCATGCGATCGGGCTAGCAGCATGTTTTTGGGCTTTGCCATCGCATGGTCCTTTTTTTCATGCGCAATTTTGGGCTAGTTTTTCAGGGATATTTTGGTAATTAATTTCTTACGACTTCTAGGATTAAAAGGGGCTGATTTTCATAGAAAATGGGGTCTCTTCTATGGGAAAACTCTTTTTAAAAATAAAGGGGGTGGAAAGTTGGGGCTCTTTGAAAACTCCATGAAAATTAGTTTATTTGATTTTTGTATATCATTGTGGGTTATTATTGCGAAATAGAGAAAGATGAAATAAGATTCATAGTGGGCAAATGGAGACAACAATGGGTTCAAGTTTAATCATCCACTTCTCTTAATTTTAATAAAATCAGTGATGTATTTTGTATCTATCTTTTATTTTGTTTGTATAAAGATGTTAGGCTAACTTTATTTCACTAGAAATGAGATGAATTTATTTATGAAGCTCTAAAGTTAAATTCTCTTGTTATTGATTCTCTATTCTTGATTTTTATGGTTGTTTATTATTGAGTTTTATTGTGTATTAAGATGATTGATCACCATTGAAATACCTTTGTGACCTAGTTTTGCTACCGGGAGGTTGAAATTAGGCTTAGTATATTTAATGAACAAATAAAATATATAGAAGGTAGGAATACACTTTCATACTTTGTACAATCACAGATGGGTGCTCTTAAGTTTTATTGTCATTTTACATATGCATTCTCTCGGTAGAAGTGCTTGAGAGTCTTGTGAGAAAATATGTTTAGCTTTACTCGGAGAGAGATTGCTAAATATTTTAGGAACATCGATTGCCATAAATAATCTTGTTTTGAAATTGATAATGAATAATGAAACTTTAAAGTGAGTAATTGGTGAAGTCAAATTTCTAGAGTGTTTCTCTATTTGAGTTTATTTCCAAAATTCTCTTTTAACAATTTCTTTTTAGCTTATTTTCATCAACTTTTAATTTGTAATTAGAGTTTAATTATCAAAACAACGTGTTTAATTGCATATTTAATTAGAACTAGATTGAATTAGATTTGAACAAAATTGTCTATTTTTGTGGGTTCGACACTCTCTCATTACTCTATTACTTGAACGCGATCCGTGCACTTGTGATACACATTTTAGTGAACAAATCTATTTATAAATTTCTCTTTTAACTCTTCCAAAAGACAACCTATGAATGTTGTCTTTACAATTTGAGTTAGAAATTCAATTTAACAAGAAACAAACATAAAATTTGAATTTGGGGAGATGAAAACTGTAAGGATCAAAACAGACACTCATTGAGCGAATACAGAACCACTATTTTCTGTCCACTCGAGCGGAAATCATCTCCACTCAAAACATGCTCGCTAGAGCGAGAAATTCCTTCTCACACCTAACTTATTTTCATCTTTGAAATTTTGCCTTTAACTATGATCATTTTATTTATTCAAAACCACTCATCTAATGATCTAAAGCTCAATTGTTTTTAAATATTCTCTACATTTTTATCCATTGGTTTTTTTTTCCCCAATATTTGGAACTTAAAAAAGTATTTAAAGATATAGCACGATATTCTTAGATAATTATTGTAAAAATAATTGTAAGTGCACAATATCGAAAATAAATAATATAGTGGATTTAATGAGTCTGGATTATCGTTCCCACGAAAACTATTTTATTTAGATATTAGTTCAATTAGTCATAATCATAATATATTGAAAACAATTTGAAATCCGTTTATTTGAACTATTGACCTACGACTATTAATTTAAAAAAACAATGTAATAACGTATGTAAACACAAATATCAAGAATTTATCAAATGTGATTGTTAAAGCGTCGAGATTCACGATTTCACCATAGTTATCATCTCTAATCTCTCCTCTCAAGTTTTCTTCCTAACGTTGTACTCGGTCGAATTCACGAATTTAACATAATTTACTTTTCTCGAGTTCAAATTAGTCCTATCTAATTAAATCAACTCATTATATCTCTATGTGAAGTCAGAATAAACCTTAACTAGAGACATTAAATCTCATAAGAATTCAATTTAAGATCGCAATAATAACAAAAGTGTGTCGCTACCTTTAATCTAATTGCCGAATTTTACTATATGATCTAGATTAATAACTTACCTCTCGATTTGATATAATCCACAATTCAATAAAATAATGGCCAATTATTTCAAGTATTAAGAGAATAAGTGAAATCAATACATAGTCAACACATATTCAAAACTTAAGAATTGAAATTGAAGAATCTAAAATAGATTATATCGTTCATCCCAACTACAGTTTAGTTACATATCAGAAAAGAATAAAAACAAATGAAGAGAATAGAATACATAACTGGTTTTTGAAGTGAAAACAAGAAACAGATGAATATCTTGCACCTAGAGTATATCTCTTTCTTGCAAAGTTTGAAGCTCTAATTTCTTTTATATATTGTATATCGTTCTCCTCTTATTTAAATCATAATCTCTATTTATATATCCCAAAAAATTCTAATTTAGTGTAGTAGTTGTGTTCCAAAAAAATTACCAAACTAGAGTTTGACTAAAATAAGAAAAACAAAATTTTGGTCACGAAATGTTCTTGCGATAGCAAGGGTAAAATGGTTGCGATCACAAGGTCATGTCTAATTCAATGTAGCTTTTCTCCCTTTTAACCTCGCAATTCTCCTTTTTAACCTTGCTTTGCAAGGTTGCATGGCCAAAACTCCTTCAATTTCGCGGTTTAAGTCTATGATTATTTGTACGATAAGTCTTTCATATTTCTAATGTCTTTGATTTAGTCCCTAATTTTCTTATTTCATTTCAATTTCGTACTCTTTTATTTGCATCTCAAGTCCTTTAACTTTTAGATATTTGCAAGTTGGTCCCCACATTTCTACTTTTATTTCAATTTAGTCATTTTTTGCCAATTTTGCTCAATATACGACCGAACTCGGATTTTGACATACAATAACTAAATCAACACGTAATTAAGTACAATTATATTCAAAAGCACTCACAATTGTCCACTTTTAACAGTATGGACAAGTGTAAAAACACACATCATCCATAAAATTTGCATAAACTGATGAAACCATTGATTTGATCCCAAGGATCACGTAACATCTTCCCAAGAGGAACTTGTGAGTTTTTATTCGAATAATTGAAAAGTAGATTGCAACTCTATCCCATTTTTCTCGACACTAGTTGCCAATGATGTTTGGCTAAACTTAAAAAGTTTACTTTTAAGTTAAAATGTAAGTAGTAAGATAAATAATTCTTTTATAGTTAAAAGTTAAAAATAAATAAATTACTTATCTTGATAGCTTGTAAAAGTTAATTTCGAAAAAGTAATTCATCTTACTTATGGTAAGAAAAAATCAATTATGTAAACATGTTTAGGACCTAGAGCTGGCCATAATTTTATATGATCCACTGTTTATAATTTATAAAAAGCTTGACGAAACAAACACTTATTTACTTGGCTAAAAATGCTGTTAATTGAATTCCAAAGAAAATTTTGGCACATACAATTGCATAGCTAGCTGGACGGAATGGAAGTTTTAATCATATTTAGGTTGTAAAAAATGTAATGTGTGGCTATCTTGACAATGTGTAAACTTCAAGTCTTACGTACGAGTCTAGATGTGCTTAGATGTAATAAGACGTTTCTCTATTTTTAATATTATTTTAACAATTCTAATTAAGACCTAATTCTTATAAGATCATTATTTTAATAAGACCATTAATAATTATTATTTATTTAAGTAGTATATTTAACTTCAAAAATTAAAAATAAAAAAATTGGACAAAACTAAAATTTAAAATTTAAAAGGCGTGCACGTTTTGATACCTAAGCTTGCATTAAGCGGTCAAAAATAGAGGTTATCGTCTTTTTCCAAGCATTCCCAATATACAAGATTTTCCTCACGCCTCACGTCTATCCTTGTCTAGACCTCGCATTTTTCCACCTTTTAGAATAGTAATCTTATCTAGTGTCTTTGTCATGTTTGATATGGCGAAAATAATGGTATTATTGATCAGAAATAAGTAAAACCTTTTCAATTATTCTACATACTAAACTTATTCAGATCCTAAAATAGAGTTGTGAGAACCTCCAAACACAAGCTTAAAAGGCCCATGATTTTTACCTCTCTTTACAAACAGATGAGGGCCTTAACTCTAGTAATAAAAGGAAAAGGAACCTAACAGTGCAAAATAGATTATAGACCATTCATTTGCTGACAATTTTGAGAAGCATATCCTTTAAGAAAGAAAGATATGGCAGTTGGCATCGAAATTATTCACAGTGTGAAGAAAAAGGAGAAATGAAAAAAGCATTCATGTAAAAATTTCACAAACGTATTATTACAATCGCGTTACGTTGTCTCGCGAACCGAAGAGTGTCTCGTCTGACGACTTTACACATATTTGAGCCTCAGAACTACAACCATTCAACGGGGTTCCAAATGTTGAGGAGCGACTCAAATTTATTAGGTTCAGTAGGATTATAATAAGTTTAACTAATAGGAATAATTTGGGTATAACTCTTTATTTGCAAACTGGGCTACAAGTAGTAAGTGCCTATCACTAGAATTAGGGAGACTTGATGTCAGTTGCAAAATTTTCAGACATTGTTTATTGGAGATCATTTGCCCATGATGTGAGCTGATGTGGGTAGGAGATCATTACTTTTGTTTAGGAATCTGTCAAACAATTTTTACTCATATACAACGTTTCAATGTCATCCAAGTTAATATATTACATATTTGAACTGCATGCAACCAAAATATTTAACTATGTTACTTAGTGAATGAAGTGTAGGTTCTGTGTACTTCCCAACATAGTAAGCTTTTTATTGTACTTTAGCTAGAGTTCAGATCGAGCCCTATTCGTAAGTCTGTTTTATTTTCGTTATTAATAAAATATGTGATATTTAAAAAACAAAACTATGTAGAATGAAGAAAGTAGATTAATGATTAAGTTTTTTTAGTGCAATTTTTTCCAAATATTGGTTTGAATATCAGCAATTAATTTCCACTCCCTATGAAAATTAAGGAAAATAATTAAATCCAATGTTTTTTTTGGAGCAAATTTTCCAAACATTAGTTAAATATTATTTACTAGAGAAAATTGGGACCTGTTAATATTAGTCCTATTAAATCTTAATTCAAGAAAAATGAAAAATGGAAGTGATAATAGCCTAGGTGATTAGTTGATCATTACCTACCTGCTGATGGATTTTTACAATCTAAAAGTTTCATAATCTACTCCTTAAAAACTGAAAATGTCAAATGATGTTTGCATTAAATTTTACCTTCGATTTGTCTCTTCTTCATGGCTTGTTTGTTGTTGTGTAACCAAACCTTGAACACCTCTCTCTTTATACCCATTTCATTGCAGAACTGCTGCACTTCCTCTTCATCTTGTTTCTGAATCCTCCATCCGAGTTTTGCAGCCAATTCATGCATTTTTTCCTTCTGTTCTTGGCTGAATTTTGTTCGAAAACGCTTTTTTGACCCAGAATATGATGGATGCATCACTGCATGTCCGCCCGCGCTGGAATCGTATATGTTTAGATCTTCACTAGATGAGTCAACTGCAGCTCGGCCGGTGTTTCCACCAAACGCCACCATCACCGGCGGCGTGTGGGAGTATTTTTTATGCTGCGGCGGCATTGTGGGTGGAGACTGGCCGTGGAGAACCGGAGTACGTTGGCTATTGGTGTTGCCTTGGACCTCTTTTCGGTGGAAATTCCGGTGGCAATCACAAGCAGCACATCTCAAGAATTCCGGGGTGCCCTCTTCTCCGCTTGGCATGAATTCTCCACATCCATCCACCACATGACCTCCCAGCTTTGCAGCATGATTTTTGAGGCATTCTCTATATTTAAATCCAGTGGAAGTTCCTGATTCTTGAGCTCGTGGCTGTGGCTGTGGCGGCGGCGGCGACTTAGAATTTGATGCGCCAGCAGGAGAAGTAGCTGGATCTGGATCTGGAGTTGAGTCTTTCTGTACAAGTGGTGGTGGAGGAGGAGGAAGGTGATGATTTAGGGTTTGTGTAGGGCTGAAAATGGCACTTCCGCGGCGGGTCGAAAACGTTGTATTTCCTCTTCTATCTGGTGGAGTAGAAACTATAGGAGCAAGAGGCAGCTTGACTGGTGATTCTTGATTGAGTTGTGAAGGATTATAACCTATGAAATTTGGGATCCCTATATCCCTTTCTTGACCCCTTTTTTCCATAATTAAAATCTACTTGATAAACTCACTCTAATCAAACAAGATAATCCTCCTCTTAATCCTTCTTCCTAAACCATCATCATCAAAATCTTTGATCTTAATTTGTCTTGTTTAAACTCCCTTTTCTCCTTCTCTCAAAATATGTACCCTAATTTCAGAACAATTGTTGATAATTAATCTAGAATTGGGCTTTATTTTCTTTTGACTAGAGAACTTCTGGGTGCTAACCCCACTACCCCATTTCACTAATTCTCAACCCTAGAGAGGGGGGTGGAGAGAGAGAATATAAATTTTTTTTAATTTCAGGAAGTTAAAACAATCTTTAATCCAAAACTGGTCAAAAGACTTGATGGAAGGAATGGGACCCTTAAGCAGCAGAAATAGTTAAAATTTTACCTTAATAAATTAATGACAGTAGCAGGGTCAGATGATTTTGCAGGAAACAATGTGAAGTGAAGACATAGAAAATGCAGCTGCTTTTAGCACTGATTCATGGATAATGGGGTCTTAATCTAACAAAATTAATACAAGAAAGGAAGAGTTTGGGTGTCTCCCAACAGCCATTCAAGATTCCTTTAAACATAGCAAAATTCAGTAGTCCAAGAAACGGAAGCAAATGGGTATGGTACAAAGAGAGAGAGAATTACTCTACAAAACAACCGACAGGGCCATGTTGGTTCTTTTCCATGGCCTGCACTACTGTCTCGTTTTATATTATTGTGATTTTATATATATTTCTCTCTATCTATAATACACCACATTAATGAAACCCTAAAACTGTGAGAGAGAGAGAGAGAGAGAGAGGATGACGGGACATAAACCTGGAATCTTCCTGCAAATCATCTGAAACTAGGTTGCTAAACCTGGTATTTGCTTTAACAACCCAACATAGGATTACAATTAAAACGTTGTTTAAATCAATTAGAAAGGCTCAGAACTAACTGACCAGGCTTTTTAGCCAGTAACTCGAGAGAGAGAGAGAGAGGAGACTTTTGGATTGTGGGTAGTGGATTAAAGTGAAAACGAAGGTCCACAGCACAGTATTTTGGTACCTGTTAATGTGTGTGTCAGATTCTCCTCTTTCAATCTTTATTTACCTTACAGCCCCCCTCTCTAGGAACCAGTGATAGTGCACCTGGTGCAAAATCTCTGTAGACTACTAGACTCCATTGTTTTTCTAACAGGTGTCCTTTATCTTCGCTGATTCTTTATTGGCAATGATAAATAGACACTATACGTATATCTTTGCATAAATTTATCTATGTAAACTCTATTGTTTTTTCACAACTTTATAATTTTCACTTGATAAGTAGAAGCAATGTTTTAAAAATTGACTCGAAAATTGCTCTGAAATAGAAAAAGGATCAAGAATTAAATGGTCAAATCGGGATTGACCCGTTAATTTTTGAAAAAAATAAAAAAATGAAAAATAGGTATTTGGAAATTACAAAATTGCTCAAAAGTAAATTTTTTTTTTTTTATTTTTCATTCTTTTGATCCATTTCGTACACAGGGAGAGATGAATTTCAATAGTCAATTACAATTAATTATGAAAAAAATAATTTTTAAGACTGGTAAAATCGAGAACGGTTCAACGGATTCCTCAAAATCGGGCGACTCAACGAGTTTTTGGGCGAGTTTTCAAATAGATGATTTTTTTCTGCATAACCAGCCCGATTTTAGTTGTGATTCCTAATTTTATCGATTGAACTAGTCAGGTCGAGCCGGTTCTAATAACACTGAGTAAAATATTTATAGGGGAAATTCCTTTTTATACTCATAATTTAATGAAAAATGTCTAAGAGTTTTTTTAATAGTTTTTTTTTAGCAAATTTTGACCAAAAAATTGATGATATGTGATTGAAAGTTAATAAAGGTTATACATCCCAGAAAGTATCTAGCTAAAATTAATTATTATTTTTTACCATAACTTTTTAAAAAATGAAAATATGAACTAAACAAACACTAAATTGGCTTGTTGGCAAAGTCCCTAATTGAGTCAGAATGTTTCAAGACTTCCTTATAGTTGAAGACCCGCGTTAAAAGATATGAAAGCAGTCGCTTCTATCGATGAAGTTCTCGACTGAGACGAGTGTGGAAATGGTCAGAGAAGATTAGAAATGATCTTGGGAGTGCTATTTGAATTCTTTATGAAAGGCTACTCTTCGAACCAGTTACAGTGATGTCATGATGATGGATACAGTAATGGACGACGCGATGACTGATGTCGTGGTGGATGAATTTCACATAATAAATGATGCTAAAATGAAGCGTCCAAAAGAGTAGACTCAAATTGATAATGAAATTGATCCAAGAATTATGAACTCCAAGCATTGAGCTTCTCTAGTCGAAAAGCCAATAAGCTTTCTCGAGAGTCACGACGACACTAAAGTACTCCAGGTGAGCAACGACTTGTCACAAAAAATGAGTAGAATGCTGGAAGAGTTCTTAAAGTAAAATATTGATGTTTATGCATGGTGATATGAAGACATGGTAAGAGTTGACCTAAGATCGCATGTCGTGTTTTGAAGGTTAATCCTAATTTTTGTCCCACAACAACCACTCAACATGTAAATGTATGAAGCCTTGAGGGATGTAGTTGACAAATTAATATCCAATGGTTTCATCCATGAGGAGCATTATCCCAGTTGGATCATCAACCTGGTACTTGTGAAAAAGATGAATGGAAAGTGGCACATATGTATCGATTTTTGGGATTTGAACAAGGCGTATCCCAAATACATCTTCTCGTTGCTTCGCAATATTCAGCTCATCGATGCGACGACAAGACATACTTTGCTGAGCTTCAAATATGCCTATTCAGGCTATAATCAGATTAATTTGTATGACTAGACGAAAAACATAATTCCTTCATCACAGAACGAAGCTTGTACTACTACAAAGTGATGTCTTTTAGCTTCAAGAATGCCATAGCAACTAACCCGCGTTTGGTGAATCGAATGTTTGCCAATGAAATCGGCAAAACAATAGAAGTATACATTGATAACATGCTAATCAAGAGTTTAAAAGTTGAGGATCACATTGCCCACCTTAAGAAAACATTTGGCATCACCTAATAGTACTTAAATGAAACTCAATCCGCTCAAATGCGTGTTTGAAGTAGCTTCAGTTAAATTCCTAAATTTTATGGTTAATCAATGAGGGATTGAGGCTAATCCATAAAATATTAGAACCATGTTGGAAATGAAGTCACCATAGAAACCCAAAGAAGTGTAGATTCATACAGGAAAGGTCGTTCCATTATATCGCTTCATTTTTAAATCCACTGATAGATGCTCACCCTTCTTCAAATTTTTGAAAGAATGGAAGATGTTCGAGTGGACAGCGGAGTGCGAAGAGGACCTGGCGGCCCTAAAAGATCATTTTGGAAAGGCTCAAGTATTGTCCAAGCTAGTTGTATGAGAATTATTGCAGATTTACTTAGTCGTTTCAACAAGTGCAACTAGTGTAGTGCTAGTGCGGACTGGGGAGAAAGAATATGCATATTTATTATGTGAGCAAGGCCTTTTAGGACGCTAAGATGCAATATTTGGATATAGAGAAACTCGCACTGGCACTCATTGTTGCTTCTAGAAAATTGAGATTCCATTTTCAGGCCCATGCAATCGAAGTATTAACAAATTACTCCCCAAAGCAGGTGCTCCAAAAGCCTAATGCTTCACAATGATTGATAAAAGTGGACCATTGTGCTAAGTCGGTTTTTCGGCCAAGATCTTCCGTTAAAGGTCGTGCTTTTGCAAATTTTATGGCATAATTCACAGAAGGGCATGTAATTTGGATAGATGTTAAGAATGCTGAGGCTTACGAACTAGTTTGATGGACCTTATTTATGGACAGATATTCTTTGAGTTGCGCGAACTCCACCTCTGCAACTCTAGTCGCCAAACTAACTTGATCCAATTGATGCTCTCCATGACCGATGGGCCCCTCTCTAAGACACGGTGCTGTCTGGACTGCAAAAGTGGTGTAGTATATAGTAGATCCTCTATACTATTGGCCGTTGTTTTCCTTGTGCATTGACCCCTTGAGATTAGTATGTCCCTCACCAACCTCATCATTGTTGTCATCTCTAGTATTCTTATCTTGTGAGGCAGTTACCAGAGGATCATTCAAATTACATCTCCCATCGTACCATGCACGTTACAGAGTGGACGATCCTCACTATACATATTGTCATCATCTCCCACACTATGCGAAGTTTGATTCACAAATTGTTCCCTTAGGAGAGGCTACCAAAGAGGCATTTTCTCTACTAAGGTCGTATCATCGCTAAAAATACTCTTACATTATATTCATTTGATTGGTGATCTTAGCCTAAATGGACGTGCAAGTATGAATCATCTCTTCTTAACACATCTTCAGTTCTGAATCCATCTTCAGTTCTTCCTAGAGAATGAATATAATTACGTACCAGGTTATAATAAAAGCACATATTGCTCTTCGTTCAATCATCCGGATGACCCTACATGAAACCAGTATGACGAGGGCATTTGCTTATGATCTTCAACATGGAAATCCCACTCTTGAGTAATCTGAGATTGGGATTGTTTAGTGGATAGAGATTGAGGGTGTTCCATCGCTGAAACATGTAAAGAAAATTCATTGTGCAAGTTCTTAGGATTGGCATCCAAATTATTCTACCTCTAACTGAACAATGCTCCCCTCCAAAATTTGTGAACGATAAACTTGATTCATGCCACTTCACATATGCTCCAGTACATTGTTGTAGCACATCAAGGGACACTTACGACCCTATCGAGGTGGTCATATGAATGGTCTTTAACCTCTGTGATTGTCCTATACTACAATCGACGACACTCGACAACTATAAATTTATCCACATTACAACATGCATATTGGACATTGAAATTAGACGGTAAGCAAATATACCAGAGCTAGTAGTTAAAACTTGGTAAAATGAAATTAACAAATACACGACACACAAGTACCTGCAACGTTAGTGAGAACCCCAGCATCGTGTATTTGTATGTTTGTCTTGGTTTCTCAAGAACTTGGTCGGATTTCGTTCTCTAATCCCTTAGCATTGATTATTTGATAAGGTCATACACATTACAACCCCATGGATATGCGTAGGAACAACGCCATTTGGTTAACAAATTGTCTTTTTTTTTTAGCAAACAACAGAGAATCTGGACGCATGACCAATCCCAGTTTGTACTTATTTGGGATTATCGCATTCTTGAAATGCTTCCTTTTATTTCGTGCTACTGCGACCTTCCTACCACCAAAGTGATCTTATTCAACTTACGAACCTTTTTGAGGCATTCTCTATATGAACCACATGGTGGAACACCACATCGTAAGCCCGCGATTAGAGTAAACTCTTGTATGCCAAATCTAGAAACATTGCCATTAAACATAAAACATTCATGTTTCTGCTTATTGCACCTAATCATCATGTGAATCAACTTGTGCACGAGCTTATCGGAGAACTTCAAATCTGCCACTTTAACAAAAGTGTGAAAGCAAGATTTATCAAATTTTGCCACGTACTCATCATAAGAGTGGACCTTACTGTTAGAATTGTTTCCAGCTTGCTGCGTTGCGTGATTTGACCATGGAAACGAAGTTACTCGTTAACCTAATATTCACATTCTATCTTCATGCAACGGGCATCACACAATTAAATTTAATGTCGACATGTACAATTTGGACCCACAAGAGACAGACATAAGAATTTAACTGGACAGCAATCACCAAATTATTAATCTTCAAAAATTTCCTGCACTGTCAGAATTCTTAGAAATATATGTACTACAATTTCGACCTTCGAAAATGTCTATTTATAAAGGTCTCAATGTAACGACTCTGAACTTTATCCTACAAGCCTTTCATTCAGTGTTATTCTATGTATCGTTAGCTTACATGCTATCTACTAGGGGTTGGGCCCCCAACGTGGATTTAATTCATGTCCCCAGTGTGGTTGTTACAAATTCCTCACTTCATATCAACATTCAACATAAGTTCCTCTTAATGGAGATATCAATTATTTGAATCGCTGGACATGTGAATTAAACCAATGGTAAGGCTCAACCTACAGTGAACAATACTTAAGCTAACAATGCATGAAATACCCTCTGAGCAAAAGGCTTATAGGAGAAAGTTTGTGGTCGTTACACTCTAAATTTATAACAAATCAACCAGGGCTTTTGATAACACTTTACCTTATTTACTATTGCCAAATTATATTTTAGATGTAAATACAACTTCCATGTTCACCCTCTTGAATGCTAATATTAGACCACCACACAATGACCAATAAAATAAAAATAAAAATGTAATTATCAGTAGATTCTTCTACAAAACTGTGCATAAATATCATATATTTTCAACACAATACCATCAAATGTATACATCATTTTTCTACTTCAACGAAATGGATCATTCAATAGACCCTTGACAATGGACAAAAATATATTGGTACGATCTACACCCCTATTTCAAATGTTACGAAACAAATGGACCAGGGCATTCGATAACAATCGTCAAATTTCCAATTGGCGAATTATAGTTTAGATGCAAATGCAATTCTCATATTCACCCTCCTTAAATGCAAATATCAGACCACCACAAAATGATCAATAAAACTAAATTAAACATGTAATATTATACAAAACTGAGCGTAAATACTATATATTTACAACATACTACCATCAAATGTATACATCGTTTTTCTACTACAACCAAGATGAACTATTCAATGGACTCTCAACGATGGACATAAAAGTCTTCACATTCTATAAACCTTATATCGAATCTTTGAATATGCAAAAATTCAACTCTCTATCAAATTCAAGACATAAGTTCTCATATTAGACCACTACAACATTACCAATAAGACAAAAAATTCAAACAAAAAAAATCATGTAATGACTTGCATATTCTTCAACATCATGCATCGCAAATTCTAACTAATTTAAATGCAATTCCATCCAAAAGGAATATTTCAACTTGTTACCACACGATTTCGGTAAGGCCTCCACGTCAGCAAAGGCCCAGTAAGGATCCCGTATAGGCTTGATGCAGGCTTCGCTAAAACTTTATAGACCCAACCAGGACCTTCTAAATTTATAAAGGTCCCATAGGCCCGGCGAAGGCCTCGGGGGCCAACAAGGGCATCATAAAATCTCAGAAGACCTCGGAGGCCTATCGGGCATCGTAATGTCCCTAGATCAGAGTATTGTGAAGCCCTTAAAGGTCCTCAACACTCACGGCTGACCCAGAGAGCATCGTCGGGTTTCGTATTTGTCATAACTAACAGGCAGTACGATATTTTGGAATGACCAGAGGAGTAATTGAAGACAGATTATGTTTGATTGGCACACAGATCCTCACAAGAAAACCAAATCCCAATCTCCTAAAGATTAGACTACGTGATGAATTCAAATAAGGACGGTAATCTAGGAGATTGTCTTGACAGTCGATCATCCCTATCCTATAAGAAAGGAAGATCCAATTAGATATCTAATTGATTGTTTCCTAAATCAATTAGAACTCTTATGCTATAAATACAACGTCTTCGGTTATTTTAAGGTACGCATTCTTTTTATGAGATGTTCTTTTTATGCTTGAATCTCACCTCTAAACTCTGTTTAAATCTCTGTCTGCTTGTCCCTCCCACAATCCATTACTTTCACCCATCCGTATATTACTTTATATATCGGTAGTTGACTTGATCGTCGGAGTACCAACGATCGTCGGACTTTTTTTTTCAGAGATCTTAGTGCCTAACGATTGTTCGAGTGTGCAGGTAACATACATGTTGACAGAGGAGTGACTGGAGATCTGTTGACATATAGATGGTATAGGTTCCAACGTCAACAGATTGGCACCGTTTGTAGAAATTGAAAAATGTTACACAACTTAAAACTTGTGGTAAAAATGTGTTTTCTACCAGGAAGAGCATGGCAATTAAACACTCTATGGAAGAAGAAGTTGAATCCCACTACACTGACTTGCGGCAAGAAAGCATTCAAGATCTCCAGATCGTAAACCACCGCAAGAGAAGAAGACAATGGCAAAAGCAGACAATTGAACAGAAGAACCCGGACCTGAAGCTAGACAATACCCGAATGAAGGCAGCACTTGAACTGTTGGAGAATCAATCCCTCCAGCATGAATCCAAGCGCAGTCGTGCTCGGAGAAGCTCTTCAAGGTCTGGCTCAATAGAAAGTCGCTGATCTCAGGATGACCCACCTGTTTCAAACGGTCAGAACTCTAGGAACATCGTTTCAAAGCCCTCGCAAGACGATCAGATGGGGAGACCTCTTCTGGCACGGAAAAATCGACCCGCTCCTGCTGCTAGCGTGTTTGATAGGTTGGGGGTGGGATTCTCCATAGCGCCACCCCTACCAACACACAGTAGGCGCAGTGAGCACAGCGAGGCCCACACAGAAAGGATGAAGGACCCAAAACAAAGTTACACGAGGCCTGAGGAGGAGAAAGAGAGGGGTGGAATGCTGCGAGGATGATGACGACGAGAATCTCCCATTTACCAATTACATGAAGGCCATGGAGATACCTGCAAACTTTCAAATGCCTCTTATGGACAAATACAATGGAAGAGGCGATCCCACAGATCATATCAACATATATAAGACGAAGTTCCAAGGCCATTCCCCTGCAGTGAAATGTCAAAATTTCCACACCACCCTCACATCCGATGTGAAAAGGTGGTCTAACAAGCAGAAACCAGGAAGCATCTAAAGTTGGCCTCAGCTCAAAAGCGAGTTCGTCAATGCTTTCATTAGCAACTGAACAATGATAGTCGATATCGCCCAACTCTACGACATTCGACAAAAGACAGGAGAAACAGTCAAAAGCTATTTCAAGAGGTTCAGTAACGTCATCAACAAGATTGAGACTATAACCGATGAAAAGGCCCTAGATGCACTTGTGACCGGGCTTCACATGAGCACCTCCTTCTAGAGAAACGTCTAGAACAGTTAACCAAAGACTTATAGTCAGCTGGTAAACTTGGTCCAATGCAAAATTCGATCAGAAGAGACGATCGAAAATAGGAAGAAAGCTAAAATTGACCAGGAAGACTACTATCGAAGAAAGAGGTGATGCTCTCCTAAACCTCGTGTTAACCACTTTCAAAGAAAGCGCTCCTCTGGACCACAGAACAACCATTATAGGAGATTTAACCAGACGGAGGTAATCCCTGTCCCCCATCCCAAGACACCCGTGGTGGCTCCCTTGCAGGTGGCCGCACCACCCAAGTTCTGTGGTATACACATGACTAGGGTACATAATACAGAAGACTACCTGAACGTGAGAGAACTAATCAACTGCAAAAACCATGGACAGGGTATGAGAAATCGACCTGCGTGAGGACGTCGAGGGCTACCCACTCAGGGGTGAAGACCTCTTCCTCGATGCCAGGATGATGGACCTTGCCGCAATGACCAAAAAAATGACAGAAATAGGGATCCAACGAGGACGGAGGGACCCACAGGAGCCCCTCCAGTCTGAGAAATTAATACGATCATAGGAGGGCCCTATGTCGGAGGGCACACGATGAACTCACGGTGAAACTATACGAAGGCAGTGAGAAAAAAACCCATGGACAGTTGGCAGGTCCACAGACACCGACCAAGAGCCCCGCAAATCTCGTTTTCTGAGGAAGACGAGGCCGGTATACATTATCCCTACTGCGATGCCTGGTGGTTTTGTGTTGTCATTGCCAGAAACGAACTGAGACGGATGTTGATCGATAATGGAAGCGTCGTGAACATCCTGTTCGGCAGTATCGGCAGTACCTTTGATCAGATGGACGTGGATCATGAACTGACAGCCATCTTAGAGCCACTATTCAGTTTAATAGAAGATAGCCTCGTTCTGCGATGAAGGATTACCCTCGCGGTGGACCTCGGAGAACCCCCATGTCACCTTAGAAAATTCATGAAATTCTTGGTATTCAATACTCGTTCTGCCTACCACGGTGTCCTCGGAAGGCCTGCGCTAAAGGATTTACATGCGGTCACATCCATCCATCACTTGGCAATGAAGTTTTCAACACCAGGAGGGGTCGCCAAGATTCGCGGCAATCAGACAGAGGCAAGGTCCAGCTACATGAATGCGTTACAGAAAATAGCAAAATGCATAGATGTTACCCCGGTGGTAATGACTATACATTCGAAGCCGATGGACGTCGACCCCGAAAAGGTGGATTAAAAAATGGTATTGGACGAGGCCCTGGACCTCCGAATTATAGGCTCAGACTCTCTTACTTCTTCAGCTGAAGAGTTGGAAGCGTTTTCGGTGAACCCCTCAAAACCGACCCAAATGTTGTGGGGTAGAGGCTTGAGGAAAAGATGAAAGAGGAATTGAAGCAGTTCCTACGGGAGAACAATGATATCTTCGCATAGAAGCATAGCGACATGATGGAGATTGATCCATCAGTGGCTTGCCACACTTTAAAGGTGGATCCTAAAGTGTGCCCCAAGATACAAAAGAGGAGACCTTTGAGCACCGAAAGGTATGGTGCCCTGAAGGAGGAGGTTGATAAGTTATTGGCCAACGGATTCATCAGGGAAGCAATCTACCCCCAATGGGTATCCAACCCCGCACTAGTGAGAAAGAGCACCAAGAAATGGAAGGTATGCATAGATTTCTCGGACTTGAACCAAGCATGCACCAAAGACAGCTTTCCGTTGCTACGGCCACAAGTTACTTAGTTTCATGGATGCCTACTCAGACTACAACCAGATCTCGATGTTCGTGGGAGACGAGGATCACACTTCGTTCATTACAGACAGAGGATTATACTGCTATAGGATGATGTCCTTCGGCCTAAAAAATGCAGGAGCCACATATCAGCGGTTAGTAAACTGCATGTTCTTAGGATAGATCGAAAACACTATTGAAGTGTACGTCGATGATATGCTTGTAAAGAGCGTGAACGTCGAGGACCATATCGGGCACTTGAGGAGGATGTTTGGAGTCCTTCGCAAATATCGCATGAAGACTTCGCAAATATCGCATGAAGCTTAACCCCCTAAAGTACGCCTTCGGAGTCGTGTCTGGGAAGTTCTTCGGTTACATGGTAAACTAGCGCGAGATAGAGGCTAATCCCGAGAAGATCAAGGCACTCATCAAAATATGGTCACCATCTTCTCCCAAGGAAGTCCAGAGCCTGACGGGAAGGTTGGCGACCCTGAACTGATTCATATCAAAGGCAACCGACCATTGCCAGCCCTTCTTCCAAACCATCAAAGGAAGAAAAAGGCTTGAGTAGACCGAAGAATGCGAGAAGGCCTTCCAGGATCTCAAGGTCCTCCTCAGAAAGGCCCCGCTGCTGTCCAAGCCAAAGAATGGAGAAACACTACTCATCTACCTCGCGGTGTCTGAAAAGGCAGTAAGTTTGATCTTAATCCGAGAAGAAGGCCCGATGCAACTCTCTATCTATTATGTAAGCAAGGCCCTGTAGGACACACACGAGATATCCAGACATGGAGAAAATCACCCTGTCTTTGATTGTCGCCTTCCAAAATCTCCGACCGTACTTCTAATCGCATAGGATAGATGTCCTGACAAACCTCCCTCTAAGACAAATCCTCCAAAAGCCAAACAACCCAGGAAGGCTGATAAAGTGGTCGATTAAACTTAGCCAACTCGATATCTCCTACAAGCCAAGACCTTCCATAAAAGGACATGCTTTAGCAAATTTTATGGCCGAATTCGCCCATATCCCTGAGGGCTCGCTTGAAGCCCAGCCTCAGGAGGTACCAACATGGAAATTATATGTTGACGGATCTTCGGGTGAGGCCAGAGCTGGAGCTAGGATTTTGCTAGTCAACCCCGATGGCCACAATCTCAACTGCGTGCTTTGCCTAGAGTTCAAAGCCTCAAACAACGCCACAAAATACGAGGTGCTCCTAGCAGGCTTGAGGCTGGCACAAGAGATGAAGGCAAGAAAACTCCAGATTTACAGTGATTCACAGCTGGTCGTTAGTCAAGTCAAGAGGACCTTCGCGGCCTACGAACAATCTATTGTGGCATACTTGACAAAGGCCAAAGACCTCCTATCCCACTTTGAGGTATTCGAACTTCTCCAGATCCTGCGGATCAAAAATGGTTACACGAACGCCCTCTCAAAATTGGCAAGCAGTAGGGACTCTGACCTGATGAGGGCTATTCCAGTTGAAAGGCTCAACCGACCGTCCATTGACAAGGTTCCAGCTCCAAATACCATAACAATATATAAATCTCCAAAATGGATGAAGGAAATCATCGCATACTTGACCAACCAGGTCCTGCCAACGACAGACAAGAAGCGTGAAAACTCTGCAGGAGGGTAATGAAGTTTGTACTACATGATGAGATCCTATATAAAAGGCTTTAGCCACTCCCTCCTACTATGTATAACACAGGACGAAGCAATGTATGTAATGAAGGAAATACACGAGAGAATTTGCTGTAATCACTCAGAGGAAATGGCTCTGGCACAAAAGGCGTTGAAGCAAGGGTATTACTGGCCAACCATGAAGAAGGATTCACATAATTACGCAAGAAAGTACGACAGATGCCAGAAATTCACTGTTGTACTGAAGCTCCCAGCTCAAAACTTTACCCTGGTCACCAGTCCTTGGCCTTTCGCAAAATGGGAGATTGACTTTATAGGTCTCCTCCCAACCAGAAGGGGTGGGGTTAAATTTGCAGTTGTAGCAGTGGACTATTTCACCAAGTGGTGCGAAGCTAAACCTCTGGCCAAGATCACGAAGGAAAACACATGGAAGAAAATTATCTGTCGCTTCGGGATCTCCCACTCACTTGTTTTCGACAATGGTACACAGTTTGTCGAAAAGAAGTTCAACTCAAATTGCGAAAACCTGGGTGTTCGGAGAGATTTTTCCACCTCTTACTTTCTCTAGTCTAATGGCCAGGTGGAGGCTGTAAACAAGATCATCAAGCATACCCTGAAAAGAAAATTAGAATCTGCCAAAGGAGGATGGGCTGAAGAATTACCCGAGACTCTGTGGTCATATCAGACCACTTTTCGGACATCAACCGACAAAACTCCTTTTGCCATGGCATATGGGACGAAAGCAATGATTCCCGTTGAAGTAGGGATATCCTCTCCCAAGCACTTACACTTCGAAAAAGTAACCAATGATGACTTACGTCGGGCGAACCTAGAATTGCAGGATGAGAGACATGCAGACTCACAGCTTCGCCTCGCGGTCTATCAGAAAAAATAGCCAGATACTACAACACCAAGGTTAAGGGCAGGATTTTTCACATCAATGACTTCGTCCTGAGAAAAGTGTTCCAAGCTAATAGAGAGGTGGGAACCGGAACCCTCGGGCCCACCTAGGAAGGACCTTACAAGATCATCGAAGAAATCTGGCCTGAAACTTATAGATTAGAAGATTCGAAAGGAAGAGAGACGAGGCACCCCTGGAATATCGTTCATCTGCGACTGTATTATAAGTAGTTTTTATTTTGCACTTCGCAGTTCTCCAGCATTATTTTCGGCATCTCTAGACACCGCGTTCTTTTAATAAAGTTCATTGTTTTCTGAACCAAAGTATTCTCTATCCTAGTGTACCAGTAAAGTAAAATTCGACAACGAGGAAGTGTAGTTCGTGGCCAACTCGTCCAATCGCTAGATAAACATTCAACGCGCATTTAAACAAGTAAAGGAGATTCGGCAGTGAGGGAGTGTGGTTCGCAACCAACTCTGTTAACTCGCTGGATAAACATTCAACGCGCAGTCAAACAAATAAAGGAAATTTGACAACGATGGAGTGTGGTTCACGGCCAACTCTGTTCACTCGTTGGATAAACATTCAATGCGCAGTCAAACAAATAAAGAAAATTCGGTAGCGAAGGAGTGTGGTTCGCGGCCAACTCTGTTAACTCGCTGGATAAACATTTAACGCGTATTTAAATAAGTAAATGAGATTTGACAGCAAGTGAGTGTGGTTCGCGGCCAACTCTGTTAACTCGCTAGATAAACATTCAACACACATTCAAACAAGTAAGATTCGGCAGCAATAGAGTGTAGTTCGCGGCCAACTCTGTTAACTCGCTCGATAAGCATTCAACGCGCATTCAAATAAGTAAAAGAAATTCTGTAGCGAGGGAGTGTGGTTCGCGGTCAACTCTGTTAACTCATTGGATAAACATTCAACGCATATTTAAACAAGTAAAAGAGATTCGACAGTGAGGAAGTGTCATTCGAGCCCAACTCTGATAACTCGCTAGATAAACATTCAACGCGCATTCAAACAAGTAAAGAAAATTTGGCAGTAAGGGAGTGTGGTTCGCGGCCAACTCTGTTAACTCGCTGGATAAACATTCAACACGCATTTAAACAAGTAAAAGAGATTTGGCAGCAAGGGAGTGTGGTGCACGGCCAACTCTGTTAACTCGCTGGATAAATATTCAACGCACATTCAAACAAGTAAGATTCGGCAGCAAGGGAGTGTGGTCCGCGGCCAACTCTGTTAACTCGCTGGATAAATATTCAACCCGCATTCAAACAAGTAAGATTAGACAGTGAGGGAGTGTGGTTCGCGGCCAACTCTATTAACTCGTTGGATAAACATTCAACCCACATTCAAACAAGTAAGATTCGGCAGTGAGAGAGTGTGGTTCGCGGCCAACTCTGTTAACTCACTGGATAAACATTCAACGCGAATTCAAACAAGTAAAATTCGGTAGCAAAATCGCTGGCTAAAACTCAACGCGTATTCAAACAACTAAGGATAATGCATTTTTATTAGCCTACGTCGCAGAATAAAGCTATCTAAATGAAAATATACGTAGCAAAAAGCTTTACATTTACGAAGGCAAAAACAACGTTGATAAAAACAGACATGATCCTTAAGTCCCAGTCGGACCCATAGGATCCACATAACCTGGGACCCCGAGTTTAGCCAACAGACCCTGGGCCTTCGAAAGCTCCATCAACGCCTTGGTCAATTCTTTATCTTTGGCATGGATCATGTTTTGACAAGACCTCAACTGCGATTCGACCGTCTTCTGAGCCTGAACACAGGCCCTTTGGATCGTTTTAGCTTTGGTGATATCGTATATGGCACGCGCCCTCACGTCTTCAGAAAAGAAGAGTTGTTCCCAAAGGTCTTTGTTCTCTAAACACAATGAATCGACGTCTTCATCTCCCACGACTGCCGAACGTAGTTCATCAACCTTCATCGCCTGTACAACTCGCAGTTAAGCATATGACTCCAAGAAGTATACATTTCGGCCAATTTTAACAACTCCATCAATTCTGCGTTGCCTGCGGCTTTCCCAAAAGCAGAAGTCCAATACTTATGAACTGAGACCGCTGCTATGGCAGCCAGAGCTAGTAGCTTTCCTAAAACTCTTGGGTCCAGATCGTCTCGATGATACCCAATGTTAATGTATTCGTATTTACTAGCAGGAGGAGGAATAGGAGTTCGGGACACTCTTTGATCTTGGGAAGGACGATCCTCAACCTCTAAAAAAGGATCCTCCCAGCCTCGTCCGGTCCTCTAAAAATCTCCCACATCCTCTATTCCTTTCCCAGGCATGGACAACTCCTCCCTGCTATCGGCGACTGCCTTCCTCTTGCTTGATCGTCTAAAATTTTCTGACGGAGACATAGGTCCCGCAGGAAACGGAACGGAAGGCACCCCCGATGTCACTTCTAGCGCTAACGGGATAAAGGAGGAGCTGCCAACCATTGTCTCCGGTGCCTGCGAGACAGCAACTCCTGAAACAGACGCTGCATAAGGTACCGGAGGAAGAATATCATCCACAACCCCACCATGCCTTATCTTGAGCTTTGGCACGCTGGAAAAAAAAAGGCTGACATGACTAATGACGGTGAAATTCGAATATTGCGGTGGGAAAGTAAAGGTAGGATAAATGAAAAGAAGTTCTGCAAGCATATATATAAGCAGAGGAAAATACGAGTGGTCAGATGAACGGGCATGTGTGGAAGGGGTGGATGCACCAAAATAAACCTTAGGAAGATATACAAGGTGCATGGAGATACGTGCCTCGTAGGTTGCACCATCATTACAACATGATGGCGCCACCAATTTATATCCCATGTGGAAACATAAAATATGAGAGCCTCGCCAATGTCATGAAGGCGTCTTAACCCACTAGCCTAGTAACTGCATGACAGCGAAGGCGGAGATGAACGCCTAGACTACCGAATAACGCGTCTGCAGCTGCTGTTCTTCAACAGCCGCCAAAGGTTACCTAGTCCAGAAATTGCAAGTCATCCATTCAGACATCTCTTCGCCAAATAACTTATCTCAAAACCTCAACAAGACAACAAACATGGAAATTCTAGTACAATCTTATTTTATTCATCACAATCCGAAGTACAAGGCAAAAATAAACGAGCATGGTTATTATCCTACTACCCCGCCGCCTCTTTGGGTCGGCACATATCGGGATCTAGGATCCACTGAATCGATACGTTGGTCTTCATCACCCCAAGCCTCGTCATTGGCGGGAATCTGGTTTTACCATGATCGAGAGTCTCCCAAAATCAATACAAGTTGATTTGATGACTAATTAGGCCATAATGCTCAAAAAATATGGTTGACACCTTTTAGCAGATGGCTCCCAACCCCGTCATCTAAATCAGGATCACCGATGGGTTAGCCATCGATGTCCTGTAGAGAAGCACCATTCGGGACCTTCTGGATAAGGCTACTAGGCCCAACCCTATCGCATGTTTGGTCCTCTGAATGTTGATTAGCTGGGCATTTGGTCCTCTGAATGTTGATTCTCCAATTGTTAGGTCTCCTAGATGCCGGTTCTTTATTCGTACTTTTATAGCGCATTTGATTTGAACGGTAGAGTCACACGAACTAGGAGAAGTTATAGCCATGGGAGCTAACTCACATGATCTGCCAGAGTTACGCATGCGTGAGAAACGCAATCAAAGACCCTTGATGTTTTTATAGGAACTGCATGGGAACTTGACACAGGGCAATAAATGAGACAATTAATGTACAACCGTCGAAGAGGTATTTGGAACGCCGCACGCCTGTGATGCCTTTCCACTTACTGGGACATGAAAGACACTAACTCTTCGAATTCTACAAAGAAGTCAGCGCCATTAATGTCCAAAGGAATGATTTCTCAATTTCAGGAGCAACTTTCCATGCCTAGTAGGCACAATCGCTCATGAAGTTACCACTCTGAAGGCACACAGTGAATCTTCACACAAAGATGATACGCTATGAAAATAAATTCGATTGTTAATGCTAGAACATATACAAAAAAGAAGAACAAAGTTCAAAGTCTAGATGCCCTGCCGCATCTCTATGGGTCGACACAATGTGGGCCTTCCTCCACAACAGGTAGGTGATTTGATCCTCGACTTCATTGCGACCTTCGCCTGGAACAGCGTCGGGCGCCAGGACCACGGTAGGAGCATGCTGAAGAAAAGAGATATCCCACTCTGGATAGGTTTCTGCGATCCGCTCCACCAGTTACTCCCAACCTATGGTCATCAAGCGATGGGCGAGGTCCTAATATTAGGCATATCCACAAACGAGTCCTGATACGCCTCCACCTCCCTGGATTTGGCATCCACGCGCTCAGCCCGACCCTCTCCATCTCCTGCCTAACTGCGCCCAGCAACCCATCCTTTTCTACCACGACGGCCTCTAGGCTACTGTTCGCGGTGGCTAACGTGGTCTCAGCTACGAGGGTCTGATCTTCGGCCAACTTCTGAGCTTCCTCGGCACGCTTCTGGAAAGCCTCGGCAGCCCTTTTCTGATCTCGAGCTTGTTTCAAACTCTCTTTTGTGGCCTTCAACTCGATTTCATACCTGCCCCTCGTATCAGCCTCCTTTGTCACAACCAAGTCCAGCTTAAACTGGAGAGCCCTCTTGTCCGACTCCAACTGCGCCTTCTCAAAACTCATGGCCTTCAGGTCCTCGAACAGCTTCCTGGACTTGTCCTTTTATTCGCTGCACTGACCATCAAAACTCTCAAGGGTGCTGAATAACTCTTTAGTCATGACCAACCCCTGTATCAAGTTCATCTCTGCCAGTTGCAGCCGCTCGGGCATTGTGGCTTCCTCGACAGCTTTTTTCCATTTTTGGGTCCAGTACTTGTATACGCTCGCTACCATTATCACAGGATGGGCGGGGAGAAGTTCCATCACAGAAGTTTCCATTTCTCTATGGCACTGAAAAATGCAGACACAGCTTTCTTCACCAGTCGAGGAGCCAGAATTCCCTGTTCCTTCAGCCCCTCCATCAGGGTGCGGCGAAGACCGGCGCCTCTTCTCAGCCCGCCTCGTCTTGTGGGCATCCCTTATAAACCCTTCCGCGGCTGCGGGAACCTTCCTTTTCCGGGCGGCCGCCTCACCCACGTCCTCAGTGATTCACTTTCCCTTATCCTTTGGGGAGTGGAGTCAGGGGGAGGATGGAAGGACGAAGGCAGTGGTGGAGGAGGAATAGCCTGGCCGAGAACTAGGACATCGGAGGCCAGAGGATGGACTGTCCTTAACGACGTGACATCCTGGACCTCCTACGACGGACAAGACGTCTTCCACGGAAGAGCCTGGGCCGAGGAGCCCTCCCCGCTGGTAGGGCGAGCAAGGCAGAGTGAAGGAATATCCTTAAACCTGAAAGTTGTTAACACAAACACCGAGATACAACTCATTAAGACAGCTTTTCATTACGAAGCCAATACATTGCAGCTTACGAGACTCACCATCAGTCCGTAAAAAATTAGTAAATTGTCGTCTTTCAACAAGTTGCTGAGACTCCTAAAGTCGCTGTTAAGCGCTCGTACCCTATTCCACTTCGACCTCAACTCTCCTTGGTCCCTCTTCGGGATGGGTGGCTTACCGCAGTCTACAAAAGTAAGCAAGACATTAAGTCAGGAACTATGATAAAAAATCCGCACAAAGACAGCAATATGTACCAAGTTCTCCAAATTGACAGAGAATAGACACGTGAGAAAAAGGATCATCTGGCATAAACTCCCAGTCCCTCCAACAAAGATGAATATCTCCTTCCAGTTATGTACTTTGTTGGGACTGTCGGTGGCTATTCCTCATTTTTGGCCTGGCCGAGGAGAGATATTATACTAACCCGTGGACCGACAAGGTCGGTAGATAGATTCAAACTCCCTCGGGGTCAAGTTTCCTCCAGCCTCGGAAATACCCCACAATAGGAACGAGGCCACCATTTGCCTCCAGCCATTTAGTGTTATTTGGCAAGGGGCCAGATTCTAATCACTCAGAACCTCGCGGAAGAAATGATGCATAAGCAGGCGAAGACCTTGCTGCATCGCGGGTTTGTAAATCGCAACCAATCCTTCAGGTGGATCATCGGTGCGCTCCTTAGGACCGGGAGCCCTGAGTGTCACAGACTCGAGAATATCATAGGATAACCGTATGTCTTCTAACTCTGCTTCAGTGATCCTCGAACGACCCATGGACACTTCGGTGGCCGAACGCTTGAGCTCCTCGTCGAGTGCCCGGGCCGTCCCTCTTATCGAGCGACCCTCTCATCTCGAATACCCCGGCGTCACGCTGCCCATTTCCTATGGCCTCTTTCGACGATCCGGTTGGGCAAGCCCCCTTCCGCTTGTGGACGCGGTAGACAGGTGTGCGATTAAAGGCATTTGGTTCACTTCTCCCACACCTTCGGCCTATGGAGAAGATGAAGAGAATGATGATGACTCACCCCGGATACTAAGGTTTGTCCGAGCATCCGACCTGTTCTGCGAGTCATCGTGTCCAGACGACATTACTATACCTCTCAATTCTAGAAGAAGATATCTCTACTATCGCCAGAGTGTATGGCAACGAATGGCCTCTAAATTAAGAAATCAAGAAATAAAAACGAAGGCAGACTACGAAGCAAATCACAGCAATTATCGAAACGCTTACCTCGGAATTGTAGTCAGAACAATGCACACGCTTTGAAGTTTCTTGATTATCGACGGAGCATTCCACAAAACTCACAAAATGCGCAGAAGCAAGAAGAAATAAAAAATGAAGGGGGCACCAAGCTTTATAGATTAAGGCACCTCAATCCCCACCATCCAAATCCTAAACGTGACATCTAAACCGTTGATCAGTGTACGCGTGTTAAAAATAAGTTAACAGGCGAGAAACGGAACTCCAAGCGTGTATTGAAACACGGATACGCGCCTCACGTGCGCCCGCATTGTCCCGCCACGCGCCATTAGCATTAAATGCACACAGCCTCTCATTCGTGATTGCCTGGCCACCAGATTGACAACTTTGATTGAAAAAATCACACCAACCACGGACACATCATCAAATGTCTAATCACTTGAAGCTCTCATCCATTATAAATGTTCGGCTTCGGACTTAGGAGACTATACTGAGTAAGTTCAATCTATACTAAATAAATAATTCAACGCATGAAGACCACGTTCGCAGAATTCACCTTCGACAAATTTTCTTAGAGAAATTTCTTCTCTTACTTCCAAAGTCACACGCCTACTATAAATAATAGGCTTGGACTTAGGGGACTATTGCTACCACACGATTTTGGTAAGGCCTCCACGTCAGTAATGGCCCAGTAAGGGTCCCGTATAGGCCTAATGCAGGCCTCACTAAAGCCTTATAGGCCCAACCAGGACCTTCCAGATTCATAAAGGTCCCATAGGTCCGGCGAAGGCCTCGGGGGCCCAGTAAGGGCATCATAAAATCTCAGAAGGCCTCAGAGGCCTATCGGGCATCGTAACATCCCCGGATCAGAGTATTGCGAAGTCCTTGAAGGTCCTCAACACTCATGACCAACCTAGAGAGCCTCACTGGGCTTCGTATTTATCATAACTAGCAAGCAGCACGATATTTTGGGATGACCAGAGGAGTAATTGAAGACAGATTATGTTTGATTGGCATACGGATCCTCACAAAGAAACCAAATCAATGTTTGATTGGCATACGGATCCTCACAAAGAAACCAAATCTCAATCTCCTAAAAATTAGGCAACGTGATGAATTCAAATAAGGACAGTAATATAGGGGATTGTCTTGATAGTCAATCATCCCTATCCCATAAGGAAGGAGGATCCGATTAGATATCTAATTGATTGTTTCCTAAATCAATTAAAACTTTTGTGCTATAAATACAACGTCTCCGGTTATTTTAAGGTACACATTGTTTTTATGAGACACTCTTTTTACGCTTAAATCTTACCCCTAAACTCTGTTCAAATCTCTGACTGCTTGTCCCTCCTACACCCACATTGCTTTCACCCCCCGTATATTACTTTATATACCGGCAGTTGACTTGATCGTCAGAGTACCAATAATTGTCGGACCCTTTTTTTACGAAGATCTTGGTGTCTAACAATTGTTCGAGTGTGCAGGTAACATCTGAGGTTGGCGGAAGAGTGGCGGAGATCTCAGAGACACGTGGACGGTGCGAGTTCCGACGTCAACACAACTATAAACTAAAAATATTCCCAATATTTTTGCAAGATAAGGGCACCAAACACGGTAACAACACTCGAGGTAAGGAAAAAAAATACCTTCTTCGGTAGATAGAAATCGACATGGCCGAAAGATGCGAATTGAGGCAAATCTCCGGTGGCCATTAATATAGAGAAAGAAAGCAGGACGAAGATGCGTTTCTTAGCACCGACAATAGTTTTGCAAACGAAACCCCAGCTATCAAAAAAAAAAAAAAATAGAGAAGTAGGATTTTGGGGATGGGTGGGGGTTAATGTCTTTCAAGACATTTTTAGCGTCAGAAGTACAACCTAGTGACACCAGAGATATTCTAGGCATTTTCACTAAAATTGGACATTTAACAGAAAACGATGAACTATAGACATTTCTTAGTTCCAATTATAAAAAATCCCTCAAGGTTTATAATAATAAAGAAACTAATATTCAACTCTAATATTATGAACAATAATGTTTATATTATTGCTCGTATTAAATTGTTTAAATATAAAAAAATTCAAAATAATTTCTTCCAATTAATAACTATAATATTAAACCATTAAAATAAATAAAATATTTATGCAAAATAATACACATCTACTTTATCTAATAATTAAAGGTTTAGATTTGAAAAAGAAAAAAAGAAAATGAATAATATGTTGGCCGTCTTTGAAAATGTAGCTTACGTATTTTAGGTGAGTCAAGAATGATTTGTTGGAAAATAAGTATGGTGAATGAAAATTAAAGTTCACCTTTCCAACTTCTCAACTCTCAACCCTTTCATATTTTGTAACTTTTGTAACTCACTTTTTAATGGTAGATTTGGAATTAGAAGGTCACTCTAAGGCCTATATCAGCATGTCCATTTTCCTCATTCTATACACAACAATTCAACTTTTCCTCCTTAAGTTCTTTAGCATTCGTTTTCCTCTTTGGGATTCGAATTTCCTCGGTGATGATGTTTGGGACAAGAGGGTCGGTTCATTTGGTACAACCAGTTCTACCGTTGTATCTCGGAAAGCGACGTTCATAACCTACTGATCGGGGGGCGAATCTTTTAAGAAAAGCTGTACTTGTATGAGACCTCGCTTTGCTTTCTTCTTGCTTTAATTCTGCAGTTTTCTTAATTTTTGTTTTTATAATATAATTGTTTAAAATTTTCAATTGAGGTATGGATTAACATTTTTTTTATAACAATCTTAAAGCAGATTCTTGCTAAACTCATATTACATAAAAAAAAAAAACTATTGATTAATTTGATACATATTCTCCAGTAACGAGAATAACATCTATTAGGTTGATACTTGCAATTGTAGCATTGCGAAATCTCGAAGTACATCAAATGGATGTAAAAACTGCATTTCTAAATAGAGATTTAGATGAAAAAATCTACATGGAACAACCTAAGGATTTTTCTGCTACAGGGTAAGAGAACAAAGTCTGTAAATTGGTGAAGTCAATATATGTCTTGAAACAAGCTCCAAAATAATAGCATGAAAAGTTTGATCATATCATGATGTAATGTAGATTTAAAATCAACGAGTGCGACAAATGCATTTATATCAAAGACACTGAAAATGGCTATGTCATTTTATGTCTTTACGTTGATGACATGCTTATTGTTGGAAGCAACGATAAAATGATTAAATCTACTAAAGACATGTTAAATTCAAGATTTGACATGAAAGATATGGGCTTAGTGGATGTGATACTTGGGATTAAAATTTCAAAAACATCAGAGGGAATTGTCCTAAGTCAATCACACTATGTGGACAAAATTCTTGATAAATTTAACAATGATGATTCTGGCATGGCTAGAACACCGATAGATACTAGTCAGCATCTATTAAAGAACAGAGGCGAGAGTATCTCTAAAGTAGAATACTCTAAAATTATCGGATGTCTGATGTACTTGATGAGTTATACAAGACCAGACATAGCCTACAAAGTTAGCAAACTGAGTAGATACACGAGTAATCCTGACCACTGGAAAGGAATAATAAAAATACTACGGTATTTGAGATACACTCGTGATTATGGGCTGCACTATACCAGATATACGACAGTTATTAAAGGATACGGTGACACTAATTGGATATTTGATATAAAAGACTCAAAGTCTAAAGTGGATTTGTGTTCACACTGGGAGATGCAGCTATATCATGGAAATCTTCTAAACAGACGGTTATAGCCAGATCCACTATGGAATCTGAGTTTATAGCCTTGGACAAGTGTGGTGAAGAGGTTGAGTGGTTACGTCACTTCCTAGAGGGTATTCCTAGATGGTCAAAGCCTATGCCAGCAATTTGCATACATTGTGATAGTCAATCTGCAATTGGTAGGGCACAGAATAACATGTATAATGGTAAGTCTAGACACATACGTCGTAGACATAATACCATAAGACAACTACTCTCAACTAGAGTTATCTCTATTGACTATGTGAAGCCAAAGAATAATATTGCGGATCCACTAACTAAAGTTTTAAATAGAGAGTTAGTTGAAAAGTCGTCGAAAGGAATTGGACTTAAGCCTTTGGAAGAATAAGTTAATATAATGGAAACCCAACCTAATTGACTGGAGATCCCAAGATCTAGGTTCAAAGGGACAACCTAATTGTAAATACTTAATTAGATTACTATAGGAGTTCTCTCCTACTCATTCCTATGATGAAACAGTGATACCCGTAGAGGAAATGATAAGCAATAGGCTTTTAATGATTCTTACGCTCGGAGTAGAGCGGGCTACTCTTAATTAAGAAATCACCTATGTGAGAGAGAAGTGGGGCCGCTTCTAAGAGAATTGTGTAAGGCACAATTCTTAAAAACTCTCGCAGAACCAGGCACATGTTCACGGCTATAAATGAACATAACAATGAGAACTGAACTATTTCAAGATGAATTCTGTGTGAGGTATATTATCGTTTACACAAACGGCAGAACAGTTCAAGGAGTAAATATACTTTCATAAGGGAATGTTCAAAGAGTAACACCTACCTATCCTATGCAGGATTCAGACGTTGAACTTTATCACTAAGTCTTCCGTGTCTCTTTCAATTTTTTCATTCATGTGGGGGATTGTTGAAAAATAAGTATGGTGAATGAAAATTAAAGCTCACATTTCCAACTTCTCAACTCTCAACCCTTTCATATTGTGTAACTTGTGTAACTCACTTTTTAATGGTGGATTTGGAATTGGGAGGTCACTCTAAGGCCTATATAAACATGTTCCTCATTCTATACACAACAATTCAACTTTTCCTCCTTAGGTTATTTAGCATTTGATTTCCGCTTTGGGATTCGAATTTATTCGGGGTGATATTGTTCGGGCAGTAAGTCGGTTTGCTGGTACAACCAGTTCTACCGTTATATCTTAGGAAACAGACGTTCATAACCTACGGTAGGGGACAAATCTGTTTTAAGGAAACTGTACTTGTATAGGTATCGGTTTGCTTTCTTCTTCAATTTTAATTCTGCAGTTTTCTTAATTTTTGTTTCAAGTTCATGTAATATGAAGTTTCTCGTTTTTTTTTAATAAGTGGTTAACATGATCTACGTTCTCTTATCTTTTTCTTATTTTAGGAATAGTACAAAAAGAAAAATTAGCATTATTTACCCAACAGTCAATCAATAAAACTTTTTCATCGAGGCTCAATGCACAGAAAAAAGAAATCCTATAAATAAAAAGTAATAATTATATAATATTTTTAATATTTTATTTATTAATTGCATTATTATTCCAACATTACAGAATAGTTTCGATGAAATAGTTTTATAAATAAAATTATTTAAGCAATAAATTCATTTCTTTGCATTTGAATTGTAGCCGGCAGGTATGGGTATAATGAGGGAAGGACAGGTCAGTGGGCTACAAGCATGCAATGTTTCAGGTTGGTCCACACGCCAGGAGACGCTACCTATTTTGAGGTACATAGGTTTGGATTTTGTGTTCGAAAAAGATCTGTTTTAAGTGACCGACCACCTCGGATTAACCAATCCAAATCTCTTCGACCAACCACGATTAATATGAATGTGGTGGGCTGTTCTAGATGAAGTACCTTATTTGATACAAATTTCACACTTCTTAGGATTCTGTACATTTTATCGACTACGATTTATATTTTTGAGGAGTGATCTCTTATTTTTAATGAGTAATTGTTATGTTGTCTATATTTAATGTGACACTTGCACTTGGATGAATTACCTACATAAGTAAATGTCACATCAACAATTTATTCAATGTACAAGTGCTATATTAGATATGAGCAATATAACAATTTTTCACTGTGGATAGGAGATCACTTCCCTTATATTCTTATTGCATTTTATGAATTGTCATTTAAATAATATATAAGTTGAAAGATTTATTATTAGCATTATATTAATATTTAATAAATAAGTAATTAAGTCCAAATTTGATCTCTAACGAATTCTATCTACAACACAATATTGCTGCCTATATATCTTTTATTTTTTAAAATAAAAATTGAACCACATCGAGTGATGCATGGGAAAAATAATTTTTACTTAAAAAAACATGTCTAATAGAATTTTTGAATTTAAACAAGATTCTAGACAATGTTTACTATTTTTTTTGACAAATGACAGAGTCTATTTTAAATTGTATTGGAAATATATGTTATTTATATTGTTTGTGTGACAAATTTCTTTTGACAATATAGTGTCAAAATATTACTTCAAACAACACCTACTGTAAGTTGGTTATACATTTGAGAAGTGGAATTCTATAAAATAAACACTCATATTGTGTCAAAATTACACAAGTGTTCATAAGAAAAGAGAAATCGATTTTTTTTTTTTTTTTTTTTTTTTTTTTGGGGCCTTGGAGACCAAAAATGTCAAAATTAAATGAAATCGATTGTGGTTGACAGACGATTTGAGCTAGATAATTTTTTTTTTATTATTATTCTAAGAGCTCGTTTGATATATGGTCAATAATTAAAGATAACATATAAAATTCATTTTATTTTATTTCAACATAATTGATATTCAGATATCCGAATAACAATTTAAGACAAAAACAAGGAGAAGTTTTATTCTAAAAAAAAATATATAATAATTTTTTTTATCTGCATACAAATTTACTCATTTTTTTTTAAAAAAGCGAACATATCCTTTATAATATAAAACAAATTTATTTTTAGACATCCATATCCTAAAATAATTGTCATCGCCCTTAGCCGCTCCACCCATTTTGTTCTCTTTTAATTTTTTTTATTTTTATTTTTCATTTAGTTAAAAAGAAGAGTAGAATTGTCTTTCTTTTTACAAAAAATATAATTTTTTAACAGTGATTTTTTTCATTCTTATACCTAGTTGTAAAGATAGCAAAAAAACCAGCCATGCGCTTTGTCACGCCCCGCTTATTCGGGTAATAAGGACGGGTCCAGGGTGGGTCCGGGGCAGCCCTGCACCACCCCTCGACTCGTCCCATCAAATTTATTATTATTTTTTATTTTTTTTGTAAAATCATAAAATAGAATACCAATTAAAATTTTTTTAGAAATGAACTAAAGAAAAATCGAACCCGAGTTGAAATTTTAAACTACAAATCGCAGCCACTACACCTCAATCTCAATCTTAAACTTTTTTTTGTTTTGTTTGCTACAAATGTTTAAAATAAATTTATTTCGTTTTGTAATTATTTTTTTCAGTTTTACAAAAACAAAAAACATTTCGTGGGAGCGGTTGGCGGGTGAAAAGATTGCTCTGCCGCGCCTTGCCCCGCACCCATTGTCATCTCTACCTAGCTGGAGCAAACAATGATAATGATAAGGTTGTTATATTCACATTACATTTTTTTTTTTTTAATAAATACACTCCATTTTAATTGTATTAAAAGTCATTAACATTTATTCATTGTTACATTTATATCATTAACTTATTTTTCATCATATTCTTATTTTTAATATTCCATTAATTAACACATCTTATCCATACTAACAATTTTCGTCTAAAAATTCTATTAGTGTATTTTAAAATGAAGGGACAAATATTTAATCGAAATTTTGTGTTTTTTTTATTATATAAAATACACGAGGCAAATGAGCTTTTTTTATTCCTTCATAATAATTTTTTTTAGCAGAAACTGTTATCAGAGACAAAATGTATTAAGTAATCAAAAGTTAATGATAAGAATTTAATAAAAAAATTATTGAAGACACAAGTGTAATAAAAAATTATATAATTTTTATGTAATTTAAATATAGTGCATTTATAAAAAAATATATAATTTGAATATATTTAACTTAATGATAAACCTATTGCCAGATAAATTTTATTCACTTAAATAGTTTTACCCAGACGCAAAACCGACCCTAAATCACAAATAGCAATGTAAAGTGGAATGTGTTGGAATGTTTTAAGTTTTAACAGCTTATATCAAATCAAATTTGACATAATTAAAATTTTCTTAGTCCATCACGGCTCACGCGCCCAGCCAATGTTGAGTTGGCGCACGTGGCGAATGACTTCCCGAGTGAAAATTTAAATAAAGACAATCTTCACCCCATCCCGAAGTAGGTTATTCATGCCGATGGTCACTTAAGTTTGGAGTAAATTTTAAATAGTCATTGAATTAATTTTTTTATAGTAATTGTTACTAAAGTTTCTAACGATTACACTGATGATCACTTGATTAAAAATATAACGTTAAATTCTTCTTGACATCGTTAAATACCAACATGAACACAAACGACATTATTTATTACGACATGTTAGCTAGGCTAATTACGTCAATAGTCACTGAAGTTTGGAGTAAATTTAAAAATAGTCATTAAATTAATTTTTTTACATTAGTAGTCACTAAGATTTCTAACAATTACAATAATAGTCACTCGGTTAAAAACATGAATATAAGAGTTAATAAGGTAAAGATGCAAGAAACAAATATAGCCTTCAATTGCATATGATTACAACCAGATACAAGAAAATTGTGATCAATACAAATACTACAAATATAAAATTTCGTTCTACTCTCATCAAATTCTTTTCAAGCTACTACCCTTCATTTTCAAGCTTATCGTTCATTTTTAACCCTCTGCCATTAGTTAACTATCTGTCATTCGTTTTCAACTCGCTCGCATTTTCAAAGTAAACTAATATTAATTCGTTCGCTCGAGGTGGCATTGGAGGGTCAATTCAAACAAAGTAATTACATGCATAATGATCTTACAAGATTAAGAAAAAAAATTTAAATTGCATAGTAATAATTAAATTACAGTCGAACGTGATATTAACTATTGATCACAAAAATAGTAAGGTAAACAACCCCCCCTTTTTATAAACAAATACACATAATTTAATTCACTTCAATAATTCAAAATTTAATGCACTATTGAAAATTTAAACTTCGCCAATACCATGGACACTATTACTGTATTGATCTTACCTCCGAAGTTTGCACAAACCTAAGAATCGACCACCCTTATTAGCTTTAGTCCACGAAATCTTCATTATACAGTTTGTCTTACAGTGGCATCTAGAAATAACAAAGGGTCATGAGTCAAACTCTATTTTCCATTTCTTTTGGCACGTAGAACCTTAAATTAGAGAAAAATGAATAAATTAAAGAAGAATGATATGAGGAAACACAATTTTTGAAGGAAAATATATTATCTATTGTTTAATGGAGAACCATACATCGAAGCCAATTGGGGAAATTGGGAACGAACTTGGAAAATTAGGGTAACTTATAAGTTGGGGAAAGTATTAGAGAGAATATATGTATAATGTTAATGTTTTTAACTGAATGACGATTAATATAACTATTAGAAACTTCAGTGACTACTTGTGTAAGAAAATTACTTCAATGGCCATTTTGAAATTGAATCCAAACGTCATTGACCATTGGCATAATTAAACCGATTGAGGTGTCGTAATATATAATGTCGTTTGCCTCTACATTTGTAGTACCACATAGGATTTAACAATAATATTTTTAAACGAGTGATCATTAGTATAACCATTAGAAATTTCAGTGAAATTTTTCACTGACCATTTGAAATTTACTCCAAACTTGAGTGACCATTGGCGTAATTAATCAGCCCGATGTCAATAAAGACAATGTTTAAAGAATTGGCCATCAATTACTAGTTTGTTCAGAAAAACTATCCATGTAGGTTGGGAGTCAAGGATGTTTGGATTGTCACAGTCTAAGAATTTTATTGGATCGACTCAGAACATGGCTTTACCTAGTCGTGTTGTGCTAAGTTTATACAAATGAGGACTTGGTTGTGTTCGTCCAGTCTACCTCCCACCTCAATCCTCAATAGAGTGCTCTGAAAAAAGATATATTATTGTTGACTTGTACATCAAAATTCACTACAATATGGATACAATGTGTCTAGTGAAAGTGAATGTATAAGAATTATGACTTAAACGTGTTGTTTAGTTTAAATTACGTTAAATATATCCACTTCTCTAACAACACAAGGATAAAAATTAGGGAAATTTAAGATTGGGCTTCTTAATCTTTCATGTGGTGTGGTTATGGGTATTCAACCTTCAAATTTAAAGTTTTAGGTTTCCAAATTATTTAAATATGTGAATTATGTCTCCATATGACAAAAACCATCAAGGTGGATGTTAAAAGCGTACATGACTTTTGCGTTACTCAAAACTAGAGGGTAAAACTATCAAACACTTAACATTTCTCTTAAATTCAATTGAAAACCCAATGCGATATTGACATTTGAATTGACTTGTTTTCGTAAATTCACATATATAAATATATTGGGACAGAAGCTCAATTTTAAAAGTTAAAGACTTATAATCACATCACGTAAAAAGTAAAAAAGCTCAAGCCTAATTTTTCCTAAAAATCATAAATGAGAGCCAAATAAATTTAGCAAATGAAAGGCCACAATAGTCTACTATTGATATAATTATGAAGTTTAATAAATAAAGTGAACTATTAACATGATGGATCAAATCGAGAACACTTTTTTCTCTAAAATTTGATTATTTGATTTAACACATTTATCAATCCTACTATTCATAGTCACGAAAAGTGACATTCAAGCATCTAAAGTTTAAGTGTTCAACTATGTCCAATTGCCTGCTCTTTTTGTCGTCTCTTCTGACACCCTGGATTTGTTAATTTGGCAAATCTATAAATCAAAATGTCTTGTCATTTTGTGTAATAATTTTTTAATAAAGCATGTTATTAGGATTAAATATTACTATTAAAATATATTTAATATACTCAATTCGACTCCATAAAAATAGACAGAATTATAAAAGCGATTTTTTTGAAATTTTTTGTCAATTATTTAATTAATTCCTATAAATCCAAATATGTTATTAGTTCATGTTTGATAATTATTATTAAAAAAACTGCATATCACACATCAATTTTTTTCATTTAATATCATTAAATTTTGTCTAGTTCAATGTATCCAACATGTAATTGAGATATAAAATTGACGCCCCCAAGGAGTATAGGAGAGTTGGTAAGGTCTGAGGTGACGTGGGGAGAAATCCTCCGACAACGCAAGTTCGATTTGGAGCAGATTTTCATTTAAATATTGTGAAGTGCATCGCGGGGTTGGCTGTTGACTCTCGCCGGATCCTCACCACAAATGCAGACGTCTCGATTCGATTTACAACTCGATCGATCAACGCGCCGATATGAGCGGAGGCTTCGTTTTCAAAACTCTCTCTTTATCAGAAGATATAAAATTGACAAAAAAACAAAAAAACAAGTTTATATATGGAAATAATTTTTTTATTAGTTTGTCGGCATAGGTTTGACTATTAAGGGAACAAGTTCCTAGCCTTTAATGGTTTAAGTAATAAATCGAATGAGAGGCCAAATAATTAAGTAATAAAGCAGCACTGATAATATTTTTTAATGTTAATGATTATTAGCTGGGAATTAATACACGTGGTCAAAGCCTGACCATATAGAAAGTCTTGGTTCTTTAGATTAGATTTTTATTGTTGACATTTGTTCTGTAAAGTTTTGTCCTCTAACCATACAAAAAAAAAAAAAAATCCAATTTAAAACGGTATTATATCATCAACACCTCAAAATAATTATTTTCTCTGCTCCTTCTTTTCTTTGGAGAAAAATAAAGGTGTCTTATGATGTTGGATGATAACCATCTTTTAACTTATTTAGTGCTTATTTGTTTTTATTTAAATTATAATTTAAATTGATTAAATTAGTTAAACATATTTTTTATCTATAAACTTCGTAGTACACATAACTTATTATATATACATTTCGTAAGATTTATAACTTATAAGTACTTAATATATAATTTTAACACTGCCAAAATGCACTAACCTCTTCCGTCCCCAAAACCAAATATAAAATTTTATTTACTAATTTGTGTATTCCTTCTTATCTTTGAAAGAAAAAAAGTGTCTTATGTCGTTGAATTGATAACCTTTTTTAACTGACTTAGCCTCTTCGTGTAGAACGGGTAATTTTCCAACAGTGGAGCTCGTCTTCTATAGTAATCAAATTTATTTATTATAGTGTACGATAATTATCAAATATTAAAAGTATTCGTTAAAGAGTGGCACAGAGATCGACTAAGGCGGTTGTCACTTTTTTATATTGTGTTTTCTAGTTATATTCTTTAATTACCAGTTGTGCGATTTCAATCCCGCAAGTGTACAGTTCGTTAACAAATAATATAGTAATAAATAAAGTGTCGAACCCAAGAGGACTAGATATCAATTTAATCAATTAATTTATAATTCGAATTCTAACAATGTGAAAAATACAAATTTGTTTTGGTTTGTGATTATAAAACTATTTTAATTTCTAAAATATCAATAATCAAATTTAAATGGTGAGAACGAATTCGAGTTTTTACTAACACTAGGATTTGCGAATCCACCTACACGTTCTCTAATCAATTATTCGTTAATTGTTTTAGTTGTTAATTACCCTAAATTGAAAACCGGTGATCCTATAATAATCAAAAGCCTCTCTCAATGGTCGATCAATGCTATATTGATATGCGGACCTAATTATCTCTAATCAAGTTTCGAACATAAAAATATGCATTTAAATCACAATAACACCTAACCGGATTTCATAGAACATAGTAGTAATTTCTATCTATTATTGAACCATATGTTATTCAATACCACGTGCTAAATCTATATTGAATCTCTCGATTTTAATATAGATCACATAATATTCTAATGATGATCAGACATTCAAATATTAAAAATACTGAATACAGAATAACAAATCAAGAAGCAATTAACTACTAAAACGGAAAACTTCTAATTAATTAAAAACATGAGGTTTCAACGTTCATCCTAGAAATAAGTAAATTAGCCGGACATGATTTCGTTAATTATTACAATAATTTAATTCATCATGTTCCGGAGAAGGAAAGACAAAACATAAATAAAACCCGTGATCCCGGCTCAAGAATTTTCAATCCCGTGCCTTGATCTTCGATTCTTCGTTTGTATCCTGTTCCTCCAAAATTCGTCTCACGCGATATGTCTATTCTATGGATTTTATACTCTCCTTCTAATCCTCAAAACGTGGCTTAGGCAGTTGAATTAGTTTGAACTTGGTAGAGTTGTAATCCAATCAGAAAACTGCCAAGTTGCTGCCTCGGGTAGACATGCGATCGCATGGTTCAGAACCTTGCGATCGCATGGTTCAATCACTTTAGGTTCTGCATTTTATTTTTCTCTCTTGCGATCCCAGACATTACTAACCATGCGATCGCATGGTTAGTTTTGTTAAATTCCTGGTTTATTCCTTTGGTATTTGCATGTCAAGTCCCCCAAGTCTCTTTGTCTGTTCAATTGAATCCATTTTTCTTCTATTTGCTCTCTTTTCGTACTTTCGTCAGATTGATACTTGAATTCGACTATTTTCTAAAATAATAAGAAAATAACGTGCCATTAAACTGAAAATAATTAATATAACTCATAATCTTCCCTTTTTGTTGGCCTAGATAAGTACATATTTGTACTTATCAAACACTCTCAAACTTGAAATTTTATTCGTCCTCGAATAAACTAGCTAAAGATAATCATACAATTAATGAAATACTATAACACAATTCACAACATAAACAGCTTGTTGTTCTTGCTTCAACTTTTGCAAAAAGAAAAACTTATAATTCATGACAAGTGTTCAGGTAATACTATTGCAAACGTGATTCTACTTAAACCATACTTGAGATGTGTGTGAGAGTAGTTAATACGATCCACGTAAGTTCTAAGGTGGTGATAGCCCAACCACTTGGTCAACTTTCCCTTTCTCTCTCGTAAGGTACACTTCTCCCAAAATAATATTTTCTTTCAAATCCCGAAATTTTCAGTTAAAAGGTTACAGTTCACTCATTATTTTCTTGTTCGAAGCTGATTGAAAGCTAGTAATCATGACAACCTAGGTTTGTGAAGATTCTCTAATTTCTAAGCACTCTCGACCAGAAAGTTTCTACTAAGTAAGTCAAACCCATTAGTTATCTAATCCCCAAATTTACTTTGCAAAGGATTTTTCACTGGCTTTAGCATAAATAAATTTTTTTATTTATTTAATTTTATTTAATATATAAATCTTATGTGCAAAATTCAATCCATTAAGATTTCTAGATGACTCATGTAATGAGCTTTAGGTCGATGCCTTCTAGGTCTTTCGAACCTTAGGGCACCGGGTTTTGAGAAATCCGTACGGGCTTTTTCACTCAAGTCAAATAGGCTACGAAAAGAGTTATAAGATATTAATAGGGTACAAAACTCAGTCCATTAAGCTTTCTAATTGACTCATGTAATGAGCTTTAGGTCGATGACTCCAGGTCTTTCGAACCTTAGAGCATTGGGTTTTGAGAAACCCCTACAGGGCTTTTCACTCAACTCAAGTAGGATACGAAAAGAGTTAAATAATAATAACAATCTTGTTCCTTGCGTGCAATAAGTTCATGCTAGGGGACTAGATTCTTAACATTCGGTCAATACCTAGCATCCTCTAATTGGTCTAAAGTGCTCTACACAATTTTTCAACATACATGGAATCCATCACAACCTAGATAGCCACCATAACTGCTGGTATACCACACTTCCTCAATATATTGGTTACTGGTTTGAGATACAGATGATTCTAAGTTCTAAAAAAATAACCTATTGTTTTCAATTTAGGTGCACCAACATAGCTGAAAATCATCATAACCGACCAACACAACACTATATCAAACATGGTTATATAGCGTCACATTTAAACAAAATAATGATCTGTCCACAAGTCATGATTAAAGCTAAACTTAAATAACAAAAAATTGCATCATTAGACGGCAAAGCTATTCATATAACATAAACGTGCATTTTTTCTGACAAACCAAAATAATTTTAAAATCAAAATAACTTAAAAATCAAAAATCAAATATCATTTATCAAGTCAAGCAAATTTTTCATACATCACTCCCAAACTTGAAATATACATCATCCCCAATGTAAGAATTCAAAAAAAATATAACACATAAAAATTTAGAGACTTATCGGAGGTGGGTCTGATGGTGCCGAGAGAAGTAGTGTGGAAGGATCAACTGGTAGAAGTGCTGGCATGGTTGTTGGCTGGAAATCTGGTCATGAATATTATCCAACTTACCTGCACATCTGTCTAGCCGCCTCTTGACCTGGTCGCAGTTAGATCGAATTCGACTCTGTTCCAGCTCATCCTGTTGCTGACTGGTCTCAATATTCATCAGAATGTGTCGAACTGCATCCACTCGAGATCGCAGCATTGTCAACTCCTGCTGTATCGTGCACAACTCAGTCCACGTAGCGACAATGAGCCGTGTCTGCTCATCCTGACCCTCTAGTAATTGACGTAGCATAGATGCTATGTCTTTGGGATGTGTGGCTGGCTGTTCTTATTGAGGTTGCTCGTTTACGGCTAGGCTGTCCCCATAGTGCGTGCAGTGTGCCTTCTTGCGTTTTCCAAGGCATAGCGGTTGATAGGTCCCTTTGCCTTCAATACTGGCTTTGCTGGTAAGATCTGGACACCCACTTCTTTGCAGATGCCACTATCAGAGCTGGGAAGATGGCTGTGTGCCTCTTGTCTGTTTGGAAGCCCATCGTGCTGATTAGGGTGTAGATATTATTCTCCAAATCTATCTTTCTCCCGTGGCCGAGATGGTATAATAGTCGAGCCCTTGCATTATTGATAGTAGTTTAGTGCACGGTCAGGTCGATATTGTGGCTTACAAACACATTCAGGATGAGAAAGGAGTCTGTCAATTTGCTGTGCTCGAAGTCCCTCCTGGGTAGTGGCCATGCATCGTCTCGGCCATATAGAAACTGGGCCACCTCACCCATATCCTGAATAGTGGGCAGCGGGTGAACATCTTCAGATGTGATACCATAGTACTCGTTGATGACGCTTGGGGTAAACATGAACCATTTACGCCGTACCCATGTCTGCCCATAGTGCTCTGTCCCGTGAATGTCAATTTCATGGTTGAAGTTGGTGTAGAATTCATGGACAAGTTGGGAGTATATCTTATGCAGTATGTCAACAATTTTGGACCAGCCGCATACGTCGATGAGGTTATATAGCTCGGAGTGAGGAAAGTCCTCAATTGTAATCTCGGCTCTCCCATATGGTCCACTGGCCAATGAACTTTTTGAATCTTTCCTCGTGCTCCTCGAAAAGATAGTGGCGGGAGTCGGTGTTTTCTACTCGGGCTCTTTTGGCGTGCTTCCGGATGCCTTTTTTCTTTCCCTTTTCGGCATCGGTTGGGGGAATTTTGGAGCCATGACTGTAAAATGAACTAAAAAAGTTAGATATGAAAAATTACATATATGGTTTAAATTGTTACCCCTGGACACGGGTAGTGGCCATGCATCGTCTCAGCCATATAGAAACTGGGCCACCTCACCCATATCCTGAATAGTGGGCAGCGTGGTGAACATCTTCAGATGTGATACCATAGTACTCGTTGATGACGCTTGGGGTAAACATGAACCATTTACGCCTGCACTCCATGTTCCGCCCATAGTGCTCTGTCCGTGAATGTCAATTTCATGGTTGAAGTTGGTGTAGAATTCATGGACAAGTTGGGAGTATATCTTATGCAGTATGTCAACAATTTTGGACCAGCCGCATACGTCGATGAGGTTATATAGCTCGGAGTGAGGAAAGTCCTCCAATTGTAATCTCGGCTCTCCCCATATGGTCCACTGGCCAATGAACTTTTTGAATCTTTCCTCGTGCTCCTCGAAAAGATAGTGGCGGGAGTCGGTGTTTTCTACTCGGGCTCTTTTTGACGTGCTTCCAGATGCCTTTTTCTTTCCCTTTTCGGCATCGGTTGGGGGTCGTTTTGGAGCCATGACCTGTAAAATGAACTAAAAAAAGTTAGATATGAAAAATTACATATATGGTTTAAATTGTTACCCCCAAACTTTCTCAAACTTTAGGTAAGATTTCTCAAAAAATTATGTTAGACTAGGCTACTTCGTGCTCTGAGAAATCTACCTAAAAATGTGCAAAATTGAAATCGAAGAGGATGGCATGGAAGTGCATGCTTTGGTCTACCACATAATCAAATTTCATAGGGTTTCGAGGTCATATGGGTCAAACGGATGGGGGACGAAAGTGCTAATGGAAACAGGCTGGTGTGGCTTGCAGTGGGCTGCCATGACAGGCTGCAGGTCCTATGGTCATGGTTGGAGTTTTCTTGTGATAAAAGTGTGCCCAAGCCTAGGTGAATGATCCTAGACGATAACATTAGTCCAATAAACTAGCCTAAGAACTCATTTTCCCAAGATTTGGCAAAGGTTGTGGTTGGTGCATTTCGTCAAACACCTTGAATGTAAGAGTTTGTTCTCTATATAGTAAATTAATGGGATGGATGATGCAAACCCAAATTTTTCCTCAACCTATTCATCTAAAGCCCAATCAATAATATGTTTCCCTTTCGATTCAAGCTTAATCTATGTCACATTCTCTATAACAAACCAAGATGCACGAATTTAAAGCAAAGAATGACAAAAATCCGAAAATCAACAACAAAAATTGTGAATTTACCTTTTAGTTCGTGTAGTTTGATGTTTACGGATGCTTGATTGTGTGTAATTTGAAGCCCGTGATGCTCGCTTGGTTTTTGGAGATCAAGGATTGAAGAGAGACTTGGGTTTTGGAATGAAAGTTTATGTTTTGAAATGAAAGGCTTTTTCCAGTTTTAAGTCATCTGGTAGTCCTTACGATTGCAGGTGTATCAACTTCTGGACAGAATGTTTTCTACCCAGTCTATGCGATCGCATAGTTATGCACCCTGTTTCAATTTTTTTAAACTACTGAATCTAAACATGAATTAAGTAAAACTAAGTGTGTGCTCGTGCAAAATTACGATGATTTAAGTGGCTAAATGGTTAAGAATTGAAAATGCCTATGTTGTGTCTTAAAAACATAAAAACGTGCAAAACATGAATCAATTCCTAAAACTGAAATAATACTGAAATTGAAATGAAAAGGAGAAAAATGGGTTGCCTCCCATTGAGCGTTTGTTTAAAGTCTTTAGCTCAACTTTGTCGTGGTGACCACTCTGGATTGCTCAAAGCGGTGAAAGACTTTTCTTTCAAAAAATCACCCTCCAAGTACTGTTTTAGCATTTGTCCGTTCACCTTGAACTTGCCATTTGTGTCATGAGCTACTTCTACCGCTCCATGTGGATAGACTTTCACTACCGTGAATGGCCCGGACCATCTTAAACGTAGTTTTCCAGGAAAGAGCTCGAGTCGTGAGTTGAATAGGAGAACTTTTTGTCCCACCTCAAACTGCCTTTTTTGAATTTTTTGTCATGCCAATTCTTGGTTTTCTCTTTGTATAGTTTGGCATTTTCATAAGCCTCAAACCTGAATTCTTCTATTTTGTTCAATTGGAGCAGTTGTTTCTCACCGGCTTCTTTCAAGTCAAAGTTCAACTTCCTCAATGTCCAGTAGGCTCGATGCTCCAACTCAACGGTAAATGGCACGCCTTCCCAAAAACTAGGCGATATGGTGGCATTCCAATTGGAGTTTTAAATGCAGTTCGATATGCCCAAAGAGCATCATCTAGTTTTCGATACCAATCTTTTCTCGAGGTACTCACTACGAGCTCTAGGATCCGTTTCAACTCCTGGTTGGAGATTTCTACCTGGCCACTAGTTTGTGGATGGTACAGAGTAGCAACACGGTGTTTCACACCGTATTTTGCCAAGGGAGTTTCAAACTGCCAGTTGCAAAAATATTTACCTCCGTCACTTATGATTGCTCGAGGAGTCCCGAAACGCGTGAAAATATTCTTTTTGAGGAAATTCACCACCACCCTGCCATCATTGGTCGGTAAGGCCACAGCTTCTACCCATTTTGAAACATAATCCACAGCCACCAAAATGTAGGAATTTGAGAACGATGGTGGAAATGGTCCCATAAAGTTAATCCCCCAGACATCAAAAAGTTCAACCTCTAAAATGCTTCGAAGGGACATTTTCTGCTTTCGAGATATGTTTCCCGTCCTTTGGCACCTGTCACATTTTTTTTACCAAATTGTAGGCATCTTTGAATAATGTCGTCCAATAAAATCCGGATTGTAAGACTTTGGCTGCTATTTGGGTAGCACCGAAATGACCTCCGTATGGTGAAGAATGACATTGCTCCAAGACAGTCTCCATTTCTTCTTCAGGTATACATCTCCGAATTACTTGGTCAGGTCCCCGTCTATAGAGAATAAGATCTTCCCAAAAAATAGTATTTAAGTTATGAAAAGAATTTTTTTCGGCATTGATGATCATAATCAGGCGGCACGATATTGCTTGCAAGGTAATTCACATAATCTGCATACCATGGTGCGCTTTCCATCTGTTCTATCCCAAAAATCTGCTTGTCTGGAAATTTCTCATTTACTTCACCTTCTTCATTCCCTTCCAATTGCTCTATTCTTGATAAGTGGTCGGCTACCACTTTCTCACTCTCCTTTTTATCACGAATTTTCAAGTCAAACTCTTGAAGAAGCAGTATCCACCGAATCATTCTTGGTTTTGTATCTTTTTTAGCAAAAAGATATTTCAATGCTGCGTGGTCCGTGTACTATCACTTTTGATCCAATGAGGTATGATCAAAATTTTTTGAAGGCAAATACTACTGCTAGTAATTCTTTTTCAGTAGTGGCATAATTCATTTGAGCGTCATTGAGAGTTCGGCTGACATAATATATGACATGTATGACTTTTTCTCTACGCTGCCTCAAAACTGCCCCGATGGAAAAGTCACTTGCATCACACATGAGTTCAAACGGTAGATCCCAATTAGGTGGTACAATGATTGGTGCTGAGATTAGGCTTTTCTTGAGAATGTTGAAAGCTTTGAGACAGTCTATAGAAAATTCAAACTTGACTTCTTTTTCCAGCAAACTGCACAACGGTTTAGTTTTTTTTTTAAAAATCCTTTATAAACTGTCTATAGAACCCTGCATGTCCGAGAAAAGACCGAATTCTTTTAACTGTTGTTGGAGGAGGCAGTTTCTCTATAACTTGAATTTTTGCTTTGTCGACCTCAATACCCTTAGCTAAAATCCTATGTCCCAACACGATGCCTTCTTGGACCATAAAGTGGCACTTTTTCCAATTGAGTACCAAGTTTGTTTTCTAGCAACGTTGAAGTACCAGGGTGAAATTTTTGAGGCATTCGTCGAATGATGATCCAAAAATTGAAAAATCATCCATGAAAACTTCAATGAATTTTCTAACCATATCTGAGAAAATAGACATCATACAACGCAGAAATGTGGCAGGAGCGTTGCACAGGCCAAATGGCATACGCCTATATGCAAACGTGCCGTAAGGGCAAGTAAAAGTCGTATTTTCTTGATTTTTTGGCGCTATATGAATCCGATTGTAGCTTGAATACCCATCAAGAACTCAATAATGAGAATGACCTGTCAAACGTTCGAGCATCTGATCAATGAACGGTAGAGAAAAATGGTCTTTTCGAGTGACATCATTTAATTTTCTGTAGTCTATACAAACTGGCCATTCGGTAGTCAATCTAACTGGTATGAGTTCGTTATTATCATTCTTCTCAACCCTAATCTCTCCTTTTTTAGGCACTACCTGAACCGGGCTTGCCCAAGTGCTATCTGAAATGGTATAGATGATATCGACATCAAGTAGCTTTAACTCTTCAGCTTAGACTATTTCTTGCAAATGAGGATTCAATCTGCGTTGATGTTGCACTGTTGGTTTATATGCCTCCTCCATTAGAATCTTGTGCATGCATATGGATGGGCTGATACCTCTGATGTCTGCTATAGTTCAACTGATGGCTGATTTGTAATTCTTCAGAACTCAGAGTAGTTTATCTTCCTGATCCTGATTAATAGAATTTGCAATAATGACTGAAAGAGTAGATGATTCACCGAGATAGGTATACCTAAAGTGAGAAGGTAATTGCTTTAACTTGAGAGTTGGAGCCTTTTGAATTGAAGGTCGCTGTTGAGGAGGTGTGGTACCCAGATCCATATATTTAATTCTTCTTTCCATCCGTTCAGGTTCTTGTAAATATCTGGCACATTCTTCAAGAACTGGAGAATCAAAATTTTCTTCTTGAGAATACATAATACACGCTTCCCATGGATCTGAAGGATTATCTAAAGTAAATGTGTTAGCTGTCTCGTGATCAATGATATCGATCTGAAAGCATGAGTCAGAGAAGCTTGGATATTGGATTGCTTTGAACACGTGAAAGTGACTTGCTCCTCGTTCAATCTCAACATTAGCTGCTCTTTTTGTACATCAATTAGTGCTTGTTCAGTAGCTAATGGTCGTCATAAGATAAGTGGTACATCCCTGTCTTCTCTCATATCCAAGATAATAAAGTCAGCTGGGAATATGAACTTGTTCACTTTCACTAAAATATCTTCAACAACACCGCGTGGACGTTTAACTGATCGATCAACTAACTGTAGTGAGATTGTGGTTGGCTTTGCTTATCCGAGACCTAGTTGCCTGAAAATAGAGTAAGACATCAAATTAATGCTAGCACCTAAATTACATAATGCCTTTTCGAAAAATAAACTACCAACAGTACAAGGAATAGAGAAACTCCCTGGATCTTTTAATTTCGGTAGTAGTTTGTTTTGCAACATATCACTACACTCCTCGGTAAGCATGACTGTTTCGTGCTCTTCCAACTTTCTTTTGTTTGAAAGAATTTTCTTCATGAATTTTGCTTAACTCGGCATCTGTGCTAGAGCATCAGCAAAAGGTATGTTGATTTGGAGTTTTTTGAACACATCGAAGAATTTCTCGAATTACTTGTCTAGCTTATGTTTTCGCAACCTTTGAGGGAATGAAATTAGAGGAACATAAGCCTTGACCGGTGGCGTAATATAATCTGGTTGAGAGTTTTCTTTTTCTTGATTAACTTCTACATCTAATTTATTAGCTCTCTCTTTACTTAATGCAGTTTTCTTTTCAACACCCGGTCTTTTCACATGAATTTCTGGCAACTCAACTCCACTTCTCATGGTGATTGCATTGACTTGTCCTTTTGGATTAACTTCGGTATTGCTTGGCCATGTGCCTGGTTGTCGCTCGATCAACAGTTTAGCCAACTGCCCAATCTGATATCTATATTCTTTATCGCAACATCTTGTCTTTTCTATATCTTCTTTAACTCAGATTCCATACGGTGACTGTTTCTTCCAATCTTCATTTTCTCTCTTGTGGTCTCCCTTGATTTGGCGGATTCTGAATATTTTGGGTGTTGCCATAGGAGAAGTTTAGATGATTTCTCCATCCTGGATTGTAAGTCTGTGAGTACGGATTATTCTGCTGTTGCTGAAAGTTCTGAGCACATGCAACTTGTTTAGGGAATGACATATCAACTTTTGCCAAAGGACACTCTGATGATTGATGGTTAGCCCCGCATGTTACATAGATTGGTGGAGACATCTGAACCATATTGGCTGAATGAGAATATTTTATTGCTGCCATCTGCTTTGCCAATGCATCGATTTTTGTCAGTATAAGTGAATTGGTGTCTACTCCGTGTATCTCTGTTGCTTTCTTCTGCAACCCTCTGTCTGACCACATAATGAACTGTTCACTCATCGTTTCATACAAGTCATGGAGGTCACCGGAAGATCTATTTTGGATAGAGCCACCTGCTGTAGAATCGACTGAAGAACTACTGCTTGGAACTAGACCAGAGTAGAAGAAATGATTCTGAGCTGCTAAAGGAAAGCCATGACTTGGGCACTTTCTGAGCAGTTGCTTGAATCTTTCCCATGCCTCGTGAAAATTTTCTAACTCAGATTGTTGGAAATTGGAAATTTCATACTTTAATCTATTTACTCTGGCTGGAGGAAAATATTTCAGTGTGAATTTCTGGATCAGATCTGCCCAAGTAGTGATGCTCCCAGGCGGTAGAGAATCTAACCATTCTCTAACTTTATCCTTCAATATGTGTGGAAAGAGCTTCATCTTTAGTGCTTCTTCATTAACATCGTGGTATTTGAAATTTCCACAATATTCATCGAAGCGAAAAATATGGTAATGAGGATTTTCATCTGTCATACCATAGAACGACAGATTGTTCGAGAACAAATTAATCACATATGGCCTCAACTGGAAGTTGTCGTGTCCATAAGGCGGATAGATTATACTGGATCGATTTTCAACAATCGGTGGCATCATAGATTCACCTATAAGGATATCTTGTTCATTAACTTCAACTGGTCGAGCCACTGGTGGAAGATTATTTCTCACATCTGTAGGTAACAGATTCTGGATTCAGTTATCTTCCATTGTGTCTTTTTACTGTTGTTTCTTTTCTCTTCGCTCACGTTGTCTTTGACGAAAGCTCCGTTTGATCTCTGGATTTAAATCAAATAGATTAAGATCCTTTGTATGGTGCATACATACTTAACACCTAAAACTTTAGAAAATAGTTGGAATTCAACAGTAACACAAATAATTGAGAATAAATCTAAATCTAAAACTAAAATAAATAACAATAAAAAGAATTGTTAAAAATTAAATTATCAATTAACGTCGTAATCGATTAAACTAGTCCCCAGCAACGATGCCAAAAGCTTGTTACTCTCCATCTAATCTCTAAAATGTGGCTTAGGCAGTTGAATTAGTTTGGACTTGGTAGAGTTTTAATCCAATTAGGAAACTGCCAAGTTGCTGCCTCGGAAAGCCATGCGATCTCATGGTTCAATCACTTTAGGTTCTACATTTTATTTTCCTCTCTTGAGATCCCAGACATTACTAACCATGTGATCACATGGTTAGTTTTGTTGAATTCCTGGTTTATTCATTTGGTATTTGCATGTCAAGTCCTTCAAGTCTCTTTGTCTGTTCAATTGAATCCATTTTTCTTCTATTTGCTCTCTTTTCGTCCTCTCGTCAGATTGATACTTGAATTCGACCTTTTCTTAAAATAATAAGAAAATAACATGCCATTAAACTGAAAACAATTAATATAACTTATAATCGTCCCTTTTTGTGGGCCTAGATAAGTACATATTTGTACTTATTATTACCCATCAGTACCTTGTTACCATTTGCCCATTTGCAAAAGCTCTCCACTTGAGCCGAAGCTCGACCACAATTGGAGTCCAACCACAAAGTAAGCCACAAATGAAATGGACGAGTTGAATTGTAGCTCACTCAATTATATTCGGGTTCATGGTCATAAAATCTGTAAGCAGAGCTAGAATGGAACTCACTCAAAAAAAATAATCCACATTGAAGAGGCCATAGCTGACCTCCAGTTCTGATATACTCGCAAAAGATAAGTGAAGGTCACTACAAGATATACTCGCTTGCCCTTGCTAAGCTCACTCAAGATAAGGAATAGATGAGATGGCGCATGGATTAAAGCTAACAAATATCGTACATGCACTACTGATGTGTCCATAAGGCTGTTGAAAATGAGTTCGTAGACATCAATAAAAACAAAACAATTATCATTATTTTTTCTTATAAACTACGAACTTGATCTTTGCTAAACTAATCACATAAGAGTTTAAAGTGGAATATATCTTTAGTAATAAATTCTGACTATTGATTCTCCGAGGCTTCCAACCATCATATCTTCTTTAGTATTCTTCAAAGACCAGATTGTACTAATGTGTGAGCATGATCTAAATCAAGAACCACGAATCACAAATCCCAATTCTAGGACAACAGATGATTTGAGGTAATTTTCAAAAAAAATCTCAATATTTTTTCTCACACTTATGAAACACTAGAGTATGTAATATTGTTCATGTATGACCAGTCATGTGATTTTTTGGGCTTGAAGCAAACTTCATAAATTGGTCTCCATGGGCCCCAAATCGTAGTCTGCATTCAAAATTCATAAGAATTTTACAGAACTAATTGTTAACCTAAAATTCAATAATAAGTCGGAAAAAAAAATGTATTATACAAAATATTAATATTATAATCAAATAACATGGTCGAAAACGTTCAAGAAAAAATAGTAAGAATTCAAAGTGCTAAAAAATAGTATAACTCAAAAGTTCTAGATTCATGCATAATATATGACTATTTGTTCAATGATTAGCCTAAAAAAATAGTAATAAAATATTTCAACCATCTTACAGTTAGAGTCAACATAAGAATTCAAAGTACTATGAGTCTTGTATTTATATGAATTCATTGGTATATATCAAAGGAAAATTTTTAAATGGTTCTCATATGACAGATTATCGTCGTTGTAATTTTAAATCAATGTTGTTGCTCTATTCATGTTGTCTATGTATTATATTATGACAAAATTTTAAAAAAAATACTAGAAACTCAAGCTATTAAAATGTAGATACAAGAAAAACAGAAAAAAACACTTCTTTATCAAACTTTTAAATATTTTTGTCGTCTCAATTACAAGGAACAATATCCTAAATCTAAATCTTAACATCTACAACAAAACAAAACTAATTATATAACTATTATGAATCAATTATCTAACATAAAATTGAAAATAATCAAATTCAGAAAAACCACTTATCATTTATAGAAGAACAAAAATACACCTATAAAAATGGTAAAAAATAGAGCAAAAATTAAATTCCAAAGTTTTCAAACCACATAGCAAGAGTTACACTAAAAACACTAAATTCAATACTACATTAATCAATAAAGATAAGAACCTACAATAGAAAGAACATAAAATTTAAAACTTGGAACAATAATCAAAGGAATTTAAAGTATATATTAAAAGTACCTAAAGATTAGCTAAATACTCAGTCTTGAGAATAAAACAATGTGTATTATTTCTTTTGTAGTAATTGGCTTTAAAATTCCAGAATTTAGAGCTAATTTGCAAATTGCGAAATACAAGGTCATTAGTTGGCCTGACTAAACATTTTTTTTTGGTTTATGGGCTGGGCTTGGTCTACCTATTGGAAACTTCAGAATTTTGAGCCCTCTTTATTTTTGGGCGTGAGGCAATGGCCTCAATCGCTTCATAGCAGAATCGACTATGCATGTATAGCCATCTAGGTCTATATATAGAATTATAATAATTTTGCTCTTGTTATAATCTAACTAGGACTTCTAGGTCACTCAATGTTTCAAGTTCTAATCACATTGAACTACATTTATAACATGGTCAAAATTGCATGTCTTGGTCAACTCAAATTTTGACTTGGTCAAATGTATAACCCCAGAACTTTAATTATTTCCATAATGAAGTCATGGTCTACTTTTAAAGCTACAAGAGGAAACCAATCGGACTTTTATAATTCAAACTCAAATAATTATACCCAGTCAATCCAACTCAAAATGTACAATCCATTATTAATATGGGCTCCAAGACAGAACTCTTGAGTTATATAAAAACCATAGAAGCAATTTATATTCTCTGTAATTATACTCTCTTGACTTGTTATGCATGTCTTACCCTTATCAGAAATCGAATGATCTGAATGATTTTTTTGCCCTTTCTAATTATTATCTCACTTGAGCTCGTATTTTCTCCAACACAGAATTAATTTAGTCATCGCAAAATATTGAGCTCATATTTACTGCTCAGAAGAAAATACTTAAGCCGATTCATTACCCATCATATTGGGTAATGCTTTTGTCGCGAATTGGCTTTAATGGGAAATGGTCCAAGAAAGGAGGTTTTTGAGTACAAGGAAAAATCGAGGCCACAACTGCTTGCCAAAAAGAGTCTGCATCATTAAATGATGGACCCAGATAAAACTCATTCATTTTAGGCTTGGCTAGTAAAAGGCAAGATGGGTCTATGTAGGGTTTGGTCAGAAGTTCTTGGAAATCTTCGAAGCTAATGGAATTGTCTGAAAGTTTCTTTGAAGTCGCCATTTATCACAGACTATAAGTTTTCAAATATATTGGGGGTATGAGCGTCTGGATATGAAATAAGAAGATGAACAGTGTTCTTTATAGAAGAAAAAAAATGTGACGACGCGATGGGAGCAGAACGTGGATGTAATGGTGCGATGTAGTGGCGTGCTTTTTGGTTTATAGAGGGTTGCGTGGTATTGTGCTTCTTGGGATGTAGAAGGTTACAGCCAAACAAAAGAAAACGTCGCAGGAAAGGTATAAAAGATGAATATGGCACAAGATTAATAATCGATGTTAATTTAGCCATATTGAGACGTAATTGTTGATATACAGAAATAAGGCCCAAGTAAGAAGTCCAAAGAATGAGTCCAAATGAACCTATCTATAGACCCAAAACAGATTTATTGAGTGAATGTCCAACATCGCTCAAGCCTAGAAGATGCCCAAGACCTGGGCGAGTGGAACATCCCATCATCATTTAAAGTAACGGTTATTAAACAGTTAATGGATAATCTTATCACATCTCACGATCCAAGAATTTCAGTTGCAAGCGATTGAGTTACGGAAGTAATGGTAGCGGTTAATACAGCAGTTTTTGATAAGTTATCCATTATGGAGATAGTGGGTAGTTACTGGGCGACGAGTAGTTTTGGAAAAAAATTGAAGGAAACTTGTTAAGGGAGTATAGAAAGGAAAAGAGAATGTAAAGACAAGGATCCGATCAATCACTCTCAAAATAGAGAACTATGTAATTTCATTTGTTTTTAATGTTCTTATAAGTTTTATTTACTTTGCATTTTAGTGTGCTTGTGCCCTTTGGAGGCATTTCGTTTTTTTTTTTTGAGTTTTAATCTTCATAAATAAAGCACCCCTTGTTGGGATTTTGTCTCAAAAGATTGTTGTTCCTTACACATCGTCTGAATCCCTTTAATTGTTAGTGATAGTTCATTTATGAGCGAAACAATTTGGCACGCCCAGTGGAAGGTTTGAGACTAGGCACACAAAGGACATACTTACAAAGCCAGACCTGAAGAAAAGCCACACACTCTGCATGGATAGGCTTAGCACTAGAATTGTTGTAAAGCTCTTACATTCTCGAATAGGAGTCAATGAATTTCTTGTCAAATTTTGGGGTAGCAAGAGAGATCAAAATGGCAGGAGAGATGGTTTCACCCAAAGGTGGAAGGTTGACTAAAGCACCAACATCTCTTAGAGTGATGGACATTGGGCCAAGTGGAAAAATAAAGGTATTGTATTCAGAGGACTAGAAACTTAGGGGGGTTGGAAAAAGCACAGGATCGTAAATTGGAGGCCGTGGAGCAATTTCTAAAAGGTTAGAAATTCTAGCATGATCAAAATTTGCTTTAGTGGTACTGTGTTTCATCATACGTGCATGCCAAAGGCGGAAAGTTGTATCAGCTTTTGGCCAAGTACGAATAATTTTGTCGCGAATTGGCTTTAATGGAAAATGGTCCAAGAAAAGAGGTTCTTGAGTACAAGGGAAAAGCCTGGCCACAGCTGCTCGCCCAACAGAGTCCGCATCATTAAACGATGGACCCAGATAAAACTCATTCAGTTCAGGCTTGGCTGGTAAAAGGCAAGATGGGTCTACGTAGGGTTTGGTCAGAAGTTCTTGAAAATCTTCGAAGCTAATGGGATTGTCTGAAAGTTTCTTTGAAGTCCCCATTTATCACAGACTGTAAGTTTTCAAAGATTTTGGGGGTATGAGCGCCTGAATATGAAATAAGAAGATGAACAATGTTCTTTATAGAAGAAAGAAAATGTGGCGACGCGATGGGAGCAGAACGTGGATGTAATGGTACGATGTAGTGGTGTGCTTTTTGGTTTATAGAGGGTTGCGTGGTATTGTGCTTCTTGGGATGTAGAAGGTCACCACCAAACAAAAGAAAACGTCGCGGGAAAGGTGTAAAAGATGAATATGGCACAAGATTAATAATCGATGTTAATTTGGCCATATTGAGAGGTAATTGTTGACATATAGAAATAAGGCCCAGTTAAGAAGTCCAAAGAATGAATCCAAATGAACCCATCTATAGGCCCAAAACAGATTTAATGATTGAATGTCCAACATCGCTCAAGCCTAGAAGACGCCCAAGACCTGGGTGAGTGGAACATCCCATCATCATTTAAAGCAACGGTTACTAAACAGTTAATAGATAATCCTATCACATCTCACTATCCAAGAATTTCAGTTGCAAGCGGTTGAGTTACAGAAGTAATGGCAGCGGTTAATACAACAGTTTTTGATAAGTCATCTATTATGGAGAAAGTGGGTAGTTACTGGGCGACGAGCAGTTTCGGAACAAAATTGAAGAAAACCGTTAAGGGAGTATAAAAAGGAAAAGAGAATGTAAAGACAAGGATCCGATCAATCACTCTCAAAATAGAGAACTATGTAATTTCGTTTCTTCTTAATGTTCTTATAAGTTTTATTTACTTTGCATTTCAGTGTGCTTGTGCCCATTGGAGGCATTTCGTTTTTCTTTTTAGAATTGTAATTTTCATAAATAAAGCACCACTTGTTGGAATTTTGTCTCAAAAGGTTGTTGTTCCTTACACATTGTCTGAATCCCTTTAATTGTTAGCGATAGTTCATTTCTACGCTAAACACTTTCTTTCAGCTCCTAACATACCGAGGTATTGGACCATATAATTAATCTCCTTCATTGGCACATCAAAGACTCTCGAATTCACGAATATCAACCACTATTCAGTTACGGATTAAGGTAATTCATAAAATAGTCATATGAAGTTTAATTTTTTGCAAGTTCGTGCTATAAAATTGAACTTTACACATGTTAGTCATGTCCAACACACTTCCAGGTCTACTAGAGTCACTACATGCGAGTTCTATTCTCCACAATCATGATAAACTACGTATCCCAATTTTTAGAGTAGTTGACCCCACGACCTTATTATAACAAAGTTCCAACATTTGCTCACCGGTCTAGGACGAAGGATTTGAGATCGAAATACAAAAAATGTGTATCTATACTTCTCTACGCAAACACATAACTTGTATTGTCCCATAATGATTAAAGACACTTCATCTGATGCTCAATATAAATGTAACAACTATGCAAAACATAAATAGACACACAAATTTTATTTAATAACATTCAAAATGTTTAACTATTACATTATGGTCCTATTAGTATTGGGTACATATGCCAACAAACACTACTGTTCACTTCAAAATCTAGATTGATTCCAACGCCAACAGAAGTTAAGTCACATCATTGTCCACCCAATACTAACTATAAACTGGAACATATGTTATAATACCAACGACCGATCCCATTAGGTGGTGCAGTGGCCGTAGGCACTCTGATGATAAAGTTAGACACTATGAAAGGTAGCTCAAGATGATTTATCGCAAGTTAGTTTGCATGTATCAAAAAGAAATTTTCTTCAAAATGAATGGGAAATCGAGTATTTATGGTTGACTTATCAAGGTTAAAAAGGTCATTTTCCTAACCTTTTTCATTATTTGATCCACAAATGTTGTCATATTTCACTTCCCAATGTCTCTCAATTTTTCCACTTTTTAAGGATTCTAGATAATGTATGTGACATGTAAGCAGGGATATCCTATCATGCACGCAAAGATGCGGCTCACTAGAACCAAATGGAATTTGTTAGAACCATCATTTATGAAGGTTCGCCCAAATATGAGGCTGATTTGGTTCCATTCTTAGAATCAATTTTGTCTTGTTAATTCGTTCTTCCCAATCTCAGGCGAGGCTATGACTTGCGCTTCAACCACCAAGACTTCACATGACCGAAGTTAATCATCAGTTTTTTGACACTCAAGTGGCTGATTTGCCTGATAGGCCTTTAGTTTTATGCCAGATGTAGTTCCGCCTTTACGTGGCTTTCACGTATGATGTATATATTTTCAGATATAACATTTGTCCGCAAGTTTGGTCTAGGACGAATGATTTTCGATCGAAATACAAATAATGTCTATTTGTACTTCTCTACGCTAACACATAACTTGTATTGTCCCGTAACGATCGAAGACACTTAATCTCATGACAATATAAATGTGACAACTATGTAAAGCATAAATAGACAAACAAATTTTATTTAATAAAATTCAAAATGTTTAACTATTATGTTATGGTCCAATTACTATTGAGCACATATCCCAACAAAGGTAAGCTCTATTGTTGACCTCAAAATCTGGAATAATTCAAACACCAACACAAGTTAGCCACGTCACTATCCACCTAATCCTAAATGTACACTCGAACACACGTTAAACTACTGACGGCCAATCCAACGAGGTGGTGCAGTGTCCGTAGGTACTCCGATGATGAAGTTAGATACCATATTATATATTGGGCTGAAAGGTTGCTCAAGATGATTTTACAGCAAGTTATTTTACATGTATCAAAAAGAAATTGTCTTCAAAATGAATAGGAAATCGAGTATTTATGGCTGAGTTATCAAGATTAAAAAGGTCATTTTCATGACTATTTCATTATTTGATCAAGAAATGTTGTCATATTTCACTTCCCAATGTTCCTCAATTTCTTCACTTTTCTAACATTGTAGGGAATGAATGTGACATGTAAGTAGGGATGTCCTATTATGCATGCAAAGATGTGGCTCCTGGAACCAAAGTGGAATTTGTCAGAACCGTAATTTATGAAGCGTTGTCTACATATAAGGCTGATTTGGTTCTATTTCTCAAATCAATTCTATCTTGTTGCTTCGTTCTTCCCTATCTCAGGCGAGACTACGACTTGTGCTTCAACCACCGAGACTTCAATTGACCAAAGCAAAAAAATTAATACATGAATCCATTAATTCCATAAAACTTGAGATTCGAAAGTAGTGCATCAAAACTAGGTTATATACCGTTCGTCACAACTATAAGTTTAGCTACTCACCATAAAAGAAGAAAAACTAAAGAATGAATTGAAATACATCACCGAATTTGAAGGAAAAATGAAAAAAAAGTGATATCTTGTACCAAGAATTCTCCCTCTTCAAGCCAAAGTCTTTAAACTTTCATCATAATTCTCTCATCTTCTCTATGTTTCGCCTTGTTTATTTGATTTTCTCACCCTTAATTTGACCTAGATTAGGTTCTTTTATAGTGTTTACGTCCCTTAAACTCGTTTAAATTGTAAAGAACACAAATACCTTTGAATTTCAATTTAAAAAAACTAGAAAAAGCTTCACGTACAAAGTGCGGCCAAACTTTTTTTGCTATTTGCAGCGGTCTTTCCGCGATTTGCAAACCGCTGCTGGACCGTGGCAAACAGAAAGTTGGTTTGCCAACTATAAGTTTAGCTATTCATCATAAAAGAAGAAAAACAAAAGAATGAATTGAAATACATCACCGGGTTTGAAGGAAAGATGAGAAAAAAGTGATATCTTGCACCAAGAATTCTCCTTCTTCAAACTAAAATCTTCAAACCCTCATCATAATTCTCTTTTCTCTATGTTTCGCCTTGTTTCCTTGATTTTCTCACCCTTAATCTGGCATAGATTAGGTTTTTTATGGTGTTTAAACCCCTTAAACTCGTTTTAATTGAAAAGGACACAAATATCTTTAAATATCAACTTAAAAAACTAGAAAAAGCCTCACGTTGCAAACCTCGGCCAAACCTTTTTTGCTGTTTGCTGCGGTCTTACCACGATTTGCAAACTGCTACTGGATCATGGCAAACATAAAGTTTTTTTGCCAATTTTTCTTTATTTAGCAGTTTGGTTCCTTAACTTTTAAAGTTGTACAATTTGGTCCTTTATGTTTTTTGTGCAGATTAGGTCCTTTTTGCCCCCAAAATCTTCAACATTTATCCCACAACTTCCAAGAGCATCTACATTGGTCTCTGAACCTCTTTAGTCATCTGAAGTTGGTCCTCTTCAAGTTTCAGAAGTGTGCAATTCAGTTCTCAAATTTTTTGTAAATTAAATTCCACTCCTAAAACTTGTGACATTCCTTCAATGGCTCTCTTAATGGTTCTTATCACTCCCATGTCATCATGTCAATCTTCAAATACTTCTGATGAACTCCCATTTAGCTCGAATTCATTTTTTATCTCCATTTTTTGGGATTTTACCTATAATGACAATATTTATAAATAACTAAGTAGAAATCCGCTCAAATCACACTTATATATCAACTTTATAAACTAGGATAAGCTCAAATACTCCCAAACTTAAACATTTGTTTGTCTCGAACAAGATTATCTACTCAAACACACAACAAATAACACTAATATTTCAATAGATAGCTTGTTGTATTTACCTCTAATTTTTTACACTAATCAAACAATTCATAAAAGGTCTCTAAATAATGCTACCAAAACTAATTTTTACCTATTCGATACTCGATTGATGTATGTGCGTATAGTCAATACCATCAACACAAATCTTTAGGTTGGTTATATTCCGTCCCTCAGTGGTCAATATTTCATTTATGTCTAGTGGGAATGCACACTCCTATTTTGATATTCAATTTCTCACTCGTGGTTTTAATTCTAAGGTTGCTCTCATAACTCTTATTCTTTTTCCGCTCAAGCTTGGTTGGGTCTCACCAATGGAGTAACTATCTATATCTTTGATGATTTTTCCTATAATTGAGTGTCCTAACCTTCAAATTTCTACTTGGAAAATCAAAACTACTAGTTATCTAGATCTCCATATTTAGTGTCCAATGCTTAGTCAGGTTTGTAGCACGTCTTCTATTTCATGCACCTGCTTTTATTCATTTTAAGTTCTTTTTTTCCACTTGTAAGTAGCTATTTTGTTTAGACATTGGTGATACCAACGCCAGACCATTATTTGGATGAGTAGTTGGGATCAGAACCCTAGTATACGGTCAATGCCTAAATTTTACCTGGTAGTCAAAAACACTTCACACAAATATTTGCATGCAAGGAATCAACACCTCTCTAAATAGATCCCAACACTGGATCAACCACGCTCAAACAATCTATTCAATTGGTTAAGCAATTGAGTTTTTTTACTTGGTGATCTTGGTCTAACAACCGAGGTTCACAATTCACTAATCGTATTCTATCTATTTAACCAACCAAAAGTAATGATATTCATAACTATTGTGCTCAAAATTAATGACATCTCACATAGATAAGTACATTAAAAAGAATAAACACAATTAGCACCACCTAGTCATATTCCATGAATCAAGAGCAGTTTCAAATAAATATTTTTATCAGCCGGCAATGCTATCCAACTAACACAAATACACAAGTGTAAAGAAAATATTTTTGATTTTTTTAAATTTTTCCCTTTTTTTAAACACATAATATAAACAACACACACAAACATAACACAAATAATAAAATCATCAAATGCATCTCCAAACATAAAGTACAAAGTGTCCTCAATGTGAGCAAAAGAGACACAGAAAAGAGTCTACTAGACTCTCTATGGAGTGGATGTGCAATCTGGCTGCTATATGCTTAGATCTCATCGGGAGGTTGTAGTATTTGTTCTTGGCAGCATTGTGTGCCTTTAGTGTTTCTACAAAGCATAAACCAAACAATATATAGCAATATGGGAGGAACACAATCGGTGCCATGATAACCTGGACCAAATCTACTTACTAATCCTAAAAAAATTAAAACGTGAAAATGTAATCGTACCCCAAAAATGAAAAATAAAAGAGATAAATGATAGAAAATTGAGTTGCCCCTCAATAAGAACTTGTTTAAAGTCATTAGCTCGACTTTGTTGCAACAATCATTCAAGGTGGCTTGAATCGAGCTTTAGACGACTTGCATTGCTGACACTTTATGGCTTTGCATGATTTTTCTTTCGCCCTTCAAACTTTTATTTTCTTGTTTTCAACACATTTTGCTCCACCAAGGCTTCCTAACTTTTCTTGCAGCCTAGGCATTTCACCTCTCATCTTCACTTCAGGTGTGTATGTTTCATAACCACTTATTTTCTCCACTTTATCGATCCTAAGACAATCTTCCAGATTGGATGGTTGTGTGAGTAAGGTGAACACATTGAACTTGGTTTGTTAATCCTGCACCCACAAGATTAGCTCACCTTTCTCTACATCGACTAGGGCTCGACTAGTTGCTTGGAATGGTCCACCCAAAATTACTGGCATATCTTGTTCTTCTTTAATATCCAAAATGATAAAATCTACTGGGAATATGAATTTGCCTACTTTGATCAGTACATCCTCAACCACACCTCACGGATGTTAGATCGATTTGTCAGCTAGCTGAAATGATATACTAGTTTCTTTGGCCTTCCCCAAATCTAATTTATTGTAAACAAAGAGGGGCATCAAGTTAACACTTGCACATAACTCACATAATGCATTAAGTTTATGAATTTGCTAATACTGCAAGAAATTTTGAAATTCCACGGATCTTTTAACTTAGGAAATAGTTTTTTCTAAAGAATTGCACTACACTCCATAGTTAAACAAATTGTTTTATGGTCATCCAGTTTCCTTTTCTTTGATAACATCTCTTTCATAAACTTCAAGTATACTGGCATCTGAGCTAATGCTTCGACGAATAGAATGTTTACGTGTAGTTTCTGAAAAATATCAAGAAACTCAGCAAATTGTTCATCTAGCTGAGTTTTCTTGAGCCTATGAAGAAACATGATGGGTAGTATGTAAGGTTTGACTACTGTCTTTGCCTGTGGAATGTCTATTTCTTTTTGTTGAACAACATCTTCTACCTGTTTAGATCATTCCATCTGTTCCTCACCTATGGTAGGAATCTTCTCTTTAACTACAACTGATCATTTTATTGCAGGCAACTGAACTATTCTGCAAGTTTTAATAGCATTCACTTGTTGAACATCATCTTCTACCTGTTTAGATCGTTCTATCTGTTCCTCACCTATGGTAGGAATCTTCTCTTTAACTGCAAGTGATCTTTTTATTGTAGGCAACTGAACTATTCTGCAAGTTTTAATAGCATTCACTTGATCTTTTGAGTTGGTCTTAGTATTACTTGGTAGTATCCCAAATGTTCTATCTTGCATTAGTTTTGCCAACTGACCAGCAAGTTTCTCAAAGGTGTGTAACAATGCTTGCCAAATTTGGAAATTTGTATTAGTCTTTTGCATGAAAGCTTCAGTGTTCATCATATATCTCTCAGTTTTATCCAGGAAAGTATCAGACTTATGAACATACTGTGAAGTGCTCTTTACCAGCTACTCCACTAATCCTTCAAGTGACGAATTATTTTCTTACTGCTCTTGCAGCTGTTGTAGTTGTGGTCTTGTGGCAATGTTTTGGTTTCCACCCAAGAGAAGTTTGGGTGGTTCCTCTAGCTAGGATTGTAAGTAGAGGAATAAGGATTATTTTGTTGTCTAAGCTAGTTTTACACATAATTACATGTTCCATCGAAGGGTCATCTGCTTGTGTAGTCAGGTATTGAGAAGTATGGTGATTAGTTTTACAGTTCTTACAAACCACGCTCTATACTTGTACTGTTTTAATTATTTGGCATGATGTAAAATCTTCATATTTCTTGATCATTGCAGCCATTTGACCTGATAAAGCAGTAACCACATCAAGTTCATGAACTCCTACTTCTTTCTTATGGCCTACCCGATTGGCTGATGGAAATAAAGCACTGGTAGATGACAACCTTTCAAGCAATTCATAGGCTTTGCTTGAAGTTTTGGTTATTATTGTTCCGTTTGTAGTTGGATCGGAATAATTCTATTTGCTAGAGTTAGCCCACTACATAAGTATTTTATCTAATAGAATTTATTCAACCCATATGTTTGACACCTTCGCAGTAGACCCTTGAACCTCTCCCAAGCTTCATACAGAGTTTCTCTATTATATTGGGCAAATGTGGTGATGTCTTGCAATAATTTGGCAGCTTTAGTTGATGAATAATACTTCATTAGGAAATTTTGAGCCAAATCATCCCAAGTAGTAATGCTTCTCGCTGGAAAAGAAGATAGCTAGTTAGAGCCGCTTCTTTCAAAGTGTGTATAAGAGTCTCATCTTCACTGCACCATCTGACACTCCATGATACGAGGCTGAATCACATAATTCCAGAAACTCTGATACATGTGCATGAGGATCTTCATCTAGTGTCCCTTTGAACACACACATATTCTCTTATCGTATTGATAACATCGACTTGAGTTGAAAACTTTCCCATCTAAAAGTAGGAGGTGCTATACTAGACTGACTGCAATGATGCAGTAGAACCATGAGCTCCCCAAACGGATGATCGTCGTCATTAATTATTGGCATAGGTGGATTGGCCAATGCTGCTAGAAGTTCAATCTGAAGCTAAATTTGTGGGTTTGCTGGGTCGTCATTGTTTAGATTGTTTTTGTTATGTGGTAAATTAGCCATTGTGATTTGTTGTTTTTGGTTGTGTTCCTTGCTTCTTCATCCGAAAGTGCGCTCCATCTCAGATTCAAAAGGTTCAAAATCATCGCCTTGTGAACGGAGCATACAATGAACACCTATTTTCTATTATAAGAAATAAAATAAAAAAATTCAAACAAAAGTAAAAATAATCTAAATCAATATCAAATAAAGAAAATAGTCCCCAGCAATGGCACCAAAAACTTGTTGTGTGAAATCGCAAGTGCACGATTGTCTATTTAACAAGTAGTAAAGTGGACCTAATAAGTCCAGATTATCGTTTACACGAAAACTATTTTATTAGAATACTAATTTAACTAATTCTACCTCGTATTTTATGAAAACAAATTTATGGCAAAGTGTTGATTTATACTATGATTAACTAAGGTTTAGAAAACAATTAAACGAACGAATATGATGATTAAAGTGTCAGGACTCACAGTTTCAACGTATTTATCTTCTTTAATTTCACACTCAAAGTTAATTTCTACGATTGTATTCACTCGAATTCATCAATTAAATCAATTTATCTCTCTCGAGTTCAAATTAATTCTATTTTGTTAAGTCAACTCACTATATCTCTATATGAATCTGAATAAGCCTCAACTAAACACATTTAAACACCTAGGAATTCAATTAAGGACTGCATTTAAACACCTTGAATAACGGTCATATTTTTTTTCTATATAAACCCACATCCACTTCAATATTCATCACAAATTTACAAATATCAACTTATTCAATCTGAAAATATTATATTGTCAATATTAGCTCTTTAATTGTACAATCTACAGTTGAAATTTGCTTATTTTAGTGATTTCTTCTATTCAAATTCCACATTTTTACATTCTTTATTCTACATTTATATTTTCTACATGGATCATTGTACACAAGAAAGTGTCAGCCACCAAATAGATGATGATTTCACTGGGTAATGATATTCTAATTCCTGATTTTGGTGATGATTAAGGGAGCACATAACCATTGATTTGAAAGATATCGATGAAGATTTAGTATTAGTGTAGACCGATACAACAGCAGACAGACAACCAAACTTCAAGGCAATGTGTAAATGCTGTAAACACAAATTTTCGTAGCAAAAGGGTGGTGGCATGAGCCATCTAAACCGACATTATCCAAAGTGTTTGCAAAAATACGGGGGAGTGGATACAAATCAAGCTCAACTTTAGTTCAGATCTCTCGGTGCATCTTCAAGTTCTAGTCAAAATCTAAACAACTACTGAGTGTATTCGCAAGATAACATACGCTGTGAAGGCATGACTCAGTTGGTGACAAGTGCTGAGTTTTTGCTTAGTCCAGACACTATTATTTTATTAAATAAAAGAACGAAAGCATAATACATGATTTAAATAAAAATTCTAGTGTTGTATCATTTACTTCTGACTTATGGTTTGGTAAAAACCATAAAGGATATATTGCTCTCCCCTTACATTATATTGATAAACAATAGATTTTGTATAATTGTATTTAAAGTAATTGACCACCCTCATAATGAAATAAATATTTTGAATATTTTAATGACTATTATTAGAGAATTTAATTGCGAATAAAAAATTTTCAGTTTCATATTTGATAATGCTACGCCTAATAATATAGTAATAGAAAGATTAATGCAACAATTAAATTTGAATTTTGGTGGTATTTTATTTCATTTTTGTTGTGTATGTCACTTTTTTAATTTAATTATCCAAGATGGTTTAAAATTTATAAATCCACAATTAGAAAAAAGTAGACATGCCATAAGTTATATTATTGTCTCACCGGCTTGAAAATAAGTATTTGATGAATAGTAAAATTTCCTTCCAAAAAAATGTTTATGTGCAGACGTAGGCCATAGATGGAACTCTACTTATTTAATATTTCAATCATGTGAAGATTACACAAACTATATAACTGCCTATTATACCAGCCGACAATCACACGGCCCATATTATGATTTGCAAACATATGATTGGAAAATCTCATCCCATGTGAGAAAATTTTTAAAAGTTTTTTTCGACGCTACAAACACATGTGCTGACGTATATTATCCTGCCATAGTTCTAAATTATTTTTATTTTATTGCAAATAAGTTTAATAGGTATAAGGTTCTTCCAATTTTTTCTGATATTGTAATAGCAATGGAGATAACTTTTATAAAATTTTGGAAGAAATTGCTTATGTTGTTCCCATTATTGTCGATTATAGACGCTAGATTAAATTTAGAAAGTACAAAACATACTGTGTGAGCAATTTCTAATAAGTTAAGTTACGAGAATCCAATAACGTACGGTAATCTAGAAAAAACATTATATAAAATATACAAATTTTTTGCAAAAAAAACCGCTTGAAACTTTAGAAGACCCCATATACTAATCCTTTCTTCGTCATCAAGTGATGATAATGCTTTTTGGAGTTTCATTAGTTTAGTTAGGAGAACTGAACAAGTTAGTTCTTTTTCTTCGTTTTTCTATGCTACAAATGTAGAAACAAGTAGTAGAAATGTACCTTTAGAGTTAGTTAGATATTTTGGTCATGACATACTTAGTATGTTAGACAAAGAAGAGAGAAATAATTTTGATATACTTAGGTGGTGGAGATAAAATGTGTGTCGGTACCCAATTGTTTATATTATAGTACACGATCTACTAACACCAATGATATCAACGGTAGCATTGGAGTCTGTTTTTAGTACAAGTGGTAGGGTTCCGAATAACTTGAGGTCAAGACTTAAACCATACATATTAGATAGTTTAATGTAACTACAAGATTGAGATGATGCAGAATTTCGAATCCAAGATAAAATAGACATCATATTAGCTAGCTAAAGAACATAAAGAGCTTACTATATAATTTGTAAGTATTGTTTGTGTAAATTTATTTATTTTCTTACTTTTAAATTTTACTAAAATTGTACACGTAACAATATGTCCGTGTATAATTTTAACTCATTATATGCTAAAAGTAGCTGCTCCCAACTTGTATGTATACAATTTTAACTCTGCTTACACTACAATTATACTAGCCGAGCTCATGGGCCAGCTCGACCTGGTCCATGAGGCCCACGAGCCACTGACATGTATGTGCTCGAGTTTTGGAGACGAGACAAGATGAGACGAGCCTAGGCTCAGCTTGTCCTTATAAAGGCTGAGCTGGGCTCGTCCCTTGGGCCAAGATGGGCCCTTTTTGGCATGTGATTAGATGGTCTGGCTCTGCTCATTGCCATTCCTAAAACTAACCATCACCAAGTAGAAGAGTGCACTAGCAATGGTAATGTTGAAAAGGTTAAGACGGCAATGTTGCCTTTTTCAAACGCTACCATATTAGAAAAAATTATTGGGATGGCACTGGTTAGCTAGGAGCTGGAGCGATTAGATGAGGCCACATTAGCTAGAGAGAGTAGGAGAGATAGGGATGAGGGAGTTGATGGAAAAGGCGAGGCTGAAACAACATTAGAGGTGAATGTGGTGGGAGGGGTCGATACTCCGTCCCAATGGGCTACCTTAGAAATAGCCCTCGTAGTAACTGACACAAACCTAGAGAAGTTGCAAAAGATCTTTTGCATTTCAAAAGATATAGAATTGATCATGCCCAAGCCAAACGACAGGGCCGTCAATCCTCCATAGGTTGTATAGCTATCAATGTGCTATTGTTAGGGTTGGGTCTGAGGCTCCCTTTGTACCCAGCTGTTCACGAGGCCCTATAGAGCTTCATAATTGTCCCTACCCAGCTTCTTCCCAATGGTTGGGAGTGTTTCCTTTGGGCATTCATTTCATGGAAATTGGTCGATAATGAAGAAGACTGTATCGCACTCGAATAATGCTCGATTTTTCTGATTTATATGGGTATTATACTGGACGGTACATGTATGACACCTTACTGTACAAGACACGTACTGTGTGGGTATGCTACCTGACTACTCTAGTATGATGCCTTCTTGGTTGGGTATAATACTCATCTTGATGTGTATGATACCCATCAGGCAGTGTGCATTTTTCCCAAATCCAGTTTAAGATTAAGCTTGCTTCTTTTCTTTCTTTAGCAGACATTTAGGAGAAGTTGTATATATGTCCCATTATTTGGCCTTTAATGATTTAGATTTAATGAGATCTTTAGTGGGTACAACTTGTGAATTTATTAAGTGTAGAATTTAGATTAAAAGATGTCTTGATCTCTAACTTCATAACTTGATCCATGATTGGATTTTACAAATGAACTAGCTAGGTATGTTGAAATCACTTCCAATACACTTTTCCTCAAATGGTAACATAACAAACCATAATGTCTCAATTTTTAATTAAGAAATCATAAGTACCTTCATTTTACAAAAGTATGATGTTTCTTTCATAGTTCACAACATTCCATGGCCACTTCATAACATTTCAAAATTAATTCATACATGCCTTCTATCCTTATCATTTGAGACAAAAGATGTAGCTTGATATTTTTTCCCTTACATTACTTGTAAAGAGAAACTTAAACATAATAATATGGCTAGTTAAAATGCATCTTCTTTAGGATCTTAGAGTCGGTACCCAAGTAGTCTAATGTCGTTGCATCATATCGGTCCCAATGAATAATGGTATTTTGATACTTGTACAGACAGGGTCGTCTCAAGTATTATTACCAAAGATCCACCTCCGTGGCCAATAGATACTATTCTCCGTCCTCCGATAGCATCCAAATTTGGTCAACAATGTCTAAATATTATTGATCCATCTACACTTTGACATGAAACGTCAATGAATAATGATATTCAATGAGCAAAGTAATATGATGCTAGTGTGAAGTGACGTATAATAATGTCTTTTATCTTGTCTTAGGGAACTTTTCTTAAGTATTTGTACGTCATGCATAAATTGAAGATATTGTGCTACTAGCACACGACCAAATGGTGGATGAATCTAGTACCATTGTGGAACAATGACAACTTATGGTCCTACAATCTCTTCTCTCTAATTAGCCTTGATAAACCATCAATTATTCTTTTGGACAACTTATGGTCCCTTGGGTATACTAACCCTTTGGTCCTCGCGGTCTTGGCTAATTCTTAAACTTCTCATCTCCAAAATACAAATCACGGGTCTCCATTCAACTCGGGTGTGCAAAAGGCTTAAGAAAAACTTAGATTATCATATATGTTAAGCCTTTTTTAACATGCATAAACAACATCAATCTTGATAGATAATACAAAGATCTTTAGCATGTCATATAGAGCAATAAGGCTCACATAAGGCTCTCAGCCCCTAGGGTATCATCAAGTCTCAAATTTTTATTATACATGAGTACTTGATCTCAAGTCCATGTTGGGATAAGTCTTTCTCCTCAAGTCCTCATGAGTTTCAAGGTAGTGTCATATAAGTCCACATATCCATGTTTGCTTTGGGTAAAATATCCAACATCTATTCTCATTTTATCATCCCAAGCAACTTGAACACCAATATACCTTTTACTCACATATTGGAAGAAGAATAAATAAGCACATTTCACTCAAATAAAATACTTCAACTAGACATAAATAACTAATTTTGTATGAAGGACACGTAAGCATACTTCATTCACAACTCAAGATATAATGGTAAATCAAGTCCAACAAACGAATATGCTTCATTTATCCATAGAAAAACCCATTGCAAATAAGATAAGCAACTATTTAGCATAAAATTTTCATAGGTAAACATAAATCAATTTTCATGGAAGGCATATAGACAAGTTTTACTCACATATGTTCTTGCATTTACTAAAAACTTAACATTTCAAAATAGATCAAGTCAATATATAACCATATTTCACATATTCATAAAGTATCAAATTGCTTGAAGGTCAAGTAGACATATTTCACTCACTCTTTTTCCTTTGCTTGCTTCTCCGGCTTGAAAAGAAGCGATTTCCATATTGAAATTTGTCAAACATAATCTTAGCAACATTATGCCCGCTGAAGTATTATACCCACTTTGAGGGGTATAATACCCTCCGAGTGCAGAGAGTTTGGGGGTACAGTACCTCATGTAAATGATTTTTCCCCAAATATATCTGTACTGTTTACAGATTCTTTATTGGCAAAAGACATATTTTGTTCTTATGTTCTTGGAGCATTAAAGTTGTGGTAATGGGATGACTTTCTGTCATCTAGAAATCCCCAAATCCTTAACTTTTCTTTTGGATTTTTTTTATTATTTTTCTTACTTTCCTTCTTGGACCTTTCTTCTTTCTTCTCTTTCTCCTTCTTAGATTTTCAAGTTCTATAGCTATATATGTATATGTCTATTAAAGAGAGAAAAGATTGGAGAAAGAGAGAGAATGTGGCATGAGAATGGATGTGTGTGTGTGTGTGTGTGTCAGTGTGGCTTTATACAAAATTCGTACTCAATGTATAGATACAGAAATGTATACAAGCATTGTTTGACTCTCCAATTATTTAGTTCCCTTGTTTATCTAATGATAGTTCACTCAATATAAAATTATTTTCTTCCACAAATATCTTCTAGAAGTTCCTTGCATGTGTACCATGTGGACAACTTAACAAGAAAAATCATTATTTTATTTTTCAAATTTCAGATGCAAGATACCTCCTTTGTACCAAATTTCAAGACTCAATACGAGCCTAAAAATATTCAAATCATTTACCAATTCGAAAATCTCTTCACGTACTTCATAACGAACTTTGAATTGTAAAATTTCAATTATCGTAGTGATCACATGGCCAATTCAAAGTAGGTTGTTTCATATGGCTGAAATGAGTCTCCAAATTCCCATTTTCGTTTCAGCCCCTGGCCTCAATTTCTAGCCGTTTTAAGATTCATTCCTAATACACTTTATAATTTCTAATTGAGTTCAATTTAGTCCCTAATAAATTTATTTTCTAAAAATTAAAGTCTTTGGCCTAATATTAGTGATTCACACCTTAATTTCCTTGGGCCAATTAATATATTTCTATCCTTTAATTTACTTTTCTCTTTTTAAAATTAATTAAAAATAAATACGAGTTTTTTGAGGCTTTACATAAACATTCTCCTGAAGATCTTTAGACCATTTATAATCTGAGGAAGGCTCTGGGTAGGCCCTACGAGGTTGGTACTATTTGTCCCTTTAGATGGGCGAGGCTCTGTTGGTGGGGGGCTTACGGTCTTCGGTCAAGGCGTAGAATGCTTCTTTTTTTTTCATCAAAGGAGAATGGGAGTTCGCGCCTGAGGAGCCAATGTCGGACGTAGCGATCCCTAGAAAATATAGCCCCCTTAGTGAGTGAAATTTATACTAGATTATCTGTTAGCTGGATTTGTAGTTTTCTATGCTGATTCTGACTTTTTTTTTTTTTGCAGAGACCGGCAAAAGGCCAAGCGTGTCCGAGTTAGGAAAGGAAAGTTAGTGAGTTGTTCGATATCTCCAACAGCAAGAGGTCATTCTCCCATCTAACCGACTAGAATAGGTTTTTGTTGAGTTTGGTCTAAGAAGGAGCCAATCCAACAAGTCGTGCCTAACTACAAGAGCCTAAGCTCCCTCACAGAGAGGGTAACAAATGATGTAGTAGCTCTCAACCCACACACCAGCTGACTTCAAAACATTTTCCTCAATGTTCCAGTTATGAAACTTAGTTTAGTGCATGCAAATGCAATCAGTATATATAAATAAAGAGAGACAAAAAGAGAAGAAAATAAGTTGAAATGAGCATATCTGGATCGTTGGTAACATGTACAAATTGTTTTTTTTAGCCATTTTATTTTTAGTTATTTTTTTATTTTGAATTCTATTTCTTTACATGCCTCAACCTGGATAGATATAATTACTCAAATCAATTTCTTCACCCCTCTCTTGAGAATTAAACTTCAAATATGGTTTAATCTTTGACCATTAACTTTGAAAATGTAATCATTTTTTAGGTTTTCAACCTCAATCGTTCCATGGAGATAAACTAAATGAACAATAAAATGACCTAACCATCTAGAACATAACTTACCTAGAAACAGATGCAATTGAGAATTGTACAAAAGCACTTTCTGACCTAGAACGAACGATTTTCTTTCTACGTGCTTGTCATGAAAGAGTTTCATTCTTTGCTTGTAGATTTTTGCATTCTGATAAGTGTCATTCTAGATCTCTTCAAGTTCTACGAGCTGTAATTTTCTCTTTGACCTAGCATTATGTATATAAAAATTAAATTTCTTGATGGCCTAATAAACCTGATGTTCCAGCTCAACTGGTATGTGGCAAGCTTTCTAGTACACCAGTTTATAAAGAGACATTCCAATAGGTGTTTTGAAAGCTTTTCTATATGCCCACAATGTATTAGACCAATCCTTTCTATCAGGTCAAACCATCTTCTCCAAAGTATTCTTTATCTCTTGATTTGAAATCTCTACCTGGCCACTAGTTTGTGAGTGATATAGGGTTGCAATCTTATGTGTCATGGAGTACTTTGCTAACAAGTTTGAAAAGGCTTATTGTAGAAATGAGATTCATCATCAGTGATTATGTCCCATGGAGTGCCAAAGCGAGATAGAATGTTGCTCCTAAAAAATACCACCACACTTTTGTGATCATTGGTCCAATATAGAATTGCCTCGACCTACTTGGAAATATAATCAACACCAACCAATGTGTAATAATAGCCAAATGATAGGAGAAAATGTCCTATGAAATCGATCCTCGATACATCAAAGATCTCAACCAAAAGAATATGGTTGAACGTTATCATGATTCTTTCCAAAATGCTTTCTATACATTGGCACATGTCATGAAGAACACAACATAAGTATGACGAAAAAGAGTAGACTAATAAAAACCACATTGTAAAATTTTTGCAGTAGTCTTTTTAGCACTGAAATGGCCTCTACAAGCTTTGTAACGAGGAAAAAAGATTACACATTGGAATTCAGTTTTTAGGACATCTCTTAATAATTTGATCAGCAAGTATTTAAACAATAAGGATCATCCCACAAGAAGTTCATCACTTCAGCTAAGCACTTAGTTATATCTTATTTAGTCCAATGCTCTAGAAGTTGACTTATAACAAGATAATTAACTATGTCAGCAAACCAGAGCACAACATCAAAACTCATAAGTTCTTAATCTTGGAACAACTTATTTAGGGCTAGCTTTTCAAGCACAAAGTCAAGCACAATACAGATAAGTGGCCATCTACAACATTTCTGAAACCCTTAGTATCCATAAACTAAATGTTAAACTCTTGCAAAAGAAAAATCCAATGAATCAACATTGGTTTAACATCTTTCTTAATGAGAAATTTTGAGGTCAGCATGGTCAGAAAAAATAATTACTTTACTCTCTACAAGATATGATCAAAATTTATCTAATGCAAATACAACTACTATAATTTATTTCTCCGTAATAGAATAATTCAATTGTGCATTGTTAAGAGTCCTACTAGCATAGTAAATGACAGGAGGCAACCGATCTAATCTCTGTCCTAAAATTGTCCCTACACTTTAATCAGATGCATCATACGTGAGTTCAAAAGAAAAATCCCAATTAGGTGGTCGAATGATAAGTGAAGAAGTCAAAAACTTTTTTAGTCTTTCAAAAGCCTCTAAAGAAAAATAATTAAAGACAAAAGATACATCCTTGACAAGTAATTGCATAAGAGTCTAATGATTTTACTAAATTTGTAATGAGCATGCCCAAGGAAATATCTTACTTTTTTCACTAATTTTGGAGGTGAAAGATTGAAAATAAGATCTACATTGGCCTTGTCAACTTTAATACCGCTACTAGAGATTATGTGACCAAGAACAATACCTTGTTTTACCATGAAGTGATATTTTTTTATAATTTAAAACCAAGTTCTTTTCCTTGTATCTCTGTGAAACTAAATTTAGATGGCGCAAACATTTACCAAATGAATATTCATAAACAAAAAAGTCATCTATGAACACTTCAAGAAACCTCTCAACTATGTCAGAAAATGTACTAAACATACATCTTTATAAAGAACCATGTATATTACACAAATCAAATGGCATTATTCTATACACAAAGGTTTCCAATGGACAAGTGAAAGTAGTTTTCTCTTAATCCTCTAGAGCTATCTGGATTTGATTACAGTCGAAACAACCATCTAAAAAACGATAAAAAATCATGACATGCAAGCCTAAAAAATCATGACATGCAAGCCTATCAAGCATTTGATCAATGAATAGAAGAGAAAAGCGATATTTTCTAGTATGCAAACATGCCAACCTATAGTTTCTCTAATTGGAACCAATTCATTGTTAGTATTAGTAACTACAATAATGCCTAATTTTTTTGTGATGTGTACTAGACTTACCCATGTGCTATCAGAGCATTTAACAATTTAAGCATTTCAATTCTTACCACCTCTTTTATATTAAGATTTAATCTATGTTGTATTTCTCTACTAGACCTAGAATTTCCTCAAGATAGATGCGACGTATGCAATCTACTTGATTTATACATTTGATATGATCAATGGTCCATCATAGTGCATCTTTATGTTTAATCAACACATTTAACAACTTACCTTTTTGCACATCATCAATGGAGGAAAAGATAATTACTGGTAAATTGTCAGCCTTTCCCAAGAATCCATGTTGCAAAGTGTTAGGTAATACTTTAAGCTCCAATTTTGGTGATTTTTAGTCGATGGGATGTTTTTTCTCGCTTGTTGGAAGTGGCTCCATATTTTTTTCTCCACTTAGTTGTATCCTTAATGGGTGTTGAGTCAAGCACGACATTTATTTCATCGATAGCATTGTCAACATCAAAAGAATAGCCAAAATGAGTAAAGCACATCCTTAAAGCATCATCACAGTTAGTAGAAACAAAAGAATCAATGACTAATGCTTCTATCATATCAACATCAATAACTTCTTGATCGTCATGTGGTTGCTTGTAGGCATTAAATACATTTTATATTGTCGTGTTGCCAAAAGATAGCTACATAACTCTATTTTTGTAATTAATAAGAGCTTTAAATGTTTCCAGAAAAGGACGTCCTAAAATCACAGGAATATGTTTGGTAGAGTCGTGTAGAGGTTGAATGTCATATACATTTGCAATACCACGTGGAACTTTCATAGATCTATCAGCAAGGTATACAATAACACTGGTTTCAATTCACCTAGACCAAGTTGCATACATACAGAACAATGAAGAAGATTAACACTAGCTCCTAAATCCAACAAAGCCCTCTCAATTTTTTGGTTTCCTACGATGTATGAGATAGTACGACAACTTGGATCATTGAATTTTGGAAGAGCTCAGCTTTGAATTATAAAGCTAACATGTTCAGTTAAAAATGCCTTTTTGCACACGTGCAATTGTCTTTTTTTGGTTTTTTAAAAATATAGCATAGGCAAGAACTTGCTTATGGCATCAAGTAGATGTATATTTACACTTACCTACTTGAAGATTTCTACTATTTCACGAATTGCACACCTTTTCTTCACTTTTGTTAACCTCTGAGGACAAATGAGCTTTTAGAATGTAAGATGGATGATTGTTCTCTTATGGAATTTCCTGAATTGAATCTTTAGTTGTTGCATTACCTAAAGGAACTGGTTGAGATGTATTTGTTCTTGGAATTTCCAATTGGTTGTCAAACAATTTGCCGCATCTTAAATTCATATATAGCCTCCTCTTGTTGGAATAAGGATTGTAAGATGGTTTCCTCATTATGTTGAGGGATTTCACTTGATCAGAACATGCATCTCGTTCAGTGGAGTTATTAGCTGTCAACGAGGCTAACTAGCGAAAATATCTTCTATCATGCCATTGGCTTCTTTGATTTTCGAGCTAGGTTCATTACTTGGAATCCAATAGATTTCTCTTTTCTTTCTTTGAGTTCGAGAAGATCGACTCTGCTATTGTGAATTATCAACATGCTTTTGAAAGAAGCTCCAAATTGCTTTTGAAAGAAGCTCTAAATTTCTGTTGCATTTTTGACCATAAGCTCTCCACCACTTGTGGCCATCAACTACTCTTGAAAACGTGATAGTAATCCTACTAAAAAATATTAGCATAAGTGCCATTTTTCATAGGCGTGATGCAAACATTTTATAAGTAGTCTATTAAATCTCTCCCAAGCTTCATAAAATGGTTCTTCATCTTTCTATACAAACTCTAAAATTTTTCTACGAATAGCATTAGTCTTATAAGCCTAAAAATATTTATTCAAAAATATAGCAACTATTTATTCCCAAGATGTAATACTATTGACAGGTAATGAATTGAACTATGATCTAGCTCTATCTTTCAGAAAGAAATGAGATAGACGTAGTTTAATATTATCAGGAAAACTTTTTCATACTTAAATATCTCACATACGACATAAAAATCCACCAAATGATTATAGGTTTTTCATTATCCAAACCATAGAAAGATGAAAGACAGTAAGCATACTCAGTTTTAGCTCAAAATTCCTCGTAGCTACTTATGGGAACTGGATGCACGAGGTGCTCAAATTAGCTAATTGACTAAAAATAGTCCCTAATGAGTCTCTATTTAATTTCATCCCTCATAGAGACTATTACTTCATTTCCTTCAATTTTATCTAAAGTTTTCAGCTTGTTTTCGTTGGTGGAAATTTCTTTCAATTTCACTATCTAGAGGCTCTAAACATAATTTCTAGAGATTTACAACCAAGCATGTCTTGTATTTTTTATTCAAATAAATAAATCCTACATTATAACTAGGCAAGAATAAAATTAACAAAGATTAAATCAACTTTCTGATGCAGTTACTCGACAACGGCGCAATGCAATGACGAACGTCTAATTTAATTTGAATTATCTATTATTCTAGGCTTGTTGAGTTGAAAGAAGTTTGTTTGAAAGAATTTAATGTATAGACTAATTAAACTAATGCTAGAAAGTTAAAATGAAGGTTCGAGTGGTTTGAATTACCAAGATTTTAGAATCCATCGTTGTTTAACTTAGCAATTATCCAATTATCAATCAATTTTCAAAATCAAATGACAACTCAATATCAATCTATTGTTGTCTTAAAAGATTTATCAATTAAGTCCAAAAGAAAAAAATCTAATATATGTTCCTCTTTGATTTGTTCTTAAATTACTCAAGCATTTTTCGTATCAAATCCAATTCAAAGAAAAGAAAGAATAAAAGGTTCAACATCCTAAGCATTCTATATATCCCAAATCGATAACAAGATAATGGAAAATTAAAAGAAATCAATAAAATATGTTCAAGCACCAATCACAAATTAAACAAATAAATTTATAACTATAAAAAATATGTGCTATATAAGATAAAAAAATATTCAATTAATTAATCCAACCAGAACGAACCATGAAAATCTTGAAAAAGGATAACAAGATAATCACTTAGTTTAAAAATAAATGATGTGATAAAATCCGACATGGATCGAAGGAGAAGAAATTTTGAAAAACTTTTGTTTTGCAGATGATTCTTCTTCTTGTTTTTTAGTCGTCGTTCCCCACTTTCTTTGACCTACAAAAGGTCTTTATATAGTTTTTAACTTATCTTGAAACTCGCGTATAGAAAAAGACAAAAATATCCCCAACTTTGAAGACCAAAAAATCACAAAATCGTTGAACAGGCAGTGGTTTGCAAACTACGACCAAAACTACGACAGATAAAGATGCCCAAAGTGGCCGTAGTTTACTGATCATGCTAATTTGGATCATTGTAAACAAGGAATTCTAATTTCTAGGCCATTTTTCTGATTTTGCATGGTTGGTCTCCAATCATGTTTAGTCATTTTTCCACCAAAGCTTCGAAATAGATCCCGGACTTCCAAAAACCTCCACCTTGGTCCCCGAAATCTCTATAGTCATTTACAGTTGGTCCTAATCTAAATAAGACATTAATTAGTAATTTTATCATTGATGAAATTACTAACAAAATAAGATGAGCAAGTAAAATATATTTTGAAATTGCGCTTATCATGGACCCACAAGATCAATACCCAACTTGGTGAAGGACTAAGGGCTACTAACTGTGGTGAGTCCTTGACGATGAAGTCGAGGTATATTGGTGAATTTTTGGAATTTATCACATCGTCCAATGTAGTCTAGAGAGTCATTTTTTAAGGTTAGCCATATCATTGCCTTAAGATTTTCTGAGCCATCGATGGTCATTTTTCATAGTTGCCACATATCCCTTAGTGGACTTCTCGAAGGAGATATTCAACTTAATTCTTCTCAACATACTGAAGCAATGGAGTGGAGAAGCCCATTTTTTATAGGATTCCGTCTCAAAACACAAACTGGATTGCTCTTAGCCTCAGCTTTTTATCCTCGTGTTTGTCAAATGGAAGCTCTTGAGTAGTTAAATAGTCTAAAATTTATCTCATCCACTTTGTCGATTGATTTACAACCATTACCTCTTCCTCTATCTCAATGGAGTGCCTTTCTAAGTACTCAACATGTATGACTTTCATGAACTCGGAGTCTTTGCTTCTGCTTCGCTTAAATAGAGCATTGCTATTATTATTCTCAGTGCGTAAGATTTAAAAGATCTCACATTTGTCATTATTAGGTAAGAGATCCATGATACACTTCAAATAAGCAGTTATACTTTTTTCTTCGAGTAGCAAAATTATCGTTTATCTGACACACCATGAGTTGAGAATCATTGTTAACAATTATACTTTTTGCCTTTATTTCCTGTACCAACTTAAGTCCAGATAGTTGTGCTTCATACTGGCTTCATTGTTAGAAGCTCAAAATCTAAACCTCAGTGCGCAATTTAGATGGTGACCATCTAGGCTTATCAAAACAATACATGCCCCTAATCTGGATTCTCTGGAGAATGTATCAACAAATAATTTACAAATGTAATGATTCAATTGACCCAAGTTCCTCAACATCCATGTGCATTATAGACCCTTGGTTAACTCTGCCAGCGAAAGCCTGCTCATTGATGGAGGACCTCTGTTGAATAAATTGCCCAAAGCATTGGGCTTCGTGAAGAACCTACTTTAGTGGATAATTCGTCAACACTTCAATAGTATGAGCCTCGAAGTATGGACTCCATTGTGATAAGTGCTAAAGCCAACTTCTCCATGTCTGGATACCTCGTTTTGGCATCCTGAAGAGCCTTACTTACATAGTAGATTGGAAGTTAGCGTGTTCTCTTAGATCATACCAACACCACACTAATAGTCCTAGCAGGGACAACAAAGTATATCTATAATATTTTTTTAAAAACTGGCTTGGACAGTAAATGAGTCTTGTTGAGATGTTCATTTTAAGTCGCAAAACCTTTTTCAATCCTGAAGTCCACTTAAAATTTTCCTCCCTTGAGAGTTAAAAAAAAGTAGAGCATTTGTCTGTGGACTTTGAAACAAATTAGCTGAGGGCTACTATCCTCCTTGCTAGGCTCTGTATTCATTTCAATTTCCATTGTGACTTCTTATCAAGAAGGGCTTTGATCTTTCCAAGATTTGCCTCTATCCCCTTTCAAATACCAAGTAACCTAAGAATATACCAAAGGCAACTCCATATGTACTTATCAGTGGATTAAATTTTATTTGATAGTGTTGAAAAATATTGAATGTGCTTTCGAGGTGGTGATATTCTCTTTCACCATCTAGCTTTTCACCAACATATCATCTACGTATACCTCCATCATCTTTCCAATCTGATCACTATTTAACAACTGCTGATATATGGCTCCAACATTCTTTAGATCGAATGGCATCACCTTATAGATGTACAAGCATTGATCATTGATGAAGGTGGCGTCCTCCTTCATCCGGCTCGTACAGTGAGATCTAATTTTATCTAGAATGAGCATTGATGAAGCTTAATAAAACATGCCCAGTCGTAGTATCAACTAGTTGATCAATACGAGGTAGAAGAAAGCTATCTTTTGGGAAGATCTTGTTAACATCTGAAAAGTAATTGTAGGTCTGACATTTTTTGCTGGATTTGTGAACGAGGACTAGAATTGCAACCCAACAGGAGAATATACCTCATGGACAAAGCCATTAGTTATCAACTTGTCCACCTCTTCATCCAAAGCTGAGTATCATTTCGTATTGAGAAACCTCATCTTTTACTTACGGAAGTGGACATTGGGATCGATCTTCAATGCATGACACGATACCTTCGTATCAATTCCCACCATATCTTCGTGTCTCTATGGAAAAAATCTAGATTTCTTTTCAAAAACTCCTACTAGTCCCTACTCATTTCCTCAGACAAATCATTGCCGATCTAGAGCACTTTGGTCATCAGGGCTGACATGGAAGTATTTCAACTTTTTCACTAAGGAAGCCTGAGACTCGGACTCAATAATCATTGGGTAAATATCATTGTCGAATACTATCTCATCGGCTTGGTTTGTCATATTTGCTTCAAGAAGTGTTGGGGCATCAGTCATCTCCACATCAACTATTGCCTCACCCATTTCAGAGTCCATCATCGTAATATGGTTGGATTCCACATAGGGGTAGCCTTGCGTACAACATTCAAATAATATCTCGGGATCGTCTTTGATCTCCCTTAACGGTGGCTACCCTGACTTTGGTAGAAAATTTCATGACAAAATGGTGGATGGATGATACAACCTTCAGCTCCTTTAAGAATGGTCATCCAAGTACTGTATTGTAAGCTGATCTACTATTGACTACTAGAAATTCTAGGATTACTTGGACTGATCTTGGAGCTACTCCCATGATAACATATAATGTGATTTCTCCTATTGGGATAATTATTTCATCTGTGAATCTATACGAAAAGGGACTGTGATAAGGGTTAGCGGATTGTCTACCTCTATTTGATCAAAGATAGAGCTGAAGATGATATACAAAGGGTACGTGATATGGGTTAGCAGATGGTCCACATCCATTTGTGGTTGTAAACATCCATCCAAAAGGGCGTCGACCTGTTGAATCTGTTCTTCAGAGCTTGAAAAATAGTATCTTGCAGAATATTCTCCACATCTATCATTTTTTGCGTTAAACGGCTAAGGTAGCATTTTAAGGACTCACCTTGCTCCTGCATCATGTTATGGATTCTACTGTGGGGCGGCCGAGCTGAGCTGAGGGTTCCTGCAGTAAACATATGGATGAATTAGTTCTTTAAGTCAGGCAAGCTATATATACTGCCTGATACCAATTTGTTGTACCACTTCTTGGCTCATCCATAAAAGGTGATATGGAAGCCTCGTCACTTATGTGTTGGGCTTGCTCCTAGGAAGTTCATGTGGGTGTCGTACTTTTGAACATGATCAATGTGATTACTTTTCCAATTGTATTTCTACATTTTTAGCTTAACAAACTTGTTAGGCTCTCCCAACGCCTTTATTGCCTTAGAGAATGGGGCGTACACATCTTTGCCATCCAAATTTTCTGAATGGAGTGATCTGTCTCTCATTCCCTCAACTGGAATGCAGGTTGTCAATTGATTTTATTCCTTTATAACAGGAGAGTTTCAATCCTAATAGCCCCGGTGCTTCCCAACCTACTAAAGATACTAACGAACCTAGAAGGTGGGAATAATATATTTCTCCCATACAATGTATGTCAGCAGGTGGGTCAGTGGCCTAGTGGCGTGATTTTAGGTTGTGGCCGATCCCACTAGGTAGTGCAGTGGCTGTAGACACTCTAAAAATTAAGTTAGACAACAAAATCTAAAATCTATATTGGACAGAAAGGTAGCTCAATATGATTTTATCGCTAGTTAGTTTGCATGTATCAAAAAAAGATTTTTTTTTTCAAAATGAATGGAAAATCGAGTATTTATGGTTGAATTATCAAGGATAAGAAGGTCATTTTTTTGACCTTTCTCATCATTTGAACTTGAAATATTGTCATAATTTACTTCTTAATGTCCCTCAACTTTTCCACTTGTTATGGGTTCTAGAATATGGATGTGACATGTAAGCATGAATGTGATGTCATGTCATGTCATGCACGCAAAGATACGACACATTTGAGCCAAAGTGGGATTTGTCAGAATCGTCATTTATGAAGCCTCATCCAAATCTGAGGTTAGGCTTAGGGTGCCTTGGTTCTATTCTTCGAATCAGTTTTATCTTGCTGTTTCGTTCTTCCCTATCCCAGCTGAGGCTACATATGACGGGGTGCCTTTTCTTCTAGTGCAGAAAGGGTCACCGTGCACCAATAGTCTGCTCTGCTAGACTATTTTATGCTTATTCTCGGTCGAGTCGAAAATAAAATACAAAGCTTTGCAACATAAGATTTGAATGTATTGAAAATAGCTTCTTCATTGATAAATAAAAGAAGTAAATTACAATTGTTGGAAGCCTTGGTAATTTGATGATCAAGAATAGCTTCAGCAATTCTTTTTCCTATTTTCTTAAATTCAAATTTAGATCCCTTTGGCTTATTTCTGGATGCATCTTCCTTATCTACAAAATATGGTTTAAATACACTAACATGGAGGATATTATGGATTCTGCACCATAAAGAAAGTTCTACTCTATATGGGACTTTTCCAATCTGTTTCATGATGGTTAAATGGCTTGATATATTTTGGCATCAATTAAGAATCTTTCTCTCTTAATGCTTTATAAGAGTTTTTGTTAGGCAGTTTAACCATCAACAGATCTCCCATGTTGAATTCTAAGAAATAACATTTTTGATTAGCTGCCTTTTTGTATCGTTTGTGTGATTTCTCATTATAACTCCGAGCAATTTCAATATTTTGTTTTCATTCTTGAGAGAAGTTTTTAGCTTGGGGAGACTTGTCACTTTGATCAATAACTACAATATGAGGGAGTAAAGGTTGCTAGCCAGTGACAATCTCAAATGGACTCTTATTAGTAAAATAGTTCTTTTGGGCATTGAACCAAATCTGTGCCACATCCAAAAGTTTCACTCAATTATTCTTTGAAGTAGAGATACAGTGGCAAATATATTTTTCTAGCTTAAAATTGAAACGTTTCGTCTGTCCATTAGTTTGTGGGTAAAAACAAGAAATCTTGCTCAAAGTTGAACCAAGAAGTTTGAATAACTCTATCCAAAACGTATCGGTGAATCGAAGATCTTGGTCACTGACTATGTCTTTAGGTAGCCTCCAATATTTGACAATGTGTTTAAAGAAGAGTTGAGCGGTCTCTTTGGCAAATACATACCTAGATGCTACGATGAAAGTTGCCTATTATTATAAATGGTCTACCACTATAATAATAGTGGCAAGATCTCCAACATTTGGCAAGCAAACAATGTAATCTATCAATACACTTTCAAATGGCCTAGTTGGGACGAGAAGGGGCTCTAGCAAGTCTGCCTTTTTCTGATTATTTACCTTATCCTGCTGACTAACTAGACAAGTTTTTACATAAGTCGCAATGTCATCCAAGTTTGTAGTATGCACTTTTTAGCAGTGCAAACATGCGTTCATCTCAAGGATGTCTCGCCCTTAGTGTGTCGTGGCATTATGTGATTAACAATTTTCTCAAATATCCCAACTTCGGTAAATAGAGACAATTTCTTTTGGTCTTCAACAAACCCTCTGACGAGTCTTGCCCTGGTTGACGAGGTCGACCAAATATTGTGTTGCGGGTCCTTCTCCAAAAGTGTCTGTATTTGATCTCTTGTATCTATAGTAACATCACTCTCGGAGAGATCGGTCATTGAGTAGATAGTAGCCAAGTCAGCCTTCCAATTGAGTACATCTGCTACATGATTGCTGAAATTGGAATGATACTCCAGCATAAACCTGAACTCTAAAAGAAGTTCCTGCCAACGAGCCTGCTTGCTCAAAGGTTTCAGTTGGGACATAAAGTGAATAACAACAGTATTGTTGGTCTACACAATGAATGGAGACCGAGCACATAGCGACAACATAATCAGAGGTAATGGACTACCTCCGATAACTCTTTTTCATGCGCTAAGTTACTGTACGTGCTCTGTATTATTTAGCTTATTGCTCTCATATACAATTCCAGATGTTTTTCTTACATTAGGACTCTTCCAAGAGCAAAATCTGATGCATTTGTTTGCACTTCAAATGGTTTAGTCATATTTGGTAAGGTCAACAATGAATTCGTCTACATAGACTTCTTTAATTTCTAAAAAATGGCCTAGCATTGTACTGACCAAACCCAAGTTTTTTCTTTCTTTGTTAATTCGGTTAGTGGTAGTGCGACATTTTAATATCCCTTCACAGATTTTTTATAATAGTTTGCCCATCCAAGAAATGAATGAACATACATCAAGTACGTTCTTTGGTGGTTGCCAATCTTTGATAGCCATAACCTTCTTTGAATCCATGCAGACTTTTTCTTGCTCGATGATGTGACCCAAAAAGTTGATTGAGATCTGGGTGAATAGGCACTTAGATGGTTTTACATAAAGTTCAATCTTCTATAGCCGAATAAGAATCTTTTTCACATGCTACACATGTTCTTCAATGGTCTCACTATAAATTAAGATGTCATCCAAGTACACCACAATAAATACATCATGTGAATTGTCGCTGAAGAGGACAATTGATCATGAAATTGAGCTTATTCTATGTGTCAAGTATGACATCTTCAAATTCCTGTAGAAGCCTTCTAACAGGTTTTGGGATATGACCTGTCTTTGCCTCTTCAATCTCTTCTAATTGAAGAGTGCACAAAAAAAGGACTCATTTCGCTAAAAGACTTCACTGGACTTCATGGCTGAGATGCTCTCTCACCCATCTTTTTGACTAGTGTGGGAATGACACATAGCTTACTCCCCATCATCATCAACGAAATAGAACATGGAAACATTGTTGTCTTCGTATCCCGAAGGAATTCCAATCCTAAAATCAGTTTGAAAGCGTCCATCTGAATTGTCAAAAAATTAGTCCTCTCTTCAAAACGACCAGCTTTAATTAGCACAGATTTAGCTACTCCAAAAATCGGTTGAGCAGCTGAGTTGATCACCTTGAATTTTCCACTACCTTTCTCCAGTATAAGCCCTGAAGTGCTCTACTTCAGTACTTGCATAGTAGTTGTAAGTTGCACCAGTATCTATCGTGGCCTTGATAAGCTTCTCATTGATATTTACATTAATGTACATCAAGGCTTTAGTCCTACAAACTCGGGGTTTCGGTTCTTCTTCTTTGACCTTTCTCTAGGAATCATCGTCCTTTTTAGTTACTCGGTGTGATATTGTGCTGCACTAATATGAGAATGCCCCAAAGACATCTTCATACTCCTTAGAATCGGTCTCACAATGACTACTAGCATGCAGGACATTTTTCTTTGAAGCTAACACTCTACCCACCAGTTGGCTCAACGTATTTACAAACCATTTCTGCAAGTAGTCCTCACCTGATGAGGCCCGTTGCTTGAAAGACACCAATCATTTCTAGGAGCAGTATCTAATTTTCTATTTGGTACATTTCTTTTGTTCCAGTTGCTTTGATGGCCGTCCCATTTGAGCTCGAAATGGGTTTGAACGACCTATTTCCTCCCTTTTTAGATTGGCCTATTCTTTTCTGGGCTCAGATTGATAGTTCATCAAGCATCCAACATCTCCCATTGCCGTGTTTAAATCAACCATCTACTATCTTTGGATTTCGATTTTTGTCTATAGCTTCAACCCTTCCATTAATATGAAGAGCTTATCCTTTTCCAACATGTCTCAGATATCCAGCATATGCCCTGAAAATGTTTTCATGTAGTCCTAGATGGAGCCAGTATGTTTCAATTCTCGTAGTGCCCGCCGAGCCTGATATTCCACATATTTCAAGAAAATTGTGATCTGATCACCTTGTGGAGGAGATCCCGAGTGTTTATCTAAGCCCTATAGGCCTGAATATCTATACATTTGGTCTGCCACTATAGTTTTGCATCTCCACCTATATACATGGTACCTGTTGACACATTTTTTTTACTCGTCTTCAATAATAGCTGCAATAAAGTATTGTTCTATGTCATACATCTTCAAATATAAGTCCAGGTGCATACTCTCGTGCATGGGCTTGCCATTGCCAACTATACGTTGGAGTATTCGTAACTAAAGTCTCAATGTTTCTATTTTTTCTTGTAGATCGGGAATGATTATAGCAGCATCAGACATTGCTGCACAAATCGTTCGACTTTTATCCAGTTGGATGTGTAATTCACAGATCTTTTCTTCTGCCACCTCAACCTTTTTTCTCAAGGGTCTCGACAGCATAACATAACCAGGCAGTATGACCATCAAGCACATCCATGTGTTTTTTAGTACTCCATTTGTGATCAACCACCTCAGTAGTGTGTGATGCATTCAGATCCATTGCTTTCTTATTGAAGATCATGAGTCGCAGTTCTAATTCCAACTATCACAGTGCACATTTTCTTCTAACACAGAAAAGGGCACCGTAAGACAATAATCTACTCTGTTAAATTACCTTCAGCCTATTTTTGATTGATTCGGGAGTAAAAGAAAATTTGAAAAAAATTTGCAACAAAAGATTTGAATGCATTGAAAATAGCTTGTTCATTGATTAATACAAGTAGTAAATCACAATTGCTAGTGTAGGGGACTGATAAGTGTGATTTTACACTTATTTAGATTGTCAAAGTAGACCATTGTGAGTGCAGTTGAGTGCAATTTTATTTAATTATGTGTTGATTTTGTTATTGTAGGTCCAAACCTGAGTTTGGAGCCAAATTGGCAAAATAAGAATAAATTAATATAAAAGTAGAAGCATGTAGACCAACATGCAAACACCCAAATGTTTAAGGACGTGAGATGCAAATATATAAGGACAGAATTGAAATAAAAGTTTAACTTTGATGGCTAAATTGGTAATACTGTAAAGACTGTGGACTGATCGTGCAAATAAATAAGGACTAAGAAGCAGAATGATGATGAATTTGGCCCATGCGACCATCGCGATTGCGGGCCATTGAAATTATAACCAGAGGCCCAATTTTTAGGCCACTATCGCACGATCTTTCCAAAGTTCCAGGTCTTATTCATTATGGTTTGGACTTCTTTTGGACTTCTAGGACTTATTGTGCCAATAAATGAGGACTAAGAAACAAAGTGATCAAGGATGAGATCGCATGGGATTTCCACGGTCCCGACCCATTAGATTGTTTTTGTTTCCATATTAATTTAAACTTCTTTTAGACACCTTTTTGGACATAGATTGAGGCACGAATTTAGGGTTATTCTTGTCTCTATAAATACACATTATTATAAAAGAAAAATGAGGATTTTTTTACAAGAGAAATATACACAATTTTAGAAATATTTTTAAGAGAAAATATTTTAATAGTTTAAATTGGATTTGTTGACCGGTAACACAATTTTTACACCAAAATATGAATTGAGTATGATGAGGGTTAACTAGTGAAATCGGGAGTCCTAACTATTTTCTCACGTGAATTTTTCTAAAAAATCTATTGTGCTTTCGTATTATTTCTTTCTAGTAGTCTTTAGTTTAATTTTAGTTAAGTAAAAATCAAAATTTTATTGTGTGTTTGTTTGTTAAAGTTACTTGAAATTAAAGTAGTAATTAATTACCAATCATCATGGGTTCGACACTCTACTTATCAATATATTACTTGTTAACGATTCATCTACTTGCGGGATTAAAATCGACATAAATTTTTTGGCGCCATTGTCGGAGAGTGGTTTATATGATTATTATTTTAATTAATTTTAGTTTTAACATATTTTCTTTCTTTATTTCTTTCTCTTTGGACACCAAATCCACTTTATTCATCATTTTAGGTCCGCGCATGTGCATGCGCAATTTGTCAAGCCTTGATTTAGTTGCTTTTGATCCAAAAATCCAGATGACCTTTCACTGACGACAATGTGAACAAAGGAAACACGTAATACATCAACAAAATATAATGGCTCACAACAACAACCAAGTCCAAGATCCACCACCAATGAATTCAGCTTTGGGCAATCTTCTCGCCCCTGTTGTGCAAGCAATATTAGTTAATGAAAGAGATGTGCTTATGGAATCGTACATGGTGCCTCATGTTGTAGAAAATCGGTCCAATATAGTATATCCCCCATATGGGCATGACAATTTCCAACTAAGGCTAGATGTGATCAATTTGTTCTCCAACAACCTACGATTCTACGGGTGAGCTGATAAAATTCACACTACCATCTCTCTCGTTTTTTGAAATACTCAAATATCAAGGTGTCAATGAAGAAGCACTCATAATGAGACTCTTTCCTCACACATTGAATGACAAAGCTCGGGAATGGATATATTCGTTACCTTTTGGAAGCATCACCATATGGATTGATCTAGTTCAGAAGTTTACATTAAAGTACTTTCCCTCCTACTAGGGTAAACAGTCTCAAGCATGAAATTTCAACCTTCCATTCAAAAAACTTCCAAGAAGCATGGAAAATGTTCAAAGACCTGCTTCGAAAGTGCCCCAGTCTTGGTTTTCCACTACCAGTACAAAATCATTATTTCTACTCGGGATTGACTCTAAATAGTCATTCTACAGTTGGCACTACTGTAGGTGGCTCTATTCAAAATAGGTTGGCTGGGGACATTATAACTTATATGAGACAATGAGTGCGTAGTTTGTAATGTGGCTAGACATGGGTTCAAAGAAAGAGATTTTGGATTGCATGAGGTAGACATAAATACAGTGCTATTTGCTAAAATTGAGTCATTGTCAAGGTAGATGAAAACCTTAAAGCACTCTCAATCTGTTAACATGATCCAAGCACTAGTTTCAGTTTGTGTAAATTGTGATGCAAATCATCAAACGTCAAACTGTCCCTTAATCACCAATGATCCTTCACCAACCAAGCAAGCCGTATTTGTACAGAATTTTCAATGCCAGTAGAATACTCCATTTCCAAAGACATACAATTCAACTTGGAGAAACCATCCCAACTTCTCTTGTGGTAACAATCAAAATGTTCAAAATCTACTAAATCAGGGAAGCCAAGGTAGGAAAGGAGAATGGGAAGAGGTTTTTTCTTAGTTGGTAGAATGGATTGATACCGACATGATGCGGCTATAAAAAATCTAGAGAACCAAATTAGACAGCTGGCTAAAATTTTTGTTGAAAGAAAACTAGGCACATGGCCCAGCAACACTAAGATCAATCCCAGTGAGCAAGTACACACAATAACAACTAGAAGTGGGGTTCATCTACCTGAAATACATGTCAGAAGGTCAGCTAAGGAAATATAAAATTTTTGACGAAGAAGTAACTCCAGAGATGCAGACTCATCACGAGCAAGTGGCAGACCATGGAAATACAAAAAACTCCATAGCCAATCAAGAAATATGTACCTCCCATTCATTTTCCATAGAGGTTAAATTTATAGATAAAGAAGCGGGATCAGCAGTTTGTACAAATTTTTTTGATCATTTAAGGAAGTTGCATATTAACATATCGTTTGCGGAGGCCCCTGACTCAAATGCCCAACTAAACCAAGTATATGAGACAACTGCTTGTAAATAAGATAAAGTTGGCAGAAGGAGAGACAATAAAGCTTACAGGAGAAGTCAGTGCTATAGTGGAAAATCAGCTACTAGACAAAATGGATGATCCAGACAGCTTTACAATTCCAATTACCATCATCAGTCTCATGATTGACAGGGCATTGTGCGATCTTGGTGCAAGTATCAATCTAATGCCTCTTTCTATTTTTAGACAATTGGGACTTGGTAAAGCTAAACCTGCAAAGTTCACTCTTCATCTGGCTGACTGATCTATTGAAAATCCATTTGGATTGGTAGAAGATGTGGTGATCAGAGTGGGAAATTTTTTATTTTCCATTAACTTTGTTGTTCTTGATATGCCTGAGGACACAAAGATCCCTATTATCTTGGGTCGGCCTTTCTTAACTACTTCAGATGCTCTCATTGATGTTTCATGACGTGTATTGACATTGAGGGTTCGGGATGAAAGAGTGGTATATCATATAATGGAAAAAGATGAGGCATCACTACCAACTCTTTATTGAACATGATATCTCTTGAAGAAATTCAAGAGAAGCTTCTTCAAAAAGTTTTGGGGGGCAAAGACAACAGTACAGGTAAAAGACAATGTCAAACACGTTGTTCAGATGCCAGAAGCTGACATGGATAAACATATAGTTGAAGTTAAAGAAGACATCCCTGATGCACAGGTTGCATTTGTTAAATGGAGGAAGGACAATCAACAGAATATGGAGATAGAAATCAAGAGATTATTGGAGAGTAACTCCTTCGATAATCTCAAAATTCCTTCTTCTTACACTTGAGCAACTAGATAAAAGTCAAGCTAATGACTGTAAATAAGCACTAAATGGGAGGCAACCCATTATTCTATCTTTGACTGTGATTTGCATTGCATGTAGTTCTTTTTATTTTTCATTTTTGGGTTTGCATTAGTGACTTAGGCACGTTTCCTTTTTGTTTAGTATTTTATCATATCATCGTCGTCCTACTATCTTGATCTTATGATTGGTTTATCTCTCAATATATGTAGGTACATTGGCTGCAACAAAAGAATGCAAAGAGTAGCTCTACACGCATTTGGACTTTCAATTCCAATTTGCCTCTATTGTAACGCCCCAAAAATTTAGAAATTTATTTCGGACTAAGTAAAATTCTTAGCAAGTATTTGTGGCCACATGTCCGTCCAAAATCCAAACGAGGTCCAATAATAATAAACGACCCAAGTCCATTAGGAAAAATATCCTACAATTTTTTAGATTTGTTAATTAATTAATTAAATTAATTATAATTATTTTCTATAAAATAAAAGATTTGTAGGATGTTTTAAATTATGGTAACTTCACCATATCAAAAACTTACCAAGTTTCAAATAGGTAAGTGCATGCAAGATGATGAAATAAACCCCAAAAATCCTCAATTTTTCTGTTTCTCGTTCTCCTTTCTCCCTCAAAATCAGCTTCTCTCCATTCCCTTCTCAAAAACAGCCCCATTTCCTCCAATACACAAACTTAAGCCAATTTTACAAAGAAAGAAAACAAGAAGAAAAGAAAAGAAGAAAAGAGAAGAAGAAGAAGAAAGAATAGAAGTTTTTCATCAATTTTTTTTTATCAAGAAAACAAGGTAGGAATATCTATATGCAAAGTTGAATTGATCCTTTTTATGTATTGTGATTAAGTTTATATTCTATGCTAAAGAATTTAATTTGTGGCCATCCGGATAAGAAAGTAGTTTATTCTATTTGAATGAACAAGAAAAGAATTTCATTCTATTTTGTATGAATACGAAAGAATGTTTATGGTTTTAAATCCTTTGGGATTAAACTTAAGAAAGAATTTGGGATTTCTGCCCTTTGAGCTCACCTGAATTAGAAGTATGTATGGTTTATTACATGATTTGCAATATGTAAATTGGGATTTGCATTATATTATGTTGATATTCCTATTGAGTTTTTCCAAACTCACCCTTCTCCATTTATACATTGATTGTATGATGATGAAAGGATTAAGCCATGGGAAAAGACTTTGGTCAAGAAGATGAATAAATGGCAGTTTGTTTTTATAATGTTTTAAATTCTGAAATTTATATGTTATGAGATGATTGTGTTATGAATGATAAATTTTATTTGTAATATACTTGTTTGGGACTCCATGTAATGAGGTTTCTAATTTTTGGAGTGTTAGAAAATGTTTAGATAATTGAATGATAACCGGAATGAAAACTGTCTAGAATTTCCAGATTGCAAGTCCAATTCAAATGGATGTCCAGAATGGTATACTTCAGGTTTTTGGGATGAAATTTTATTGAACTAATTATCTGTCAATTTCGGTGCTTTGAAACTTGCAAACACCTCTTTTGAATGTCTGTAGAACAAGATATGAAAGTTTTAGTAATGATGGACAGTTCAGCTCGGGAACCTGCCTTACATGTTTTGGAGGTTAATTTTGAGATCTTACGGATTTTATTAAGTTCTGAATTTTTTATTTGAGTTAATAAATTATATTATGTTTTGTCCCTGAAAATATTAGAAGTTTTCAAGGTCTTTTGGTTAGGGAAAATCGGACTTGAACTTTAGTAGTGCAAACTGTCTAGTTTTGTTTTTAATGAATTTTGCATCCTCTTTAGGTGACCTTAACCTTTTCATAATATTATAAAATTTTAGTATGTGTTAGAATGATAAGTTATGGTTATTTGGTTAAAATTTCATGTGACCGTTTGGTGGTTTGTTTTATGCATAAGAAATCAAAGGACGGTAACTTACCATTTAATCAAGTTAACTAGAAGTTTCAACTTTAAGGTAATCCATTAATGTTTCTTGACCTCAACCTTTAAGTTCTTATAATTGATAAGTCACTTTTGTAAACTTTTAGAATAATATCTAGAATTCTACATTTTTAGTCTACTTTTGGACTTTAAAAGATAAGTTCAAGGAGAGACACACCAGAGCTTCGTAGAGAAGGTTTTGAGGTATCACATCTGCCATCCAAACCACCACAAGTCTTTGAGCTCTTTTTCTCTTATGTCTGTTTTTGCTTCTACATTGAGGATAATGTAGATTTTAAGTTTGGGGGTGGCTAAAAAAAAGATCTTGCATGTTTGTGTGTTGTTAGATGGCCTTGCTGGCTAATGGCGTGATCTATTTGGAACTGTTTTAGTTCATGACTTGTGAATATGAATGCTACTTGTGTTTTATGTTAAATTACTTATCCATGTTATATTCTTATTGAGCAGAATAGTCATGATGGTCATTAGCGAGATGATTGTACTTGTAGAAGGTAACATGTTGCCAATTGGAACTAAGAATGTTAAACCAATGCCATAAATACAATTCAGTCACCAAACCAAGTGAACGAATAGTTTGGATGTGGTTGAGTCGTGGAAGTAGCTAGGTAGGACTGTATTGATTCCGTGCATGTTGAATATTGGTGTGGAGTATTTTTGGTTAACAAGTGAAAGCTATGTGATGACCGGATGTTAGGAATCTAATACCCGCATATTATATCTTGCTATAAAAAAAGACATTGCACTTGTGTTATCTTATACCTCTCTTCGTAGCCTTTTTGACTCAAGTGATAAAGTCTCTACGAGTTCTCAAAACTCGGTGCCCCAAGGTATGTAAAATTTGGGAGCCATCAGCCTAAAGCTCGCTACAATGGTCATCTACAAAGCTTAAGGGAGTGATGTTTTACAAGATAATAAAAAAAAAAAAAAAAAAAAAAAAACTATGGAACAAATATGAAAACTAGCAAGGTTGAGCCTTTTTTTTTTTTTTTACAATTTGGAGATTTAGATAACTATTGAGTTTGACTTGCCTAGTGGACGCTTGTTGGTTGAAACACTTAATAAAAGGAGAATCATCACAAACCTAGGTAGTTGTTACCATTGGCTAAAGCCCACCAAACTTGAGTGAAAAAATAATAAGTGAATTAAGCGCAATCCTAGAATTAATACTCCAGGTTAGCGAGAAAATATCAAGTTTGGGAAAGTGCATCTCATGAGGTTTTAATGAAAATGTGGCCATTAAGGGTCAGGTTATTACCAAATGAAAGTATTATAATGTTTTAGATTGACTATTCACACACACACACACATATTGAGCATGGAATAAGTTTAAATTTTTTTCGAAGTAGTATTGTTTGAAAACTTTTCATGATTTATGAGCAGTTAAAAAACTGAGGCAAAATGGCAAACTATCTAACTCGTAGAGTGTTTGTTATTTTAGTTATGTTTGGTTTTATTTTGTTTACGCATTTGTGTGTTTGTGATTAATTAGTCTTGTTCGAGGATGAACAAGAATTCAAGTTTGGGATGTGATAAATGTGATTTTACACTTATTTAGACCGTCAAAGTGGACCATTGTGAGTGCACTTAAGTGTAATTTTATTTAATTATGTGTTGATTTTGTTATTCCGAATTTGGTGGTGTTCGGAGCAAAATTGGTGAAATATGAATAAATTAATATAAAAGTAGAAGTATGGAGACCAACATGCAAACACTCAGATGTTTAAGGACCTGAGATGAAAATGTATAAGGGCAGAATTGAAATAAAAGTTTAACTTCGAGGGCTAATTTGGCAATACATTAAAGATTGTGGACTTACCATACAAATAAATGGTGATTAAGAAGCAAAGTGATGATGAATTTGGCCCATACGATCCATTGCGATCACGGGCCATTAAAATTATAATCAGAGGTCCAATTTGTCCTTATATGCGATCGCATGGGCTTTCCAATGTTCCTAGTCCAACAGATTGTTTTTGTTTCTTTATTGATTTGGACTTCTTTTGGACTTCTGGATTTATCGTGCAAATAAATGGGGACTAAGAAGCAAAGTGATGATGAATTTGTCCTATGCGACCAAGTCCATTGCAATCGTGGGATATTGAAATTATAAGTAGAGGCCCAATTTCTCATTCCATGTGATCGCTGGCCATTGCATGGGCTTTCCAAGGCTCATGGCCCAACAGATTGTTTTTGTTTCCTTATTGATTTTGACTTCTTTTGGACTCCTTTTTGGATACGGATTGAGGCACGAATTTAGGGTTATTCTACTCTATAAATACACATTATTAGAGAAGAGAAATAGAGATTTTCACAAGAGAAATATACACAAATTTGGAGATAATTTAAAGAGAAAATTCAAGTTTGAGAAGGAGATTCAAGACGGATGCAACACAAGATCAATGAAGACTTTCAAGATTAAGGGATGTACTTATCTTTTCTCTTCATTTTACTAGAACATGAATTATTATTTGATTTGTAATTTATTTTTCACCAAGTCTGGCTAGGTTGTTTGTTAAGATAAACAATGTAGCTATTGACTTCAATTCATGTTTAATTCTATATTTTGGATTTATTTTTATATAAATTATGTTCAATTGGCGTATTGATTTATTTTTAGGATTTGTTAACAAAAGTTAAAAATACATAACATTAGTTGCATAATAATTGAGAAATTGCATGTAGAACCCTCAATATTGCTTTTCATGAATATATTGTTAAATTGAGAAATTGCAACTTTGTTTATGCGATTGTCCTATGGGATTAAACATCTTTCTTATTGAATTATCAACCGAGGGAAGAAAAATTACTATTGAGAGGTAGGTTAAGTAGATCTCGATAGAGACGAATGTTAATACTTTTAATTGGATTTGTTGACTGGTAACACAATTTTTATACCAAAATATGAATTGAGTATGAGTAGGGTTAACTAGTGAAATCTGGAGTCCTAACTATTTTCTCACTTGAATTTTTCTCAAAAATCTATTGTGCTTTCATATTGATTCTTTCTAGTAGTCTTTAGTTTAATTTTAATTAAGTAAAAATCAACATTTTATTGTGTAACACCCCAAAAATTTAGAATTTTATTTCGGGCTAAGTAAAATTCTTAGCAAATAATTGTGGCCACATGTCCGTCCAAAGTCCAAATGGGATCCAATAATAGTAAACGACCCAAGTCCACTAGACAAAATATCCAACGATTTATGAGATTTAATTAATTAATTAATTAATTATATTTATTTTTTTGAAAGGGGAAGAATTGTAAGATACTTTAAATTATGGTATTTTTTTACCATATTAAAACCTTACCAAAACCCAAATAGGTAAGTTTCTTGATATGCATGCAAAATGATGGAAAGAAGATAAAATTCTCAAAATTTTCCAATTTCTTCCCCTTCTCTCACCCTAGAACACGCCCCCCACTCCCCCCTTTGTATACACACTTGAGCCATTTATTCAAAGAGAGAAAAGAGAAGAAGAAGGAAGAAAGAAGAAATATTTTTCAAAAAGGTTTTCATTCATTTTCAAGAAGCAAGGCAGGACATATTTATATGCAAAGTTGAATTAAATCTCTTTTATGTATTGTAGTTACGTGTATAATATGCTAAATAATTTAAATGTTTATGGCCTTTCGGATATGAATGTAGTTTGTTCCTTTGGAATGAACAATAATTGATGTTTATCCTACTTTGGATGAAATTGAAGAATGTTTATGGTTTTAAATCCTTTTGGATTAAACCTAGGGAAATTAGCGCAAATGGTCCCTAACGTATCACGTTAGTGGGCAAATGGTCCTTAACCTTTCATTTTTGGCGCAATGGTCCCTAACCTTCTACTGTTGGGTGCGCAATTGGTCCTTTTTGACGGATTCCGTTAAAAATCCATCAAAAACTTTTCATTTAGGTGTGCAAATGGTCCCTAAATTTTTTTTTTGGTCTTTATTAGTTGGGGTTAAATGGTCGAGTTACATTTTTTTCAACCTTTCAATTAGCGTAAATGGTCCCTGACCTAATTTTTAATATAGAAATTTGCAATTGGATTCTTTATCTTTACAAAAAGTGAAAATAGGTCAGATACTTTAATTTTTTTATTAAATTATTTTTTATTATTAAGTAATCATATTATTTAAAATTCAAATTTTAATTTTATCATTACAACATAAAAAGAAAAATAAATTTAACACAAATAAAGATTTTAATTATGCTCAACCAGCCCGATTTTATACGGTCTTATATATACTTGGTCAACTCAGGCCGCTTTTGAGCCACATGATTACTGGGTAGCCCAATTTTAAATTTTAAATTATTTTTTTATTTAAAAAAAAAAGGAAAAAAAAAGGCGAACACTGAAGATGCCAATTTTAAATTTTAATTTATTTTTCTATTAAAAAAAAGGAGCAAATATGTCACCATCTTCAACACCTCCACCTCCACCCCCACCCCACACCACACCACACCACACCACACCACACCATCTTAAACATTTCCTGGCGAATCTCGGCGACAATGGAGGAAAATCTCCCCCAGTCGCGATTACGACTAACCGCGAAACCACATGGTTTCGCTAAAAACCAAGGAGTTGGGGGGTGGAATTTCTCCATTGTTTCCAACATCGGCACGGAAACAAGGGGGAATAATCCTCCCGGTCGCAATCGTAACCCTCTGATTTTGCGACCGATCGCGAAACCAAGTTGAAACAACCTAGTTTTGCGAACTCCCTGGTTTTTTCTAGTTTCGCGATCGGTCGCGAAACCACGCGAAGGAGTCATTTCGGGATCGGTCGTGAAACCACTTACATTTAAATTAAATATATAAATTGGGATTTGCATACTTTTTAAATGATGATATTCCTATTGAGTTTTTCTCAAACTCACCATTCTCCCATTCTTAGATTGATTATTGGGTTGGATGAAGGCTCGATGATGAAGGGATTGAACCATGTCAAAAGAGATTTCGATCAAGAAGACGAATAAATGACAATTGTGTTATATTGTTATGATTTCTGAATTTTATATGTTATAAGATATTTTTTATATGATTGTAAATTTATTTTATGTGGCATGAACTTGTTTGGAACCCTATAAATGATATTTTAAACTTGATGAATGTTAGAGAATGTTTAAAGGGATTAATGTTGACCGTGATCTATCTGTCCAGAATTTTCAACTTGCAAGTCCAGTTTCAAATGGACGTCCTGAATGGTAGACTTTAGGTTTTGGGACTAAATTTGGTGGGATTGATGACCTATCAATTTTGGTACTTTGAAACTTGGAATTACCTCGTTCGGATGTGTGTAGAGCAAGATATGCAAGTTTTGGTGATGATGGACAGTTCTACTCGGGAATCTGCCTTCCATGTTTTAGAGGTTAATTTGGAGACCTTATATATTTTATTAAATTTTTAATTTTGGCTATGAGTTAATATATTATGTTATGTTTTATCCCTAAGAATATTAGAATTTTTCAAGCCCTTTTGATAGGAAAATTTTGGGATTTAAAATGAGCTTGAAAGCTGTCTAGCTTCTGTTTTTTGTATACTTTGATCCCCTTTTGATGACCTTTACAATCTCCTAAAATTGTGAAATTTTAGTATGTATTAGATGGATGAGATATGATTATTTGGTTAAAACTTCATAAGCTTTTATGACCTTTGGGTTAGTTGTTTTAGTATATAAGAAATAAAGGACAGTAAACGTACGTTACAATTAGGTACACTAGAGGTTTAGACTTTTAATGAAATCCTCTAAGGGTTAATAACCTAGATTTTAAAGCCCATATAGTTGATAAGTTCATATCTGTAAACTATTTGAATAATATCTAGAATTCAGCAAAAAATTTAGTACTTTCGGACTTTAAAAAGGTAAGAATAGGGGAGACGAACCGATGCCTCGTAGAGAAGGTTTTGGGGCGTCACATTTTGTGTGTTTGTTTGTTAAAGTTACTTAAATTAAAGTAGTAATTAATTACCAATCATCATGAGTTCGACACTCTACTTATCATTATATTACTTGTTAACGATCCGTCCACATGCGGGATTAAAATCGACTGTAGGGACGAACACCAATGAGCATAACAAAATTTTGATTACCAACTACCCCTTATAATAGCTTAAGTAAGAAAAACCTAAGGGAGATGAATAAATGTTTAAAAGTTGAAAAATCATAATAAGTATTTACAAAAGACAGTTTTTTTAATACTAAAATAAACTTTTACAAATGAAAGGAATTTACAACTTAAACTAATATTTACAAAGTATGGTCGAAGTTCAGAAAACTGTGATTGCGAGTGGACAAGGGGCTAGTATAGTTGCCGTCCCTGACACTACGACTTGCACTTCAACCGTCGAGACTTCAAATGATTGAAGTAAAGCCCCAGGTTTTTGACACATAGGCACTTGGCTGATTCATGTGATGGTCCCTTAGTTTTATGCCAACTATATTTCTAGCTTTACGTGTCATCTATGTATGACTAATATAAGTAGCCTTGGAAATTGAACTTAATTATTATGTCTATGACTCATTTTTACTATGAAACGGGAAAGACAATGCATACATTCATATACACGATCTCCAAAATAAAGACACTGATGCATTGGAGTCTGCACATTGGTTATTGTCAGCGATTTTTGTGTTTAATATTCTGCAAGTGTACAGATCGAACAAGTAATATAATGGATTATGAGTCCAAGTGTCGTACCATAGGGATTTAGATATTATTGAAGTAAATCGTCAAAAACTAAGTTTCTAAATAGAAGAATCTAAACTACAAGCTTGATCGTAATCCTAGCACAAAATAGTTTTGCCTAAATAATAAGAAAATAAAAATAAAAAGAAAATAGATTATTCATCAATCGGAGAAGAAGAAAATGCAAAAGAAGAAATCTTGATCTTCGTTTAATTCTTGAAAGGATGAATCTTGATCTTCATTTCTTTAGTCGTCTCTTGTTTTTCTCCCAAAATTCCACCCACGATTAAGAGTTTATAATCCACATATATACTTCCCTAATAGGGCCCAAAAGATCCCAAAAAAATCATAAAAATCTTAGGCCAAAAATTACCTAGTTGGATTAAAACTCAAAAAGGAAACAAAAAATCCCGTAGCCAACTTTACACTAGGCGATCGCCCAGTGATTGATTTTTGCCTCTGTTATGTTACAATGCAACGCCCAGCTCTATTTCCTTCATATATGCGCCTTTGGTCATCTAACTTTGATTTTGGTCATTTTAGTCTTCAAATCTTCCAATAGCTTCCAAAATGGTCCATTAAGTTCCAATTGAGTATAATTAAGTCCCCACTTCCGAAATATCTTCCAATTTATTGCTCTATCATCAATTCTTCTCCAATTTCTTATAGACGGGTCTAAAACTAAAGTAGAAAGAGTAACACACTAAATTAAGTAGAAAATTCAAAAAATGATAGAATAAAAGCTTAGTTTACAAATCCCGAATAAGTGCACAAAATGCACTTATCAAACACTTCTAAACAAAACATTTGTTCGTGCTTGAACAAAAACAAAATTAAACTACAAATTTAAACAAGCTAAAAGGATTACTAGAAATTGAGTTAATGTTAAATTTCTTACCATATGCCTCATGTTCGAATATAAAGCAACACTTTTAGAAATATATTAAACAACACAACAATTAAATTTTTACTTATCCGATGCTCGACTTTTGTAAGTGTGTGAATAGATAAATATTGAACTTACACCTGTATTAGACTACGACCAATATTGTGTTGTTGATATTTTTATAATCCCGAACCCTTTGTAATAATTTATTCCTTACATCTCTCGTAAGATATCACACTTCTAATACTTTTCTCTCCAATCCCGAGGTGTTCTAGCAAATTTGGTTTCTAGTGATTCATACAATGCTTTTTCAAATAAGGTGGTAAAATTTAGAAGCTTGTATTCCTAGAACTAGGATGGAGAGTGATTTCTAAATTTTCATCTCCAGTCTCTAAAGTTCTAACCTAGCAATTCTTACGGAGCACTTAATATAAACCATCTTACATCTTGTGTGCAATACTTCTCTTTCATAAGCTTTCTATGTGACCCGTGACCCATGACCCATGTAGCGAGCTTTGGGCAAATGACTCCCAAATCAGATGACCATAAGGCACTAAGTTTTAAAACACCCTAACAGACTTAATTGCTCAAGTCCCAAGGCTATAAGAAAAGTGAAGATGTAAAATTAAAGTTTGTTTTTGTTTTTTTTATAGTGACCCATGTAGCGAGCTTTGGGCAGATGATTCTCAAGTCAAATCAGATGACCATAGGACACCAAGTTTTAAAACACCCTAATAGGCTTAATGCTCGAGTCAGATATTTTATTTTATTTTTTTATCAGTAGTTAGTACTGCTCGATTTAAATTCCTTGACTACAACCTATTCAACCAAGGATGAGACCCACAAAACCCAAGCCATCAAAATTCTACAAACACATGTACTAACTTTAACACCCCCAAAATGTTATCAAACAGTTTGATTACTAGTTTAAGGATTTGGGAACGAGATTTTTCACACCAATCCTAAGTCAACAATATCAACCCATACACTCAAGTCATGTTTCCATATAAGAGATAAGTTAATAGTGGCTATGTGCTTCATTAATCTAGTCTAACATGGATACGTATTTAGGTAAAAGCACGAGTTAAAATATTGTCTAATATTATAACTAAAAAAAGGTACTCAACTTCAAACAAATATCATCATCGACAGTAAGATATTCAACAATAACTATACAAATATTTTGTTTTTGTTTGGGTTTTTTTAAAAAAAACAAATATTTTAGTTATACAGACCCAAATAAAAAGCAAATTCAAAATCAATTAAGTATCACAATACTTAACCCACCCCAAACTAAAACATTACATTGTCCCCAATGTAAGAGCAAATTAGAGCAAAAATAAATGAGGAAAAGATCAGGTACTTCCCGGGGGTAGTTGTGAAGAAGATGGATCTAGATAGTAGAGTAGTCCAGCTGAAGTGAAAGGTCGAAAGGACTCAATAGTCTCTGAAATCCTAGAGATGGTTTTCGATATTTGGGTGATAGTCTCATCAATAGTCTCCATATGGCTCTTGATCTGACTCATCTGATTGTGCATTGTGTGGTATTGGTAATCCAAGGTACGCTGGTTTGATCAAGTTCGAGCGTCAGTGTGCTGCAAATCCCTCACCTGACTATTCACAGAGCGAAGTCACTATGCATAGCCACCCAGGTCCGCTATATGTGTAAAATTGCGGTCTATATGTTACTAATTGCTCTACCCATCTTAAATCGAGCCACCGAGTAGGCGTGCTAATCGAATGTCAAGTCAAACCGGTGACTATATTTGCGTGGTGGCGGTCTTTGGAGGTGCCTGATCATGATAATCATCATCCTCATCCATTGCCGGGACAGGCGGTACTCTATTATCGTCGGTTGTTATATTGGTCTCTAAATTTTTGACAATGCGGGCATTTAATAAAGGTGTAGGGGGCTCGGCCTCCTCGGTGGGCAAAGTGGGTACTCCCTGAGTTAGACAGATTTTGCTGATAAGACAAGAAAATTGAATAGTGCGCTGGGGTCTACCTCAATGACTAATTCTCTAATGAACTCAAAGATATGAGACCCCAAGTCTAACTTGTGGAGTTGCACCAGATGGTATAACTGTATGGCCATGTGCTCATTAAATTTTATCCTCTGTCTAGTGGGATTGATGTTGGAATTGACAAAGATATGTAAGATTCGCAACTCCCTAGTAAGCTTATCATACATGAACCGAGGAGTGTCCAATGGCCAAGCATCATCTCTACCATATAAAAATCTGGCCATCAATGCCATGTCATGTTCTTGCGGAGTGGGTGGGGAGAGGATCTAGCCCAATGCGTGTTAGACTATAATACCATTCGATCATAGTGGGGCTAAATTGTATCCACTAATCCCGCACCCAAGCCTTTTATCTATGGGGAGACTTTGGGACATCAATGTCCAGGTTGAAGTTGGAAAAAAATTCTCTTACTAGAGTAGGGTATGCGGCGTGCTGAGTACCTGCGAACTTGTGCCACCCACAGTGTTAGATAATTTGTTCCAATAAATGGTTCAAGAAGTCCTTCCTCGTTACTTGGCATTCTTTGTGACATTTCTTTGGTACCCACTTACTTCTATAACGCGCTTTGATTTCCTCTGTTTGGAACCGTGGTGTGTCCCCATCAACAGGTGGCTCTTCTACATGTCTAGTCCATGTAGAATGTCCGCTCAACTTTCCTTTCCCTTTCTCTTGGACAGTCACTTGGTATTTGGGCGGCATTGTGTACCTGTAGAGACATAAGAAGTAGAAAAATATGAGTATAATAGTAGAGAAATAGAAAGTAGCACAAAATGGAAATCACTCCCAAACTATTATACTTTGACTAAAAAGGACTAGAAAGGATGAATAGAAGCATTCATTTAAGAATAGTGTCATGCTCGGAATAAAAGGTGTACGGTAAATGGTGGATGCGTAATATGTGAATAAAATGTGGTGTACATCCTTAAATTACCAAAAAGAAAGTCCATTTATGGATATAGAACCAAACCGACCAAGGATTTTCACAACCACGAAAAATGAGAAAATAGCGAAGTTTTCCCAAGCCATTTTTGGACACATGTAACTACATAGATTGTTCTATACCATGTTCAAATTTGAAGTTGAACAGAGGTTATTTGGAGCAAATGAGAGGGGAACGAAAGTGTGGATGGAGGGCTGCCATTGGCTAGCCATGGCATGCCATATCATCCTAATATGGGGCTAAGTGTATTGGTGAATTGTCTAATGGAATTTCAATGAAAGCATGCACATTTAACAAACCTAAATGTGTATCAACAACGCCCAATTCATTGCTAGCCCTAATTTCACAAGAAAAATTCTCTTAGTCATTTCGTCGAACACTGGGAAGTCACCTTATTTTTATTTGAATTTAAATAAATTGGGACCTTGAATTTTGCCCAAAATTTTTAACTCAAAATACAACCCTATTAATCCATCAATAACCTATACCCATACTACTCAATTAATCAAAGAAATTCGACAAAATAAAAGCAAGCCCAAAAGTACAATGAGGATGGAGGTAAAATTTCATACCTTTGAAGAAAAAACCTTGATGAAGTGAGTTGTGCAATGCAAACCAAACTTAATAAAAGGGTAAGTGTAATTCGTGTGTAAATTGAGGAGGGAATGGTAAAGTACAGTACATGGAAGTTGCTCTTCTTTTGTTAAGTTTTTTCTTCTGTTGAAAAAAAAAAACAAAAGTGGTGTGTTAAAGAGAAAAGGGGTGGACGTCCTTTTAATTTGGGCGAACCTGCTCTTCAGCAATACCAGGCGAACGCTTGGTGTAAAACCGGACGTTCACCTAGTTAGCTAAAATGGCTGCAGGCTGGCTTGGGCGTTCGCCCAGGCCACCAGAACGATTTTTTTAAAATAGAGGATTAATTGTACGTAGGCCTTACTCAACATGTTAAAACTTAAATACGTGCTAACGTGTATACGATGAACTAGATGAACTAAACTTTGCTTAAAATCACCTAAGTTCAAAAAAATTTGAACAAAAACGGTGTGGCTAAAATTAAAGCAATAAAGCTATCCCTACTACATGCATTGGCAAATAAATAGGATGAAAAAGTAAAAAGTGATAGAAAAATGGGCTGCATCCCATTAAGCGCTCAATTTATAGTCTAGAGCTCAACTTTTTTGTGTTAATCATTCCAGTGTTGCAAGATGAACGGTGGACTTTTCTTTCGAGAATCCACCACTCCAATAAACCTTCAACAGCTACCGTTGACTTTAAAAGTGCGTTTGCTCTCATGGTTAATTTCTACCTCCCCATATGGATAGACCTTTGTGATTGTGTAAGAACCCGACCATCTAGACCTCAATTTTGTTGGAAAAAGCTTGAGGCGGGAATTATATAACAATACTTGCTACCCAACCTCAAAATTTCTTCTTTGAATATGCATATCGTGCCACTTTTTGGTCTGCTCATTATACAATTTTGCATTCTCATAGGCCTCCAAACAAAACTCATCCATCTCATTTATTTGAAGTAATCTCTTTTCACTGGCTACCTTCAAATCAAAGTTCAACTTCTTGACTGTTCAATATGCCCGGTGCTCTAACTCAAATCAAAGTTCAACTTCTTGACTGTCCAATATTCCTGGTGCTCCAACTCAACTGGTAAATGGCATGCTTTACCAAAAACTAGCCGATAGGGAGACATACATATAGGAGTTTTGAAAGCTGTCCGGTAGGCCCATAAAGCGTCATCTAGTTTCTTTGACAATTTTTTCTTGATGAACTAACAGTCACCTCAAGAATCCGCTTCAACTCCCAGTTGGAGACTTGAACTTGCCCGCTGGTTTGAGGATGATTGCCCGCTGGTTTGAGGATGATAGGTAGTAGCAATACGATGCCGAATGCCATATTTAGCCAATACGAACTCAAATTGATGATTATAGAAGTGTTTACCCCCATCACTAATAATAGCTCGAGGTGTGCCATAACGAGTGAGAATGCATTTTTTTAAGAAATCCATCAAAACCCGCGCATCATTGGTAGGCAATGCGACTACTACAACCCATTTGGAGACGTAGTCAACAACAACCAAAATGTATTGATTTGAGAATGAAGAGGGAAATGACCCCATGAAATTAATACCCCATACATCAAAAAGCTCGACCTCAAGTATACTGTTTAGAGGGATCTCATTCTTTTTCGAGATATTTCTCGTTTGCTGGCATCGATCACACCCTTTTACAAAAATGTATGCATCTTTGAAGAAAGAAGGCCAATAGAACATGGACGGTAGAATTTTAGTAGCTTTTTAGATGCGACAAAGTGTCCGGCGTAGGTTGAGAAGTGGCAATGCTCAAGTATCCGAAGAACTTCTTCTTGAGGCACACATCACCTAATTATTTGATCTGGACCCCGTCTATAGAGAATGAGATCCTCCCAAAAATATTACTTCAAGTTAGTGAAGAATTTCTTCTTTTGATGACTTGAATAATCTAGCGGGATGATGGACTTGGCTAGGAAATTCACTATGTCTGCATAACATGGTGCTTTCTCCAAGTTAAAAATGTGTTCATCTAGAATAACCTTATTAATATCTATGGTCATGGCTTGCTCTCCCTGCTCAAGTCTGGATAGATGATCAGCAACTACATTCACGCTTTCCTTCTTGTCTCTTATCTTCATATCAAACTCTTGGACAAGTAAAACCCATCTGATTAGCCTCGATTTTGCATCTTTCTTTACCAACAAATACTTCAAGGCAGCGTGATCAGTGTAGACTATCACCTTTCATCCAACAAGATATGATCAAAATTTATCAAAAGCATAGACTAGAGCCAGGAGCTCATTCTCAATAGTGGCATAGTTGAGCTATGCATCAGTCAAAGTCTTGCTAGCATAGTGTATCACATGAATTTTTTTTATCTTTTCTCTATCACAACACTACTCCTACTGCATAATCGCTAGCATCACACATTAATTCAAACGGTAGACTCCAATCTGGTGCAATTATCATAGGTGTTGAAATCAGCTTCTCTTTTAGAGTGTTGAATGCCAATAAACACTCTCTAGACAAGACATAAAGCACATTCTTGACTAGCAAAGTGCACAACAGTTTTGTAATTTTAGAGAAGTCTTTGATAAAACAACGATAGAACCCAGCATGCCCAAGAAAACTTCGAATACCTTTGACAGAAGTTGGTAGTGGTAATTTCTCAATAACCCGGATCTTTGCTTTATCCACTTCAATTCCCTTAGCTGAAATTCGATGTCCCAATACGATACCATATTGAACCATAAAGTGACACTTTTCTCAGTTAAAAGCTAGATTTGTGTCTTCACACCACTGCAAAACCAGGTGTAAGCACTCATCAAAAGATGACCCAAACACTGAGAAATCGTCCATGAATATTTCAATGAATTTTTTCACCATATTAGATAAGATGGCCATTATGCAACGCTGAAAAGTGGCAGGAGCATTGTACAGACCAAAAGGCATCCTACGGTATGCAAAGGTACCTTAGGAACATGTGAAGGTGGTCTTCTCTTGATCTTCAGGTGCTATTGGGATCTGATTATATCCAAAGTATCCATCTAGAAAGCAGTAATGGGAGAGAAAAGTGATCCTTCCTAGTAACTGTGTTGAGTTTGCAGTTTGCGGTAGTCAATGCAAACTCTTTATCCCGTGATTGTTCTGTTCAGAATTAATTCATTCTTGTCATTCTGAACCACTATGATACCACCATTCTTTGGCATTACCTGAACTGGGCTCACCCAAGCATTGTCTAAGATTGGATAAATAATCCCTGCTTCTATTAGCTTCATAACCTCTGCTCTGACTACTTCTTTCATATTAGGATTCAGACTCTTCTGACTGTCAACACTTGGTTTAAAATCATCCTCCATAAGGATTTTATATATGTAAAGTGTAGGGTTGATGCCCTTGATGTCAGTAATAGACCACCCAATAGCTATCTTGTGTTCTTGGAGCACTCGGAGTAATTTTTCCTCTTCAAGCTCACTAATAGAATTAGCAATTATCACAGGCAGAGTAGAGGATTCGCCCAAGTAAGCATAACGGAGATGAGATGGAAACTGATTGAGCTCTATTTTTGGAGGTTGCTGAACAGAAGGCAAAGGCTTTGTAGAACCCATTCCAACTCCTCAAAGCGTGGTCAGCGTATATATGGAGGATTAGCTTCAAGATATCTTGCGCACATCTCAATCTCACCAGAATCAATGTGAGTGGATTTAGAATACACAATACAGGCCTCTAATGGATTTGATGGATTGTTGCATATTTTTGAATTTGTTCCACGTCTCATTAGAAGATTATGTTTCTCAGTATTGAAATATGGATATGTCATGCTTCAACTTCGAAATCTTGTCTAGTGGAAAGAATTTTGTGTAGAACTTTTAGGCTAGATCATTCTATGTGGTTATGCTGTCAATTGGCAGTGAGTCTAGCCACTTAAGAGCTTTGTCATAGAGAGTATGTGGGAACAAACGTAGCTCGATGGCGTAGTCTGAGATTCTTTGATATTTAAAATGTTGGCATATTTCTAAGAATCGTGAAACATGTGTGCGTGGATTCTCATCGACCCTGCCATAAAATTGATATCCATTCTGGAATAGATGAATTACATTAGTCTTCAACTAAAAGTTCAGCTGTCGAAAAGGTAGGTAGACAATGCTAGATTGACTCTGGATGATCTGTGGAGTCAAAAAGTCTCCACTAGCATATTGTCTTCATTATTCTCCTGCCTTGCCTTAGCGATCTCGTTGTTATTCATTATGTCTTGATGTTTTTGATCTTTTTAGTGTGTTTTTCTTACCTCTCTCTGCCTACGATGAAAAGTGCGTTCGATCTATGGATCAACTGAAATTAGACACTCGTGTCTCACGCTTCGCATGCAACGTTCTGAAAAGAGACAAATCAAACACTGAAATAAACTGAACAATAATAATAAATAATTAAACAATTAAATAAAGTTAGAATTAGTGCTAATACAATTGAAAAAGAACTAAAACTAAATCCCCAGCAACGGTGCCAAAAACTTGTCAGCGATTTTGTGTTTAATACTCTGCAAGTGTACAGATCGCACAAGTAATATAATGAATTATGAGTTCAAGTGTCGTACCATAGGGATTTAGATAGTTTAATTTCAATTATACTAACCTTAGCCGAATCTGTTAACTTTAAAAATTTGGAGTTTAAAAACTAACTAAAATCTGGACTAAGAACAATTAAATAATTATAATTCAAATAAGTAAAAGATTAAATTGATGAAAATTACTTTAACTTTGGAAAAGAAAAGTACTAGGATCTCGAATCTACTTATAGTTATTATTTCATCTATCTTGATTCTTGATTTTAACAAATTACATCAGTTATGAAGATCAATATTCATAAATTGTTTAACAGTTTCTCTCGAATGAAATCAAACATATTCAAATATATGACCCGACTATATCTTTATAACGAATGCGGATACACAAGAATGCATTAAATTTCTATAGATAATTAAATATCACATAAAGTATAGCGATATATTTCTATCTCCTATCAGACTTTAAGATAATTAAAATAATGTCTAGCCTGCTTTCGATCACTCGATAGTAAAACAAACCACAACACTCATACAATTACTACTTATATAATTGTAGATGAAATGAAATCAAAATTATTTATTAAAAACTATATTGAAGTAAATAGTCAAAAACCAAGTATCTAAATAGAAGAATCTAAATTACAAGCTTTATCGTAATCCTAGTACAAAATAGTTTAGTCTAGCATACTATTAATAAGAAAATTAAAAGAAAAAGAAAATAGATTACTCATCACCCGGAGAAGAAGACAACGCAAAAGAAGAAAGCTTGATCTTCATTTAATTCTTTAAAGGATGAATCTTGATCTTCGTTTCTTTAGTCGTCTCTTGTTTTTCTCCCAAAATTCTACCCACGATTACGAGTTTATAATCCATATATATACCTCCCTAATAGAGCCCAAAAGATCCCAAAAAATCATTAAAATCGTGGGAGTTGGATTAAAACTCAAAAAGGAAACAAAAAATTCTGCAGCCAACTTTACATTGGGCGATTGTCCAGGGATGGATTTTTGCCTATGTTATGTTACAATGCAGCTGGGCGAACGCCCAGCTCTATTTCCTTCATATCTTTGTATTTGGTCTTTCAATTTTAGATTTTGTCATTTTAGTCCTCAAATCTTCCAATAGCTTCCAAAATGGTCCATCAAGTTCCAAATAAATATAATTGAGTCCCCGTACTTCCATAATATTTTTTAATTTATTGCTCTTTCATCAATTCTTCTCCAATTTCTTATGGACGGGTCCAAAACTGAAATAGAAAGAGTAACACTAAATTAAGTCAAAAATTCATAAAATGACAGGATAAAAGTTTAGTTTAAAAGTCCGAATAAGTGCACAAAATACACTTATCAGTTATACCTTCAATTTCGCGTGGGGCTAACCAAGTTGCTCAGTTTGCATATTTTGAAGAAGAATACATTCACAATAGTTGACGGATTGATGAAACATTTTCAATCGTCAATAGTATCGATAGCATCTAACTTGATGGTTGTTGTTAGAGGGCATCGCATCCTACTCAGTTATTCAAGGGCATATGGTCAATCGGATCCATCATTGTTGGTGTGTTGCTCCAAATCAGTTTTGAATAACTCATATATCATTATGAGTTTTTTTGCAGATCTTTTGCGTTTACCATAGTTGATTTTGTTGGGGTTTTTCCTCAAATGTGCCAAAAGTAAAAAGGTTTGAATTACAAATAGGTAGTAAAATTTTATTGTGATGAAAACATTCCTTTTGCATACTATACTTAATGTTTTTTTTTTCCTAGACATAAATCTTGTAAGCAATAGAAAAGGTTTGAATTACAAATAGGTAGTAAAATTTTATTGTGATCAAAACATTCCTTTTGCATACTATACTTACGGTTTTTTTATTTTTTTTTCTATACTACACTTACGGTTTTTTTTATTTATTTTTTCTAAACATAAACTTGTGCTTAGAAGAATTGATTTCAATTTCCAACAAATTTGTCATAGAAACCAAAGCATATGACAGAGGGACTGTGGACCACGCTTGGGCGATGTATGGATATTGATCTTGCGAATAATCAAAGACTAATCCAAAGAATAGTTTTGAACAGTCAAAAGTTGCTTGGTTGAGGTTGAAACTCTAACAACAGACCAGAAGAGTTTCTAATTGCCAAAAATCACAATTTGTTCGAGATTATGAACAGGGCACATCACCATTTGCACGCTTGAGTTAAATTGGTGCTCACACTTGGAGAAATTGAACAAATCCACCTTCCCACAATATTCTTGTTACTTGAATTTACAGTTGACGATTTCAGTCGTGCTTTAAACAGTTCGGTGTAGTATATCAACTCACATTTAGTGACAAGTCACGACACGCCTAGAAAGAACATCCACAAAACTATAAAATCTTTGATGCAGTTACCACAAAATGAATAATAATTCAGATTTTATCAACTTATTAATCTAATAGCCGAATCAGAATTTGATCACAGATTGATGGTCAAAGAAATGTTCCTTAAAGTCCTCTAAACCCCCAATGCTGAGTGCTTAATAATATCAGCACTAAAAATATTTACATAATAAATACCCTTCAAACATCATCAATGCTGATTTTTCTGTTGAAAGTTCTTCATCAACTAAAGACAAAGATATTTCTCAAAACCGTGCAGTCAGTGACGAACCACCACCTATTTCCGCATCATTGACCCCAAATGCATGCCCTATAGCAAAAGCATAAATGATCAATATTGACATAGCCTATAAACAAATTGAACAGAATAAGAAGACAAAACACAGCTCAATCTAGAGAAACCTGAATAATATACATTCTAAAGCCAAGGAAAAAGAATCAAGACGGCCACAAGATACAAGCAACAATGTGCCCACAGACATTACAAAGCACAGAAGGGTCAAAAAGGTTACATCCTTGTGTAATTCACGTTTATTTTCACATGTAAGAATCATACGCCTAATAGTGAAGCCAGTACAAATATCAAGCTCCAAATAAGAAACTTGATGCACAATAATAAAAGCATCTTGTGGATCAAATTTGTTCTCTGTGTAGTATCCTCTATCTCATCCATTTTAAAGATGAATTCACTACCATATGGTATTAGAATTATTGAATCTCAATGGCAAAATATCAAAACGACCACAGATACATAAAAATTTGAATATATGAAGCCTCAGAGCTTCTCATAGCCTGGATTTGCCTTTCTCATGGATAGCTGCTGATAACTGAATTTGGATGTATAATTCTTCCATGACTTGGTGCAAGTCTTTATTTATTTTTTTCTTTTTTGTTGGTCAAAGTTCGGAAATAACTTACTTACTTTGGATGTAACATCTACCTTACCGTCAAAATGACTTTTTTCCCTTATAAATGAGAAAAAGTAATATATCCGAACATGTTTGAAAACAAAAACTTACTTAAAACTTAAAAGTTACTTTTAAGCTAGCCAAACATGTTTTTGGAACCTGAACACAGAGGATGGAACTGACATCTATGTCCATGCTTGGTTGCAATTTATAAACCCATAAATGTATTATTTCTTAGTTCTTACACTAGTAATACCAAAAGCTACACAAACAGGAGTCAGCAAATCTTAAGTAAAGTAGATCCATAACAGAGCTAAAGCAGATTTGAGTCTTATGCTGTCAGCAATTTTCTTCAAACCAATAATTTTGAAGTTCATAATACAAGCTTCAGTCATAGTCCATAACTTTTGTCTAATTAAATACTGTTTATTCTAATACATGCAAACCATTTCCGACTCATGAACAACTTTTTGACCTTGGGCAAATCGACATAAACTCTTAGATGAGTGTACCAAAGAACCTATACCTACCCTTATGTGAATGGGTGTGTTGGTATCTTGGATGTACGAGTCACAGTCTAACTATAATTTATCACTCCTAATGAAAAAACAAACACTTAGCTCATGAGGGTTGAATTCAATTCTATACATTTTAAGCCAACGCACTTCCACTGCCCTTAATAGTTGTGATCTAGCTCAAAAGCAATTCAATCCCTGTAAATTGCAATCCATGAAGTCAATTCAAAATATATAACTGCAGTTTTCAAAATCCCAAAAATAAGAATAGATGCAGCATAAGCAGGCAAGTAAAAATTTTCTTTGGGAAGGCTTGCAAATAAATTCTTTTGAAACTAAAAACAGGATCCACTCGCGGTGTTAGAGTGAATCTATCGCGTGACAAGCTAAAAGGGAAGCTACCCAATAGTAAAGAGACCTCTCACTTTGTACATAGATTGCTTCTCGCTTTCAATGACTGAATCTCACCAAAGTATTTTCCAAGGTAGGTAGACACCATCTCAGAAAAGGATCAGCTAGAATTAGCTACTGTTTGATATAGAAAAAAATTAGTTTTTTAAGAGATTTTGATAAAAGTTAATGAAATGTGTTGTTGAAATGTTGATAAAAGTTGTAGGTCCCATAAAATGTGTGATTGAAAATGCGTTTGGGAAAAAATAAGTTTTAGAAAAGAGGGCCAAACATGCTCTTAGGGTTAGACTAGGCGCATGCTTGGTAGTGTTGAAATTATTTTTTAAGTATTTATATTATAAATTGTTGGTGAATGTGTGGATAAAAAGTAGATTGTAAGCTATGAATCCTATGAAATGTGTAGATAAGAAGTATGTTTGACTAGCTGAAATTATAATTTGGGAATGCGTGCCCAAACATGTGCTAGAATAAGAGACACCAAACGGTAGTGTGCGAGTCACTGCCTTCTATTAGATTGAGGAAGAGCACGCCAAGGGGCTAATTTATAGCGCACATGTGCCCTATACCCTAGTAGCCTAGTCTTCAACCTTGTGCAGCTCCACGTGTACTCTTAATTAGGAAAAACCCCATTTTAGTTACCCAATAGACCTTTACAATCAAGTTTCAATGGCCAAACCAAGAAACAATCAACCCTTGACCTACTGGATTTAAGTCCCAAGTTTTGGGCCAATCCACTGAAAGGCTCAAAAATAGCCCAAAAATGTGCTCTTGAATTATAAGCTATTAAAGAGCTTGCAAACCCATAATAATTAGTTGAGCAAGACCCTAAAATCAATAAACCTGACAGTCTATCCTTATTGAATACCCATAATTGGAGATAGGTGAAAAGATCGTTTAATCCTTCCAATTATATTTTTTGCCTTATGATGATGGACGCTCGTAAACAAGGACCAGAATTACGGGAAAGAGAGAAGAGATGATAAAAGGAGAAAGGGAAGAAGATTAGAAAGGAGGGAGAGAAGAGGGAAAGAATGGAGAAAGAAAGGGGAGAAGCCAAGAGAAGAAATTGGGAGAGAAATTATTGTTTATTCAATGCAACAAAAATCTAACCGTTACAATGAAAAACCACCCTTGTATTAACAATCCCTAACAAACTATGGAAACAACTTAATAATAATTATAAGGAAAATCTATCCAAATAATTGTAAACTAACTCATAATTTAATTTATAGCAAGTCTTCCTTATATAGTTTTCTAATAATATCTCAAGGATATCCATCATTCTCCGTAGCTGAAAGAACTCGACTTCGACAAGATAGACCGTAACCCCTAATCCAAGGAGAACGATCTTTCCTTTGGATCAAATATCAAAGTTGAGATTTTGATAGCAACAAATTGTGCAACTCATCTACAAAAACATCAAATAGATTCACGTAATGAACAGCACAAGGGATTAGCACGGTAGATTGGTCTGCAAAAACAAATAATTGCAGCAACGGTAACTTGAATGTGCACCAATAAGAAAATAATTCTGTAAAACAAAACTTTCATTCAAATGCAATAACCAGTCAAACATAAACATATTAATGTGAAGAAATTGATCAATAAACTTTTTCTTAGCATGTTTAGGATATTGTGCCAAAAAACCACAAAGCAAAATACAGTAATCACAGTTAAAGTATCTGTATCTACACTTCGCATCAAAATTAAACTCATAATTTTCATTATTTAAAATAATTCTTTGTTTAATCTGAAAATTAGGAATAGGGAAGACAGAGTTCGGAGCTAAAACAATGTGACGGTAATTAGTATCCAAATGGACGATTGCCTTGGAAAACAATGGGGCCACCTAGGATTATCATTCATTTGAGGTAATGTCAGGACAAAGTCAATCTAAAAGTCACACAAACGAGTAGGCGATAATTATTTCGACACTAAGTTGAAGACATATGGAATGTCTGGCTTAGGTGGCAACTTCTTAGGTAATTCCTCTTAGCTAGAGGAAAATGATGCCAAATTAGTAAACTTTTCAAATCTTAAGACTTATTTAGAAGAAAAAATAGATAGTTATCAAAATATATTTAATTTGATTTATTCCCTTTTCTTAATTATTAGGTTCAAGAGAGGGAATTTTCTCTCTTGTTAATTCGGTAACATTCCTTTAGTAGAGAATTCAACTAAAGTGAAGGCACTGGTTTTTCAATTAAAGATTACTGAATTAAATTGATATTGAAATTTCCTCCCAAAATTTTGTTCTTCCTCCTCTTTTTTTCCCTCTATATTACTTTACTCTACATACTATCTTGCATTACCTTTCTTTCACCACATTGAAGCTTCTTAAAGAGCTGCCTTTGACCATTATAATAAAATCTTAATTTTACGATCTTGTTCTTGAGCAATTCACAAGAGATATGCAATTCACAAGAGATATTCTCCGCCAGCAGCATTAGTCAAGCTTAATGAAGCTATCCTACATCAGTCGCGTAATAACTTTAACCCTGACAAAGTAAAATAAATCTACCCCATCTCATTTCCCTAAATAAAAATAATTGTGCTGCAGGGTGTAAACTCTTGGATCGGTGCAGGAAGGAGCTGATCTAGAGTAAAATGAGATCTTGTGTGTTTTAAGGCAGCTCAAACTTGGCAATACGTCACATTGACTACCAGATCCATGTCCATTGTACCAACTATAGATGCCCAAACTTGATTGATCACAATTGAATCTCTGAGACAAAGAGGCTTTACTCGGCTTCTTGTCTCCAAAAAAATACCTGTCTCAGAAAATGTTCAGAATGCCACACTTAAACATAGACTGTATTGCCAATCCTCACATGGCATGAACTCTATGCAATCACATGGGAATATAAAAGATGGTTGTGAAAAGGTAAAGTCATATAATTGAACAAACGAACCTTTCCCAAAGAAAATAGATCATCTTTAACCATTGTGATAATATTTAATTGCTTGTCAAAAATCTCAAAATACAATGTGCTCTACTAGAATTTTGAAGAGAATGTTCAAATCTTTTTGTAATCGCCTCGTTCCATGTAATTTTAGGTCCATATGTTTCGTTATGTTCACCATTTATACTAATCCCATTACTTTCCTAATTGGTGCATCTATTAGCCTTCATGGAAAGTGCTCAAATCATCGTGGTACGTTCTTCTGTAATTTAGCATCAAATAGCACTAGTTTAAACAACTTATGAACATAGCATTTTTTATCTGTCTTTTCATGCAAATTCATCTGAATATTCCCTATCATTCCCTCAACTTATGTAGACATTGTTTCCACATTATCTGAGTGCGGCTTCTACGAGCATTCTAATTTCTGGATATAACCTTAAGACCAACTTTAAAGCCTATGTAACCTATTTTTTTCCAAGTTTACACAACATATAAAACTACCATCTAACAATATGTAAAGGAGACTTGAATGCTTATACTCTGAAAAAGAAAGAAAGAAAAAAAAAAAAGTGAAACCACCATCAATTCTAATAGTACTTAACACAGCCTTGTTACCCAACTTCATTCAACACATACATATGCCATGTTAATAAAAGAAAATGGTACGAGTCATTGCCAAATCGAACTCCATGTTTGGAGAACTTGTCCAGATGCTTTTATTCTTTTCTGATTTGAATAGGCTAAGGGTACACCCACGGTTAATACATATAGATATAAGGGGTTTGATGGAGTATCGTCCAGAGGATGTTGTTATTTTTCTCCCATCTATAAGATCAAAGATCTAGTGCTTAATAATTCCATTTTGAACCATATCTATTTGCACGATCACAGATGGGCTCTGCATGAAAGATTAAATAGTTACTAGATTTTATTGGGTTGGGCAATTCCATCAAATCTTTGAGGAGCCCAATCTCGTATTTGATGGTACACGAGAGCTAAACTCGCAAGCCACCAACCCAGCCAATGCGCCATCCAGGATGGCAATAACTGGCTTCGGTGAAAAATCTTCCTTAGCCTACCGGCGACTGGCTTGGCGAGGTCAGAGAAGTGGTAGCTTCCCACTTCCTTCGGTGAGAAGTTAGAAGGATTAGAAGGACTTGAATGAGAAATTCAACTTAAGCTTGGACCTTCTACCCCACGCAGCATTGCTTCACATTTTGGTAGTAGTTCTCTTCTATTTTCTTTGTTTGCTTTTCAAAGTTGTCGTTTGAAATAAGAGAACTTTCTCTTCCACGTATTCACTTATCCCCTCTCAGCGGCAAGAGTGAGATTCAATTCGCCAAGATCTGTCTATAAAGACAAGGAAAGTTTGTCATCTAAAGATGGATCTCCAATTCACCACCCTAGCACATTGGAGCATCTCTGAGTTTGCAAACCGACAAGCTTAAACAAAATTAAAGCAAAACTCACAACTTGAAAATTTTCGTCTGCGTACTAGAAAAACTAAGTTTGCAAACTAGACTTTGTAGGCTGGGAAGATCCAAAAGCAATTGAATGACACTTAGAGTCACCACTCACCGTTTTTGTCATTGAACAGCCGGATGCACTTTACCACTATTCTCAACCTATCCTTCCAAATTTTGCACATTTTCATGTCATTAAACATAAAAGAGAAATGGGTAAGAATTTCATATGCAGGTGTTAAGCAGAAATTGACAAAAGTTTCTATATATGCAGAAGTCATAAATTGCTTATCCATAGATGTTTTAGGCCATTTCATACCTCAAACATTATCCTATCACCCTTATGTATTCGCATTCATGCATTAACAATGAACTTGTGACACAAAAAGTGGCTGAATCATACAACATATTTTTGACAAAGTAGCATCCACAATAGTGAGAGCGAAGAAATATGTCCTTAAATGTGAGACATACATAGGATATTAATAATCAATAGCCAATTATCAATATTAGAGAAACAACTACTAGCATAGAAAGAGAAAATGGATGAAGAATTACTATGTAATCGATAGCCAATTATCAATATTAGAGAAACAACTACTAGCATAGAAAGAGAATATGGATGAAGAATTACTATGCCATGATGCATAAATTCAGACTAATGCAGATAATTCTAAGTACCAAGTGATTAATAATTCAAAGTGAGAGGCGACAACTACCCGAGATTTCCCATTCCGTTAACTGATTCCAGAAACTGCAACTGATGCTGCTGCCGCCCATCCTGCTGTGGCTCAATTTGTTGCAGTGGCTGCACAGTATTACCTTCCAGTGCCACTGCAGCACCAGCTGCTGGAGTGCCCTTCCCCTCAACAAACCGCCACATATACCACGCCCCAACTGACCTGTATGGCCTCCACTTCTCGCACAATTGCTCCATCTGAGAAGGCCTCGGCAAATCCTCCAAACTGTGCAACAATTGTACACCTTTCCTAACCCCTAAATCACTCACAGGTAACACATCCGGTCTGTGCAGAGAAAATATCATGAACATGTGGACCGACCACGAACCTATCCCCTTCACCATCGAGAGCATTGTGAACAGAGACTTGTCATCCATTTTCACGACTGTATCATCTGACAAAATCCCAGAGTTATACTTATTTGCAAGATCGTATAAATAGCTAGCCTTGCGCCCAGAAATACCAATTTGCTTGAGCTGTTGTGCAGAGAGGGCGAGAACACTATCAGGGCGGACAGAGTCTTCGCCGCCGCAAAGAGAGATGAAGCGCGTATAAATGGAGCTGCCGGCTTTGTAGGCGAGCTGCTGGTAAAGAATGCTCTTGGTGAGGGCTAAGAAGGGAGGGTGGTGGGACTCAAATTGAGGGGGCGGGTGGGTATCAATGATCGAGGAGAGAAACGGGTCTGCGGAACGGAGGTGGCGAAGGGCCAATTCAATTTCGCCGTTGGCCGACAAGGGCTTGATAATCTGGGGCAACGCTCTAGAAGATTGCGAGGCACTCCGCCGCCGGTTCTTGATGGTAATAGTGGTTGCGGAAGCAGAGGCAGAGGAATCATCCAGTGGAGGTGATTGATCACCGACTGAAGTTGGGATTGGGGTGGTGACGGAGAGTTTGCGGACTTTTTGGGGTCGAATTGGAATCTTGGAAGGGTTGGAGTGATTTTGGGAATTTTGCAACAAATCGGAAGTAGTGGCGGAAGCGGGAGGGTCATTTGAAGGGGTTGGTACCGGGGGAGATTGTGGATTGGAATCGGAATTGGGCTCAGGTTTCTGTGGTTGAGTCGGAGATGGTGGTTTAGAATCTTGAGATTGGGTTTCCGGTTGTGTCTGGGTCTGCTCACCCATGTGCACGGAAGGTGTAAAATGAGATGAACTCGATTACGGGGTGTTTATTGGTAGTGGTAGTGGTAGTGGTAGTGGTAGTTGCCGGTGGTGGTGAGCGTGGGAGAGTGTCGCGTGAGAATTGGTAGCAAGAGTCAAGTAAATGGATCTCGAGGTTATCGTTCCTTCGTGTTTGTGTTAAATTCACTTTAGAGCCTAAATTATAGGGTAAATTTCATGTCGGTCACTAAACATTCAGCAAAATCTCAATTTGGTTAATTATACGTTTGGTGGAGTTTAAAGTAGTTTTTTAATAAATTTTAAATTTTTTTTTAGTGAAATGTGTAGTTGAAAAAATTGATAAAAATTATAAGTATATAAAAATATGTGGTTAAAAATGAATTTTAAAAAATAAAGAATTTAAATTAAACTATGTCAAACATGCCCTTAATTTACCTCAATTAGGTCACTAAATTTTAATTTACTTTAATTGAATCACTCTATTCAATTTGGGTTTCAAATGTCACCACATTGTCATGAAAATTGTTCAATTGTCGGTTATACATCAACGAGTCTTCTACGTAATAGTATGCCAATTAATAGCCACGAACGTCATAAAAATATTAAAATAAAAAAATAAAAAATGTATTCCAACTTTTTAATCTAAAAACATTGTCATAACTTTCAATTTACTATTTTTGTTTTTAAAATGCCACGTAACAATTACGTGGAAAATGAGTACGGTATGGCTATCAATTAAGTAACTTTCGTCAATTTAGAGAACATTAGGTGATGAAATGTGACAAAGCGATGAAATATAAAATTAAATTGAAATTTAGTAAATCAATTGAAACAAATTAAAGTGTAATACCTCAACTAAAATTCTGTTGAAAGTTTAGTGACCAGTTATCACTTATAACATTAAACATGGATGCGGATCATGGCATGAATTTCATACTTAGACTTCAAAACAAGGAGGCTTAAACGATTCAAACTCAAACTAGCACTCGCTTTATATGGCATGGCCCAAGCATGATGCTTTTCTAGAGTCTAGTTGAACATGTTGTGTCGAGCTTGAATCTCTAAAACCTCAATATACAAAACAACGTGCATGTGTCTAATATTTAGGTTCAGAATTTACATGAGGTCCAAGAGACGATTGTCTCGACCCCAAAATTTTTAGGGGCTCATAAATAAAAGATGATGTTATATTTTTTATTTTATTTTTGTTATTTGAAAACATTGGCCCAAACAGTCCAAATCCACACCTAATTTATAAAACTACCCAATTAAACATGACATTTTTCATAAATAAGCTAATTGCAAAAAGTCATTCACGTTACATATATTCTTAAAATACTGCTTATCAATTTTATTTTATTTCATTAATTATAATATATATAAATTGATTGAAATCAATATAATATAGAATCTTTTATTGTTATCAGCTGGCATGCAAACGGTTGATTGATTCTTAGCAAAAATAAAAAAATCATTTATCCTCAAGACAATATAGAAGCAACTATCCGTGAAGAACAAATCTGTGCAGATTAGTAACATAAGGTTAGTTTGTTTCAATTTAACAATTCTACCCATTATAATATGTTTTAGTCGAATTTTTATTAGCGGATGCGTTTATGGATGTATTTGATGATTATAATCTTTTAGATTTTGCATGGTAAAATGTGGTATGTGATATGATGTCATTGCAATTTTTGTTATTTGTTAAAAGAATTCTAGTTTGGATAATTATGTTACAATAAAGTATCATGAGTATGTTACATTAATAACAACTGAGTATGTTATATTCAATGTGTTTGATGATGAATGCATCAGTAATAACGACTGCTTATGTTACATTCAATTTGTAACATAATATTTAAGGTTTTGTTTGAAATTTAAAATTTTGCTAAAAAGTTAGTCAAAGTCGACAATCAAATTTAACAACACATTTTATTGGCCCACAACTTTTTACAATTTTTTAACTACACATTTCATCAACTTTTACAAAAAAATTATTTTTAATTTAAAATCAAACAATCCCTTAGTTCTTAGTTAGTATTAAGTTGCAGTGGCTACTTATTCTGATGTAATACAGCATTAGTAGCATAGGATGTTACTATTCAATGTCTGTTTGCTGTAGCATTGTTAAAAGTTACATGTTAATTTGAAATTCCATTTATCGGAATATGTAATATACCTAACATTTGATGTGATCTATTAAAAGAATTCAAATTTGGATAATTATGCTACCAAAAAAAATAAAAATGAAATTGTTACTTGTTACATATTGTCCATTGATCTTTGGATAATCATGTTACATTCAGTTGGATAATTATGTTACATTCATGTTAACATTATTTTCATTGGATGTTACTGTTCAATGTCTCTTTGCAGTAATATTGTTAAACTTTACATGTTAATTTGAAATTCTATTTATGGAATTTGTAATGTACGTAACATTTGATGTGATCTGTTTAAAAAATTCAATTATTTTGAATAATTATGCTACAAAAAAATGAATTGTTATTTGTTATATGTTGTCCATTGATCTTTGGATAATTATGTTATATTCAATTAGTTGATTGAAAAATATCACAGTATGATTGCTTATGTTAAATTAAAGTTCTAAAATGCAATATTTTAGCTAAACGGTATCAACAGGTAACATCAGTCTCATATGCATGCACAAATGTTTTATATAAAAATATACTACAATGTCTCTTAGAGATTCATCAATGTCTCAAAGCTCGTAGAAAGGGGAATTAATGTTTATTTTTTTCACCAAAAACTTCATTTTCCTATATAACATGAACACACATTAGAAGACGTTTATTTCGTGGATTGAATGACATATAAAGAGAACGATGTCTTACACATTGTCGGGTCTATATCCATCATGAAACCAATCATCCAATGATCTAACATCTTCGATAGTAGGTAGAACCAACTCATACGTGAATGCACATGCATCAAATTAAAAACTTGATGTTGATGTCACTGTGTTCTACTGTCGTACAATATATGGAGATTTGGTTAAAATGCTAGGTCTTCGTTGACGTTTCACCGGCATTTCGGTTGTTGTTTTGCCATGCACATCGCTGGTATCTTCGCAATCAGTCTGTATACAAAAATTGGAAAAAGCAAATGTGATAAATTTTCTTAATCAAATTGATTGTCTACGTTGTTTGGATATACATGGATCGTTTTGAAGTGATCCTGATTTTTTACATTGTTCATTATCTCTTCAACTTATTTCATCACAACATCACTGTAAAATGAATCATCAAGAGGATTGCAAATATTGTCATTATTACATTGATATGTGTCCCTATCTTTATTTAGTTGTTCAATGCCTTGCACGACGTCGGGGATGTCTCCTTTTGAATTAGTCGGATCACTCTCTCCCAAACCTGTTTGAAAAAATGAATGGTAGCATGTGTGATTTGAAAATGAGATGAGTCTAATAATATGATAACATGTGAAAGAGTTTAGATATATTTTAATTGCAAACACATATCTTTGTTGAAAATTCTGCATGGTCATTGAAGACAACAAGTTGCCTTCCATGGACTTCAGATTCTGATTTTGAGAGTAGTTTTGTCCTCAACTCGACCATAATGATATCAAGCTTTGCATTAAGATCCCGATGAAGTGCTTCAATGTCGAACTTCAAGTTAACTTGCCGGGAGATTATTCTGTCTTGTCGCGATCGCATATCCATCATGAGATTACTTAATTGCTTTAATCCGACAGTGCGATCCTTCTAAAAATACAGCCACATTAACTACATGATGTTTTTTCAAACCGAACTAAAAACTATGAATAACATTAATTTGCAATGTATGAAATATAATAATACAAATGTCGAAATTTAGTAACCTCTTTCGGGGCTGATTTGGATTTTTTGGGACATTGCTATTTTGGACAACTTCTGGATTGGACGTACTAGGTACATTGAACTTCTTTGATTTCGTAACGGGGGGTCAACGAAATCATTGTCATTATCGTGTTTTGCTGTAGGTCTATCACTTCCAAAGAAACCAACTAGGTATGATGCCCATCTCTCCTCTTCATATGGTTGCATGTCATTCACTTACATCTATATTATACATATATAATAATAATTTTGCAACAACAACATTAAAAAATTCTATATAATTTGGACAACAATTATTAAAAAATAACAACATAACAAATCTATGATAGATAATCATTTTAATTTGGTAAATCAAAATTAAACTTCTCCAATTGAGACGCCATTACACGAGTTGAAGTATTAGTCCAATTCAAGACACGAGGCAAGGTGTGATGTAATCTAGTGCATATTTTTCCATTTATTGAATGGACAACTTTATAAATCCAAATTTGAAAAGCAAGAAGGAATCCATATAGTTTGTACATGAATATGTCCTTTTTAATACCCTCATTATATGCACGCTTCGTTAAAGGAATCTTCAAATAATTGAATGTAATGTTAAAAATTTCCTTTCCCCAAGCATATGTATCAATGTGCACGGATTCAACGAGACTAGATATGGCATCTATTACCTATTTTCTATACGGTGTAGTGAAGAGGTATGAAGTTATGAAATACAAAATGCTAATTTTCACAACGTCTTCATCTTTTGAGTTTGGGACATGTTCTTAAAAATTTGCTCGACGTCTTTCTTGTAAATACTTTTCATGTCGCCAAAATAATTCTGCCTCAACATTGATCTAGCCGTACAAAGATTAGGTATGTCATCAGAACCAGTACATTTCAAACCGGTAATTATACAGAACTTCTCCATTGAGAATCTTAATAATTTGTAGGGGGTATTGAACCACATTTCTTGCTGTTTTGGTTGCCTAACCTCCATTAACAACATATTGTGTATCAATTGATGATGAAGATGAATTTTATTTAGATCGAGGAAGTGCCCAAAATAAGTAATACCAAATAACCCTTTTTGTGCATCTTTCATCTTCTGATTGAGAGACATAATCACATCACGAGGTATGGACACCATTATTCTCACACCAATCCTATCATTAGGGTTTATACAATAATCTCCATCTTGAACATTGTAGATGAACATGACATTCAATCAGCGATTATGTATCATAATTAAACTATAACATAACTATCAAATGTATATATTTTGTGTTAGAAACAGCTTTAATAATCACAAGTAGAACTCATGATCCCTTTAATTTCAACATTTATAACAATCTGTGTTACAAATTAGCTTGGGTAATCACAGATTGTTACAATTGTAACACATAATACCAATTAACAAGTAACATCAATCTGAGATGGCTGTGAATATGAGATGTAATACATAATACCAATTTTCACACATAAAACTCGTGATAACTCAATTGTAGCATCTATATCAATCAGTGATACGAATATCAATTAGGGGTAACATAACCTGAATTAACAAGTAACATCAATTATGAGTGCTATGAATCAAATATGTAACAATGAATATCAATTTCCAGACATAAAACTCATTATATAATCAATTATAATATCTTTAGTAGTCAGTGATACAGAATAACAAATTGTGTCACATAATCTATATTCTCGGGTAACAATTCAGTGAAGATCATTTAAATATAAAAAATAAAGTGCTCAATCAAAACATATAAACATTTATTAACAGTCCGTGTTACACGCAACCAATATTTTGCAAAAATCTTCATTTCTTCGAAAATACATAAACGAAAACATTAATTGCAAAAACCACAAATTTTGAATGGTTCGAGATACCTTGGGAACGTAGTTAAGCCACTTTAGATTTTTCTTGGATTTCGTCCTAGTATTGGCATTGTCTGTCTTCATTTTTACCGTCTCCTTCATTTTTGGAGAATTACTTGGGGTAGAAAATGTTATGCGCTGGTGACTTGAAATATTCGACTCCAGCATGCATTCTTCTTCTGGCGACGCTTTCTTCGACCTAGACCGGTCTCTGGGGGGGCTCTATTTTTATTCTAGAATGAGTGAGCCTATGATTTGGAGTGTCCATTGTTATATTCTTCAACCCACTCCAAATGGTGAAGAATATAGTGAAGTAAGTGATTAGGATTTCGATTTCATAGATTGGTGGAGATTGTTCGGGAAGAATTTGAAAATTGAAGATATTGGTATGTTTAAGAATCAAATTTTCACCGAGGATTTTCCTTTTTTGTGCGAATTCTAACGACAGTAAAAACGGTTGTGTAAAATTGTGCATTTTGTTTTGATTTTATTTATTAATGTAATAAATTATGGACATTATTTTTAAAATAAAAATCTTAAGTTTGTAAGATTAAAAATATTTTTAAAATTGTAAGTAGTGGGTATAATTTTCACATTAAACATCTACCTAATTACCCAATTTAAAACACAATTTAAAACCCAATTAAAAAACCCCAATTAGAAACCCACCACATTAAAACTCAACCTCAAAAACACTAAATTAGACATTTGCAGGTGGATACGAAGATGAAGGGAATAAATAGAATGATAAAAAAAATATATACAATAAAAAATCCCCATCTTCAAGGTTGAATTTTGAAGTAGAGCAATACACGAGACCACATTAAAGAAATTGGTAATATATTGTTCTTTTAACTATTATGCTTTTGTATTTTGCTTTTGTTTTGTAGAATGTTAATTTGTATATTTAATATTTGAATGCAAGTCCATAATCTTCCATTCAATAGGAAGAGTTAATTGAAAATCACTTGGGCAATTTTGTAGAATTATGTTGTGTTAGAGTGGCTCTTGTTGGGAGAATTTTTTGTGAATTAGAGTCAGATTGATATTACCAAACCATTACGTCGATTTTTGAATTTTCGGTTTGGCAACAAAGGAGTGTTAACGAAACTTGATTTGAAATATAAGAAACTCGTGGAATTCTGCATCTTATGTGGTTTACTTAACTATTCGTTTCGTGAATGTGCACAGAAAATGCCTATATTCTTTACAAACCTGAGCACCATCAATTTAGAGACTGGCTTAACATAAGGCCCCCATGGTAACCAGTCAAGGGCACAACGAAATAGAGAACAATCAACATATCTTTGGAGGGGAAGCCACAAAATAATGAAAATATGTTAATTTGCATTGAATGGATGTTTATAACCCCATTTTAATTTTATTGTTGGAATATAATTGGATTAATGTTGATTTAAGTTGATTGTTGGTGTTGGATATAGATAAATGGTGTTGAAATGTTGTTCGATTATTGGTGACTTGGTAATAAGTTTGTTTTTACACTTATCTAGGCCGTCAAAGTGAACCATTGTGAGTGCTTTTGAGTGTAATTGTACTTAATTATGTGTTAATTTGGTTACCAGGTCAAAATCCGAGTTTGGTGGTGTTTTGAGCAAAATTGGCGAAAAGGACTAAATTGACATAGGGACCAACTTGCAAACATCCTAAAGTTGGAGGACTTGAGATGCAAATAAAAGAAGATGAAATTGGAACGAAAGATGAAATCCAAGGACTAAAGTGAAGATATTAGAAAGATGAATGACTTATCATACAAATAATTAGGGACTTAGCTGCAAATATTGGATGAAGTTTTGTCCTTAAGTCGCAAGGGCCATTAACCTTGCAATAGCAAGGTTCAAGGGGAGAAAAACTGCATTGAATCAGACATAACCTTGCAATCGCAAATCGTAATAAGAATTTTAGTTTTCTTATTTTAGTCAAATTCTAGTTTGGTAATTCTTTTGGGACACGACTTCTACATTAAATTAGGTAAAAATAGAGATTATGATTTAAACAAGAGGGAGAAACCATATACAAGAATTAAAAGAGATTTAAGAGGCAAATTACATAAATCAAGCTAGAGTTTCAAACTTTGCAAGGAAGATATAGATTCTTGGTGCAAGGCCTTCATCTATTTCTTGTTTTCGCTTCAAACCCGATTATGTTCTCTATTCTCTTCTTTTATTTTTATTTTTTTCTGATGTGTAACTAAACCATAGTTAGGATGAATGATGTAACATAGTTTAGATTCTTCAATTTTAATTCTTAAGTTTTTAATGTATGTTGATTATGTATTGATTTTACTTCTTCTCGTAATGCTTGAAATAATTGGCCATTATTTTATTGAATTGTGGATTGTAATAAACCGAGAGGTAAGTTATTAATCTAGACCACATAGTAAATTTTGGTAATTAGATAGAAGGTAAAAATATGCTTTTGTTATTATTGCAGTTTTAAATTGAATTCTTATGAGATTTAATGCGTCTAGTTAAAGACTATTCTGACTTTACATAGAGATATAGTGAGTTGACTTAATTATGTATGACTAATTTGAATTAAATTTGTGACTTCGACCAAGTACAACGTTAGGAAAAAAAACTTGAGGTGAGAGATTGGATATGATAACTATGGTGAATTCGTGAATCCCGATACTTTAATAATCATATTTAATAAATTATTGATATTGGTGTTCACATACGTTTTCACATTATTTTCTTAGATTAATATTTATAGGTTAATTGTTCAAATAAATATATTTCAACTTGTTTTCAATAGAGTATGATTAGGATTAGGATTAATTGAGCTACTATCTAAATAAAATAGTTTTCATGGGAACGATAATTCGGACTCATTAGGTCTACTTTATTACTTGTTAACGATATTGTGCACTTGCATTTATATTCACAACAAGTTTTTTGTACCGTTGCCGGGGTTTTTATTATTAGTTTGATTTTTCTCTCTTTGTTTTTCTTCCTCCATAAAAGGTGTTTGTTGTATGCTCCTCCGTTCAGAAGGCGAAAATCTTGAGACTTTCGATCCTAAGATTGAACACACTTTCAAACGAAGACACAAAGAAGACAACCAAAAACAGAAAAATAAGCAACAAATTCCAATGGTAGAAAAATAAGCAACAAATTCTAATGGCAGATGCACAAGTTATATTAGCAGCTGAACAAGAAGTCGTTAGGGCCGCCGCCGTAGAAGAAGTACGATTGGCAGCTCAGCAAATTCAGCAACATGATGAAGAACAAGAAGACGACGACGACGGAAACATGCTAATGGATAAGTTCTTAACTCTAACAGCGGCTCCTGATCGTTCAAGCATAGTTTATCCTGCTTTTAGTCGGCATGACTTTCAATTAAGGGTCGATCCGATCTATCTTTTCAACTATGGAAAGGCACATGAAAATTCGAATACTCATCTTTCTAGATTCCTACGGATGTACCGTAATTTTCAGTTTCAAGAGGTGAATAATGATGCCATCAGACTTGGGCTATTTTTCTACACATTGAGGGATGGAGCATTAGAATGGTTGGACTCAGAACCACATGCTAGTATCACCACCTAGGATGACTTTGCTAAAAAATTCTGCAACAAGTATTTATCACTAGCTAAAGTAGTCAAGATGAAGCTGGAAATCTCTACTTTTCAGCAATTAGATGGGAAAAGGTATCATGAAGCTTGGGACAGATTCAATGAGTTGCTTAGAAAAAGTCCAAATCATGGTATTAAAAAGGGATTACAGGCTCAATACTTTTACTCTGGCTATTTCTTCAATCCAAATTTATAGTGGACTCCTCAGCAAATGGATTCATTACAAATAACAATGTCAACGAAGCATGTGAGCTATTTGAATTGATTGGGAATACACATACCATGATTTCATCTGATCGTGCCACTCCAAGAAAAGTAGCAAGTATACATGAGATTGATAGTCTTTCAACTATTAGTGCACAAATTGCCGCACTAACAAAGCTGGTAGATTTCTTAGTCAAAGCACAAACACATGGTGTGAATGCAGTCTATACTAGTTCGATTTGTGAAAATTGTGGGACAAATCATTATACTGCAGATTGTATATTGTTGACCAGTCTGAACAAACAAGTAAATTTGTGCAAAATAATTTAAGCCAGTAGTACAATCCATTCTCACAAACATACAATCCAAGATGGAAACAACATCCAAATTTCAGGTGGTTTGAAAATCAACACAGTGGCAATGCCAATAATGTTCAGCAAGAAAGAAGATCAAGTTTGGGAGAGATATTTCAATAGTATATGCAGAAAACAGATAAAATATTTGAGAGACAGGACACAAACTATCAGAATCAACAGGCGTCTATTAGGAAGTTAGAGACTCAAATTGGCTAGTTAGCCCTACAACTATCACATAGAACACCAGGCACTTTGCCTAGCAATGGAGTGACAAATCCAAAATAGCAGGTAAATACAATCGCTACTAGGAGTGGGGTACAATTGTCAAAGATTCACATGAAAAGGCAAGAGAAAAAGGACAAATAGTTGGTACTTGAGGAAGAAGAGGCCGAGAAACAATATACACAATTAAAAAAAGAAGATTCAAATGAATCTGCTGAATCGTCAAAAGAGATGGCGCTAATTCCTATCAAAACTTATGTGCTACCAATTCCTTTTCCTCAGAGGTTGCAGAAGCACAAGCTCGACAAGCAGTTTGAAAAATTTCTTGAAGTCTTCAAGAAACTACACATCAACATTCCCTTCAATGAAACATTGGCCCAGAAGCATCTGTACTTTAAATTTATGAAGAAAATGTTGTCTAAGAAGACAACTTGAGGAATACGAGATGATAGCTTTAATCGAGGAGTGTAGCGCTATTCTACTAAATAAGTTGCCTTTAAAGTTAAAAGATCCAGGAGTTTTAAATTATCTTGAACAATTGAAAAATTCTATAATTTTAATATTTTATGTGACTTAGGTGCAAGTGTTAGTTTGATGCCCATTTCTATCTACACGAGATTATGTTTGGGAGATGTAAAAACAAAAATTGTGTCTTTGCAGCTTGCTAATAAATCAATCAAGCACCTACGAGGTGTGGTTGAGGATGTGCTCATCAAGGTGGATAAATTTATCTTTCTGGTTGATTTTATTGTTCTTGATATCGAAGAGGATCGGGATATGCCAGTAATATTGGGTCGACCATTCCTTGCGACAAGTCGAGCCTTTATTGATGTTGAAAAGGGTGATATGATCTTGAGTGTATAGGATGAATGAGCATTATTCGGTATGTACACCGTACCCGAGCAACTAGTCGACCTTGAAGGGTGCTTTATAGTTGATGAAGTGGTGAGAATTGGCCAAGAAAAGTGCAAACGGGATGTAGATATAGGTGGACTAGTTGGAGCTATCAAAGATGAAAATGGCCAATTTAAATTATGGAGAGCAAAGAATTAGTCTATAAAAGTCGGTAATTGCAAGCAATGCACGACTTTCGAAGCCCAATTCGAGCATCCATGAGTGATATTTACGAAAAGTTGAGCTCGAGACTCTAAACTGAGTGCTTAATGAGAGACAACCCCTTTTCATTCCTTTATTTGATTTGTAGTTTATTTTCATGGTTTTTAACTTAGTTTTTGCATTTTAACTTAGGTTGCATCATGCATATTTAGATAGATTCGCGTTTTTTTAGAATAGATAAATTGTGACACCCCAAAATCTCTTCTACGAAACTCCAGTACGTCTCTCTTATTCTTATCTATTAAAGCCCGAAAGTGAACTAAAAATGAAGAATTCTAGATATTATTCTTAAATTTTACAAATGTGATTTATCAACTATCAGGACTTTAAAGTTGAGATTAAGAACCTTTAATAGTTTTCCTTAAAGTCGAAACTTATAGTTAACTTGATTGTGACATAAGTTTACTGTCCTTTGATTTCTTATGCATAAAACGAGCAACCCAATGGTCACAAAAACTTATGATGCTTTAACCAAATAACTATAACTTATCCTTCTAACACATACTAAATTTTCATAATTTTATGAAATGGTTAAGGTCATCTAAAGATGATACAAAGTACACGAAAATAGAAACTAAACAACTTTCAATACTCAGTTTTAATCCTGATTTTTCCCTATCAAAAGCCGTTGAAAAATTCTAATATTTTCAAAGATAAAACATCACATAATGTATTAACTCATATCCAATATTCATAATTTAATAAAATTTTTATGGTCTCCAAATTAACCTCCAAAACATGAAAGGCAGATTCCCAAGTAAAACTGTTCATCATTACCAACACTCACATATCTTGTTCTACAGACATTCGAACGAGGTGATTCAAAGTTTCAAAGCACATAAATTGATAGGTCATCAATCCTACCAAATTTCATCCTAAAACCTGAAGTGTACCATTCTGGATATCTGTTTGAAACTAGATTTGCAAGATGGAAATTTTGGACAGTTTTCATTCTGATCAATATTAAATCATTTAAAAATCTTTTCATACTCAACAAAATTAAAAATATCATTACATAGAGTCTTGAGCAAGTCTATAACAAATAGCAATTAACAATCATTACAAAATTACCCCATAACATAAAGAATTTCAGAATATAAAACATCAATACAAAGAACAAACTGCCAATTATTCATTTCTTGTCAAAAGTCTTTTCCCATGGTTTAATCCATTCATCGTCAAGCCTCCATCAAACACTACAATCAATCTATGAGCGGGAGAAGGGTAAGTTTGGAAAAACTCAATAGGAATATAATCATAATAATGTAAATCTCAATTTATATATTGCAATTAATGTAAATAAACCATGCAAACTTCAATTTCCGGTGAGTTCAAGGGTCGAAACCCCAAATTCATTCTTAAATTTAATCTTGAGAGAATTAAAATCATAAACATTCGGTCTTATACATCCAAAATAAGATGAATTTCTTTTCTTGTTCATTCCAATGGAATAAACTACTTTCATATCCAGATGACCACAAAATTCAATTCTTTAGCATAGAATATATACATGAAATTTCAATACACAAAATGGATTAAATCAACTTGCATATAGATATTCTTACCTTGCTTTCTTGAAAAAAAAATAATGAAAAGCTTTTTGAAGATCTTCTCTCCTCTTCTTCTTCTTCTTATTTTCTGTTCTTCCTTTGTAAAATTGGCTTAATTGTGTATTATAAGGGGAGGGGATGGGGGCGAGTTTGAAGAGGATAAACGGGGGAAGAGAAAGGAAAAATTGAGGGTTTTTGGCTTCTTTCATTCCTCTTGCATACCATCAAAGAACTTATCGAATTATAATTTGATAAGTCTTTGATATGGTGCAAATTACCATAATTTAAAACATTCTACCAATCTTGCCTTTTTTAGAAAATAATTATAATTAATTTAATTAATTATGTAATTAATAAATCTCAAAAATTGTTGGATATTTTTTCTAGTGGACTTGTGTCGTTTATTTTTATTCAACCTCGTTTGAACTTTGGATGAACATGTGGCCACAAATACTTATTAATAATTTTACTTAGCCCAAAATAAATTTCTAAATTTTTAGGGCGTTACATTCTCTACCCATAAAATTTCGTTCTCGAAATTTACCTTACGATAAAAATAGGGAGGGGTACTTGGCTTTGATCTCTTCTTCTTTCTCCCAAGTGGCATCGTCCACTCCGTGATTTCACCATTAAAATTTGACTAACGGCACTTCTTGATTTTTCAAAACATGAACTTTTCTGTCTAAAATATAGATTGGGGGTCTCCTCATAGGTTAGATCATTTTGCATTTCCAAAGACTAGTAGTCTACCACGTGTCCGGGGTCATGAACATATTTTCTGATGATAGACACATGGAAGACATTATGCACCGTTGAGAATTCTGGAGGCAAAGTGAGATGATAAGCAACATTGCCAATTCTCTCAAGTATTTCAAAAGGTCCGATGAACCTAGGTCATAACTTTCATTTCTTACCGAAACGGAGAATGCCTTTCATTGGTGCTACTTGGAGGAAAACATTTTCGCCAACTTTGAATTCTAAAACTTTCCTTCTTTTATTTGCATAACTTTTCTGTCAGTCCTAGGCAGATTTTATTCTAGCTCTTATTGTATTGATAGCTTGAACTATTCGTTCAACCATTTTAGGGCCTAACACTCTCTTTTCTCCAACTTCATCCCACTGTAGTGGAGATCCACATTTTCTTCTATAAAGTGCCTCGTAAGGGACCATCCCTATCGTAGCATGGAAGCTGTTGTTGTAAGAAAACTCCACCAACAGCAAGTGGGACTCCCAGTTGCCACCTAAGTCCAAAACACATGCTCGAAGCACGTCTTCTAAAATTTGAATAGTTCACTCGGACTATCCATCTATCTAAGGATGATATGCAGTACTGAAGTTAAACTTGGTGCCAAAGGTTGTCTACAAACTCTTCCAAAATTTTGATGTGAACCTCGGTCCCTATCCGATACTGTTGATAAGGAGGTTCCGTGCTACCTGACAATGTCTCTAAGGTATAGTTGCGCTAATTGGTCCATGTTGATAGTCATCTTTACTGGTAAGAAATGGGCCGAGTTGGTCAATCGGTCCACTATTACCCAAATGGCATTGTGACCTCTTGTTGTGTTCAGAAAACCTACTACGAAGTCCATGTTTATGTGTTCTTACTTCCATTCTGGTATTTCTAATGGATTCAACGGCCCTAATGGCCTTTGATGTTCTACTTTGACATGTTGACAGATATAAACATTTTTCCACAAACAACCCTATACCTCTCTTCATGTTTCTCTACCAAAAGGTGTCCCAGAGGTTACGATACATCTTCGTTACTCCAAGATGTGCTGTGTAAGGGGTTGAGTGAGCTTCCTCCAAAATTTTCCTTCTCATATTCTCTTCCTTGGGTACACATAATCTTGCTTTCAACATGAGTGCACCGTTTGTATTCAAACTAAAATCCTTACATTTATCTATACCAACTTCGGCCTTGATCTTTTGCAGAAAAGGGTCCTTATCTTGTGCTTCTTGAATTTGATATCTGAGAATGGGTCAAATCATCAAGGACATAATTCTTGTAGCAACTTGACTCAATGGTGCTGAAACTTCTAGCTATAGTCTCTCGAATTCTCGTACTAGTTGTTTCTGCACTGTGATTATCGATGCCAACTGCCCTACTGTCTTTCTGCTTAAGGCGTTAGCCACAACGTTGGCTTTACCTAGGTGATAATGAATTGCATAGTCATGGTCCTTCACTAACTCCAACCATATTCGTTGTCTCATATTTAACTCTTTCTAGGTAAAGAAATACTTGAGACTCTTATGGTCCGTATAAATATCACACTTGCCACCATACAGATAGTGGCCCCACATCTTCAAGGCATGAACTACTATAGCCAATTCTAGGTCGTGCGTTGGATAATTTTGTTCATACGATTTTAGTTGTCTCGAAGCATAGACGATCACTCTCCCATTCTGCATAAGCACACATCCTAAACCTAGTTTGGATGCATCACTGTAAATGACAAAACCTTTCGATCATTCTAGTACTGCCAGCTGGAGCTGTGACTAAACATTGTTTAAGTTCATAAAAACTTTGTTCACATTTATCATCCCACTTAAACTTTACTCATTTCCTGGTTAACTGAGTCATCGATCTAGCAATTTTAAAGAAACCTTCTATAAATCTTCGATAATAACCTGCTAATCTTAAAAAACTACGCACTTCTCCAGTATTGGTTGGTCGATTCCAATTTGTTATTGCTTCCACTTTGGTTGAGTCGACTTCAATCCCTTGGACTGTAACTACATGCCCAAGAAAACCTACTCGACCTAGCCAAAATTTGCTTAATATCTCTAACAATATTCTGAGGTGTTCTTTATGTTGTTCATGATTCTCAGAGTTTATTAAGATGTCATCGATGAAAACTATGACAAACTTGTCTAAGAATTCATGAAACACTCTGTTCATTAGTTCCATGAACACTGCTGGTGTATTGGTTAAACCGAAGGGCATGACCACAAACTCGTAATGCCTATAACGAGTTCAAAAAGCTATTTTCGGTATGTCGCTAGCCTTAATCTTCAATTGATGGTACCCGGATTTCAAGTGAATCTTAGAGAACACTTTTGATCCTCTCAGTTGATCAAACAAATCTTCAATCCTTGGAAGAGGGTAGTTATTCTTTATCGTCAGCTGATTTAATTCTCGATAGTCAATGCACATTCTCATCGATTAATCATTCTTCTTCACAAAAAGAAGTGGTATACCCCACAATGACACACAAGGTCGGATAAAGCCTATATCCAACAATTCTTGAAGTTGAGATTTTAGTTATTGTAATTCCTTTGGTGACATTCTATAAGGTGCTTTAGATATCTGTGTCACTCCTAGAACTAAGTCAATCATAAACTCCAGTCGCCTGTCCAGTACAATTCTTGGTAGATCTTCAGGAAAAATGTCGAAAACTCTTGTATCACCTCTACACTCCAATAGTTATATCTAGTGTGATTTACCTGAGGCACTGAAAGATTTTCCTTTACTTGACCTTTTCGTCCTTAAGAAAAAAAACTTTTCTTCCCATGGTTTTTGAAGTACTACATCCTTTTCGATTTGATAGATGCATGGTTACATCCCAACCAATTCATGCCTAGGATTTCATCAAAGTCTCTCATTTCTAAGATATACAAATCTTCTTGTTGTACCTTCCCTCCAATTCTATCTTAACTGATTTAGCTAGTTGATTCGTAAAAAGCAACTTACCCGAAGGGATACTAACCTCTAGTGTACTAACCGATTTATCACACGCAAGTCTAGCCTTAGTGATAAAAGATGTAGAGACAAAAGAATGCTTTGCTCTAGAATTGGAAAGCACGTAAGTAGAAAAATGTGACAACAAAGTAGTACATGCTATCACGTTGAGATTCTTGTCTGCTTCTTGCTGGGTAAGGGCAAACACTCGTCCTTTCTCATTCATATTCTTGTTTCTATCTCCATCTTTCTCCTTTCCATCTCCTCTTTTGGGTAGTTCTAGATAATTCATGATCATGTGGCCCAGTTTTCCACACCAGTAGCATACATTTCTCCCAAACAAGCACTCTCCTAGGTGAGTCTTGTTACATTTTGGACAAGGAGGAGCGTATGCTCTTGGCTTGACGTTGTTGGATCTAGTATTCGGCTTCTTTTGTTGCCATTTTCCATTTCCTTTATCATGTCCACTCCACTTTCTCTTTCTAGAAAAATCCTTATTTTGAGGAGTGGACTTATCTAAACTGGCCTTAGCTAGCATTTCTCGGTAAGAAGTGAAGCTATCGGACAAGAGAATTAAGCTTATATCTGTGCTCAATCCTTGCTCAAATCTTTTGATCTTTTTAGCTTCAATATCAACAAGGTGAGGTGCATACTTTGATAATTGTTCAAATTTCCACTCTTTTTAGCGTCCTGCACTACCTCACTCATAGTGCAAGATATAGATTCCCACCAGTGACTAGCATCACTAGCAAACATGAATTTCGCGTGCACTTAACGTTTTGTACATTAGTACTTGTCAGTAATCGAAAGATGCGCTCCAACTTACGCAGCCACTCATCTGCTAATGGTCCTGAAGAGCCATCGAACGTAGGAGGTTTGTGCCTACGAAACTTTTCTATCATGGCGAGATGATTGACAGTTGGAGTTGTAGATGGAGGTAGGAGGTGGAGGTGGAGGTGGAGGTGGAGGTGGAGGTGGTGGTGGTGGTGGTGGTGGTGGAGGTGGAGGAGGAGGAGGAGGAGGAGCTTGACTCTGTCTAGCTAGGTCCTGCACTGCTATTAGGAGATCTCTGATCAGGTTGTTTTAAGTTGCGGGTACCATTTCTTTTAGACAAAATAAAGGTTGTTCATCAGACAACAATAAAACCACTATCTCAAATGACATAAGGAAAGCTGGAATTTTATTAGAATAATCTTCGACAAAAATGTTGGAAAACTGCAATTGTTTGGAAAGAAAATAATAATATGGAAAGTAGCAAGAGCAAAATTAGATTACAACTGCAAATTTAAAAAGTGCTCTCAAGGAAAGTCTGAAGGAGAATAACATAATGAAAATTAAGTAAATGACGCCTAGTCTGAATCTTCTTCCCGATTGGGCGTTGGTTGATTGACGAAAGTCTCTGATTCCGTATCTGAGTCTTCTTCGTTACTTGGAAATTTCCAATTCATAAAATCTTGTGACAGTGAATTAGGGTGTAGCAATATGTCTCGACATTGATAAGGTTTGGGTCTTTTTTCAACATTTTGTTCTTGATCATATTACCCATCTCACTCCAGATGGGGTAAAGGTACGCAAAGGTGGCCGATAGCCTCAAAGGAGGCTAATAGCCTCAACGTTACCAATTTTATTCCCATGACTCGTTGCCTTTCGCCACAATTGAAGGAATCTCTCAGTGTGTTGAGGTAGGGGCATGTAGGAATCTAAGTTCTCATAGGCTCATTTTGCTAAGGCTTTTGGTCTTAGGTGACGTGGTAAATCGGTAGACTTTCTGGCAGTATGTCTCACTTTAGCCATTTTATCCTAAGTCCAGTCCAACATAAGTCCAAAAATTTAAGAAACTTTCTATTAAAATAAATAGCATTCTATTGTTTGCAAAAATAATTTTATGCAATTCGACTTAACAAAAAAAGAAAAATTAATGCTAGAAGACTTTGAAATAACTCTTTCATGTCTCAAGTAAAATCGTACATGAGGCTTGAGGATAGTGGCCGTTAGATGAAATAGGATAGCCATAGGAAACCTTTACATTTTCAAATTTCTCAATTACCGATAGAATACAAACTATTATGTAATCATGTAGCATATTCCGGTAAATCATGAAATCATCATACATTTTATTAAATACACATTAATAGAATTTTTTCTTGTAGTGAATAGTGCTCGCTCGAGCGGATAGAAGCCAACTCAAGGGTTTTTTTTACTTGATTTGTTCTCTATTGGTTCCTAAACTTTTCTTAGACTACATAACTGATTTAAAACTCTGGACTCTGATACCAAGCTGTAACGCCTCAAAACCTCATTTACGAGGCTCCGGCACGTCTCTCATATTCTTAACTTTTAAAGCCCGAAAGTGAACTAAAAATGTAGAATTCTAGATGTTATTCTAAAAGTTTACAAATGTGACTTATCAATTATAAGGACTTCAAAGTTGAGATTAAGAACCTTTAATGATTTTTTTTAAAGTCGAAACTTCTAGTTAAATTGATTGTGATATAAGTTTACTATCCTTTGTATTATGCATAAAACGAGAAACTCAACGGTCACAAAAACTTATGAAGATTTAATAAAATAACCATAATTTATCCTTCTAATACATACTAAAATTTCATAATTTTATGAAATGGTTAAGGTCATCTAAAAGGAATACAAAGTACACGAAAAATAGATACTAGACAGCTTTCCATACTTAGTTTTAATCCATATTTTTCCCTATCAAAAGACCTTGAAAATTCTAATATTTTCATATATAAAACACCACGTAATGTATTATATCATATCCAAAATTCAGAATTTAATAAAATTCATAAGGTCTTCAAATTAACCTCTAAAAATGAAAGGCAGATTCCTAAATGCAACTGTCCATCATTACCAAAACTTGCATATCTTGTTCTACAGAAATCCGAACGAGGTGATTCCAAGTTTCAAAGGACAAAAACTTATAGGTCATCAATGCCACCAAATTTCGTCCCAAAACCTAAAGTGTACCATTCTAGATGTCCATTTAAAAATGGACTTGCAAGCTAAAAATTCTGGACAGTTTTTATTCTGGTCAATATTAAATCATTTAAACATCCTCCAATACTCAAAAAAATTACAAGTATCATTTCATATAGTCCCAAACAAGTCTATAACAAATAGCAATTAACAATCATAACAAAATTATCCCATAACATAAAGAATTTCAGAATATAAAACGTCAATAAAAAGAACAAACTGCCAATTATTCATTTTCATGTCAAAAGTCTTTTCTCATGGCTTAATCCATTCACTATCGAGCCTCCATCTAACCCTACAATCAATCTATGAATGGGAGAAGGGTGAGTTTGGAAAAACTCAATAGGAATATCATCATAATAATGCAAATCCCAATTAATATATTGCAATTAATGTAAATAAACCATGCAAACTTCAATTTTCGGTGAGCACAAAGGTCGAAACCCCAAATTCATTCTTAGGTTTAATCCCGAGGGATTTAGAACCATAATCATTCGTTCTTGTACATACAAAATAAGATGAATTTCTTTTCTTGTTCATTCCAATGAAATAAACTACATTCATATTCGGATGGCCACAAAATTCAATTCTTTAGCATAGAATATACATAAAATTTCAATACACAAAATGGATTAAATCAATTTGCATATAGATATTCCTACCTTGATTTCTTGATAAAAAATGATGAAAAGCTTTTTGAAGAACTACTCTTCTTCCTCATTCTCCGTCTTCTTTTCTTTCTTTGCAAAATTGACTTAATTGTGTATTATGAGAGGAGATGAGAGGAGGAGAGGAGGGGGGGCGAGTTTGAGGGGAGAAATGGTAGGGATGGCAAAAAAACTCGTCGTACTGGACCCGTCCCGTCGAGTAATAGGGACGGGTTTGGGGCAAAATTTTACGCTTGACGGCGGTTCTGGCACCCCCGCCCGCCCGCCCGCCCCGCCCCCCACAACCCGACCTTTCAATTTTTTTTTTGAAAAATCATAAAATATAGTAGAAATTATAATTTTTACTAAAAATAGACTAAAGAAGAATCAAACTCGGGTTGAAACTTATAAACTACCAACGTTAACCACTACAGCACAACCAAAATCTTATAATTTTTTTTATTTGGTACAAATATTTAAAACATTTGTATTTTTTTAATTATTTTTTCAGTTTAACAAAAAATAAAAAATAAAAAATTAACTGAGGCAGTTGGTGGGTCAAAGGGTCGTCCCGCCCCGCGGATTTACAGGTCGCGGGCGGCCCCTCCCTATTGCCATCCCTAATAAAGGAGGGTAGAGAAAGGGAAAAATGAGGATTTTTGGCTTATTTCCTTCCTCTTGCATGCCCATCAAGAAACTTATCAAATTGAAATTTGGTTAGTCTTTGATATGGTGCAAATTACCATAATTTAAAACATTCTACCAATCTTTCCTTTTTTAGAACATAATTATAATTAATTAATAAATCTATAAAATCGTTGGATATTTTTCTAGTGGATTTAAGTCGTTTATTATTATTGGACCTCGTTTGAACTTTGGACGGACATGTGGCCACAAATACTTGTTAAGAATTTTACTTAGCCTGAAATAAATTTCTAAATTTTTGGGACGTTACATAAATCATCATCCCAATATATCAATATATCTCATTCATTGCATAGACGTGAATATTTCAAGTTTTCAGGTCTAATGTGCTTAATTGCTGGTAAATGTTACGAGTTATCCAGGGTCCAAGTCTGCAAGAAACACTCAATCTTCGAACGTCAAACTAGGGAAGTTCGTTATCCCCTCATCTTCTTTCCGTTTGTTTTGCATAAAAAAACATTGAGGAAATGTTTATTCTAAATTTGGGGGTGAGCACAACATTGGGTTAATATTTTTGATATTTGAAAACTGAAAAACTAAAAAAATAAAAAATAAATTTTGAAATACATGTTTGCGTGTTGTTAGATAGCCTTGTCGGCTTATGATTCTTTTGAAACTATTTTAATTCATTACTTGTATACAAGAATGCTACCTGTTTTATTATATTCACAAGCTTATCCATGTTAGATCTCTAATGAGCATGATAGTCACGACGTTCATTGTATAGGTTGGTTGTACTTGTAGAATGCAATAGGTTGCCAAGTAGAATTAGAACGAGTAAACCAATACTATACATACAACTCAATCACTTAACTAATTGAATGAATAATTTGGATATGGCTGAGCCGTGGGAGTAACTATGTAGGAGTGTGGTGATTCCATGTATGTTAAATATTTGTGTGGAGTGTTTTTTGGCTAACAAATGGAAGTTAGTTGATGACCAGATGCTAGGAATCTAATCACCCCATATAAATTCTTGCACAAAAAGGACTTTCAATTGCATTATCTTATGCTTCTCTTCATAGCCTTTTTGACTTGAGTGATAAAAGCTCGTAGGGGTTTTCAAAACCCAGTGTCCTAAGGTTTGTAAAAACTAGGAGTCATCGGCCTAAAGCTCGCTACAAGGGTCATCTAGAAAGCTTAAGGGAGTGAGGTTCTACATATAAGATTTAAAAAAAAAGTGAAAAGCAATAAAACAAAAGCAAATCCTTGGAACAAAAGATGCAAAAACTTGCAAGATTGAGTTTTTGTGATTCTGACTTGGGGATTTAGATAACTAGTGGGTTTGACTTACCTAATGGAAGCTTGTTGGTCGAAACACTCAATAATTAGAGAATCATCACAAACCTATGTAGTTGCTATCATTGGCTAGACCTAACCAAACATGAACGAAAGAATAATGAGTGAATTGAGAATAACTTTCAACGTAACACCTTGGGTTTGAGAGAAAACATCAAGTTTGGATGGGTACATTTAACAAGTGGGAAAGGAAAATTGGACTATTGTGGGTCGGGTTATCACCAACTTAGTACACAATAATGTTTCGGACTGACTATTCACACACACACACACACACACACACACACACACATATTGAGCATGGAATAAGTTAAAACAAAAAGAAAAAAAGAGTCGAAGTAGTATTGTTTGAAAACTTTTCATGAGTTATGAGCAATATAAAAAACCAGAGGCAAAGTGGCAAACTATCTAACATATGGAGTGTTTTTTATTTTAGTTATGTTTGATTTCGTTTTGTTTGACATTTGTGTGTTCGTGATTAATTAGTATTGCTTGAGGACAAACAAGAGTTCAAATTTTGGGGTGTGATAAGTGTGTTTTACAAGTATATAGGCCGTCAAAAGTGGATTATTATGAGCGCTTTTGAGTGCAATTGTACTTAATTATGTGTTGATTTTGTTATTATAGGTCAAAATCTGAGTTTGGTGGTGTTTTGAGCAAAATTAGCGAAAATCACTAAATTGACATAAAAGTTATGGTGACCAACTTGCAAACATTCAAAAGTTAGAGGACTTGGGATGCAATAAAAGAGGATAAAATTGGAATGAAAGATGAAATCTAAGGACTAAAGTGGAAATATTAGAAAGATAAAGGACTTATCATACAAATAATCAGGGACTTAGCTGTAAAAATTGGATGAAGTTTGCCCTTGCGTGAACATAATTTTAGTTTCCTTATTTTAGTCAAATTCTAGTTTGGTAATTCTTTTGGGATATGACTTCTACATTAAATTGGGTATAATTTGGAACATATAAATAGAGATTATGATTTGAACAAGAGGTAGGAACCATATACAAGAATTAAAAGAGATTAGAGAGGTAAATTACATGAATCAAGTTAAAGTTTCAATCTTTGCAAGGAAAGATAGATTCTTGGTGCAAGATCTTCATCTATTTCTTATTTTCGCTTCAAACCCGGTTATGTATTCTATTCACTTATTTTGTTTTTATTCTTTTATGATGTGTAACTAAATCATAGTTGGAATGAATGATGTAACCTAATTTAGATTCTTCAATTTCAATTCTTAAGTTTTTAATGTATGTTGATTATGTATTGATTTTACTTCTTCTCGTAATGCTTGATATAATTGGCTATTATTTTATTGAATTGTGGATTGTAATAAACCGAGAGGTAAGTAGTTAATATAAACCACGTAGTAAAATATGACAATTAGATAAAAGGTAGATATACACTTTTGTTATTGTTGTTATATTAAATTAAATTCTTATGAGATTTAATACATCTAGTTAAGGATTATTCTGTGACTTTACATAGAGATATAGTGAGTTGAGTTGACTTAATTAGACAGGACTAATTTGAACTTAAAAGAGGTAAATTAGGTTAAATTTGTGAATTCGACCGAGTACAACGTTACAAAGAAAACTTGAGATGAGAGATTTGTTGACCTATGTTTAACTTTAAACCTTAATATTTTGATTATAACAAACAAAATAGTTATGTTTACTAATAATCTCCTTTTCAAGTAATATTCAAAGTGTTACATATCGAACTCTCATACAAATGTCAAGCCAAATCAATACAAGAGTTCAAGTATCTCAAGATCCGAAATTCAAGATTTGAAGATCAAGATCGAAGAATAGATTTCTAGATAAAATTGTAAAGGTATAAACTCTTTGATTTTTAGCAATTAAATGAATGAAGGCTCAAAAATATTTTTATGCACAAAACGTGTGTCATTATCACTTGCATAAAATATTTTTATCAAAACCAAAAATCAATTTTTCAAAATTGTGGAAACGGTCATCCGTTCGATGAACTGGTTAAACCGGTCGACCGTTTGAATGTCACTTTTCAAAAAGTGCCCGTTTTGATTTTTTGCAGTTCTAACGGCTAGTTCTGACCATCTGACTGGTCGACCGTTTGGTCATCCATTTCAACAGAAAGTGACAAAAATTCATCTCTATAAATACCACTTCACTTATTATCATTCAACAACACTTACAAGAGCATTTATAGAGAGAATTATATTGAAAAACTTCATTCAAAGCTCTATTGAATTTATATATTCAATATCATTCATTGAAAACTTTGTTTGATTAAATCAAACTTTTGATTCATCATTCACAACAAAGTTTTCTTCTAACACTTGAGCTTTCTTAATCTATTGCTATTCATTAAAGTGTTAGTCTTTCTTAGAACTAAACTTGTATTTAACATTCATCTAGAGAGAAATACTCAAATCAATCTCTTTGCATTTTTGGGTCATATTGAGGTCCCTTGAAAGCTCAATATTGTATAAGGATCGGTGTTCATTGTTTGTAAGTCACCGGATACATTGTAAGGGTTTGGATTGCACCATAAGTCAATCAAAATAGTGGAAAGGCCGTGCTCGTGTTGGAGAGCTTAATAACGGGAGATGTAGATCATTGGTTGGATCGAACCTCCATAAAAATATCATTTGCACTCTCTCTTTCCTTTCATTTACTTATATTGTGCCTATATTTTTGTGGATTAATTTTCATTTCTTAATTATCATTTTTGAGAATATTTTTCGAAAAAGTTTGAGAAAACCAATTCACCCCTACCCCCTCTTGGTTAGTTATTCTTGGGCTATCAATTGGTATCAAAGCAAGGTGCTCATTTTTTTTTGAAGATTATACAATCTTGAGTAATGGCTAACCAAAATATTCAAAACCTTGAGGGTCACTTTACAAATCGTCCTCCCTTCTTTAATGGCACCCATTACATTTATTGGAAAACTAGAATGATGATTTATATTCAATCAATTGATTATAACATTTGGAAAGTCATCGAGTTTGGTCCATATGTGCCTACAAAAATTATTAAAGTTGATGATAAACCTGACCAAACTACTTCTAAGCCTAGAGAAGAATATGATGAAGTTGATAAAAGAAAATTGTCTTTGAATGCTAGAGCCAAAAATTTACTTTATTGTTCTTTAGATAAAAATGAGTTTAATCGTATTAGCACATGTGATTCCGCATATGATATTTGGCATGCATTAGAGATAACTCACTTAGGTACAAACAAGGTTAAAGAAACTAAAATCTATTGACAAAAGATTTTGAAAATTTCTTTATTAAGCAAGATGAACCTATTGTTGATATGATTACTCGCTTTACCGATATTATTAATGGCCTTAAGGGCTTTGATCGAAAGTTTACTAACGGTGAACTTGTGAGTAAAATGCTTATGTCTCTCTCGGAAGATTGGAACTCCTTGAGGATGTTGATAGAGAATACAAAAGATGTCAACACTTATCCATTGGAGGAGCTATATGGAACATTGATGACGTATGAGTTCAACAATGTCGAAACAAAAGAGAAAACAAGAAGAAGCAAAGAAGAGATGAATGAGCCTCCCAAGAAGCAAATTGCATTGAAATCAACAAACGATGAAGGATCCTCCAACACAAACATGAGTGATAAAGAACTTGATGACTTAGTTCTTCTTGTCAAGAAATGGAGAGGATTTCAAAACAATAGGAAATTTCAAAAGAAGGATGATAAAGGTGATGAGAAAAACAAAAAGATCATATGCTATAATTGTGACAAACCCGGTCACAAGAGGACCGAATGCCCGAACAAAAAGAAGTTCACCAAAAATAAAGCTCTTCAAGCTACATGGGACGATAGTGATGAAGATGATCTTGAAGAAGATGAAGTTCAAGAAGAAATCGCCAACATGTGCTTCATGGCTATTGAGGATGAGGTAAGTACAAACAACAATGACTGTTACATTGACTTATCTACCTTTTATGACGAAATTCTTGAAGAATTTGAGAACCTTGTTTCAAAATACTATATTCTTAACAATAAACACTCATTATAAAATACTATATTCTTAACAATAAACACTCATTATTGAAAAAGGTAGTCAAGAAACTCTTTATTGCACAAAAGGACTTTGAAAAAGAAAAATATGATCATAAATCCTTAATTAAAGAAAATGTTTCATTGAAAAAAAATATGGTTGATTTAACAAGCATTATTCATAAGTTTACCCAAGAATTTTTTTTTTGAATTGATGCTTGGTGAGAAAAAATGTGTGTTCAACAAAGGGGAAATTAGATATAAACCTCTCTTGAAACAAAAATCCCTTGAAACCATATTTGTGAAATCATCCAATTTTTCTCAACAAAACATCACATGTAGTTTTTGCAAGAAAATTGGTCATGTTGCTTATAATTGTTCAACTAAAAAGAGACTATACTTTGAAAGGAAACACAAGTGGATAAAAGAATCCACAAACACTAACTATCAAGGACCTAAACTTATGTGGGTACCAAAAATCAAAAATCAAAAATATTTTTGTAGGTACCACGAAAGGTCAAGAGCAATTGGTTCTTGGATAGTGGTTGTTCAAAACACATGACGGGAGATCAATCATTACTATCAAATCTCAAAAGAAAAGATGGAGGTCATGTAACTTTTGGAGACAATGCCAAAGGAAAAATCATAGGCATTGGAAATATTAGTAATCGTTCTTCTCCATCTATTGAAAATGTTTTATTAGTTGATAACCTTAAACATAACTTGCTTTATATAAGCCAATTGTGTGATAAAGGTTATCTCATTAAATTTGATTCTTCCAAATGCCTCATTGAGGATGCTATATCTAAAGTGGTATTGTTCATGGGGAGCCGAAGTAAGGATGTTTACATCATAACTATTGAATTTGAACTTGAAAAAGAAATAAACTGTCTTTCAAGTATAAAAGATGATTCTTGGTTATGGCATAGGAGATTAGGTCATGTTAGCAGGGACTTACCTTCAAAAATCTCCAAAAATAACTTTGTAAAAGGTTTACCAAATATAAAGTTTGAAAAAAATAAAATTTGTGATGCTTGTCAATTTGAAAAACAAGTAAAGAGTTCTTTCAAACTTAAACAACACTCTTCTACTTCAAGACCTTTACAACTTCTCCACATGGACTTATTTGGACCCTCTAGAACCGCTAGTTTAAGTGGAAAACATTATGCATTTGTTATTATTGATGATTTTTCAAGATTTACTTGGGTCATTCTCTTGAATTTAAAAGATAAAACTTTAAATACATTTAAACATTTTTGCAAAAGAGTCCCAAATGAAAAAGGATACACCATTACTACAATTAGGAGTGATCATGGTGGAGAATTAAAAAATATAGCTTTTGATGAGTTTTGCAAATCAAATGGTTATGAACATAATTTCTCGGCTCCTAGAACTCCTCAAAAAAATGGTGTAGTAGAAAGAAAGAATCGAACATTGCAAGAAATGGCTCGGACCATGTTGAATGAAAACAATTTACCAAAATACTTTTGGGCCGAAGCCGTAAATACTTCATGTTATATTTTAAATAGAGTTTTGATTAGTCAAAAGAAAACCAAAACTCCATATGAGCTTTGGAAAAATAGAATTCTCAATATCGGATATTTTAAAGTTTTTGGTTGCAAGTGCTTCATTTTAAACACAAAAGAAAATTTGATCCAAAATCCGATATTGGAAATTTTCTTGGATATTCATCTACCAGCAAAGCTTTTAGAGTTTTTAACAGAAGAACTTTAGTAGTTGAAGAATCTATGCATGTGGTCTTTGATGAAACTAACTCCATTGAACAAGAAAAAGTCATTGATAATGAAGATTTGGAAATCCCATTTGAACAACTAAGTGTTCAAAATCAAGACAAAGGGAATCCAAATAACATTGAAATTCAACATGAGGACGAAACGATTATGCAACAAAATGAAAAAGAACCTCATGAAGATCTCAACACTTCATCATTACCAAAAGAATGGAGGTTTGTCCCCTCTCACCCAAAAGATCTCATCATTGGTGATCCATCAAAAAGGGTAAGCACAAGAAATTCTTTTGGAAATTTTCATAACAATTGTGCCTTTCTTTCACAAATCGAGCCAAAGAATTTTAAAGAAGCTGAGTTTGATAAATTTTGGATTCTAGTTGTGCAAGATGAACTAAATCAACTTGAAAGAAATCATGTTTGGGATTTAGTTGCTAGACCAAATTCACAAACCGTAGTTGGCACAAAATGGGTTTTTCGAAACAAACGAGATGGAAATGGTATAATTGTGCTTAACAAAGCTAGATTAGTGGCTCAAGGTTACAATCAAAAAGAAGGCATTGATTTCGAAGAAACTTTTGCACCGGTTGCTAGATTAGAGTCAATTCGCATGCTTCTTGCTTTTGCTTGTCATAAGAATTTTACTCTCTTTCAAATGGATGTCGAAAGTGCATTCTTGAATGGAGTCATTCAAGAAGAAGTTTTTGTTGAGCAACCGCCCGATTTTAAAAATCATATATCTTAGATTCGAAGTTCTGAAACCTCCCAATTATTTAGACACATTAAATTCTCTAATATATCTAGTTTAAGTCTTGACCTCAAATCAATAATAACCCTACCACTTGTACTAAAAGAAAACTCTGATACTACAATTGATACCGAAAGTGTTAGTAGACCTCGTGCTATAATAGAAACAATTGAGTATTGATGCTCGTTTTGTCTCTATTAACCTAAGTATATCAAAATTATTTTTTTCATCTTCATCTATCATAGTAAGCATGTTGTAACCAAAATATCTAACTAACTCTAAAGGTATGTCTGTACTACTTGTTCCTAGTACGGGAAAGAGAAGAAGAAGAACTAGCTTGTTGAGTTCTCCTAACTGAACTAACGAAACTCAAAAAATCTTTATCTTCATTTGATGACGAAGAAGACAATGGTACATGGGATCTTCTAACGTTCCTACTTGTCTTTTTTGTATACACATCGTACATTTCACATAATGTTTTTTTCTAGATTACCGTACGTTATTGGATTCTTGTAACTTAGAAATTACCACAACAGTATATTTTGTACCTTCTAAATTTACTCTAGGGTCTATAATTGATGCTAACGGGAACAACATAGACAATTCCTTCCAATATTTTTTAAACTTCATCTACATTGCTATTATAATATCAGAAAAAAATTAAAAAAGTCTTATACCTATTAAAATTATTGGCAATAAAATAAAAATAATTTAGAACTAATGGCCTGGTAGGATAATATACGTCAGCACATGCGTGTGTGGTGTTGATTTTTTTTTTTAAATTTTCTCACATCGGATGAGATTTCTCAATCATATGTTTGCAAATCATAATTTAGACCATGTGAGTGTCGGCCGTTATAATAGGCAATTATACAATTTTCGTAACCTTCACATGATTGAAGTATTAAATAAGTAGCGTTCTATCTATGGCCTACGTCTGTACATAAACATTTTGTTGGAATGGAATTTTCTTTACATAATTCATCAAAAACTTGTTTTCGAGCCAGTGAAACAATAATATAACTTATGACATATCTAAATTTTTTCTAGTTGTGAGTTTTAAATTTTAAACCATTTTGGAATTAAATTCTCTAATAATAGTCATTAAATTATTAAAAATATTTATTCCAATATGAGGGTAGTCAATTACTTTAAATACAATTATTTTTTAATGCATAATCTATTGTTTACCAATGTAATGTAAAGTGGCAATAATATATCCTTTATGGTTTTTACTAGACCATAAGTCTGAAGTAATGATACAATACTGGAATATTTATTTAAATCAAGTATTATGGTTTTTTTTTATTGAATAAAACAATAGTGTCTGCACGAAGAGTATTTCTAGCATATGGTCGTACCTTGGTTAAAGATACCTTTGTACGAACTTGGTGAAATGAATGCTTTCCACTATGCTAAGTGGAAACTCACCACTTGCCACCAACTGAGTCATGCCTTCTGGAGCATGTTATCTTACAAATACACCCAGTTGTTTCGATTTAGACTAGAAATGGAAGATGCACCGGGAGATCCGAACTCAAGTTGAACTTGATTTGTATCAACCCTTATGTTTTTGTAAACACTTTGGATAGTGTTGGTTTAGATGGCTCTTGCCACCACCATTTTGCTACAAAATTTTGTGTTTACAGTATTTACACATTGCCTTGTAGTCTGGTTGTCCGTTTACTGTTGTACTTGTCTGCTCTAATTTGAAATGTTCCCAACACCAAGTCTTTTATTTTTTGGCTCATCGTTTAGTACTCAATCCTGTTGTTGTATAAGTGTGGGTTTCCAAATCTTTGTCGATATCCTCCAAATAAATTGGATTTGTGCTCCCATAATCATCACCAAAATCAAGAATTGAAATATCATTTAGCCTACTCAATCATCATCTATTTGGTGTCGTACTTCCTTGTGTGTAATGATCCATGTAGAAAATAGAAATGTAGAACAAAGAATGTAGAAATAAATAGAAGAAATCATTAAAATAAATAAATTAAACTGCAAATTGTACAATAAAAGAGCTATTATTGACAATATAATATTTTTAGATTGAGTAAGTTGAGAGTTGTGATGAATATTGAACTTGGGTGGGGGGGGGGAGGGGAGGGGGGGTTTATATAGAAAAAAATGGGTGAAAAATCCGATTGGTCCCTAAACTTTACACCGTGTGCAAAAAAGTCCACGTACTTCAAAATGGATTTCGTTAGTTCCTTAACTTTAAGTCGTGAACTCCGTTAGTCCTAAAAAGAAATTTTGTCAGAAATTATTAACGGACCTCCTACGTGGACAATAGAAAGATGACGTGGCATCTTCTCTGTCATTTCTTTTTGGGTAAAAAACTTGATTGGTCTCTAAACTTTACACCGTGTGCAAAAAATGTCCTCATACTTCAAACTGGACTTCATTAGTCCCTTAACTTTAAGTCGTGAACTCCGTTAGTCCAAAAAAAAATTCTGTCAAACCCCAAGCACAATGAATGAAGCAAGCATCCTTGTCAAGAGGGTTTCAGCTATACAGATGTGGATCGCATGTTTTTGGTTGGTCAATATGTAGAGGTGGATAGTATGTTTTTGGTCTGGATATATGGAAGCTGTAAAGATAGGTGGATAGTATGTTTTTTGTCTGGATATACGGAAGTTGTAAAGATGATGCTTGCAACTGGTATTTTTGTTTAAAACTATTTGGTGACATATATGCACAACGTTCGAATATTTAATGTGAGCATGATCCAATTTGATTTTGTTGATTTCACAAAGAGAATTGGAACTATTCAGTTTTTGATAAAATACAACTGAATCAATTGTATTTTTATTAGGCATAAGACTTTTACAAATTGCAAAAGCTCAAAGCAATGGATGCAATCTGTCCGTTTCTGAAAATTGAATGAAAACTTACAATTACATGCAAGAAGCAAATAACTTATAATATATATGTGTGCAGAGAAGAGCACTAAATTTGAAGAAAATTAGAGAGAATAAAAAAATAATTACAAATATAAATTCAATGCGGACTAAAGAAATATAGATATAGAATTGGGGTTGGATATTCGACTTTGAAGAGTGGAGGATAATTACATTTATAGCGTGAAAGCACTTAAGAAAAATTATTTGATTTCATCTCTATTTTTGTTTTCAAATCATACAGATCCAAATCTGATTTAGGATAAGAATCTTAGAGATTGGGTGTTTGATATATGATTTTAAGACTTCGGGAGAAATTTCACTTAAAGTTTGAAGCACTTTTTCAAAAACTACAATTTTATCATTGTTGGCATAATAGGCGTAAAAAAAAAAAACAACAAAGAGGTCCGTGTCATCTTTATTAGGGCTGGGCGTGGGTTAGGTCGGGTCGGTTTTGGGCCCAACCCGAACTCAACCCAACAAAATTGGTTTAGAGAAATTTCAACCCAGCCCACCCAACCCAACCCAACCCAACCCAACCCGTACAATGATTTGAAACTGACCCAACCCAACCCGTACAAGCATCAGGCGGGTTGGGTTGGGTTGGCGGTTTGGACTTTGGGCAAGAGGAATCAGTTGGCATGAATCACAAGGGGCCACAAGAAAGACAGTCATTAGAATTTTTGACAAAATTTACCACTATATGATACACATACATTCACACCAATGAAGAAGATGTTGCAGAGTAATAAACCAACACCCATACACATGGATTGATATAGGAACAAACCCCATGGTCTTACATCTTAGATTGGGTTTGAAAATGTAAAGAAAGAAATAAAAACTCAATCTCACATCAAATGTAAAGAAGGGACTCTTGACCGACGATGGAGAGGCGACTGCGGCGCGTGGACTGGAGAGAATTTGGTCTTTTGTTTCTATGTGTGTGATTGGGCTCGGGTATGCGAGTGAGTGTGACTCCATGAGTAGAAGAAGGGCGTGCTATGGGTGTCTTCACCAGGTGGTAGAGAGGCGGCAGCAATGGGAATTTTCAATGATGGGCATTTTTTAAACAGCGATGTGTGTGTGCAGAGATTGTGTATGAATTGAGACTTGAGAGGCGTGAGTTAGGGTTTTTACTTTTTAGTGTGGTTTAGTTGTTATATACTTATATGGGCTTTTTTTAATAGTAATTGGATTGGGTTGGTTGGGTCGGGTTCCACGACCCAACCTGAAACCCGACCCAACCCGATTAAACTGTGAAAATACAAACCCGAACCCAACCCAAAAAATCTAAAAAATCGACCCAAACCGATCGGGTTGGGTTGGGTCGGGTCGGTCGTTTGGTCCGACCGATTTGGGTTGGGTTTTGCCCGTCCCTAATCTTTATGTTGTCCACGTAAGACGTCCGTTAGTAATTTTGGACAGAATTTTTTTTGCACCAACGGAGTTCACGACTTAAAGTTAAAGGACTAACGAAGTCCGGTTTGAAGTATGGAGATGTTTTTCGCATGCCGTGAAAAGTTTAGGACCAATCAGATTTTTACCCAAAAAAGAAACGACAGAGATGATGCCATGTCATCTTTCTGTTGTCCACGTAGGACGCCCGTTAGTAATTTTTGACAAAATTTCTTTTTGGGACTAACAAAGTTCACGACTTAAAGTTAAGGGACTAATGAAGTCCAATTTGAAGTATAGAGACGTTTTTCGCATGTAGTGTAAATTTTAGGGACCAATCAGATTTTTTACCCAAAAAAAATATGAACATTGTCTAAAAATTTGATGGGACTAAAATGGTCACTTTTTTCACCATTAGGTCCCTAGCTTTTTTTAAAAAGCTAGGGTTGGCCCATGGGCCAGGCTTGTGGGTCTTGCCCACGAGTTTTTATACAGATCGGTCATTAGATTGATCCAATGGGCTGACCCGTAATTTTTGGACCGAGCTGGATTTGAAATCGTGGTTTGGTCCTGGCTCAGGCTCGTCCTTAGATTGGTTCGGGCCCATATTGGGCTAAGCCACCTTAACAAAGAGTAAAGCTGACTGATTAGCAACATATGAACTTGAAAAATTTGATTTCTTGCTTGGCATGGTAATTTGGTACAAGTTGTTGCATTCAATCAACATTGTGAGTAAGCTTCTTCAAGCCAAACACATGGATATTAAATTTTCTATCAAATACTTAAAGGACTTGTTTTGTTTCTTAAAGACTATAGAAAAACTGGGCTTGATAATGCCATGGTTGACGCTAAACAAATGGCAAGTGAAATCGGAAACGAAGTTATATTCTGGGAAATGCATCATTCGAAGAAATAAGTGGATTGATGAAAATGGCAGCTAAAGAATCTTTTAGAGTTAATTACTTTCTCTTTATAGTTGATGAAGCTCGTTCTTTACTTCAAACCCGGTTTGAACAATTTCAAAAATATGAAAAAATCTTTGGGTTTTTGTTTAGTTTGGAGATGTTACAATGTGTTGACGATTATAGTTTATTGAGAGGTCCTGTGAGAATATTGAAAATTCTCTAACACATAATGGTTGTTCTGATATTGATGGATATGATTTATTTTCGGAGTTGATAATCTTGAAGTGCTATTTATCAAGAGAAACAAAAAGAGCAATTGATGTTCTGGATTATTTAAAGAAAATGGATGGTTGTTTCCCAAATGCTTATGTTGCTTGCAGAATTTTGTTGACCATACATACATGTTACAGTTGTATATGTAGAAAGAAGTTTCTCCAAGTTGAAGTTGATCAAGACTTATCTCCGATCAACTATGTCACAAGATAGATTGAATGGATTGGTTCAATTGAGAAAAAATAGTTGAACAACTTGATTATACAAACTTAATCGATACTTTTGCCTCCAAATATGTAAGGCGGGTAGCATTGAAGTGATTATTTAAAACATTTTTGGCCTTATTATTTGATTATAATAAAAATATTTTGTATATTAAATTTTGTTTGCCATTTTATTATTGGGTTTTGAGTTTATTGATTTAATTTTGAAAACTCTTATGAAGAAATTTTTTGACTACACACTACGATTTGAGGGTCCAATTTTTAAAGTTCGACTCAAGTCTGAAAAACTTAAAGTCCGGCCCTTCTAACATTCCAACAAAAAATCAAGAATCTTTTAAGTCCATTCCTCTTTGGCATGGTATGGACTCCGGAGAGCCCAAACAACTCTCTCCCGCTGAGGAATAGAGTCTATTAAGGTGGTTACATTTTCACCACATTGTATTATTTTTGTTTATGTTTAACTAAATTTTTAAACATTTTTAGTATTTACTAAAATTTGCATAAACAAAATTACATAAATAATCACCACATTATACTCTCATATATATGTTCTCTCTTTCTTTACGTACACTACAAATCTCACACATAAAAACCATGATTGCATAAGCATCAATGGCACCAATAGACAAAGTCCAAACGGTTTTTTTCTCTTATTTCTTTGATTTGTTCCCCAACTGCTTCTTGTGTTTTATACTCTTTAAGTTTTCCCTTTGCTTTCTCTCATTTTTAATCATTTATTAATTTTTTATTTTGATATTTAGTGTAAGTTAACGAGAATAGATGCAGCTACTGACACCATGACTCTTTCTGGGTTCTTGGAAAAGCTTGTATCAAAAATATCAAGAGAATTTCTCAAGTTACACTTAGAATTTTTTTTCCTTACTTCTTTCTTAGATATCAATTATTGCTATTTTTAGTGTACACTCTAGTCTGTATGTTTACCGTAAAACTTCACACCCACAAACCAACCCTATAGATGGATAATGGTGACCATTTTTTTCTACAAATATGTGAATTGTGTTTCTAATTAACAAGAATTAAGTTTTTACTATTTTGTATTATTTTATATATTACCGCAATAAATTTATTTTTTCTACGATACATTCCTGTTCGGCATATATATACATAATAATAAGTACAATTCATTATACATACACCACTACATATATATGTCATGTACGGTACCTAAGTATTGGACATGTCTGTGCCGGGTTGGTGTTTTAGTATCGAATGTTTAACTAAAATGTTAAGAATATATATAAATTTCCATGTTCACTACATATAACTCTTAGAAGTGCAATCGAATTCAAAAGTTAGAGAGTAGACGTGCAAATAATCCTTCAGAGTCGTGTATATTCAAAGTAAAGTGGATGCATTGACTATTTCATTGATGTACAAATTTGGTTGATATATGTTAAAGTCAAATTGTAATGTGTTTAGATGTTGTGTTCATTCAAAGTACAATGGATGCATTGTAATGTGTACAAGAGATATTTACGGTGCATGTACGAGACTTAGATTAGTTGAGAATGTGGAAAAGACACAAGCAATAGTTAATGAACAAGTTGAAAGAACACAATTATATCGAACGGTATAGGTCTGATGCAAAAATCGATGAAGTTAGAGATATTTTCTTTGCACACCTAACATCTATAGATACATTACATGCCTTTCAAAGTGTGCTTATTATGGATTGTACTTATAACACTAACATGTATGGACTTTCCGTTTTTTGATATGGTTGGGGTTACTTCGACCAAAATGTTTTTTTTTTTGTTGCTTTTGCATTTACGGAATTTGAGCGTAAAGAAAATTTTACTTGGGCAATTGAAAAGTTGAAAACATTGATGAATCGGGGTCTTGCCTCATGTCATCGTCACAGATAGAGAACTCGCTCTTATTCAAACAATTGAAAATATTTTTGCAAATGTTAAAAATCAAAGTGTACATGACAAATATTCAAAAATGTTTGGATCATCACAATGTGATTTTGAAACTTCACACGAAAGTCATGCATTAACTTGTGGAATTGAAATTCACTGAAACAATGCTTCGTTGAGCAAAGCATGAACTTGGTGCCCAGTTTGACCACTATCTCGACTGAATTCTAATTATGATGCCTATGGGAAACTATATTGCAACAATAAATGTATGAAATAATCATTATATATTTAGAATTATTCCAATATTGGTGCTCAGTTTGACCGATTCTTAATATGGGCCATTTGATAGCATCTCGGTATGGGAATGTACATGTCCATCTATCATCTATATGGTGTTTGACATTCCTACGAGTACGCTCTCCACCTTATCCATCATTAAATCAAAAGATGATTTCATTAGGTTTTGTGAATGTCAATCACTTTGTTCAGGTATTTCATAATAATGGGACTCATTTATTTCATTGGTTTAAACTTATTATTGTTCATTTGATTTAACACTTACCTAGGTTAACTTAAAATCCAATTGTCTAATTCTACATGTGCATGTAATTGGTATAAATATAGAGATAATATTACTAGTGGGTAGAAGAGTCACCATAAAGCATGACTTGAGACATTTAAAAATATGATTGGATGTCGTCACACAAAAAACTATTAGCCTAAGCTCTCAATTAGTTGTCCATTAATGTATTGTACTTAAACCACATAATATTGTTATAATGATGTTGGCATTTTCATTAAGTAAATATTTAGCTACTATAAATTTTTTTACTAGAGAAAATTTTTTTATTTTAATTTATTACATAGTCGGGAAAGATCTTTTCTAATCGAACTAATTATCATATGATACTCCTTACATACTAGCTAATAAGATTTCCATCAACCTTAATTAGACTAATATTAGGTCTCTACGCATTACAAAGTTCATACCGGTATATGTTTCTAGACCACAATTAATTAATCACTTATATGACCCTTATTAAATTAAATAGCTTACAATATAATTGTATTTTAAATATGTAGCCCACATAAAAAGTAAAACCCAGCAATCTCTGACTTGGGGGCTACATACGTTATCCAAAACAATTATATCATATAACCTTATGTGTATGCTAAAATGTTATCTTGCCTTTAAACATTTCTTTAGTTACAATCTGCTCTATCTACTATGTCAGCATTAGATCAAAGCGGCCTTCGTTACACACAAATTGGTAATTGGACCCATCAATGGTCACCACACTAACACATTCAATGATATAGATCAAGTATGGATGTGTAGCATGAAAATTACATGCAATGTGATTGAAACATGCCTATTTCCAACAGGTCGAACTTTATTCTTTAGTGAGATCATACCAAAGCTTTCAAAACTTAATGTTAAACCACAAATAGAAAGACCAAATTCAGAAATTGGTAACAACCAATATACTGTATTCTGCAGAAAATAATCATAAAATGTGTCTACTACTGAAAAGTATCAAAATACAAACTCCTACTAAACAAGCACATTGTCAAACAATACAATACCCATATGAGCCGTATGCTCGTAAAACACCTTGGGCAATAAATCCTTGGTGAACGGATCTGCAATTATGGAGTTTGTGCCAATATGCTCTTTAGACACCTGACTACTCTGAACTCTCTCTTTAACAACAAAAAACTTGATGTCTATGTGCTTCGACTTCGTAGAGCTTCTATTGCTATTGGAATATAGCACATTCGATTTATTGTCACAATATATCTTCAATGGTCTTTCAATACCAACCACAATACGCAGGCTAGTGACAAATTTTTGTAACCATATCCCATGATTAGATGCCTCATAATAGGCTATGAACTCAGTTTCCATGGTGAATGGAGCTATGAGCTTTTGCTTAACACTCTTCCAGTATATAGCTCCTCCTACCAGCAGCTCCTCAAGATAGCAGATAAATATAGCCTAATGTAGATCTCTTAGTGTCTTGGCATCCATCAAAATCGAAATCAAATACCCAACGATCTCCAAATTATCTGACTTTCGATAGGTGAGCATGAAATCTTTTGTTCTCTGTAAGTAGCGCATATCCTTTTTGGCTGCTTTCCAATGATCCATCCTAGGGTTACTCAGATATTTGCCTAATAATCCTACTATGAACTATATCTGGACACGTACATACTTGAGCATACATAAGACTCTCTATAGCCGTAGCCGACGCATAAGAAATCTTTTGTATTTCTATCACTTCAACCTCATTCTTGGGCCATTGACTGAAGCTGAACTTGCCTCTTTTAGCAATGGGCATATCTCCCGATCCACAATCTTTCATGTTGAATCTACTGAGTATTCTTTCGATATAGTTCTTTTGTGATAACCTAAGGATACCCCAAGAGAGATCTCGATCTATCTATATGCCTAATACAAAAGAAGCATCCCTAAGATCTTTTATTTAAAAATTCTTTGTTAGAAATCTCTGGATTTCGTGCAATAAGCATATATCGCTGCTAGCTAGTAGGATATCGTCGACATATAACACCAGAAAAATATATTTACTCCCACTGAACTTATGGTATACACAATCATCAACTGCATTTACCTAAAATTCAAACAAGATAATAACTTGATGAAATTTGTGATATTATTAATGGAAAGCTTGCTTGAGACCATAGATAGATTTGTCTAGTTTGCATACCGTTTTCTTTGAATCGCCGTTCACAAAATTTTCTGGCTGCACCATACATAGCATTTTGTCAATGTTACCATTAAGAAACGTAGTCTTTACATCCATTTGATGTAGCTCCAAATCAAAATGAGCTACAAGTACCATTATGGTCCTGATAGAGTCTTTCAATGAAATTGGAGATAAAGTCTCTTTATAATCAATTCCTTCTTTTTGAGTGAAACCCTTGGCAACAAGATGAGCCTTATATCTCTCAACATTACCTTTTGAATCCCTCTTGGCCTTAAATATACATTTACAACCAATGGGGTTCGCACCTTCAGGCAATTTGACGAGATCCCAAATGTCATTGTCTTTCATAGATTTCATCTCATCTTCGATGATATCAATTTACTTTTGAGAATTAAAACTCTGTTTGGCTTGATGGAAATTGATTGGACCATCTTCCACCACTTATAAGTCAACCTCATGTTCTTGGAGAAAGACGATACATTTGTCCAAAATTGCACTTCTCTTTTCTCTAGTGGATCTTCTCAATGGCATTTGTTCTTGAGGTTGTTGAACTTGCTCATTAGGAGCAACTCTTTCATTTTGGATAGGGAGCTCATCAATATTTTCTGGGATAATTCGGATTCGCATCTTGAACAATGTTAGAAATTGAAGTACAACCATTTTCAATAGCAACAGTAGGAAGATAAATGAATTCTTCTTCAAAGACAATGTCCATAACCTTATCTCCCCTCCCAAGCTCAACATCCTCAATGAATTTTGCATTTTCCATCTTGAAAATAGATATAGTCGAATGATCATAGAATTTGTAACCCCTTGACAAGGTACCCAACAAAGCAGCAGCTTACAGTTCTTGAGTCCAGTTTCTTTTCATTTGGCCTATAAGGCCTTGGCTCAGCTGGGCAACCCCAAATATACAAGTGCATAATACTAGGCTTCTTGCCTGTCCATAGTTCATAAGAGGTTTTAGCCACTGTTTTGCTTGGAACTCTGTTAACGATGTATGCTATAGTTTTTAGTGCTTCTCCCAGAGGGATTCTGGTAAAGAAGAATAATTAATCATGCTTCTTACCATGTCCTTAAGTGTTATATTTCGTCTCTCAACAACACTATTCATCCTAGGTTTTCCTTGCATTGTGTATTGTGGGACGATACTGCAATCCTCTGGGAATTTTGCGAAAGGTCATGGACGTTGTTCACCAGATCCGTCATATCTTCCATAGTATTCACTGCTACGGATCTGATGGCTTTAATCTTTTTACCAAGTTGATTTTCAACTTCAACTTTGAAGGCCTTAAATACGTCCAGTGATTGAGACTTCTCATGAATCAAATATAGGTAGCCATAAAGCAAATAATTGTTTGTAAATGTAATGAAATACTATTGACCATTCCAAGAAGCTGTAGGGAATGGTAAGCTAATATCAGTATGAATTACTTCTAAGACGTCAGAACTTTTGTTGGCACCTAATTTCCTAATGTTTGTTTGTTTTCTCTTTTTGTATTTAATACAGACTCGAAAATGTGTCAAGTCAAGGAGATCCAGAATCACGTCAGACACAAGTCTCTCAATTCTTTGTTTAGATATATGTCCTAAGCACTTGTGCCACAATGCAGTGGAATCCTCATTAGTTAATTTATGTTTTGTACCACATAAGTTAGTATACAAGGTTTTATTATATGAAGCAATTGTATCCAATAAATATAGGTTATCATTAAAAGATAATGAACCAGTACCAATAAGATTCTAATCATGAAAGAGACTAAGTTTATTATTTCTAAATGAACAACAATAACCCAATCTGTCCAATACACGAACATAAATTAAATTCCGTCTAAACGACAATACCACATAAGTCTCTTCCAAATTCAAATAATGACCAGTCCTTAACAATAACCTAAAAGCCCCTATAGCCTCAACTGCAACTATTTTTTTGTCACCACATAGATAAATCTTTCAACATCACTTGGCTGTCAGTTCCACAGGCAACCCTGCATAGACATGTGAGTGGTAGCACTAGAATCCATCCACCAAGTTTGTCTAAGTACATAAGCTAAATTAATTTCAAAACAAACCATAGCGAGAAGTATACTTTTCTTAACACGCTATACAACATAACTACGGCATTCTTTTTTTGTGTCTACCCTCATTGCAAAAGTAACAGGTGAACTCCTTATCATGTTTATTTTGCACTTTATGTTGTGGTGTCCCCACTGCAGCTTCCTTTTTCTTTTTTCTTTTCTTTTCTTGAAGAGTGGTTGATAAGTTAGCACTTTCAGTCCTCTCACACTTAAGTCTTTCTTTTTCTTGTACATAGTGAGATATGAGTTCATTAAGAGTCTATTTATCCTTTTGGGTGTTGTAACTCACTTTAAATTGATCGTATTGTGCAGGAAGGAAAATCAAAACTAGATGTACGAACAAGTCCTCAAACAGCTCTAACTTTAGTACCTTTAGTTTAGAAGTGAGATCAGACATTTTCATAATGTACTCTCTTATGTTCCCTTTTATTTTATACCTCATTGAAACAAGGTGATCCAGAAGAGTACGTGTTTCAACCGTTTTGTTTTTTGGCAAAACGCTTTTCAATTTCTTTAAGAAACGTCTTAGCATTTTTCTTCTCAGACATAGCACTCCTAAATATTTACGAAATGGAACGTTTTATGATCATAAGACCCATGCGGTTAGAACGATCCCATTTTTCCATGTCCCTTTTATCCTTAATGGAACATTCATCAGTGAGAATATGAGGTTGTTCCATTCAAAGCGCAAGGTCAAGATTCATGAAACCAAGAACAATCATAACGTTCTCTTTCTATTTCTTAAAATTTGTGCCATTAAGCACGTGAAATGAATTAATGTTGGCAAAAATTGTAGAAGCAGAACTAGAAACTAAAAATGAGAGAATAAAACAAGCTCACAATTTATGATCATGACATAACATATGTATGACAAATTATATAAGGGTGGACCTTAGAATAAGATACCTAGTAGAACATTGATATTCAGTCTTTGGACAAAAATATCAACTTGTAAGTGGTATTCTCTATATAGTAACCAAATATTGATAATTAATCTGTCAAACAATAAGCTTTTTTTTGGACCGACTTATTTTTCACATGTAAACTTTATAATTGTCACATATTTATTACCAAAGGTATATTTACCATTTGGCCAAACAGTAACCTTCATTTGGGCCGATCATTGTTCGCATAAACAATAGACACAAACATCTTAATATTCTAAAATAAACAAATCTACATGATAGAGGTTAATTTGGCAACATATCATTTCAATTAATTTATTTTGAAATATAGGAAGATTAATTCAAGGACCTGAATATATTTTAGGGATTAAATTTAAAAATTTCAAACTTTAAGGGCCTAAGATTTAAAAAAAATCTAAAACTTGAAGGACCTAAGATTTAAAATCCAAAACTTTAAGGACTAAATTTTAAAATTCAAAACTTTAAGGACTAATTTCAAAACCCCAAATATTTTAGGCCCAAGATTTTAAAATATGAAAACTTTAAGGACCTAAGATTTAAAATCCAAAACCTTAAGGACTAAATCTTAAAATTCAATCATTTGAGGGCTAAGATTTTAAAATCTGATAACTTTAAGGACTTGAATTAAAAATTGCATCATAATCTTTGAATTTATTAAAATTACATATGAGGTCTCGTTCCCAAAAAATTGTAGCAGCTAGGGTTTTCAAACCCTAGCGCTACTAGCCACCACTGTCGCCCATATGGGCGGTGGCTCTTTAGCCGCAGTAGCGCCAGTTGTGGCGATACTTAAAAAAATCAACAACAATGTCGTGTGGGTGCTGATGTTTCCTCCCAAGGCGCTGCTGTATCACCAAGCAACACCAACTGTTCTTTCTTTATTTATTTGTTTTTTAAAATAAAATTCTTTAATTCTTTATTTCTTTATATCTTTATTTTGTTCAACAAATCAAGCCAAAAATTCGTACACATAATGACTTTTACCTTAAAAAAATTCTTATATACATATTCATTCAAAAAATATGTATAAAAAATCCTAATAATTCAACATGATTTCTACTCTGATAGCACTTGTTAAATATAGAAAACCCAAGATCATCATGCTAGATTTTTAAGCATAGGTGTTGAGAAAGAATACCTGAATTTATTGAGTTGAAATTAAGAGGGTTATTTAGTTGAAAGTGCTCAACGGGATCTTGCTCTAGGACAGGGATTGAGGAGAAAAGCTATAAGTTGATTAATAATTTGAACTTGAGGACCTAACCACATGATACTCCTTATATACTAGCTAATTAGATACCCATCAACCCTAATTAGATTAGTATTAGGTCTCTACACATTACAGAGTCATACCGGTATATATTTGTAGAGCCCAAATAATTGATCACTTATATAGCCTTATTAAATTAGATAGCTTATAATATAATTGTATTTTAAATATTTAGCCCGCATAAGAAATAAATTCCAACATATAAACCTTAGCATGAGCTTTAGAAGATTGCAATTTCTGACAACTTTCGAGTCAAGTCAAAATTTTTATGTTTAGAAGGACAAAAATCGTAATTTTGTGCTATACTAATTTGTTGGTGGTAGAAATAAATAATTTCTAGGATAAATTATTAATTTGAGTATTGGAATTTTACTTGGGCCGTTGGGATTTTATTTGATGTGAAACAACTTCTTTTTTTGGTATTTTGAGCTTACAAGATCAGTAGAACCCAGTCCGAGCTTAATTGGCCAGACGGAACTACGAGCCAGCCTATCTAACCCAAAAATATTATAGAACTCAGTTAGTCCATATAATTTTCATAGAACCTAAATTTTAACTTATGGTTGATTTTGTAAAGTAGTTAAAATTTGAATTTGACTATAGGATTTCTTAAAAAAAATAATTAAAATTTTAACATAAAATAACAGATTCTATATGGAGTGTATTCACAGAGATTTTATAGATATGATGCCTAGCTAGTTTGACTTGTTTAGTGAATACCTAGAAACTAGAGCACGTACATCTTAAACTAGAGCACGTACATCTTGACAGATCGTTGCTTATCTAAACCATCATCACAATCGGTTAAACCCTCTCAACTTGAGAGTGAAAACTAAAAAGTGAGTTTTAACTTTGGATGAAAACCCTCGAGAAAAAGTGACAGGTACTTGAGCATGGTATGAAATTCATGTGAAGTAAAAGAAAAATATGACCATTGAAGGTCGAGATAATAGAGACTCAAGAATTAATCCATCTATTTGCATAATGTTAGCTGAGTTAGAGTGACAATTGAAAATAGCTAGTCATACACACCCAAGTCAAGCATCAGATAAGCAATGATCTATCAAGATGTATTCTATTGAAAGTCAGAGGAAGACGGTGAACTCTTAAGCCATCTCTGGCCGTTTGAGCAAGCCAGAGGTGCCAAAAGTAAGGGCCTAGCTGCTCGAGTGGTAAAAGGGTAGAATCAAGCCTTCTCTATTTGGTTGAGAGAATGACCGCCTGGTCAGAAGTTTAGTTGGTCTAAAATTTTATTCCAGGAATACTTCTATGTAACGTCGGGCATGATTTTGGGCCCTAAATCAAGAGCTATAAATAGAAGAGAACATGTAAGGTAGGTTCAAAAAATTAGAGAAAAGATATAATGAAGGCATGAGTTTTACACAAGATATCTTCATTCGGCTAAGCTTTGGTAAAATTTGAAGTGACTAATTGTTAAAGATTGTTGGGTACTCTATTGAAGACTTTCAAAGGGGACAAACTCCATTTTTAAATATTGTTCTTGTAATTAAACAATCTAGGTGATGAATTCTAAATTATTTCTGTGCTTTTGTAACTCAACCATGGTAGGCCAAATCTTCATATACTAATGATGATGAGGTAAACTATTAATTGAAGTTTTAATTTGTACTTGATTGATTGATGGCATTGTTTGAATTTCATTTGAATGATTGATCACCTTTTAAATGCATTTGAGACTTATTTTGCTTCTGGAAGGTTCGACGTAGGTTTAGCTCATTGTGACATTCAACACAAAGTCCTGTAGAAGTTGTGAATATTCTTCTATACTTTATGCAATTGAATTAGTTTATCTTGTCGTTAAATGCATTTTGGTATATTCGACTTTGAAATATGTATATTTTAGGCTGTATACGAAAATAGGTTTGATTCTACTCAGAAGACTTATTAAACAACCTAGGATTATCGATTAGCAAATTAAGCATAAATTGTATTATAATCGGGATTTTGATAATGTTGAGTGTCGGATTCCTAACATAGCATGTTTATACCAATTTTCTCCAATAATAGATACTTTGCATTCATTTCAATTCATTAGTTTAGTGTAGATTTTATATCACCACTTGATTACACAATTATTGTGTGTATTCAATTTAAGCTAGAATTATCGAATTTTAGTGAGAATCAAAGTCTTAGAAAGAACAAAATTCTTTTTTACTCATCTTATTATTACTTGTCAACGAACTTGCATGCTTGTGGAATTTTACCAAATAAGTTTTTAGCACCGTTGCCAGATACTAAAATATTTAGTTTAAATTTTATAGATTTGAGCTTAAATTCGAACTTCTTTTTTCTTTACTCTCTCTTGTGATTATTCTACATTATTGTTTTTAAACTTTTCACGTGTTTGCATTTGGTATACGTAAAATTTGAAAGATCTCGATCTCTTTTCATTTGATCCTGAGATTGAGATGACTTTCAGAAAACGAAGCAAAGAACAGAGAGACCAACAGAAAAAGGAGAAAGAAAACATAATGGAAGACACACACATCAATTTCCACAACCAGTGGTGACTAATGAGGGAGACATGCCAGTTGGGGAATTTATGAAGCCAACTGTCGTTCAGAATCAATCATGCATAGCATATCCTCCGTATGAACAGTTGAATTTTGAATTATACTTGGATGTGATCAACCTATTCTCGAATCATCTGAAATTCTATGGAAAATTGAATTAAAATATACAAGGCCATATTTTCTATTCTCTGGAGCTGTATAGTAACTTCACTTACCAAGGGGTGAATGATAACGCTATTAGAATGATATTGTTCCCGCCCACAGTAAGAGATAGAGCGAGAGAGTAAGATCTCATCCCTCCTGCAGTATTAATACGTAGAATGACCTGGTTCAAAAGTTCACCACTACTTTCCACCAGCTAAAGTTGCCAAACTAAAGCATGACATATTTGTATTTATGAAGCTTGAAAATTTTCATGAAGCTTAGAAAATGTTCAAGGAATTACTACGCAAGTGCCGAAATTATGACATAAAGAAGGGACTTTTCAAGTTCAATATTTTTATGCAGGGTTACTTCCAGCCAGTAGAACTATAGTCGATTCACCATACAACATGTTGATTAAGAAAAAGAGTGTCTGGGAGGCTTATGAATTATTTAAACCAATGGCCAAAACTATTGATATGTGGGCATCAAAAAGAAAAATATTGAGAAAAATAGTAAGACTTTACAGTGTTGATGTATTTTAGCACTAGGACACTGTCAATCAGTTAATTTGGGTGAATGAGGATACTGACCCAATCCTATTAAACAAAGAAATAGTCCATAAGAGAAAAGCTTCAGCATAGAACGAACAAACCAAGCTCGTTTTACTCCAAATTCCCACAGTATCTTCCTTGGAGAAGATGACTCGATTAAGTATGGAATTAGTTCCGCGATCCAAGGTTGCAAAAGACGTTCAAGCTATAGGAAAATAAGTTCTTCCAAATGAGAGGAACAAAGTAGATCAGCTGTAAGGAAGAGGAGGATGAGCAAGAGGTTTACTAGGATCGAAGTATACATTCCTAATCCAGTTTGTGAAGGGTATAGGGTGAATCACCAGATTTCAACTTGTCCATTGATCGCCACTTTCACATCTAATCTTGAAGAGGATAGTTATGCACAAATTCTCTACGTCAATAGAGTAATCCCTACTCCAACACCTATAATATGAAGAAATCATCCCAACTTTTTTAGAGTAACAATCAGAATAAGAAAAATCAAAATCAAAGCAAACCACCAGGGTTCGAGCAATAACACAAGAAAAAGCTTTTGTTAGAAGACTCAATTTATCACTACATTACAAAAAATGATAATATTCTATAGTACCAACATGCGTCTATAAAGAATCTGGGGACTCACATGGGACAAATAGCAAAAACATTATACGGGAGGACACAGGACACTCTACCGAGTAACACTGAAACCAATCCAAAAGAACACGTGAAAGTAATCACTACTAGGAGTGGAGTCCAGTTAACTAAAATCCATGTCAAAAGACGTGTTGCTTCCAATGAAAAGGTACCTTCCATTGATAAGGAACAAGTGGAGCGGACTGAACAAACAATAGAAACAACTCCAAAAATTTAGATACCCCACATGTTAAAGCAACCGTTCTTGTCAAAGCATACGTCCCACTTATACCATTTCCTCAAAGGTTGTAGAAACACCAGTTAGATTAGAAATTAAAAAAATTCTTGAAGGTTTTTAAAAATCTACACATCAACATCCCATTTTTAGATGTGTTAGCACAAATGCCTAGCTACGCAAAGTTTATGAAAGAGATCTTGGAAAATAAAAAGAATCTAGAAGAGCATGAAACAACAATGTTGACTGGCAAATGCAGCACAATCTTGTAAAATAAGTTTCCTCCAAAGCTTAAAGAGGACTTAGTGAGTTTTACTATTCTTTGCACAATAGGAAATAATTATTTTGAAAATGCATTATGTGATCTTGGTGCTAGTACTAACTTAATGCCCTTTTTTGTCTACTTGAAGCTTGGTTTGGGAAAGACAAAGGCAACAATAGTGTCGTTACAACTTGCTGATTGGTCCATTTAACACCCTCAGGCATTAATAGAAGATATTCTAGTAAAAAAGGACAAATTTATCATCCCAACTTATTTTATCATCCTAGGCATAGAGGAGGACAAACATATATCGATTATTCTGTGTGCCCATTTCTGCCTACTGGTGATGTGCAAAAGGTTAAGCTCATTATGAGGCTAAATGAGGAACATGCCATGATTAATGTGTTCAAAGCAATCAAATATTCGGCATAGTCTGTTTTCAAATTGATATGATAGGTAATGTTGTAGCCGATACATTCACTTATGATTATCCTCAAGAATCACTTGAGGCCCATCCACTTTATTTTCACACAGTCTGACTCTGAAGAAATGGAGGCTTGTGTTCGATATTTGGAAGCTCATCCACCTTTTAAAAGAGACCAAAATTTGTAGAACTTGGCAAATGCCCTACAAAACCATTTCTATCCATTCTAAAACCTCTATATTTCTATCCATTCTACAACCTCCATATCTTGAACTTAAATAGCTACCAACTCATCCGCGATATGCTTATTTAGAAGAGAAATCAACACTTCTAGTGATTATCGCCAATTTTCTCAGTGAACGTAAGAAAGTAAATTGCAATGGGTACTCAAAGCCCACAAAACTACTACATGATGGTCTATTTCTGATATAAATGTATCATTCCATCATTCTGCATGCATAAAATCCTCATGGAGGATGACTACAAGCCTTTAGTGGAACATCAGTGCAAACTTTAATTGAAAGTCGTAGTACTAAAACTACTCAATGCAGGTATCATCTATCTATTTCAGACAATGATAAGGCAAGTCCAATTCAGGTAGTGCCAAAGAAAAAAGGAATAACTGTTGTGCCAAATGAAAACAATGAGCTCATTCTGAACAGATCAGTCACAAGATGGATAGTCTACATCGATTATCGCAAACTAAACAACGCGACCATGAAATATCACTTCTATCTGCCTTTTTTTGACCAAATATTGGAAAAAGATCATTTGACACTCCTATTATTGTTTTCTAGATGGGTATTTAGGGTACAATCAGATTGCAATTGCTCCAAAGGACCTTCACCTACTCGTATGACACATTAGTGTACATGAGGATGCCTTTTGGATTATGCAATACCTCTACCCATTTCTACATTGCATGATGTCAATCTTCTCAAACATGGTGGAAAACTACATAGAAATGTTCATGGATGATTTCTCATTTTTGGATCGTCATTCGATGAGTGCTTATATCATTTGTCTTTGGTTCTGCAGCGATGTAAAGAAAGAAATATGGTACTTAAATAGAAAAAATGTAATTTCATGGTTCAAGAAGGAATTGTGTTGGAACATTAGATTTTAGCTAAGTGAACTGAAGTGGACATATCAAAAATTCAGATAATTGAGAAATTACCTATTCCAACACAAGTTAAAGGCATTCAAAGTTCTTTAGGACATATAAGTTTCTACCGCCATTTCATAAAAGACTTCTCGAATCAAAAAGTTTTTGTGTAGTCTTCTTGAGAATGAAATCCTATTCCAATTTTTTGAAGAGTGTTTGGAAACTTTCAACACTTCGATATCAGTGCCAATTTTGGATACACCATATTGGAGTCTACCTTTTGTGCTAATGTGTGATGCCAGAGATTATATAGTTGGAGTAGTGTTAGGCCAATGCAAGGACAAAATGCCACATGTAATTCACTATACCAATCAAACTCTCATTGATGCACAACTTAACAATGCTACAACTAAAAAAGAGTTCCTAACTATTGTGTTTGCCTTTGATACCGATCAAATCTCATTAGATAAAAGTTAATTGTCACTAAAATATTTGCTTTCTAAAAAATATACAAAACCAAGACTTATTCGATGGGTACTTTTATTGTAAGAGTTCGATCTAGAAACCAGGGATAAGAAATGGTGTGAAAATCTGGTAGCTGAACATTTATCTCAACTTGAACTACCAGAACTGGATTATCCTGATGGAGTCAACGAAGTATTTGCAGATGAAAAGCTACATAACGTAGCCACAACTCCGTGGTACACTAACTTTGAAAACCATTTAGCAAGTTCCATCATTTCGCCTGAGTATTCAAGTCTCCAAAAGAATAAGTTTTTTTAGTACATTAAGCATTACTTCTGAGATGATCACATTCTCTAGAGATGAGGTCTAGACCAAATCATTCAACACTGTGCATCAGAGAAAAAATGGGCACATTATAGAGCAATGTCATTCGTCTAATTATGCAGGGCACTTCGACTCGTCCAAGATTGCAGTTAAATTCTACACTCATGATTTTACTGGCCTACCTTATTTCAAGACGTCTATAACTTCGTTAAGAAATGAGATCGATGCCAACGAACAGGGAATATCTCACGAAAGAATGAAATGCCCTGAAATAGCATTTTGGAAGTCGAATTATTTTATGTTTGGGATATCAACTTCATGGGACAATTCTCACTGTCATTTGAGAATCAATATATTCTTAGTAGCAGTTGACTATGTGTCTAAACGGGTGGAAGCAGTAGTATTGTCAACAAATGATACCTAGTTAGTGGTTCACTTCTTAAAAAATGACATTTTCACACAACATGGAACTCCTTGATCCATTATTAGTGATGGGGAAAAGTATTTGTACAATCACCAATTTGAGTCATTATTCACAATGTATGGTGTTCACCATTGCATCTCAACTCCATATCATCCACAAACCAATGGTCAAGTGAAATTCTCCAACTGAGAGTTTGAAATGAATTCTTGGACTCACGGTGAATGCCTCGTGTAAGGATTGGTCTAAGAAATTGGACGACACACAATGGTCATATTGCACTGCATACAAAACACTATTCATATTTCTCCATATAGGTTGGTTTTGGGGAATATGTGTTATTTACCGATTGAATTCGATCACCGAGCCTATTAGGCTGTTCAAACTTTAAATTTTGACATGAATGTGAGAAATGACTCTTGAAACTCAACAACATGGATGAATTCCGTATGGAAACCTATGAGAATGCAAAGATATACAAAGAAAAGACAAAGAAATAACATTCGAGGTGGTTTGATCCATTCATGGTTGAAAATGTATATCCTAAATGGGCTGTGGAATTGAATCAAGATTGCACTAGAACATTCATGGTCAACGGGTAAAGATCAAAAGTTTATCAAGGATGAGATTTCTCAAATGGAAAATCAATTGTCCACCTTACCAACTGGGAGTGACCAAAACGACAAAGTCAAGCTAATGACTTTAAACAAGCGCTTATTGGGAGGCAACCCAACGTCCAACCCTTTTATTTACTTTCTTTTTAGGTCGTAGATTTAGGTCAATTTTGCTTTTAGAGTGTGTTTTGAGCACATTAGGAGTAGATCGTCATCATCCGCTAAGGAAAAGTGAAGCTTTTATAACTAAATGTCGTTCTCGAATCTTAGCTCACTTTCTTCTCGGGTCGTGTTGTTTAGGTGCGTGGGTAAAAAAATCAAGGTGAGGTTACATGTGCATTCTATACCTTTGCTAGTCAGGAAGTGTGGGAAAAATTAGGCATCATCTAACATTAGTGAATTTGTGCACTCTATTTGATGTAATTCTTAAGCATTCTAATTAAGTTAGCACATGGAAATTCATATTAGGCCACAATGGTATGGACAGTGTTATGGTGGTTTGAATTTTTTTAAAGAATCATAGTCTTCTGGCCGCTTGAGCAAGCCAGCTTTGAAAAAAATCCCCCTTCTATCCACTTGAGCAAGTGCACCCGATGTTTAAACTCCCCGAGGTGTGCTCATAATCCCCTCCCACTCTTATTCTCACAACTCTCTCCCAAATTTGTTGCACACAACCCAAGCTCGCCCCACAACCAAACCAAGTTTTTCATCAATTTCATTGCATGAATCCTTATCATAACAAATCAAGTTAACATGGCTAAACTACACTTTTAGGTTTCTTTTAATTGAATTGGTGTAAATTATTACTTTGTGCACCTGTCATCTTATTGAGGAGATTGGACTTTGTGAATTGGATGGTTTGAAGATGTGTATAGTGTGTTTATTTGTATTAATTTTTGGGGTATTGGGGTCCCTAACTTTCTCAAATGTCTAAGCCACTATTCTCAATTTCTTTATGCACTTTATGAACGTAGGCATACTTATAATGGAGTGCATTAAATTGGGGTAATATTTTGACATCACAACACTCCCATGCTACGACCTTTGGCTATGCATGAAAATTTCATGTTTTTGCCTATCACACCTTTTGAATTTTTCATACTTACGATGTTAATTCTATCATTGTTGATAGGTAACATGCCATAGTCAAAGAACCACACAAAAAACAGGTCCAAGCTCAAGTCACGAAAAAGCCCATTCAAAGAAGAGTTCAAAACCACCAATCAGTGGCTCGATATGTCAAGGGCTCGATCAGTGGCTCGAATGAAGCAACACGCTTGACTACAGAGCTCTCTATCCTCAGGTCTGGATTTTGGATAAGATGGTGAGCGCAAACACTCTTCCCACATCGGAAACATCTACACTCACCTTAGACAGGGCCCACCTCTTTTACTTGCAATAGGCAAGAATGTTCAATATCGACACTTAAATCTTTTGGAACATTAGTCACATATGAAACAATCAATGGAATTTAGCATTCCCATCTTGCATAATAGGCTATGTAAAAAGCAAGGAATTGACCTATCTTAGGAGATAACCATAGTGAAACTTAAAGGACAAATAGAACGATATGCCATCTAAAAATTTGAGCAGGCACATCGCCCGATAGTTTAGATCAGCCAAGTTAATGGTCAAGATGCGTCGGCTGATGATCCCAAGCTCACACATGATGATCAAATAGAAGGAGATCTACCACATCTAGCCACGGAAAGAAGCCTATAGTTCATATATGATGAGCTCTAGGCATGGTAGACGTCATAGGACAATCTAGAAATGCAAGTGAGGAAAATCCAATAGGCCTAGACATAGGAGGTCGAAGCCCGCAGACAACAACATAAGGCGGTCTCATCACCAGACAAGAACACAAGGCGTTCTCATCACAGTTTACACAGATCCCTGGCTACTTCAACCTCTACCCGTCATCGCAGTAATTGGGACGTTGAATACAACCATTTACTCTTTAAGCTTAATATATGACCATTTACATTGGGGACAATGTAACATTTTAGTTGGGGGGTGAGTGCACTTGAATTAACTAATGGTTGCTATAGTCATCTATTTGGTTAGCATCATTTCTAAATTATCTATTTATGTTAAGTCTTGAGTATAGTCTGATTAGAGTCAAAGTAAAAAAAAAAAATCAAAAAAAATCAAAATATTTGAATTGTGTTATATAGTTGGATAATGTGTCAGCTTTTGATGATATTTGGTTGATCTAATGTTAATATGTGAAAAAAAATGTTAGAATATTGCTGCAATATGTCAACTTTTGTGAAATTTTCAACGATGCAAGACTCGTTACCACAATGAGCAGATAGTAATTCTTGTTGATGTTTAAGATTAGGTACAAGTTTCTAATAGGGTTGAAGTTGAGTGAAGACTTTAAATGATAGTGTTGAATTCCAAATTCTTGGTCAGAAATACATTTAACCAGACCAAGTTTTTTTTTTGAGAGGGAAGGAGGGAGGGAGGGGGGAGGATGTAGAAAGATTGAACTGACATATGTGTAGTTTAGAGAAGTAATTATTCAAGTTTTCATAGAAAGTTTTTATAAGTAGCTTTAGATTGATGGGTTGAAGTTGGGCATTTATTGTATGATAGAATCCTAAATTTTGGTCCCAATGAAAGACGCTGCAATAGTCAAGGCATATTGAGTAGGAAAAAGTTGCCTATACTATGTGTAAAAGTTAATATTGAGTAATCTGGACCTATGTATCAACAATATGTAAGAGAAGATCTATCAGGAGGGAGCTGCCTCAGTTTTAGAAAAAAACTACTACTATGATGAATGAAGAAAAAAAAAGAGAAAAGCAGTCGTAAGAAACTAAATAAAATTGCCTGGCTAAGTCTTGAACACGAATTTGGAAATCTAGATGTCAAGCTAGTTTGACTTGCTTAGTGAAGACCCGAAAACTAGAACGCATACACATGACAGATCATTTCCTATATAAACTAGTATCTTAATCGGTTAAACCCTCCTTGCTTGAGAGTGAAAATTAAAAAGTAACCTTAGTTGAAAACCCTCAGGGAAAAGTGACAGTTACTTGAGTGTTGTGCGAAATTTATGAAAGGAAAAAGAAAAATATGACGATTGACGTCAGGATTATAGAGACTAAAGAATCTATCTATTTGCATAGCCTTATTTAAGTTAGAGTGACAATTGGAAATAGCTAGTTGAACACACAAGTCAAGCTTCGAATAAATGTAAAAATATTTTGTGTAGCAATATTTAGACATGTTTATTGAATTGAATGAGTAGATCTAACTCTGAAGCGATTAAGGCACGAAGTTCAACTATGTACGCAATGTTTTTCTTCATTTGTTTTAAATTTGTTTTTCTTGTTTTGCTTGGGACTAGCAAAAGTTTAAGATTGACATCATCTAGGCCATCTTAATTACACTTTTTGTGGAACAATTTCAATAATTAGAATAAGTACGACGCTGATTTTATCTCGATTCTTGTGATTAGGAATGAAACCAAATTTTGAATGGAAATGAAGAGAAACAAGACTAAAGCACTAGAGATTTCATGTGGACAAATGTGAAAGTCAGGCCAATCATCATAGAAGCCCTCCCGAGCGAAGGCCAAAGGAAAACGGAAGAGACTTAGGTCACCTTCGAGTGGCCAGATGAATTTTTCAAGTGAGCCAGAGGTGCCAAAAGCAAGGGATCTGGCTTTTTAAGTGGCCAGATGGCTCACTCGAGCGAGCCAGAGGGCAGAATTAGGCCACATCTATCAGCTCAAGCAGACATGGCGTTCATTCGAGTAGACGACTCCCGGGCTAGAAGTTCAGTTGGTCAAAAATTCTAATTTTGGCCGACTTCTATGTAATTTTGGGGCAGCCCTAAATCAAAAGCTATAAATATAGAAAGAGAGGAGAAGCTAAGGATTGAAAAATTAGAGATAAAACATAACAAAGGCACGAGTTTAGACAACATTTCTTTATTCGGCTAAGATTTGGTGAAATTTGAAGTGAGGAAAATGTTGAAGATTGGTGGGCACTCCATTGAAGACATTAAAAGGGGACGAACTCTTTCTTAAAAGCTTCTTCTTGGAATTAAGTAATTCAAGTGATGAATTCTAAATTATTTTGGTGCTTTTATAACTCAACTTTTTAAACGCTTTTAAAACTTATTTTTATTTCCCGAGTTACGAGGCATGTTTAGCTCATTGTAACATTCAACACAAAGTCCTATAGAAGTTACGAATATTCTTTTATGCTTTGTGCAATCAAATTAGATAATTTTTTCGTTAAATGCATTTTGTATATTCAAATTTGAAATGAATATTTTGGGCCGTATACGAAAATAACTTTGATTCTACTCAAAAGAGATTATTAGACAACCTGAGATTATCAATTGACAAATTAAGTATAAATTGGAGCGGGGTTTTGATAATTAGAATGGATACTAATGGTGCCGTCATATTCCTAGCACAACTTGTTTACTTGTGGATCCTTTTTTACTCATCTTACTATTACTTGTCAATGAATTCGTATGTTTGCATGATTTCACCTAACAGGACCACTGCTTATAATTTACAAAAAAAGTTTATCAAACAAGCGCTATACATAGTGAGACACATGTTCATCAAGTTTCATACATTACGTAAAAAAAACAATGAATACACATAAAACTTAACTTTAGTTATGGCTGTAGAAATCATTTTGCCCATTGAACTCAATCAGTCTCAATCTCATTAGATCTCGTTCTTGTAGAACAATACAACTTTGGTGGTATTTATTATAGTTTTGTAATTTGAATAGTCCTAGATGAATTGTGATATTCTTGGAGCTAGGCGTGGCAATGACTAAGTCGAGTCGGCTTAGCCCAAGGGACGAGCCAATTTGGCCTGTATGGATCTGAGTTAAGTCTGAACTTGGCTCGTGATCCACTAGAGGGCTCGACTCATTAATTTTTTTATTTTAAAACAAAATTTTTAAACAATTTCAAAATAAAAAAAACTATTCCAAAACACGAGCTGGCTTTTTTTTTTTATGAGCCGGGCAAGCTCGGCTCATTAAAATATTTGGGGACTATGCCTAGCTCATTAAAATATTTGGAGCTTAGCTAGGGCTCGTCCCTAAACTAGCCTGAGCTGGCCATAGGCCTAGCTAGCGAGTCCATAGGCTACTCGGCCCATTTACCACTCCTACTTTGAGCAATTTGTCTTCCTTCTCCTTCTTGGTTTTGCAAAAAGAAGACTAATTTTGCATGAGAAATATGAGGGGTTGTGCCTATGATAGGATAAAGAGAGTGATTAGAGAACATGGAGATGAGACTTGAATTGTGTGAAAAAAGTATCCATTTTGGGCTATGGCTTTTCCTTGGCAAATGTTTGCTTAAAACAACAAGTGCACGATGTCAAAATAAGTAATATCATAGATTTGAGTCCAATGTTGATTCCACAAGGATTGTGTACTTATAAATGAAATTACTCATTTATAACTCTAACTAAAGAAAATTAAATGTGTGAATTGTTTGATTTAATTGTTTTAAATAAAAAAGTATTGAAAGAACGTAAAACTATAACTAAGTAAACTTGGAGAAAATTTGAATAATATAAAGCCCTAGGACTCTGACTCCACTTATATTTCTACTTTAATTTATATAATTACGTAATTAGCAATATTTGCCCGCATTGACGATCGATGTCCCTAAATTGTTTGACAATCTCTATTGATTATATTCAAATTTATTATTACTTATGAACTACCTATATCTGTATGAAAGTTACGAATAAGCAAAAAATGTATTGAGACCAACCAAACATCACATAGAGATCGCATAGACCACAACGGTACACAATCAGAATCTATGTTATTTTTTATTTGAACTAAAACGTTTATATCACCTCTCGATATTAATAAGGTTCCCAAAAAAATCCTAGTATTGTCTAGATAATAGGAAAGTAATAAATTCAATCACAAATAATCAATCACAAATGAATTTAGAGTAAAAAATGAATTTTTTTTCAGTCAACACACCATTACATCCCTAGTGTGGTTGTCTGGCCTCCACCAGAAAAGGATGAGAGGTTTCGAATACCCCAACCATATATAAAAAACTCATAAAAAATACATGGGAGGGGGGCATAAAACCTGACCTCCAATCATAAGAGCTAAAGCAAACAAACAAATAAATAAATAATAAAGCAATAAATAAAGAGGTACTACCTCCCAAACAATAAGTCCTAAAAAAATCTATAGACCCCTAACTGTAGGAAGCCCATGTCTATCAATCTGAACTAAGCTACGATAGCATCGCAGTAAGTCCTGAACATTGTACTCGAAATAGCAATGATGATCCCAACTATCTGAAGCAAGTAAGTTAGCCACCTGGTTGCCCTCGCGATAAATATATGAAATAGTATCATGGTTGAAGGCAAGGAGATGTCTAATGTGGCGAAGAGTGGCCTGAATAGACCAAGGTCATCCACCTCTGGTGATGTAATGAATGGCCAAAGTAGAGTTGGTCTCAACACATAAATTTGAGAGTACAATCCTCTGAGAAAGAATGATACCGTCAAGAATAGCCCTGAGCTCGGCCTCTAGAATAGGGTACTCGCCATATGAAGAGAAGAAGGCACGAACACACTGACCTGATGAATCTCTAATAATCTCCCATCCACTCACAAATTCATCTTTACGCATCCATAGGTCTTGACCTTGTAAGATCCCACTTGGGAAGTAAGCCAATAAACCAAAATACGGGAAGGAATGGATGGAGCAGTAAGAGAGATACCAAAAAGAGGAGCAATATCCATATCCCCTAATGAATAACCTGAAATAAACAGGCTGTATGTAGTATGGAGATAATATGGTATACTCTCTACATGATCTGTCTCAACTCCATAGAGATATCTAGGTGCTTCGCATCATTCTTCACAGTCCAAATAAACTAGAGAATCAAAAGAAGAATGATCGTATGAATATGACCCTGCCTGACAAACTGACTTGAGAAACGCCAATACTGAAAGCGACACTGAAAATCCTCTATCGGTCGAAGGATTATATAAAAAATGTCAAAACAGTTGCGCCAAACTTAGTCGACAGTAGAGCTGTCAATAAATAAATGTTGAATAGTATCAATAGCGAAGAAATACTAACAACGATAAGCTATATGACTCTCAATCCACCTCTGAATCACAACATCAACTGGGATAAAATCCTGCCATAGTCTTCAGCAGAAGAAAGAGGCAGTCGTCGGGATAATAGAACTCCAAATCATGTTATGTATAGCCTGAATAGTATGCCCCGTGCGAACTAGCTGCCATGCAAACTTGGTAGCAAATCTACCATCCGAAGTATCCTTCTACATAATCTGTTCGTGCACCTCAGCACTGATAGTGATGCTCTCTATTTGCTCAGCAATAATATATAGTACTAGCTGAAGAAGTCTATTAATGTTCCATCCAGTATCATCAAATAAGTCTCTAACCTAGATGGAAGAATGTGGCAAGTGTGGGTGCTGATTAGCTAATGTAGACTCGCTCATCCAGCAATCATGTCAAAAGAATATCAGCCAATACCCTCACTACCAAGTAATGTGTGTCTCCGTCTGTGGGCCTATGTGCTTCAGCCTCTTTTATACAGCTGAAGCATAGTAAAGAATAGTAGCCAGCAACGGAGAGGCTTCATAATGACTGCTGAGATCTAAATTACCATCAGAGCTTTAGGGAGAATGTATCAACAAGATCCTGCAGTCTTCTAAAGCCCAGTCCATCCTCCTCAATAGGAATACAAAGGTCCTTCCATCTCCTGCAATGTAATCTGTGTGCATGGTCTCTGGAGTCCCAAAGGAATTTAGCAAATATGCCATCTAACTTCTTCAAGATAGCCTTAAGAGGCTTCATAATCTGAAAGAGATAGAAAAGAATATAGGATAACACTGATCATATCAAAGTAATATGTTCTCCATGTGATAGGAGTCTCGGGGCCCAGCCAGAAATAAAGGAACACCAAGATAAGTGAAGGGCTGCAACTGATGACAAAACCCTGTCAGATGCTCCAGCCTGTGTATCTGACTATTAGAAAATCTTCTAGGCAAGATAATCCCGCTCTTATCTCTATTTACCAATTGCCTAAAAGTTCTCTCATAATGCTCAATACACTATAATACTTGTTTGATAAATTGCTTCTGGCCATTGGCGAAAATAATCATATCATCTGCAAAGGACAAATGAGAGATAAGAGCATCACCCCCATGTCTGTATGCCATCAAAAGAATATGATGATACTATTGAGTGAGTAGTCGTGAAAAATAATCTGCAACAAAAATAAACAGCAATAGAGATATGGGATCACCCTGTTTGAGGCCCCAACATGATGAGAAAAAACCACATGACCTGTTATTAAGTAGGACCGAGAATCGACACTCTGAAATACACATCTGTATCTGATCAATCCAAAGAGCATCAAACTCAAAACCCTCCATAATAGATATCAAGAAGCCCCAATCTATGGGGTCATAGGCCTTAGCCATATCAAGCTTGAGGATAACATTACCCCATCACACTCTCGTATCAAGTGTATGTAGTAACTCCTGTGTAAGAAAGACATTATCTCCAATGAGCCGTCCCGAGATGAATCTACTCTGAGGAGCTGAGATGATCTGAGGTAGTAAAGTACTCAGTCACAAATTCATCAGCTTCGTAATCAACTTATTAAACACTGTACATAAGTTGATAGGACGAAACTCTGACCATCTACAAGCATTGTCCCACTTTGGAAGCAAGACAATAGAAGTAGCTACAAAACCCGTATGTAGGTGCCCTCCAGAAGTCCAAGACTGCCTAAAATACATCATCTGATACTATGTCCCAACTGACTTGAAAAAAGTGAAATGAAAACCCATCTAGTCCGGCGACACTATCTAGATCAGTACTGAAAATAGCCTCTAGTCCCTCAGTAGGAGTCCAATTAAGTTGTAAAGTGTCCTCATCAGACACCAATCTAACTATAATACCGGGTCAAATAGGGGTCGACAGGCTGAGAAGAAGTCGACATAAGCTCCTGGAAGAAAAATACTGCTGAAGGCTGAATAGTCTTAGGAAACTCAAACACGTCACCCGAAGCTGAAGTAATAGACCGAATCCTGGCTCGAATACGTCGTCCCTGAACTATAGAATAGAAGTATCGGGTATTATGATGACCCTCACAAGTCCAACGTGCCCCTGTCTTTTGTTTTCAAAAGGCCTCCTCAATAGATAAAGTACGGTTCACAACTACATGAGCATAATGCAAAGTATCACGATGAGAAAGAGAAGGATCTCTGTCATGGTCTAACTCTACCTCGTCCACCCTACACTCTACATCCCTAACCCTCTTAAAAATATCACCAAATAGATGTTAATTCCACCAATGAAGGCCATGTTTGAGTCAAAAAATCTTCTCCTATAGAGCAGCCATTCCTATAAAATGGGTAGAAAATGACCACTTCTAAGATACAAAACCCAGAAAATTGTGATGCCTAGACCAAACATTGAGGAATCGAAATTGACGAGACCCCAACTCATCGTCAAAAGATCACTAAATCAGAAGAGGTGAGTGATCAGATGTGCTTTGGTTCAAATGACGAACCAAAAATCGAGAAAAAAATGAGGCAACCAGTAAGTTGATCAAAACTCTGTCCAAACGCTTACAAACCCTTCCATTTGTCTACGTGTACTGACTACCAGAATACCTGCATCTGGCAAACCACAATCCATCATAATATCTGTAAAGTCTGAAGTGTCCCTATCACAAATATTCCTACCAGTACGCTCTCCATTGTGAGTGATCACATTAAAGTCTCTCCCAACTAGCCACGGCCCATCCACAGAAAGAAAAATCTGGTGAAGACCTGCCCATAAATCCCTAAGCCCAACCAGTAAACAAGAAGTATAGACCAAAATAATAAACAACGATCTGGCTAATCTAGGATCCTCAACTTTAATGTGAAAGAATTAGAGATGATCAATAATCGAAATAACAATAGTCCCCAAATTCTAAAAACACCAAATCTTATCCAACTCATTCTGTAAGCCCACATCAAAAGAGAGAAATCATAAGATAAAGTCAAAGTTCTTCTACAAAACAAACGGTTCCAACACCACCAAAAAATACACCTGATAAAGCCGAACCAATTTATTAAATCGTCTACGAGTCGCAATACTACCCACACCTATCACATTCCAGATGATAACACTTATCAAAGAGACTGGCTATATAACGAAGCACCTGTCTGACTACGAGCCACCTGTTTGACTAGGCACAAAATATCAGTAACTTTTGGATTTTTCTTCCTTTGCATTACAGTAAAACCATCTGCCTCTTGTTGCTCATCCAAACCGAACAAGTCATCAAAAGAATTCCTGTGATAGTGCCCCTGCTGATGAACCTTAATAAGAAAGGAGTCGTTATCTAAAGGAATCGAAGTATCAATATTTTCATGGCAGCTGAGGTGTGGACTAACATACAAGTCGGTATCAAATGGCTCAATAGCCTGATTAGGTGATGGAATTTGAACAGGTATTGAAGAAATCAGTGGCTCAACTCGTACTGACAAAATAGATGTCTCTCGAGAAATTGACATCATGTGATCTAACAGGTGATCATAAACAGTTAGATGTGCTGGCTTTGAAGCCACAACAGTAGGAATAATAGGATGAAGCTGATGGGTAGGTCTTATATGCACAATAGGATGTGGTATAACAACTGAGGACAGAGGTGAAGAAGAACCAACAACTAGGACCCACTACCTAGGAGCCTCATCAACAACCTCATTTTCCTTATCCTTTCCGACCCTATCAATAGTAACATGCTTAGGAACTGAAGCAACAAAAGGCTTGTAGCCCATGTAACAATAGAATCTACTGGTGGGGCACCCACCTTACACTAATCAATAATATAGCCCATATGACGGCACTTGGTGCAAAAATGTAGCAACCTTTCATACACAATAGACTGTCAAAAACTACAGTATTCACCCCAATCAATCCAAATCCTATCTGGGAGCTTATGCTCTAAATTCACCTCAACACAAACCCTGGCTTCACTAGGCCTCAACAAATTAGCATTAGCCTTATCAATCCTCAAAGGCACCCTAACAATTTTAGATAAAGCAAATAAAAATTCTTTTGCATGCAAATGAACAGAAAATAAAGGAAAAGATATCCATACAGGGGCAATGGAGGTCTCAGCATCAGGATGAAAATCACAAGTCTACTTAAGCACACGCATAGGACAATCCTTAATAAACCAAAGTGGTTTAAAAAACAAACGACCATAATTATCCTTGTGTGTCAAGTGAATCAATATGTTCTTGTAATCAATAAGCCCAAGTCTAAAATCACCACAAAAACTAAATTTTTTAAAACTATTGCATACCTCCACCATTTTGGGCTTGCGATGAGAAAATTTGCCAACAAGTGTGAACTTGAATGGCTCGGCAAGAGAAGTCTCCTCATCAGAAAAAATAAGCAAGACTGGCTCACCACGATTAAGGCTCCTTAGCCACAAACTGATGACATGTAGAATCTGAAAAAGCCTGAAGGACAGAAGTAAAGGACTTTCTCACACTCTGTTTTGCCGAAAAAATATTCTATCTATCAGTGACAGTAGCAACATAAGTCTTTCTACCTAAATTAAATGCAGTTTGAGCTTCTTGAGAAAAAACATGTGGGCCAGGAGCAACTAGAGTTGAAAAATTAGGCAAACAGAGTGGGCGAGAAAAAACAACTGAAGGCACACGTCTGGTGAGTCTGGCGCTTTTCAGGCGGGGCGGGCGCACGTAGGCGCATGTAGGTGCAGTGCCTGCACACGTGCCTTGCGTCCAGTGCGCCCACTATCTGGCATGGTGCCGCGTGCTGCTTGGTGCATCAAAACAGAGGACACCAACCTGAGCTCGTCCCCTTGGAGAGAAGAAATAGCATCTGCACTAGGCGCTCCAGATTTTGAAGTCAGGTGTGGGAGACTGAATGGTAGGGTTACGGTTCAACCCGTGCAAAGAGCAAAGTAGGGTGCGTCATCCACCATTCCTAGGTCAATAATAGGGCCACAAAGAAGGTCGCCTAAGGGTGGCGCACCGATAAAAAAAGGCCGAAGGGTGGTGCGATCAAGAGAGGAGGCTGCGGCTATACTAAGGTGCAACCCACACGTCTGACCCAGTGGCAATTCAGAAAGTGACAACCCTTTGGAACCAAATGAACCATCAAACTGCTCGCCCAATTGTGGCACTCTGACCGGAGGTTGGCCGGAGGTCGCACGACCAGTGAATGAAGGCACAGCAGCGCAAGGGGCTAAACCAAGGTTCGCCGCTATTGATTGGCTTTGTGGCTCAATTGAGCCATATTGGAGATTGGGTCAGGTGGTTTTAGGCTTGGGTCTAGGGTATGTTTGGTCGTATGGGATGGATCACCCATTAAGGAAAAAATGCTAACTTTAGAGAACATCTGATTTCTAGGCTACTGGAGGAACGAGTAGAAAACAGAATTGTAGAATTAAAGCTTCAAAATTAGGTTTGTATCGTCGTTTTAGCTATAAGAGAATTGCCAATGCATATTCAAATTACAACACATACAAATTGAGAACATAATCACAAGATGATAATTATAGAGTTTTCAACCATAAACTCCAAATCTCCAACCTTGTCGTCTTTTTCTTGCAACCCTAGGTATAGAATTGTATATGTGTATGTTTCTCTCTCCAAGAACATCTCTTATGTGATGTCCACAAGTTGTCTATTTATATGCATGAATTAGGGTGTAAAAAATCCCTTGTACAACTTAACCTAGAAGACCTTAAAGTCTCCTACCAAAAATAAACTTTCTTCTCGAGCAAGAAAAAGCTCACTCGAGTTGACATAATATATTTTTAAACGTAGGTGTCCTGCTTGAGCGAGAATTACTCTTGCTCTAGTGGACAGGGATTTCAATTTTTTCATGGTTTAGGTGTCCTGCTCGAGAAGAGGTATTTTTTGCTTGAGTGGACATATTATGCTAAGCTTAGCAATCCGACGGAAACACACATAGCCTTTGTAGATAACTCAAAATTGATATACGTAAAATGCATTATGATTGTGACTCAATACGCTTTGCAATGGTATATCATATGCCTTGCGGAGATCTCTACATCAAACTTGGCATTCCATTTTTTCTTGACGTGTTCCACGCTTCAGTTCCTACTTTTTCATCATCGACTTTTAGGTGTTCGATTTTTCCTTTCAACTCTTTATTCACGCTTCAAAACACCTCATTCCTTCTTGTTTTCTCTTATTTGTCTTCAATGTGCCTTAAGCTCGGTTATTTGTCCTACAATAACAAAAAAGCACAACAAGTAAGAGCAAACTACTTCGATACACTAACAAAAGGCCTTGTAAAAATGTTGAGATAAGTGTATAAACATTTCAGTAAAGAACTTCAACTTGAGTGGGCACAAAATTTCGTATAAGACATGGGGTAGGCAGCTTCCTCTTTAGAGCTAAATGGCAATTCTATCAAGTGAATTTTAGTCACTTTAACTTCAAAAAAAAATTTGTAGCTTCTTGACATATGCCTTTGAACTCATTTTAACCTCATATGTCATTAGGTCTTTTTTTTTTTTTTTGAAAAATGCCGTTTTAGATCAAAACCACTCGATTCTTCCCCATAACTTTCTAATACTTAAATAAGGAATAAAATCACTATTTAGCATGAAAAAAGGCCTTCAAGCATATTTGTTTCTCAAATTTTTATTGTCGTATATCAACTAGTCCAATACGAGATGAAGTACAAGTAGAGATGAAGCGAGATATTCTGAAGCAAATATGCTTAAGACAGATTTCATCTACTACAAAACAGTACCTATGGGATAGATGGACGTCTGTCTCCTAAGATACAACACTCATTCCAAAATTGGTATTGTACTATAACAAACTTGTCGGTCGAACCAAATAATTGATTGTACTCTTCTTGAATGGAATAAAAAATACGAAGTTCAAAAAAATTGCACGAAACTAATTTGAATAGAAATTTGTGCAAAATTTATATAGATGGAATTTTAGAGAGAGATGAGAATTTATAAATCAATAATTCATAATTTATTTGGTGTGAAAAAATTGAATTTAGAGGTCTCTATTTATAGAATTTGAAGTTGTCTCTTTGAATGGGTGTGTGGCTGTTAATGAATAGGTGTACTATTTGATCTGATTAATCTGAGCCTTTAGATCACACCATTTTATATTTTTATGCGATATGATGGTCTATATTAAATCTTGAATGAATGTGTCCATCTATCATACCCATTCACTAATTATGAATTTTTTATTGAAGACTTTTTCAATTCATCCCAATTTAATTGTAATAACTCACATCATTAAATATACCACATTTAATAATTCAACTTAATAAAATCTAAATAATTCCAGCAATCCTCTACATGAATGGAAGAAGTCGACTCAAATCAAGAAAGACAAAGAACGGTACTATCTGGAAGATAACGTATCAAGATAGATAGCTTTCGTTTTGAACCTTCATTAGTAAGAATCTATTGTACTTACTTGGCTTATCAGTAAACGCAACGTTTTGAAATGTTAGCCGTTGTTGCAAGCTCGGACAATAGACTAAACATATTATCTCCCATACCAAATTTAGTTATCTATTGTGTTTATTATTTCGACTTTGAACTTCTTGGGTTCTACGAGTGCTTTAGAGATCTGCCCAAGTAAGATTCTTAAAAACCCGACGACATAGGTGGTGTTCTATAAAGTGTATCTACAATACTCCACTTGTACTATTCCAAGATATAGTCATCATTAAAATAAAAGCTTGTCCTCAACAATTTTTGTAGGCAGCATTTGTTTGCATTATAAAAATAGGGAGGAGTTTAACTCCTATGTGCTTCTCATTGAGTCACTCATAACTAGTTTTTCCATTGATCCTAGTCCATAGAATCTCCCGTCGCTAGGTTAGGCTTTCATTAAGATAACCCATTAGATTTATGCTTTAAACCCATTTTTCTCGATGTACAGTCTATACGTTGTCTAGATAACCATTTAGTAAATGGATCCACTAGGTTTTCTTTCAATTTAAGAAATTCAATTGATATTGTTCCATTTGAGAGCAACTGCCAAAAGATATTATGTCTACGACGTATATGTCTTGACTTACCATTATACATAAAATATCCAAGCCTGGCTATTATTACTTGGTTATCGCAATGAATACATATAGCCAGCACATGATTTGGATAGGAATATTTTCTATGAAATGTCGTAACCATTCTATTTTTTCTCTTGTATTATCCAAAGCAACAAACACGAATTCTATAGTAGATCAAGGTACACACGTTTGCTTAGAAGGTTTACATGTTATGGCACCACCACCGAGAGTAACTACATAACCACTAGTTGACTTTGACTCATCCGTATCTCATATACAGTTGGTGTCGCTGTATCCTTCAATTACTTGAGGACATTTCCCATAATGTAATTAAATATCTCTGGTCCATTTCAAGTATTCTAAAACTCTAAGTAATGCATCTCAATGTTTATTAATGGGGTTGTTTGTATATCAACTTAGCTTACTTACCGTGTAAGCTATATTTGACATAGTACAATTCATCAAGTACATTAGGCTTCTAATAATTTGGGAATATTTTAACTCTTGTTTACCATTTTTAATATTCTTGTGAAGAACTACATGAGGAAGAAATGGATTACTAGTCTCTTTAATATTATGAGTCTTAAATTTCTCAATTACTTTATCAATGTAATGGGTTTGAGACAAGAAGATTCCAACTCGTGTTCTAGATTCTTCATTCCTAGAATCACGTCTGCTTGGCCCGTATCTTTCATATCAAAATTACTGATATGCATTTTCTTTGTCTTATTGATGACTTTTATATTAGTCTCTAATATGAGCATGTCATCTACATATAGACAAACAAATACATATGAGTCTTTGAATTTCTTCGAGTATACGCATTTATCACATTCATTTATGGAAAATCCATTATTAATCATGACACTATCAAACTTTTTTTGTGCCATTGTTTACATGCTTGCTTTAATCCGTATAAAGATTTAACAAGTTTACAAATTTTGTTTTCGTCTGTTTACTATAAAGCCTTCTGGTTGCTCCATATAAACTTTCTCGTTTAATTCACCATTCAAAAATACAGTCTTAACATCTAGCTGATATATCTACAAGTTATACAAGGCTGCTATCGAAATTAAAGCTCAGATTGAAGTAATTCTTGTTACTGGAGAATAGGTGTCAAAAAAGTCGAATTTATCTTTCTAACGATATCCTTTGACAACAAGTCGAGGCTTGTATTTGTCTATTTAACCATCATGCTTTAACTTTCTTTTAAAAATCTATTTCTATCCTATTGGTTTAGTTCTCTTGGGAAGATCAACAAATTGCCAAGTATTGTTCCTCATAATGGATTCAACTTTGCTATTTATAGCTTCTTTCCAGAATGAAGATTCTGGACTAGTCATAATCTCTTTAAATATTTGAGGAACATTCTCAATCATAAAAGATATAAAGTCTACACCAAAGGATTTAGCAACATTTTCTCTTTTACCACTTCTTGGTTCATATTATTTATTGTTTTTAAAAGTTTGAGTATTTTCAAGAATATCTCTTTTATTAGGAAACACATCTTCAAAAAATTCGACATATCTAAACTCAATAATAACATTGACATGAATGTCACATACGTTTGATTTATGCACAAGAAATCTGTAAGCGCTATTGTTCATTGCATATCCAATAAAATGTGCAAACAACAGTTTTATGACATAACTTAGTTCTTTTAGGATGTGGAATAGCCATTTTTTTCTAGGCACCCTAACAGTTTTAAGTATTTATAGGAGGGCATTATTCCTTTCCACAATTCATAAGGTATTGAACCAGTTTTCTTGTGGGGGAACTCTGTTCAGAATAAAATTAGTAGTTGTAACTACTTCCCTCCACAAGTTTTGTGGTAACCTAGAACTGATAAGCATAGCATTTACTATTTCCATCACTTGAAGTCTGGGCCATTGAATTTCTTCGATTTCTCATGTTGCGAGGCCGATGGCATGACAATTTGATTGGACCCAGAATTATGTCCAATCGTTCCACTAGTATGCTCAGTTCTAGTCATTTTTTTTATAAAACCACAATATAGAAAATACAATAAAAAAAACAACGTAAATAAATTAGGTACCAAAAACAAAAGAAAATTAGAAGGACAAAAAGTCTATCTTAAGATTGTTGTCGTATATCAACTAGTCCAACACGAAATGAAGTAGACGTAGAGATGGAGTGAAGTATGCCGAAGAAAATCTTCTTAAGATAGATCTCATCTCCTGCAAAACTGTACTAACAGGATAGATGGATGTCTGTCTCACAAGATACAACGCTTCTTCTAAAATTAGTATTGTACTATATCAACATTGTCGGTCGAACAAAAGAATTTATTGTACTCTTCTTGAATGGAATGAAAAATACGAAGTTTAAAAAAATTGCATGAAACTAATTTGATCAAAAAATTTTGCTAGGAAATTATGTAGATGGAATTTTGGAGAGAGATGAGAATTTATAAATCAATAATTCGGAATTTATTTGGGTGTGTGCATGTTCATGAATAGGTGCAATATTTGATCTAATTAATTTGAACTCTTAGATAATACCACTTCATATTTTTAAGTGATCTAATGATCCAGATTAAATCTTGAATAAATGTGTCCATTCCTCATACACATTCACCAATTATGAATGAATGTGTCCACTCATCATACGCATTCACCAATTATGAATTTTTTATTGGATACTTTTCAAATTCAACCCAAATTAATATGTGTAATGGCTCTCATCATTAAATATACAATATTTAATGATTCAACTCGATAAAATCCAATTAATTTCAACAATTTTCGCTTTAATCCTAAACTTTTTAAATTTCTTGGTTTAATCCCATGCTTTAACAAGCTTCACGCATAAGTCGTACAAGTCAAAACATGAAGTTTTAGGATATTACATGAGAAGGAAATATTCGACCAATACATATCATATTTGTGAGAGTGTATGTTCTCTTATATAATGCCAGATTATTCTAATTTTATTTCGATGAAGTGTCTATTGGAAACTGGCACGAGAATTAGCCAGAAAATAAAAATTTTCTTTATTTCAATAAAATCAGGATCTTTGCTAGGTATTCACGTATTTATTATAATTAAAATACTAATGGATTAGTATTATACCTAAATCGATAAACAATATTAGTCTGGATCTGATTCACGGGCTTGCTGCTTTTGATTCACGAACTTGGTGCTCCCAACGTTCAAGCCTTCTATGGTATTCTCCCAAGTCTGGATTACACCGGCGTGTGGGCACCTTTTAATTAAATCAAAAACTAATTTCTGGACTGGTCAGATCTAGAAAACCAAGAAACTAAATTTCTTCTCTTTTCTTAATTGATGTGAATTGGAATTAATTTACATCACATGCAATGTGATATAAATATAACAAGCATCCCGATTGCAACCAATGACAAAAGTCTTGATCGCAAACAATGAAAAGGCATCCAAGTCCAATTAGCTTATGATTGATTTAATTACACATATAATCCCTAGACTTATAACACAATTACAATCAAGTCCAAAACTTTATTAGTAACTGTGATTAAGTCCAAAATTTTATAGAGATACCACAGGGACCTGTCTGGACATATATTTTCCAAGCTCCAAAATTAGACTGTCTAGTCGACCCTAGACTGCCCGATCTAATTATTAGTCTTTTGCTTTTTCCACTAAAGAATAGAGACTGCGCTCTCAGAATATATAAGATTACAGAAGCTACAATACTTGCCTCTGACCCACCGTATATATATTTCATCTCTGTCTGAGATTCGATAATTAGATATAAGCATAAATAACTGTTTGCCCTTCTAATTATTCTCACTAACTTTAAGTTACATTTTCTTCAACGGTCTTGTGAACTAATTCACAGATGTCGAAGTTTAGCCGTCGCTAAACACTGAGCTCAAATTTATAACCGTTCAACAGAAAATACTTAAGTTGTCACTCGACCCATTTTTCAGGACGACAGTTCTCGACAAGAATTCGTGTTCTCTACTTCGCTCATTCTCAAGCTTCCAACTCACCAAGATATTTGATCAACTAAATTGATCTCATCCATTGGTGAATCAAAGAACCATGAAACTAACGAAAAGATATACACAATCCTGTCAAGGAATTTAGATGAAATATCCGGTGATCAAGTAGAATTTAATTATTTGCACGATCATGCTATATAATTAAATTCGACACATGGTCCGTTCAATACACTCCAAGTGTACTAGTGTAACCATTAATCTATTTTTGCGATAAAGAAAAATCGCAAACCCGAATGATTAAATAGTCAACACTACAACCTTTTAGTATAAGGTGCCAACCCTTATACATTGGTTGTGAACAATTTTATTTATGATCAAAATATAAGTTGTGTCACACTATGCTTCTTAACGCAAGCATCCAACTTATATTATCACAAGTGATCATTGACACTTTATTTACATGCCCAATATTAAACAAATACAATAATAATAAATGAAAAGAACAAACTTTTATTTATCATAAAATTGTTATTTTATTACAGCAAAAAAACTATACTATGTGGGCATACTACCCAACAATTCTCCCACTTGCCCTAGAGTATATATGTCATATCTTGCAACCCCATACCTTGTAGATGTCCTTCGAAACTTTTAGCCGGAAGGCTTTTAGTAAATGGGTCTGCGAGGTTATCCTCAGTAGCAATCTTGCTGACAATTACTTCTCCACGACTAACTATCTCCCTTAAGAGAGATATTTCCATTCTATATGTTTTCCCCTCTGATGACTCCTTGGTTCTTTAGCATTTTCAACTGCCCCACTATTGTCACAGTACAATGCCATGGGCTGTGATGATGCAGGCACCACCTCAACGTCCATTAGGAATTTCTTGAGCCATACTGCCTCTTTAGCAGCTTCACAAGATGCCACATACTCAGCTTCCATGGTAGAATCAGCAGTGCATGATTGCTTGATACTTCTCCATATAATGGCTCCACCACCTAGTGTAAACAATGATCCTGATGTGAACTTACAAGAGTCTTTATCAGCTTGAAAATCAGAATCTGTATACCCAACTGGAACAATGTTTGGTAAGGAGTAAACTAGCATATGGTTCCTTGTTCTTGGAAGGTACTTAAAGATATGCTTTACAACCACCCAATGTTCCGGGGGTTAGACTGATAACGACTAATCATACCAACAGCATAACAAATGTCAAGTCTAGTGTACAGCATAGCATACATGAGACTACCTACTGCTGACGCATAAGGTATTCTACTCATGCGCTCTATCTCTTCAGGAGTTTTTGGAGATTGCTCCTTAGAGAGTTGAATTCCATGTCTAAACGGAAAATTGCCTTTCTTGGCATCTTGCATGGCAAATCTGACAAGTATTTTGTCAATATATGTAGCTTGGGATAATGCTATCAGCTTGTTCTTTCGATCCCTCGAGATCTGAATGCCTAGAACAAGTTAGCTTCACCCAAATCCTTCATATGAAACTGTTGGGCCAACCACGCTTTCGTAGATGATAACATACCTACATCATTTCCTATGAGTAGATTATCATCCACATAAAGCACCAGAAAAATTACCCTTTTGTCTTGTATCTTCTTATAGACACAGGGTTCGTCAAAGTTCTGATCAAAATCATATGTCTTAATCACCTCGTCGAACCTTTTGTTCCAAGATCTTGATGCCTGCTTCAGTCTATAAATGGACCGTTGCAGATTGCACACTTTAGATTCATGACCACGTTCTACGAACCCATCTGATTGTACCATATAGATACACTCTTCAAGATGACCATTAAGAAAAGCCATCTTGACATCCATTTGCCATACCTCATAATCATAATGAGCTGCAATGGATAAGAGAATCCGGATAGATTTAAGCATAGCTACAAGGGGAGAAGGTTTCCTCGTAATCGATACCTTCTCTTTGGGTAAAACCCTTAGCCACTAACCTTGCTTTGAAGGTTTCCGCCTTCCCGTCTACTCATCGCTTTCATTTGTAGACCACTTGCACCCGATGGGTTTTATCCCATTTGGTGCATCTACAAGTTCCCAGACTTGATTATAATGCATAGATTCCATCTCAGTGTTCATAGCTAGTCTCCACAAATCTGCATCCACATCGTTTATAGCCTCCTTATATGAATTCAGATCATCTACTTATTTTTCAGAGATCGCCGATTTGGATTCTCTGACAAACAAGTACCTAGACAATTTTCTGATGACCCTTTGACTTTGCCTAAGGGGCGGTGGATCTTGAACCGTGGCTTTATTTGGAATTGTAACGTTTTCATCAATATTGGTATCACCTTCAGGTGATACAATTACCTCCTCATTACCTTGAACATTTTCTTGATCTATGGGATTAGATGATGAATCATTTCTCCCATTCAGATAACGTTCCTTAGGTGTTTGCGATACCATAGGTCGTCTGTCACTAAGTTGTGTTCCAGAAATTGATGAGTTGGGATTACTCCCACTCATTTCTTCCAAAACATCCCTACTCTTGGACTGACATTCATTAATGTATTTATCCTCCAAGAAGGTTGTATTTGTACTGACAAAAACATTCCTATCTAGAGGACTATAAAAATAGTATCCCCTAGTACCTTTAGGATATCCCACAAACATGCATATTTTTGATCTAGACTCCAACTTTTCTGTCTTTCCTTTTAGCACATGAGCTGGACATCTCCAAATTCGGATGTGAAGCAAATTTGGTTTGCACCCATTTCATATTTCCAGAGTCTTGGGAACAGACTTAGATGGAACTAGGTTAAGAATATAAGCGGCTGTCTCCAGTGCATATCCCCAAAATGAGATAGGTAGAGTTGAAAAACTCATCATTCACCTAACCATATCTAACAATATCCTGTTTTCTTCTTTACAAACGCGATCGATTCATTGGGGTGTACCAGGCGCACTCAGTTGAGAAACTATACTATTTTCTGTTAAGTAGTCCCTAAATTCTCCCGAGAGATATTCACCACCTCGATCTAATCGAAATGTCTTTATATTTTTACTCAAATGTTTCTCGACCTCAGTCCGATATGCTTTGAATTTTTCAAAAGCCTCTGACTTTCGAGTCATTAGGTAAATGTATCCGAATCTAGAGTAATCATCTGTAAAGGTGATAAAATACTCATAGCCCCCTTTCGCATGTGTATTCATAGGTCCACATACATCAGAATGAACTAGTTCTAATACTTCTTTGGCTCTATATCCCTTCGCTAAAAAGGACCTTTTGGTCACCTTACCCTCCAAACAAGAATCACAAACCGGTAATGGTTCGACCTCAATTGAGTTGAGAGGACAATCATTTGCCAGTTTTTGTATCCTGTTAAGGTTGATGTGTCCAAGCCCAAGATGCCATAGATAAGTATTACTAGTATGGTATGTATTTTGTTTACTATGGTTTACAAAAGTATTATTAATTTTATTTGTGAAAAAGTTTAATATATAAAGACCATTTGTCAAATATCCAGCACAAATAGGAGCTTTATTCATCAAAATATAAAGCACGTTATTAGGCGCAAAATCAAGAGAATAACCCTGTCCTATTAGACAAGAAATGGAAATCAAATTCCACTTCATCTATGGGACATAATAACAGTCTTTAAGAATTAAACGCCTACCACTACTGAAATAAAAATAAACTACTCCTACAGCTCTCGTCAAAACTACTGCTCCTGTGCCGACTATGATAGTGAATTGGCCTTCATTGAGTTTTCTGCTCTCCTGAAGCACCTGCATTGACATGCAAACATGATTAGTAGCTCCAGAATCTACAACCCAGGAATATGTAGAATCAACCACCAAACAATACTCAGTTAGGAAAAACTCACCCGCACTCTGCTTCTGTTTCGCTAGTGCTTTGGGACAGTCTTTCTTCCAATGACCTTTCTCACTGCAGCTAAAACACTTGCCTTTCGGCTTTCCATCTGCTTTGATCTATTTGTTGCTTACTGGCTTCTTGCTAGCTCTCTTCTTTTTCTTTCCGCCTTTGCCTTTCGGCTTGGAATTAGAGGAGCTACCAACTACTGCATAAGCATTACCACCTTTGGCCTTAAGACCACTTTCTATATTTTGCAACTCATTCATCAGCTTAGTCAATGGCATATCCATCTTGTGTAAGTAATAGTCCACAGTAAACTGTAAAAACATATCAGGTAGAGAGTTCAATACCATATCCACCTGAGTTTTTGTATCAATAGCTGCACCCAGATTCTCCACCACATTGAAGTGTCCAATCATGGTTAACATATGGTCCATCACTGTGTTTCCGGGTTTCATGCGAATGTTCTGTAAGGTACGCTCCACCTTTTTTTTTTGTCGATCTGATCATCTTCAATCATTACAAAAATAATAAGTCCCAATTTAGGGCTAACAATTTGAATCTAATTTGCAATTAAAAATTAAATCAAGATGATGAAGTCGTAATCCACCGATCTTGTTACAGACTCAAAATAACGAAATACAATGAACAAGTGGGACTACAGAATAATTGGATCACAGTTTAAAATAATACCAATTATTCAATCAACATATAAACAGATAATCCTAGACATCGCTCGACTAGAACATGCAAATATCAGATCTTGATAACATAACAAACACGTGAACGATCTAGTCCACTCTGATAGCACTTGTTGGAAACTGGCACGAGAATTAGCTAGAAAATAAAATTTTTCTTTAATTTAATAAAACCAAGATCTTTGCTAGGTGTTCACGTATTTATTATAATTAAAATACTAATAGATTAGTATTATACCTGAATCAATAAACGATATTAGTCTGGATCTAATTCACGAGCTTGTTGCTTTTGATTCACAAACTTGGTGCTCCCAACGCTCAAGTCTTCTATGGTATTTTCCCAAGTCTGGATTACACCGGCGTGTGGGCACCTTTTAATTAAATCAAAAATTAATTTCTGGACTGGTCAGATCTAGAAAACTAAGAAGCTAAATTTCTTCTCTTTTCTTAATTGATCTGAATTGGAATTAACTTACATCATGCAATGTGATATAAATATAACAAGCATCCTGATTGCAACCAATGACAAGAGTCCTGATTGCAAACAATGAAAAGACATCCAAGTCCAATTAGCTTAGGATTGATTTAATTACACATGTAATCCTTGAACTTATATCACAATTACAATCAAGTCCAAAACTTTATTAGTAACTGTGATTAAGTCCAAAAATTTATAGAGCTACCACAGGACCTGTCCGGACATATATTTTCCAAGCTCTAATAATAAGACTGTTTAGTCGACCCTAGACTGGCCGATCTAATTATTAGTCTTTTGCTTTTTTCACTAAAGGCAAGAGATTGCACTCTCAAATATATAAGATTACAAAAGCTGTAATACTTTCCTCTGACCTACCGTATGTATATTTCATCTCTGTCTGAGATCCGATAATTAGTTATGAGCATAAATAACTGTTTTGCCCTTCTAATTATTCTCACTAACTTTAAGTTACATTTTCTTCAACGGTCCTGTGAACTCATTCACAAATGTCAAAATTTAGCGGTCGCTAAACACTGAGCTCAGATTTATAACCATTCAACATAAAATACTTAAGTTATCACTCGACCTATTTTTCAGGACGACAGTTCCCGATACGAATTCGTGTTCTCTACTTTGCTCATTCTCAAGCTCCCAACTCACCGAGATATTTGATCAACTAAATTGATCTCACCCATTGGTGAATCAAAGAACTATGAAACTAACGAAAAGATATACACAATCCTGTCAAGGGATTTAGATGAAAATCCTGGTGATCAAGTAGAATTTAATTATTCACACGGTCATGCTATATAATTAAATTCAACACATGGTCCGTTCAATACATTCCAAGTGTACTAGTGTCACTATTAATCCATTCCTGCGATAAGGACAAATCGCAAACTCGAATGATTAAATAGTCAACACGGCAACCTTCTAGTATAAGGTGCCAACCCTTATACATTGGTTGTGAACAATTTTATTTATGATCAAAATATAAGTTGTGTCACACTATACTTCTCAACGCAAGCATCCAACTTATATTATTACAAGTGATCATTGGCACTTTATTTACATGCTCAACACTAAACAAATGCAATAATAATAAATGAAAAGAACAAACTCTTATTTATCATAAAATTGTTATTTTATTAGAACAAAAAAATTATACTATATGGGCATACTACCCAACACCGTCCATCTACTTGTTTATTTAACTTTCGAGAATACCATTCTTAACATCATTCTAAATATAACTAGTAATATTTTAAAAACACCATCTAGAGATAGGTATTCCGAATCTTCACAAACGTGTCTATTTCACCTAACCTCTCTCCAAGAAAGTCTAACAACAATGAAATCTAAATTAGAAAATTTCAATTCTAAAAATATCCAATGGTGTTAATAAATTTCCAATAGTCGTTCGTCTTGTAATAAAATCCCTCCTTTTATATTTTTAAAATGGTCAGGGGGGATTTAACTAGATGTCACCTAACTTACATCTAATTATAAGTTTGTTTAATGTTGGTCACTCAATTTTAATTTATTTCAATATCATTATATAATTTCAATTTGACCATTCTATTTGTAACTGTTACCAAAACTAACGGCCTGATCAATAAAATTAGTCTCAACATGTATTTTTGGCAACACAGTTTTTATTCAAATCTCACGTTAAAATTGTGAATTTTTCATGGTCCACAAATTTCATTGGTCAAGTCATAAATTTCTGTCACTTTTGGTTAGGGATGAACACAGAATGAATTTCGGAATTTTATAAAGCAAAAGTGCATTATGAAAGAATAGTGGGGGCATAATTGAAAGAAAAAACTGGTAGTTGGGAATTGTTATATGTGACTATTAATTCTTCATTTCCCCTTCCACTTATAGTCAAGTTCAGATTGTTGTTTCACTAATAATACTTCAATGTATACTCATATGCTTTCTTTTTGCCCGCTAATATATTGTTGACATTGTTTTGAATACTAAAATCAACAAAATTATTATATTTTGGATGTTAAAAGACAAATGATTAAGAATATATTTGTTAGTACTTATAAGTACTTACAAATTAATCAAATATTATTTTTATCCACACATTTCGTAGGACCCATAACTTTTATTCAATTTTTATCTACATAGTAGCCTAAAAAGAGTTACTTCACATTATGGGTATTATTTCTCGATAAATCTATTGAGTTTCAAATACTTATAAATACAACATCCTTCTACTACTTTTCATACATTACACAGTTATATATTCTCATTACAAATATAGAGCAAATTAGTCAATGATGCTAGTCGTGTCTTTCATCAAACCAGTCGAGCTTATCATGTTCCAAAGAGTAGGCCTTTAGTTATTTTATAGTTAGTCGATTTAATCAATATGTAACTACTTTACTGGGCTACATCTCTAATTTTTGTCTATAAATAAACAACCATTCCCGTTCAAGGAAAGGTAGGTTCATATTTTTTACTCATCCCCTTCATAAGAGGTTCACGAGAATATGCAAAAACCAATTGGCGCCATCTGTTGAAAAACTTTCCCAAAAAGAAGGACCAGAAGTCATGTCAGGCAGAACAAGAGGAAGGCCGATGATAGATAACCAAGACATTCCGTCACAGGAGACAGCAGAAGGAGTGCATCCTCCGTTGCAATTCACCACCGTCCAAAAGTTTACAGTGTTGGGAATTGAGACCAATTCCTTTATTGCCCACAAGATCCTTGTTCGGAAAGATTAAGCTAAAGCAGAGAAAAATATAAAAGATAGAGAAAGATTTACTGGTTGTCAAAGCTTTCACTATATGAAAAATTGTTACAATCATATAGATTTCACCCACCCAAATCTCAAGTATCTCAAGAAAAATAATATCCTAAGCTTTACTCAAGCACCACCAATTTCTACTCTTTGTACAACCCACAAAGAGAACAAGAAAAACAACTATGATGCTAGGCTTACAATTTTTCTCTCAGAAAACCCTCAGGTCACCCCTACAAAAGAGAATAAACCACGCTAATTTATAGTTAACGAATGACTTAATTTTCTTACAAGTTTAAACTGCCAAGGAGTCCAAGATTTGAAAACTTGTTCTATTTTAGTCGACCTGAATGTCTTCCAAGTTTCGACTACCAAAGTGTCCAAGATTAGGAAACTTGTAATTTTAGTCGACTTAGATGTCTTCCAAGTTTTGACTACCAAGTTTTGAAATTGAGACCAATTCTTTTATTGCCCACAAGATCCTTGTTCGAGAGAAATATAACGAAAAAGCAGAAAAATATAAAAGATAGTGAAAATTGTTACAATCATATAGATTTCACCCACCCAAATCCCAAGTATCTCAAGAAAAATAATATCCTAAGCTTTACCGCACCCACCAATTTCTACTCTTTGTACAACCCACAAAGAGAACAAGAAAAACAACTATGATGCTAGGCTTACAATTTTTCTCTCGAAACCCTCGTGTCACCCCCCGCAAAGAGAATAAACCACGCTAATTTATAGTTAACGAATGACTTAATTTTCTTACAAGTTTAAACTGCCAAGGAGTCCAAGATTTGAAAACTTGTTCTATTTTAGTCGACCTGAATGTCTTCCAAGTTTCGACTACCAAAGTGTCCAAGATTAGGAAACTTGTAATTTTAGTCGACTTAGATGTCTTCCAAGTTTTGACTACCAAGTTTTGAGAAAATATCCCAACAATCTCCACCTTGACGAAAAACGAGTCAAAAATCAATCATCTCTTCTGCAGCTCTTTATCTCGATACTTAAAAAAACGGTACACTTTGACAATCCCAATTCTCAAAACAGAGAATTAACATACTCCACCATATAAGTATAATCACTTAGAATTAACGAATTCTAAGAATTTCATCGGCTCATGTCGAATAAATTTGCTGAAATATTATGGTGCAACTCCTTTGCTTGACTTACTTGGAAGTTCATCAGCCATCGACATCAATTCCACCACACACCTTGCATTAATATCAAGCCAATGCCCATGTGCAAATGTGGACCTGCTAGTAGTAACACATCCTCTATCATGACAACTAGCGCATGCCATGAGGATGTAAATATTTACTCAAGCGACATCATCGTCTCCCATAAAGAGAGACATATTGTCCGTATCTGATGTCGAGCAGTTAGCCGAGCCTGCTACACCTTTTGGACAATTTTTCCTCACGTGACCAGGTTGTCCACAATTCCAACAAGATACTTTTCTTTTCATGTAGTTATTCTTCTTCCATTTTTCACAAGAACAAGCGAGTTTTCGGATGAAAATTACTTCCACCACTCAACCTTCTTTTTCTTCGAAATTAATTTACTTGTAACTTCTTCAAAACTCACGGTTTTTTCCCATACATCAAAATTGGTTTGATGTGTTCATAGGAAGATGGAAGAGACCAGATGAGTCTTAACGCTTTGTCCTCATCATCAAGTTTAACTCCAATAGCCTCCGGTTCGTAAAGCGATCCCATTGAGAACACTCGGGTGGTGCGAAATTTTTGTACTGCATTCATTCGCAAAGAATGAAATTGTTCCTTCAAGTACAACCGATTTGAAAGACTCTTTGTTTGATACAAGCTGTTCAAGTTTTTCCCAAAGATCCTTTCGTGCAGATATTCCATGAATATTTGCAAGAACATTTTGGCTAAACATAGGCGTATCGTGCTTGCGACTTTCAAATCCAAATCTTCCCAAACCTCATCGCTCATACTAGATTTTTCAAGTATCTTTGTCGAAAGCAGGGTTGGTTTCCTTTCAAAGCCTTGTGCGATCAGTTGAATCAAAACATCATTGACTTGTACTTGCCACAAGCCGAAATTGATTCTTCCGTCAAATTTCTCCACATCATATTTGATAGACATATCTTCTCGTCTGCGCCAACACTACGAAACGACACGATGCTCGATACCCTTCGTTGGGAATTGAGACCAATTCTTTTATTGCCCACAAGATCCTTGTTTCAGAGAAATATATGCAAACAGTAAAAATATAAAAGATAGAGAAAATTGGTTGTCAAAGATTAGGAAACTTGTAATTTTAGTCGACTTAGATGTCTTCCAAGTTTTGACTACCAAGTTTTGAGAAAATATCCCAACATACTGACTCTATAAGATCAGATGTCCACCATCATGAATATGCTACAAAGAATAACCGCTCCACCACCACCAGCAGTTGAGATACCACCAGTAGTTGATATTCCATCAGTTGAGACTACCCAAACACAGGAGATGACTTCCTTTAATCGTTACTCGATACCAGCTAATTGAGAAAGCCTTTTGAATAAGAAAGTTGATGAAGCGATTGCTCAAAGGAAGAATAGAGGATGACTAATTTCCATAAAGGAAGATCCATTTACTGAAGAATTGATGAGTGTACCTTTGCCTTTGAAGTTCAAAGAGCAAATAGATGATTTTGATGGCACGACGGATCCTATCGATCACATACGAACTTTCCAAGACCGTATAAGATTACACAGTTAGCCAGACGCTATTGCTTGCAGGGCATTTTCCATGACATTGCGGAAAGACAGCTGGGAAGTAGTTCGACACATTGCCCCCACAGTCAATCTCCTCATTCTCATATTTTGCAAACAAATTTGCAATTTGTTTTTTCTAGCGGTGCTCAGAAGAAGAAGATGGCTATGGGGCTCATGCAAGTGATGTAGGAGAAAGGAGAATCCCTGCTTGAATACATGTCACGATTCAACAGGGCGACACTAGGCATCAAAAATCTGCAAATGCCATCAATAGTAACAACTCTCTTCAGGGATTGAGAAACCACACCTTCAGGGCTAGTCTCTCAAAAAACCCACTTGAGTCCATGACGGAGCTCCTTAGACGAGGGAGGAATATATTGATCAAGAAAAAGTGATCAAGAAAAAGTGCTGAAGGCAACTAGAAACAACCGAGATATGTATGAGGAAAATAATAAGAAGAGAAGACTTGAAGAACATTCGTCTAGTAAGCCAAACACTCGTAGTGCAGTCGACCACAGATACCGACCGATAGCAGAGACAATTAATGCAATATCTCAGTTCGAGATGACTACTCCGTTGTCTACCATACTTCGAGAGATGAAAACCCTAAGAGATGTGCAATGGCCAAAGATACTGAGATTCGATCCTTCCATTCGCAACCTTAACCGCGTTTGTGATTTTCACAAAGATCATGGTCATACGACCGATCAGTGTCGAACTCTACATAATGAGATCGAACGATTGATATCCGATGGACAGTTAAAACACTTTGTGAAAAGTTGTGGAGAAAAATCCAAACAAGCAGTAGAAGAAGATAGAAGAAAATGAAGAGCCGGAGTAATACACATCATTGCGAGAGGATTAGTTGCAGGAGGAGATTCCAAAAATTCTAGAAAAGGATATGCACGGTCACTGCAGGTAAACTTGATTGGAGTGTCAAGTAGGTTTAGCAAGTCGATCACCTTCAACGATGGAGACCTGGAGGGTGTATCGTTTCCACATAATGATACCCTAGTGATCACAAGAGATATAGCAAACTTTGATGTGAAACGAGCACTAGTAGACACGGAGAATACTGCTAATGTGTTAAGCTGGGAAGCTTTCAAGGCATTAAAAATCCCGACCTATTGACTAAAATCTGTAAACACTCATTTACAGGGATTTGGATGGAGAACTATGATACCGGAGGAGTAATAGACCTCTCAATCGGAAAACATCCCTATTGTGTGACGTTGATAACTCATTTTCTAATAGTGCAAACACCCATGGCTTACAATTCCATTTATGGTCACCCAATTATCAATTCAGTAGAGGCCATCATATCTACTCAACACCAAGTGATGAAATTTCCTACAAGTCAGAGAATTAGGGTCGTAAGAGGAGATCAGTTAATTTCTAGAAGATGCTATGTTGACAGCATACAAGCTAAACCGAATATGATGGTATTGACAATTGAAAAAATGATAGTCAGCAAACATCCTGTTTCGAGCTAGTAGAGGAGATTGAGTTGGTAGAATTAGAGGAAAACAAAAGAGTTACAATTGGTCGGTCTTCGAGTAAAGAGGATAGAGAAAATCTCCTAAACATGCTTTGAAAAAACATTGATGTGTTTGCATTGAGTGCAAATGACCTGTAAGGTATTGATCCCTCAATCGCCCAACATCAACTTAACAACTTGGCGGGCATAAACTTGTGAAGCAGCAGAAAAGACAGTGTGCGCCCGAGAGACAACAAGCCATAAAAAAGGAGTTGGAAAAACTACTGAAAGCCGATTTATAAGGGAAGTAGAGTATCTAGAATGGTTAGCCAATATAGTTTTGAAAAAAAAAAAAAAAAAAAAAAAGGCAATGAGAAGTGGCAGATGTGTATCGACTTCACCAATTTAAACAAAGCATGTCCCAAAGATTGTTTTCCTCTGCCAAGAATTGACGCACTAATAGATACTATAGCTGGAAAGAATTATTCATTTTTTTAGATGCATTTTCGGGGTACCACCAAATCTCATTAGCGCTCGAGGACGCTAAGAAAATGGCCTTCATAAAAGATTTTAGGACATTTTGTTACAAAGCCATACCATTTTGGTTAAAAAATGCCAGGGGGCATATACCAATGCTTGGTCAACAAAGTGTTTGGAAATCCAGTTGGTAGAAAGACAGATGCGTATGTTGATGACATGGTCGTCTACAGTGACCGAGAGAAAGAGCATATAGAAGATTTAAGAGAAATATTTCGAGTGGCAAGACAAAGTAAACTCAAGTTCAACCCTGAAAAGTGTACTTTCGACACGGCTGGGGGTAAATTTCTAGGCTTCATGGTCACACAAAGAAGAATAGAAGCCAATCCCGATAAAATTCGAGCGATCGTTGACATGACAAGCCCAACGAATAAAAAGGAAGTACAAAGACTTACTGGAAGAGTTGCTGCTTTGAATTGATTCATGTTTTGAGCAGCTGATAGGTGTCACCCATTCTTCAAAGTGATCAAGAAGAGTAATGATTTCGAATGGACCACTGAGTGCGAAGAGTCACTACTGAAATTGAAGGCATTACTCCAACACCTGCCTATCTTAAGCTGACCGATTATGGGCGAAACTCTGATATTATACCTAGTTGTGTCTCCACATGCATTGAGTGCTGTCCTTATGAGGTTAAATGAAAAAGTGGAATGACCAATTTACTATGTGAGCCATGTTTTGGTAAACACCAAATCTCATTAAAATTTAGTAGAGCAGCTAATTCTAGCCCTCATAATAACTACAAGAAAGTTGAGGCCATATTTCCAAGCACATCGAATCGAGATTTTGACAAGTCAACCTCTGAAACAAATTATTCATCGACCCGAAACATCCGGTCGATTGATGAAATGGGCAGTAGAGTTTGGAGAGTACGATTTAGTATTCAAGTCTCGATCGTCCATAAAAGGGCAGGCCCTTGCCGACTTTATAGTCGAATTATCACATAGAGGCATTTTAAGAAAAAATCCCATGTGGATATTATTTGTAGATGGGTCTTCCAATAAAGAAGGGTCTGGCGTCAGAGTTATATTGATAAAACCTAATGGAGAAGAAATACAATACTCATTGAGATTTGAATTCAGAGCCACCAATAGTGATGTGGAATACAAAGCGATCATAATTAGGCTTCAGTATGCCTTTAAAATAGGAGTTCGGTCGATTAAAGTGAACAGCGACTCCCAGTTAGTAGTTGGTCAAGTTCGGATAGAATTTGAAACAAAAGATGGTCGAATGGCTGCATATTTAATGAAGACCAAAGATTTACAACAATGGTTCTAGGAGTTCGAAATCATGAAGATTGCTCGGAAGGATAATACTCGAGCTGATGCGTTATCCCGACTTGCATCTGCTAATCTTAAAAATCAATTGAGCACACCATCTGTACAAACATTGTCACGACATAGCTTTATAACCATGATTGGGGTGTGCGAAGTTGACGAGCTGACAACATAGATGGATCATTTGAAGTCATATTTATCCGAGGGAATCCAACAAACCGATCCTGTTGAAGCAAGGCGATTAAGGATAAGGGTAGCCAGGTTTACAATCATCGACATTCATCTATTCATGAAAGAAATTTTGATGCCCTATCTTAAATGTATTGATGCCAACAAAGGTTTTGTCATACTCATGGAAATACATTCAGGGATGTGCAGAAACCACTAGGGGGCGAACATGCTAGCCTTTAAAGCCCTTCGGTAGGGATATTATTGGCCAACCATGAAAACAAATGCGAAAGAACTAGTCCAAAAGTATGACGCGTGCCAGAGACACGCCAACCTTATTCATATATCAACTGAATATGAAACTGTAGTTTTTGGTATCTGTCCATTCTACCAATGGGTGATCGACTTACTAGGGCCATTCCCAATGGCCAGCCAACAGAGAAAATTTCTAGTAGTAGCGATCGACTACTTTACCAAATGGGTTGAGGCAGAATCACCTGCTATCATAACCACAAAGAAAATACAGAGCTTTGTATGGAAGAACATTATTTGCATATTCGGGATACCACGAGTAATAATATCCAATAATGGAAAATAATTTTATAACCGGGAGTTTGAAGATTTTTGTGCAAGTTGCAAGATTGATATAAGTAAAAGTTACTAATTGGACTATCTTGTGGGACATATGGACCAAATTGGAAGAGTGCAAAGGGTTCTGGGCAGAAGAAATTCCGAACGTGATGTGGGCATATCACACCACTCTCAGAGAATTGACTAGAGAAACTCCATATGGGCTGTGTTTTAGACTTGAGGCAGTAGTGCCCGTGGAGGTGGTTGAGCTAACACCATGCCAACAACGATAAGCATAAAACCGAGCTTGACTTACTAGAAGGGGTGAGACATAAGGCATTCGTAAAAATGGTTGCCTATAAGCGAAGGACAGCTACCTATTTTGATCAGAGAGTGAAATCTCGAAAGTTATGAGATCTAGTTCTCATAAACATTTGCAACAGGACATCTGCCGGGCAAGTTAGACTCCAAGTGGGAAGGACCATTTGAAGTTATCAAGGAGGTAAAACAGGGGGCGTATAGTCTAAAGAACAAGCAAGGAAAACCACTCGGCCGACCATGGAACATAGAGCACTTGAAAAAATATTTCCAGTCAACAACTTAGTTCATTTTTGTTTGGTTTTTCAGTATAGCCTAACCAGGTACGGCCCTGATTCCTCCCAACCATAAAATTTCTTTGTTTACAATACGGCCTAACCAACGTTGAACATTTTGGTAACATTTTTGGTCAAGACCAAAAAGATCTAAGGATCTACTTTGACTACAGTCGGAGGTTATGATCGAGGATCTAGAGATCTACTTTGACTATGGTCGGAGATCGCAGTTGAAATTATTCTTACACGTCTTTACTAGCTTTTGAATAAAAAATAGTCACACAATACCAAAAGAACCTCTACGACGATCGAGTGTTAACAATGTTTGACTACGGTCACTGCGTTAACGACGTCTAACTACAGTAACAAAAATATTACATCGATCACGATTGGTTTATTTCAAATGAAGAATAAATTTCTTTGGCCAAGGTTAGCAACACAAAAGAATGCAAATTTCACAAAGTGACCAAGCGAGGATAAAATGGAGAATAATATTCAAAAAAGCAAAGTAAAGGCAACACAGAAGATAATATTCAAAAAAAAAAAGCAAAGTAAATGAACGTGTATGATGATATTCTTTGATAAAAAGAATATGGCAGCAATAAAAGAGATCGGACGAGGATAAACCATCTCTACATCCGGTTGACAAAAATCAGTAAAAATCCTATGTCATGACAAAAATGTTTTTGAGATAGCCTCAGTCTTCTTCTTCATCTCCATGAACATCAACTGAAAGCAAGAAAGGTGCCCCAGACAAGTCCAAGTCTGGAAACATTTTTTATAACCATTCCCGGCTTTTTCAGTAAGCCATATCTTCACTATAGACGCCACCATGCCAACGGTTGTCATATATTCATCACTTTCTTTGAACTCAGCAACTGTTTTTTCTCCTCTGGTGATCAGTTCTTGAGAAAGACCATCGAGCGACTCTTCCAGTTCTTTCAGCTTGCTATCTACTTGCTTCAGAAGATCATCCCAATCTTGTAAAGTTATATCAATCGCGACCACCTGCACTTCACTTTTAGCAATCAGATCCACTTTCTCTGCTAGGTTTCTACAGCAGTCACGCAAAGCCCCACACTTTTCCTTAAGAGCTCAACTGGTTTGTTCAATCTTTTCGAACTGGTCATGAATTTTACGAAAAATAGCATGAGGAAGAGAAAGAATCTATAAAAAATAAAGAAATGGGGGATGATCAAAATAAAGAAAATATATATATATTAAAAAAAGAGGATGTATACCTGTCGGTCTTCTACCATGATTGATCTCTCAAGGCTTTCAGGTGATTTATCTTTGCTAGCATCGATTACTTCCCAGCCAAGACAAAAGGCTATAACCTGGCAGTCCTCGGTAACCTTCTCGATCGGCTATCGCATGTTAGAAGAGGGTGGGTGATCGAATGTGCGTTGGGCCGAAACTGACCAGGCTACTTGATGGAGAGTCATACGAATTCTGGTGTGGTGAAGCAGTGAAGACTCACCTTGCATAGGCACTTGAGGATCATCGGAGGAACACTTTCAGCCAAAGAAAGGTCAGCAGAAGATGTCTCTCTGCGCCATTTCCTCTGACCTTGGGCATTCTTTCGAGCTAACGCATCCAAGAAATATTCACTAAACTTATCTGCAAACATCTGATAAAAGTACACATGCTTAATAAGGTGATATAGCAAGAATCAATTTTAGACTAAGAAAATTGGAATACGCCTACCATAAGGACGGCTGATGCCAACGGAGACCAAGGTGTCATCAGTCAGTACATCGTTCATAGAACGACTGAGAGGTTCAACCGCCCATAAGATTATCAAGGAATCAATTTCAGGCTCTATGAGAATTGGTGTCGAGTTAAAGTCATCAAGGGTGGAATATTCCAGTCGACTAGGAAGGCAAACATGCCATCGAACGATTTAACAAAAAATACCTATTTTCCACTCACTATTGGAAGTGGGACAATTACGAATCCTAAAGTGTTCATGAGGATGAATTCCTTGATCACGATGGAAAAAACCACGTAACAATCATAACAATCGAAGAGTTTCATTTCGAAAAGCACACGGAAAACATTGACCGATGGCTCAAGACCATTTCGTATACATACAACAAGGTAATAATTTAACATCCTCAAAGCATTTGGCATTAATTGTCCCGGGGACAAATTGAAAGTACAAAAAAATTCTACCAGAAATGGGTAAAGGAGAAACCTAAGGATAGCCTAAAGACTGTCTTGATAAATGGCCACTTCCTAGGTTGTGCTACAGGAAGATATTCAGTTGGACCTGGAGCTCTATACACATGCTTACAGCTAAGGAAAATGTGATTAACCGTGCGTCTAAGGTTTTGTCGTTATAGGTGCTGGGAAGATAAGGTATGTTGTGAAAAGTATGTCGCGGTCGATCATCCAGTTGGACATGTGTTGATCGACCGGTTTCCTCATTGCTAAGGCGACATCTAACCATTATAACAAAAACAAAACGATCAACCAATACCTGGGAGGACGCTTAAAGGCTCTCTCGAAACTAGGAAAAGAGAGAATATATATATATATATATATATATATATATATATATATATATATATATATATATATATATATATATATATATATTATTATGGCGATAAAATAATCAAAATCGAGAAACCCTAAGGGTGTTTTTAATCCGGGTCCGGTTTCCAATCAAATGAATGTTGTTCACTTCAAAGACGCTACTATCAGGTGGTCCAATGGACTCGATGGATTCCAAAGAATCAAAGGAAAATTCTAGTTCTATCAAAACAACGGACACTTGCTCTTCTGAAGAACTATCTAGGTTAATGAAGTTCATGTAAAAAAAAGAAAAGAAAAATGATATTTTGATAAGAAAGCACAAGATGTAAGATGGGTATAAGGTTTGACGAAGAAGAATGACGGGATGCAAATTTTACATTATGAAGAAATGAATATGAAAGAAAGGAAGCTCAACGCCCAAAAAAAAATTGAAAAACTGAAAAGGCGGGACAAAGTAATATCATGAAGGCACAATTTCCAAGTCGCCAACGTAGCCTTTCTGACGGCTAAAGACCTAGGGACACACAAGTCATTAATGAAGGTTGTCGCGACGTGTTACAAAATGATTAGACATGTGATCTGTAAGGTCAGAAAGAGATCAATCGTATAAGTCGACAAAGATATCCGGCCCCATACTACACTCAAGATATAAAAGTTTATAAACTTGAGAGTGGGGGTCTACTGATACTAGTCGTGTCTTTCATCAAACCGTTTGAGCTTATCATGTTCCAAAGAGTCGGCCGTTTGGTTATTTTATAGTTAGTCGATTTAATCAATATGTAACTACTCAACCGGGCTACATCTATAATTTTTGTCTATAAATAAACAACCATTCCAGTTCAAGGGAAGGTAGGTTCATATTTTTTACTTTTCCCCTTCATAAGAGGAACAGGAGAATACGCAAACACCAGTCAAGAAATGTGTTTTCTTTATAGTACTCGATCTTGGAGTTCACTTTATAGTGCAAAAATATTTAAAATCTACAAACGTTCAATGAGATTGTATGTATTGAATGGACAAGTTATTAAGATAAAAGTTGGAGTGGTGATTGAAGATTTTGAAACAGAAAGTTGACAATATAGTATTGTTTTGATATTTATTTCTTGTTATTTGAATATCTAATCTTTCAAGTATGTAGCATTTGAGTGGACAGTTTCAATTCATTTGACGACTGTCACATAAATGTTTTTTTTTAAGATAATTGTACATCTATCTTTATTTAAAACAAAAAAATATAAAATAAAAATAATGAAAAAGAAACATTTTCGCCCTTTCGTTCCATTCTCACCTCAATCTCCACCCTCAAAAAATCATCCGAGTAGAACATTCTATAACTGTTGTAAAATATAGAAAACAATATTAATGGCCATATTTTGATATTTCTTGCCTAGTCTACAAGTGTTTGAAACCCTATATATATGAGTCTATTATTATAATAAAATATACAATTTCTCTCTATTATCTTATCTTATTATCTCTAGTTTATAACACGTTACAAGTCCGAACATTTTAATTCATTATTAAGTGGCCGAAATCATTGTCCCAGTTTCAAATGCCATTCCAACAACCAATATCGAAGTGCCTAATTTCAGATACTATAATTTTCTATAAAGCAATTTTGCATCCTATTATTTAATCTTTATATTGTTCAAGTGTGAGAATGATATTGTATGCATATTGAAATCATCCATTCACTTTTCACGTTTTTCTGTGAAACATTATAATTAATTCTTTATGTTTATTTGTCTCTTTTATGGTAATTATTGTGTGAAGTTATCAATTCCTCGACAAGATTTGTTGTTGCTTCGAAATAAGCACAACTTTATATAATATTAATATATCTATAGAATATTATTCCTTGCTCTCAAAAAATGTAATTTTATAAGATTTAATATTAAATTATTATTTCTGAAGAGAAATTTTTATAAAGTTTAATATTTTAAAATAATTAATTGTAGCTCTCGAAAAAGTGCAACATTATAATATTCTGACTTGCACAATATTTCAGAAGAATACTGAGCTATTGCTTTTGAAGAAGCAGAAGTCTAAATAATAATTGATTGTTCTCTCAAAGAAGCACATGTCTCAAAAAATACTGTACCATTTACTTAAATTATGGGAAAATTATGATATATATGCATAAATTATAAACGAATGTTTATCCCGGAAGGTAAACATACAACTTATGTCATGTTGACATTGATTATTGTGCCTACGAAAGAAATTGATATAGATTATATATTTTATTTGATTATATAGTTGTCTTTATTAATTAATAGTAAAAATATATTTTTGGATATTGTTTATTCTTACATACCAACATTCTAGAAGAATAATGTTTTGTTGTTTTGAAAAGTGCAACTTTACATAAAATATAACGATGTTCTTGATTAGAAGACAAATTTATATACATCAATGTTCTAAAAGGATATTTGGTTAATATTCCTGAACAAATACTCTTTGAGATATTGTGTTGTTCTTGAAGAACATATTTTTGAACAAATATTATGTTGATACTATTGAAGAATATCATGTTGTAGCTCTTGAAAATCAAAAACTTTATACATATCAATATTCTATAAGAATATTGTTTTATTGCTCTTAATGAGTGCATATTATAAGATTTATTTTTAATTGTGTTTTTTTTAACAAATACAATTTTACAATTCTATTAATATTTTAGAAGAATATTATTTTTATTGCTTTTTAAAGGGAAAAAATAAATAAAATTCAACCTAAGCATATAAATAATCGACAAGAATATTTTGTTGTTGCTTTTGAAGAAGTACGTCTTAATTAAGCGAATATTATATGATTGCTTTTGAAGAAGTATAAATTTGTACATATCAATATTTTAGAAAAATATTGTGTTGTTGCTATTGAAGAAATACAACGTTACAATTTCAAAATATTAATGTCGTGTAATTTTGGAGTATTAAAACTCTAAAAAAAGTACAACTTCAACGTTTCACTATTTCATATGTGATAATTCTCAAAGAATATCATATCACCTAATCGTATGAAAGGATACGGTTGATATGAAAATTTTATCAAATTTAGTTCAATTCGCCATTCTTGTCAAGCAAGGAACTTTATTTCTATGATATCATATCATTTTGTTTAATTGATTTGATTTGTTTATTAAATCAATTTTATTATTAACAATCAAGTCAATGATTTAGTTGTTGAATTGCTTATTTTAGAGGAAAGACGGACTTGCTATTGAACTAAAAGTTTAATAACTCAAAATTTTATTAGTTGGCATTATCGATTAGACCATCCGGATCAATATGATGTGAATTATTAATAAGAATATCTTTTAAAAATCAAAAGATTTTTAAATATATTGAATTCTCACGTGATGCTTGTTCTCATGGTATATAAACTAGTAGACATTCACTAGCTAAAATTAGGACTAAATTCCCTGCTTTTCTGAAAATATTTTAGGATGATATATAGGGCCCCGCCACCTTCCATATTGATCATCTAGAATTTATTTGTATCTAATAGATATATCTACTATATAATTGTATGATTCGCAACTTAAAATTTGCGCGAGATTACTTGCTCAAATTTTAAATTATGAGCATAATTTTCAGATTATACAATCAAGACATGTTTCTTGTTAATGCTAACTTTTAATAAATGCTAGTTGAGATGATGATAAATAGTTTAGCACTATTATTTGTTAAACGCATCCAATTAATTTCTAAACCATTATTGTTGATAACAAAATGCTTCCCATTTTTTTTCTAGTGAATGTTTTTTTAAATAGCAACACTTTATATGTATCATGCCAACATCAAAGTTATTCCCAATATAGTTGGCTTATAGTCAAAGCCTAATATTAACCATCTAATGATTATTAATAGTAAAATACATGTACAATCATCTACCACAGTGCACTAAGATGAACATTAAAGAATGTTGAAAATACATATTTAGTTTGAACCCTTATAAAATATCTTAAATCCTAAATGGTGATATTTTATAACATGGTTTGCCGACTGTCATTTTGATAAGATAACTTTCTCAACATTAGGGACAGAATTAAGTAGTTTGAAAGAATACATGAAAATACAACATATTATATTTTTTAGATCTTTGCAAAAAACAAAACGAACCAAAAGTTCGACATATAATTCATTTGTAAGTTATACAATTGACATATGTATTTACTAACCAAAGCTATTACCCAAGTCTCATATATCAACTGTAAATACTCAAATTCATAATGATGTCCTCGAAGGACAATCAATTAACATTATATCTGGTAAATTAATAGCACACTTGAAATATGGTGACATTTGATTCCAAAACAAAAATCCTCAAATTAAAAATGGAGCCAATTGTAAAAATGGTCCCATTGAGGAGGCATATACTCTTGCAGAGTGTATGGACATAACTAATTGTAAAATTTTAGAAGAGGTTCAGGTACGTGAAATATTGAAAATGAAGATATCTCAATAATTTATGTTGTTATGGGAAAAGAATGGAATCAAAAAGGATATGTTGATTGACAATAATTTTGTACATAATGTAGCGCTTCACATTATAAAAGGTAGCGAGGATATTGAAGGAAATTTGTCAAATAATTAATTGGGCAAATAAAAGAATACAATCCCAGTAAATTAAACTTTCTAGAGAAATCTGAAGTTTCTAGACCTACAGTCCAATCAAATAAAGGTATATACTTATCAATAGCGCTATTCTCCTGCCCATAGTGGGCGAAATTTATAATGCCCACTGTGGATGTGGCATGGTGAGTGTAAAAAAAATTTCCATGTGGATTTGTCTACGTAATCAATTCCCAAATCCAAAATCTTCTTCCACAAACCCATCCAAGTTTCTCCCTCTCTGCCGACGAATTCCAATAGTGCCAACAGCGCCTATTTCACGACCACGACTATGACAACGACCGGCGCATTCATGAACACGACTGGCCAAACCCCGGTGCCTTTACAAATACCCAAACACTGATATCCCAATGCTAGTTCTTTTTCTTACGCTACTGTTCCATGCCCTAATTCGACCACGCCCATTTCGCCGGCCCATTCCACTTCTTGCTGCCATCGACCCATAACAGAAAATAGTTGCTCTAACGGTATGGAGAACCCTTCACAAAAATTTGAAAAAAAAAATTGATGATTTGCTAGAAAAATTGCAATCTGATGTTGGTTGGCCGTTGTTGGTGGTGGCAGATGTGTGCAGGGAGAAATGGAGGAGAGGATCTCCCAGTTGTATCCACGGTGGTGGTGGCGATAGCCTGGCATTGGTGCGACGCGGGTGGTGGGGTTGTGGTCTCTCAGATTGGCACGATGCGGGTGGTGGTGGTAGATGTGTGCGAATGGAAGTGGAGGATGAGAAAACCAGTTGTAGCCACGTTAGTGGTGGTGGTGGTGGTGGTGGCGGCGGTGGCGGTGGCGGTGGTGGCGGCGGCGGCAAGCGGCGGCATGGCGTTGGTGCGGCGTGCGGTGGTGGGGTTGTGGTCTCTCAAATTAGCGCGATGCGGGTGGTGGTGGCAGATGTCTGCATGAGAGGTGGAGGAGAGGAGAACCAGCTATAGCCGCGGTGGTGATGTCGACAGCGTGGCGTTGGTGCGATGCGGGTGGTGGTGGCCAGAAATACCTTCGGCCATGGAATTCGCCGGTAGAGAGTGAGAGACTTGGATGGGTTTGTGGAAGAGGGTTTGGGATTTGGGAATTGATTAAGTGGACAAATCGACGTGGAGTTTTTTTTTTACACTTACCATGCCACATCCACAGTGGGCGTTATAAATTTCGCCCACTGTGGGCAGGAGAACGGTGCTCTACTTATGAAATGAGAAAAATGAAGTCGTAACATGTAATGCATGACTCTTAACATTATGATTTTCGCAAAGACTTGTATAAAGTAATCACAAATCGATATCTTGTTAGCATATCAATGCATGACCCTTGATATTCGTATAATAATTTTTGTTATAACCAACTCATCTGACGTTAAATTATAATGAGGGGGAGTAAATACGTATTGTACTCTTTTCTTTGACAAGATTTTGTCCCATTGAATTTTCCTAATTAGGTTTTTAATGAGATATCTTTTGTAGTGTATTCAAATAAATAATGTACACTTTTTCCTTGACTAATATTTTATAGTATTATTTTAACGAGACATATTCTTTGTGTAAGAACATCTAATAAGAAGTGTTATAAATATTATAGTTATAGATCTCCATAACCTACAATAAATTACCCTCAACATAACTTTATGGTTATACTCTCATGTGTTACAAATTGTATACGAGACTCCCTGAAGGAACAACAACAAGATCGATATTTTTAATATAATTGCATTAGACCATTATGCTTACTATAGTCAACCAGGCATAATGTATAAAAATGATATTGATTGGAGGTTACAACATGTAGTACATTTTACCAGAATTATTTTATACAAGTTTTAAAAAGATGGTAGAATTGAAGACATTTACGCACAAGATATGGATAGCTCAATACAAAGATTTTCATTAATTGAAATCGGGGAGTATGTGTAATCTTTTTCCTTCGTTCATATTTTATCCCATTGGTTTTCTTGACATTGTTTTAAAGAGGTAGCATTTGATTACTCTAAATTTTTTATGATTATTTTTTTTCTTCGTTTTGTATTTTTGTCTCATTGAGTTTTTATCAAACAAAATTTTTAATAAAACAACTATTGTACTAATGATAATCAAATGAGGAGTGTAGTAAAATATGGAAAATAATATTGATGACCATATTTAGTATTTCTTATTTAGTCTACAAGTGTTAGAAATCCTATATATATGGGTCCATCATTATTAGAGAGCTGGAAAGTAAATTTGGATTGGCCGGCCATTGACCCAGAGAAAGAGGCCACGCTTGAAACTGAACTAGGCCGGCCCAATCCAATTTTTTGCGGGCCAAAAATATGCTGGCCCAGCTCAGTCCATCGGGTCAACCCTATCTTAATTTTATTTTATTTTTCTTTTTTTAAATAAGTTTTTTATACAATCTAATACATTGCATCAATTACAATATTGGATAAAGTTAAACAATATATATTTGAGATTTTTAAAGAGATTAATTTATAAATTTTGGACTCTCATGTATTAGTGAATATATAAACATCAATTTTTTTTTTCAAAATAATAATTTTTTTTTGGTTAATTGTAAACTATTTCTTGACACTTTTAAAAAAAATATATAAATAGTAAAAATATGCTAGTTTTATTGCTTTGAGATATAAGCATGTTTGACTTGAATTAAAAAATTTACTTATAAGTAAATTTAAAAAAAATAATTTACTTGTCACACCAAACATAATTTGGATTGAAATTTCAATTAAACTAAATTTTAACTAAATCTAAACAATTTTATGTTGGAGCTTGGGATTCTTGGATTGATGTTTCAAAAAAAGACAATTTAATTTGGAGGCTTGGACTTAGGCTATTTTAGATTGATATTATTTGGATTATGTATTGGAGTTATTCATTAAATGAGTTATTAGTGTTAAGGAGTACAAACCAAAAAATAAAAATAAAATTGTGGGCCAACCCAACTAACCCAACGGGCTAGATGAGCCGGGCCTATAGTTTGGCCCACCCCAGCCCAACCCAACCCAAAATCTGAGTTATATGGGCCGGGCCAGTTTTTCCAACTCTAAACATTATAAAGAAATATAGAATTTTTCTCTATTCCTCTTCTTTTATTCTCTCTAGTTTATCACATTAACTAGCAGGAAGGTTCTCTATAGAAGATCGAGGGTTCGAATCTTCGCGGCACTTGGAAGGCAACATTTCTTGTTGGAAAGCAACATTTAATATTGGAAGGCAGTAGTCCACAAGGAAGAGAATCATCGAATGTCCGATCCAAGTGTGTATAAGCTGGGACCGCATTTAGATTTATCTGGGTGACGAACCAAGGGGGAAGGCCGCCACTCCTCAAGATTAGTCAAGCGAAACTTAGAGCACCTGAGTCATAAAAAATAATAATAATAAAAAAGTAAAAAAAATAAAAAAATGAAAAAAAATTATTTGTTTCAAAATGGAAAAAAATAAGATATAATCGATTTTACATTATTTAAAAGTTCAAATACTAACTTAAAAAATTCTTGAAGAAAGATAAAAATATTAATCTTGACTCTACAATTTGTTGAGGGGAAAAAGAAAAGAGAAATGTTGCATACAGAAAAAAATAAGGGAATAAAATATATATATTTTTAAAGTTTTTCAAAATCTTAGGAGTGAATAGGAGAGAAATTGTGATATCGTTTATTTATACATTGTGTTTTGAAGTTTGTACATATAAAATGATCTATAAGGTCATTAAAAGTCATCGACATTTTGAATACTCCTGAATGTTGTAAGATTTTAAAATGTCTGAATTGAATATAGCATGATTTTATAAGACTTTTTAAAAGTCTTTACAGATTTATATTGAATACTCCAAGACTTTTATGAAATTTAAAAAGTCTAAATTGAATACACTTAGACTTTCAAACTTCATAAAAGTCTTTAAAAGTCTTATCAACTCTTAATTGAATACACCCTCCTTAGATAATGTCATAGAAAGAAAATATTATCCAAATCTATCTTTTCACAGTTAAATTTAAAATTAAAATGGAAGAATCTCATGATATACACTACAGGAATGAAATATTGAAATACATAAAAATACTACTCCCTCCGTCCCACAAAGATAGACTCACTTTTTTTCCCACACAGATTAAAAAAACTCATTTAATGTAATTGAAATTATAAAAATTTTACACAATTTTCTCATTATATTCCTATTTAAGTTAAATAGAAATTAAAAAGATAGATGTGTGTGTGTGTATGTGTGTATATATATATATATATATATATATAGAGAGAGAGAGAGAGAGAGAGAGAGAGTGTGAGTGTGTGTTACAAAAAAAAATATTAATGAAAGTTTAGAGAGAAAGTTATATAGATAGACAGAGAATTACATTGAAAAAAAAAAAATAAATGAAAGTTTAAAAGAGATATTTTGGTTGATAACAACGTAAATTGAATAACAGATATTAGGAAAAATAAAAATTTAATATATCCCGTATAAAGTAAATAAATTTATAATTTGGGATAGATAAATAATAAAAGCATGCGCCTATCTTTTATAGGAGAGAGAAAGTACATAGTTCAGTAAGATGGGGAAAAAAAAGTATATAAATTTTTACATTTTTTAATTACATTTTTTTAATAATTAAAATAAGATTATTAAGAGTTGTTTTATGAAGGAAAAGTTTCCACGAACTACGTGGCATTCTTCTGCTTCTCCGTCTCCGCCGCCGCAGATGATGCGCCCACTTTCAGGCATACCTTCTCTAACTAACAAACTGAAACAGTCAAATTCTTATACTGAAAATATAAATCAAAATGCATTTTCTACAATTCCATACACAAAAAAAATACTGATTAATTCAAGGACGAAAAAACTACGAAAATGAGTTCGGATGCCGCCGCGGTGGAGGATGGGCTGCGCAAGCCCTTATTGCACACAGGAAGCTGGTATCGCATGGCCGGAATGGGCTCCCGCCAGTCCAGCATGATGGGCTCTTCCGTCCAGATCATCCGGGAGTCTATCTCAATTTTCCTCTGTGTCTTCATTGTCGCCCTCGGCCCGATCCAATTTGGCTTCACGGTTAATTGTTTCTACTCCTCCTTTTCCAGTAACATTTTCAATTCCATGCATGAAAATAAGTCAAATAACATTTATCTGATTTTGATAATTTATTGATGTGCCAGTGTGGATACTCTAATCCTACGCAATCCGATATCATTAAGGATCTTGGACTTACCATTTCCGAGGTAACTTTTTCATTTTTTGCGTTATTTTTTCCGGAATTTGGTATATTTGCATTATATGCTGTTACGTTATAGAAATTACTGTTGGTTCTGAATTTTTTTTTTTTTTTTTTTTTTTTTTGGGGGGTGGTCTTCGGTGGTGGTGGGAAGTTTTCAATATTTGGTTCATTAGCAAATGTGGGTGCAATGGTTGGTGCAATAGCAAGTGGCCAGATTGCCGAATACATTGGACGAAAAGGGGTATGATAATATGTAAATTAATAATTTTTTTTTTTTTTTTGGCTGATTGTGCTTTTAGACAATGTAATAATCATGTTTAAATATGATCTTTATAATGCTACTAAAACTTTTACTATTGTCATTGTTGTTTATTATATTTTGTGAAATTGTGAAGTTCAGTCACTGATGATTGCTTCAATTCCAAATATAATTGGATGGCTAGCTATTTCATTTGCGAAAGTGAGTAAGCAATTCCAATTTGATATTTTGCACTACAAGTTATGTTTTTGGACATTTTTTAATCATTAATGATCATTTTAATCATTAGATGAATGTATATAGGACTCCTCATTTTTATACATGGGAAGGTTGTTGGAAGGATTTGGCGTTGGCATAATATCTTACACGGTAACTTCGATTGAATAGTTTTGATAACCACCTTGATGGAATTTGGATCAATGTTCATTTTTGCAAGCTTGTGCCATTTGAATGTGTGTAGGTGCCTGTATATATAGCTGAGATAGCACCTCAAAACCTAAGAGGAAGCCTTGGATCTGTTAATCAGGTGGCTTCATCATTTATACTTCACAATCTAGTAATGTTTGGGAAAATTACACCTATAGTCCCTATGCTTAGATGAGCACTTGAGTCCCCTTCCAATTTTTCGTACCATCTGGCTTCTCAACCTTCAATTTCCACGGTACTTGGCAGTTGGCTCCCTACATATCAATTAAAATGTCTTGAGTTGTAGATGTGACACACTATTTCAAGGACATAATAGCGATGCAAAAAATTTCTCTAAATAAAAAGTCAGAAAAATAAAAAACAGACACTTGTGTTCTTCCTCCAGCCCCTCCACTACCTCAACAGTCCCCTCTCTCTACCCTGCCGTCGCCATTCCTCCTGTCCCCCTCCCGGCCGACCTTAACCCTAGTTGTGAGTCTCAAGATACTATAAATCCCTAACTATGACAACTTTGATTTGATGCAGAAATTCCTAGTTAAGTTGCAATTGATTTTCTCTCACCTTATTCTTGCATCTTCGAGACTCTTGTTAATTACAACTTGAATTTAACCAATTTGAAGTTTGTTTAAGTTGATCAAGTCATCTATTGCTCAGTGGTAGTGTAGTGAGATTGGTACAAGGATCCATTATGTGGGAAGGTGGCAATGGGGGTAGGTTTGGCTGAATCAGACATGGGGGAGAAAGGGCGATAGACATGGAAGACCACACTGGTGAAGGTGGAGGCAGATGGGGGAGGGGTGACAGGGGCATGGGTATTGGGGGAGGAGAAGTGTCTTCTTTCTCTTATGTTTTCAGTTTTGCTTTTCCTTTCTTCTAATTGATAATAAGAGACCAAAACCTCTTGATCACGTGAGAAACACATGACATTCAAGGTTGGGAAGTGCTCATTTAATTAAAGAATGGCGACTATAGGTGTAAGTTTTTCTTGCTCTAAGATGATTAAAACTCAAGTTTAATCGAATAAAAAATTGGAATCCAATTATTTTTACTTCCATCTGTAGCTTTCAGTAACAATTGGAATAATGCTGGCATATCTATTTGGACTTTTTCTGCCTTGGAGAGTCCTTGCAGTTTTAGGTGAGCCATGGATATGTTGTCTATTCTGCTAATTACAATGCAATTACTTTTAACAATTTTGCCAAATTATTACTTGTTAGTACAAAAGTGGTAGAACATTTTGTGTTTTGAATCCTAATCCTTAAATGTCAAATATAATTGTGAAACAAAAAAGTCATCCATGTTACTTTCTTCCTTGCCCCTTGACTCTCATGACTCGAGCTCTAGGTATGAAAGGTTCCAATGAACTGAGATCCTTGTTGAATGACCTAAACATTCAGTAATGTAAGGCTACTAGTTAGAGCCTGAAATATCAGTATTTGTTTTCCAATGCAACAGTTTCTTTAATTCTACAATGTGATGCTATGTTTATTTCTTTAATATATTATAACGAATGCCATTTGCAGGAATTTTGCCATGCACAGTCTTGATCCCTGGTCTCTTTTTTATACCAGAATCTCCTCGTTGGTTGGTATGGGATACAAACTTGAAAACAACATTAATTGGGTTTTAGCTTATCTAAGTTGATCTATTTTCATCTTTAAAAAATCTAGGCCAAAATGGGCTTGAATGAAGATTTTGAAACTTCCCTGCAAGTTTTACGGGGATTTGATACAGACATCTCAATTGAAGTAAACGAGATCAAGGTATTGAGTTTGTCTTGTTAGTGGATTCTAACATGTTTCATGCCTCATCATATGATTCATATTTAACTTAATCAATTGGCAGACTCATATCTCAAACTTGAGACTTATTCATCAGTAAGCCCATTTCATAAGTTTTATGGTAATTTATCTTCCATGTTTCTTCTCCAGAGATCTGTGGCATCGTCAACCAAAAGAACTGCTATCCGGTTTTCTGAGCTTAAGAGAAGACGTTATTGGTATCCTTTGATGGTACACTGGATGCTCTAAATTTTAAAATTTTAGGTTTATCACCTGGAATATTAGTCATACAATAATATTTCCCTGTAAAAGGGAAACTTGTTTCTTCCTCCTCTCCCTTCTGAACATCTTCTTATCGGTATTCCACAGGTGGGAATCGGACTACTCGTCCTCCAGCAACTCAGCGGCATCAATGGCGTTCTGTTCTATTCAAGTAACATATTTAAATCTGCAGGTGAAATTTCGAGCTATGAAGCCTCAAACTACTATTTATCAAATAATTAGAGGAAGACCATCCTTTTCTTGTGAACATATCATCATATGACATCATCTATGACATGAGATGGAGTTCTTGGACTTTGTCGTATGGCATGCTATTGGACATCCGCTATCTTGATCAATTGAAACCAAAATTGGGTTCTGACCTTCTTAACGGCTCTAATGTAGAGTAAAGCTGATTAACTGTTGTAATGTTTGCTTGTTACCAAATCTACTGAACCAGCATTGTAGGCTTTTATATCCTTGTTGTTCTATAAATGTTGTTAGCTAAGAGTGTTTGCCATTTGATCTCTAATTTAATCTGTATATTTTCTTACCTGAATGGGTTCTTGGTGAATCAATATTGGGAATATGTTTCTAAAACATAAATGATTTTCTAGAGGCCACGATATGTTGTTGCTAGTATAACAGTTAAATTGATAAATTTGTTGTCATCAAATTTAAACAGGGGTTGCATCCAGTAAAGCTGCAACATTTGGTCTTGGGGCTATTCAGGTAAGAATTGACCTTCGCATATGCTATCGCATTTGTTATTTGCAAACTGAACCTGGCTAGAGAATCTTGTAATTGATAAGGTTATTGTCACTGGGATTGCGACAACTTTGGTGGACAGAGCTGGCCGCAGGGTTCTTCTTATAGTGCGTCTCAACTATCCTTTTTACCTTGGGGTTGTATTATTTGCTTGATCTTCATAATATAATATAGGTTTTATCTCTCTCTGTAGGTATCCTCATCTCTAATGAGTGCTAGTAGCCTCCTTGTTGCAATTACATTCTATTTGGGGGTCAGTAATGTGTTAGAGATCTCTGTTATTTTCTCTATATTCTTGTTTTTCTTGTATAAATAAGTTTGTTTTCTTGTACATCTTAAAACATAATGTGACTAAACGCAGTGTAATGACTGTTTTTTGGCTTTCTCAATGTTTAATTCTACATATCTTACTGAAAGCAGGATATTGTACCAGAACATCTTCGTTCTACCTTGGGAATATTTTCACTCACTGGGCTTGTGGTATGCCTTGCATATGATCTTCTGTACATCACCCTCGCCCAGTGACTTTTTTCTCACTTTATTCTCCATCTTTTGCCAGGTATTGGTGATTGGTTTCTCTATAGGAATTGGAGCTATACCATGGATTATAATGTCTGAGGTATGTCAATTCGTGGTCAACCAGAGGAAAGGGAGAAAAGAAATATCTTTTGTTTCTACGACGTTCAATAGAATGCTTTGTAGAGTGCAAGACAAGTCAATTTAAGGCTTCGGCCAGTTGGTTCAGATTTCGGAGTCACTTCCTCTGGAGATTCATACGTCCAACTCAAATGCTAAAATGGAGCAAGAAACTTCACTCCATGAAACTTTACCAGAACTATTATCACGAGTCATAATTTGGGTAGACCTGCCATGACATAACATCCCGAGGAGAAGGAGAGGGAGAGGGAGAGGAGAGGAGAGAGTGAAATCCAACTAAATTGAAATATTAAAACTCGAGCTATTTTTCCCCTGTTCTTCTAGTTTTCGTCGCATAATACTTTATTGACTAATTAATACTTAGAAAGCAAAGATGTAAGTGCTAAAGGTTAGAGCTCATGATGAATTAAATACTATGTTTAGTACTCAGTAGTGGACGGCAGAACACAAGATAAATTACAAGATTTTAACTTCTTTGTTCTTCCTTAATCACATCCAATACTTATATATCCAAGATATCGAACATGCCATAAATGCCTTGGACGAATGATATGGCATCTCAAAATATGCAATTTAGTAAAGCACCTTAAAGTTGTTAGGTGTTTGCCTTAGTACTCCTTTGATGATCCTGGAGATGATTACTCTTAATTTATCTTGAAATATTATTCTTTCCTTTTAACTCTTGGAAAAGTAATGTAAACATACCTATCTGACATAGTTGTTCCTTAAGTGGGGATTTCTAATGGCCTGTCTTTAGTTACTGTTGTATGTTTGTTGATAATGTAGATTTTTATTCACTTATTTCTAGAGTTCCTACATTTTCGTTTCGATTGTTGCAGATACTTCCTGTAAACATTAAAAGCCTTGCTGGCAGTGTAGCAACACTAGCCAATTGGTTAACAGCATGGGTGGTTACAATGACAGCAAATTTGCTTTTCACTTGGAGCAGTGGAGGTTCTCTCTCTCTCTCTCTCTCTCTCTCTCTCTCTCTCTCCATACATATATATATATATATATACTGCTTCTTTGTGGTAGGATCCGACCATAGACTCTATTATGATGAAGGATTGAAGTGGTGAATAGATTTTGAAGATGATCGATGGAGGGAGATGATCGATTGAGGAGATGAGCAGATTTTGGAGATCATTGGTTGAGTGAGATGATTGAATCAGAGAAATTGATTGATGCGGGTAGAAAATTTTGGAGGAGATGATTTTGTGAGGGGTGAAATTGAAGACATAGTGACACACAAACGTTTAAGTACTTTTTTCTTACCGTAGCAGAGAAAACTCGCTACGGTTGTGATAACATAGATGGGAGGCTAGAAATCGTTTTTATTTTTATTTTTAACTGAGTTTATATGTGTGTGCGCGCATTAAGTCACTGATGGTTATAATTTTTGCAGGGACTTTTATCATTTATGCAGTAGCATCAATTTTTACAGTAGTATTTGTGAAGCTTTGGGTTCCAGAAACCAAAGGAAGAACACTGGAAGAAATTCAACATTCCTTTAGATGATTGATTAAAGTTTGCAAGAGTTGGGTTCTGCCCTTAATTTGATTTCAACACAATTTTTGTCGTGGCTACTTGTGAATGCATTTTGGTTCCTCAGTAATTCTTTGCATTATTTTGTAAAAATCCATTGGATGGTTTGTGCTGTTTTGCTCGACAGCAGCTTTCTCTTAAGAAAATATCCCATTTTTTCACACGAGGATTCCTTTTCTTATTGTTTTAAGGGTGATGAGATCAAACATGAACCTCTCTTTTGCTAGTAAATCGGACTATCCTACACACATTGTTATTTTTATTGTCTGACACTTTACTTTTTTCAGATTGATGTTCGGATACGATATTCAAAACATTGCTTATATCTTGCGTATACATTACTTAACCACAACTACAAACGTGTTAAATCCTACAATAAATAGAAAGATCCTATAATAATTTTTTACTTTATATTGTGGAAGAGCCAGTGAAATGTTGAGATTTTAATAAACAATTACAGTAAGTTGCTGTATTATTACAGATTGTAACACTGACATGAAAATTGTAAGGTCATATTCTGTAAGCCTACGAGTTTTTTGACAAGTATAGAAAAAATAAATGGTAGATTATTGTTCCATGAAAAGTTAGACTTTTAACTTAAATTCAATCAATTCAAATTTAACTCAAACGCACAATCAATATTTGGATAAAGAGATTATGGAGTTTTCTACACTATAACTATGATCTAAACTAAGTGCTTGTTTCATTGTGTTTAAAAGTAGTTTTTTTAGGAGATCTTGATAAAAAAAAATAATGAAATATGTGATTGAAAAGTTGATAAAAGTTGTAGGTCCCATAAAATATGTAGTTGAAAATGAGTGTGAGAAAAAAATAGTTTATTTTAAACTCTACCAAACATGTGTGCAACTTTGATTTTTTAAGAAAAATCAAGGAAGAGAATTAAGTTCGGAATCTGACTCCACTGTTACTTTCTATTATAATTTTCAACTTTTAACTTAATTAATACTTAAAATTAACAATTGATAATTCTACGTTTTCTAATAATTTCTTTTGAGTAGAATTAGTCCTATTTTCAAATACGGCTCAAAATATTCATATTCCGAATTTGAATATAAAAAATACATTTTATATCAAGATTATCAAATTCGATTCTACAAAGTATAAAAGATTATGCATAATTCCTATAGGAATTTGTGTTGGATGTCAATAATGAGTTAAACATACTTCGAACCTCCTAAAAATAAAATAAGTCACAAATAAATTCAAAAGTTGATCTTTCATTCAAACGACAATTAAAAGATTGACATCAATCAACCAAACACAAATTAAGATTATAAGGGAGAATTCTTGAATTATAACTTTAACTAATGGTTTACATCATTATCCCTAGCATATGAAGAATTTATCATCCGAAATATTTGATTACAAAAAGAAAGTGGAAGATTAATTTTGCCCTCTTGAATGTCTAGCCCAAGAATCTTCTATCTTTTCGTTGCTTGAAATCTCAAGAGTCTTGCCTAGAAGAGGGAATTCTTGTGAAAATCTTATGTTTTGCTTCTTTATTTTCTATTGAAATTCGACTCCTTCAAGTCTAAGAGTTCACCTATTTATAAGGGTCCAATTATAGTTGAATTTCGTGCCCAAAATCTTCCAAAATATGCCCTCAAAATCTACCTAAAATAACTCAATTTTAGCACTAGGGAATATCCGCTCGAGCAAACAGAGATCTGCTTCATCGGTGATTGATATTAGAAAAAAAGAAAAAGAAATTAGAGATACAACTAGTGATTTCAGCCCAAGAAATAGCCCAAGAATCTTCAATCCGTTTCTTGATCTTCATTTATTTTCTTGTATATTCTTCTCAAAATTCGCCTCCCGCGATTTGTGCTATATTCTGTCTTTTATACTCCTTCCCCAACTCTCCAAGACGTAGCTTAGGCAATTGTATTAATCTAGATTTCGTAGAGTTTTAATTGGATTAGGAAACAACTTATGTTCTGCCCGAAATACCCATGCGATCGCATGGTTAAAAATCTTGTGATCGCATGGTTTTGTCTATTTACGTTCTGCAGAAAATCTTGGAGGCTTGCGATCACATCACTTAGATACCATGCGATCACATGGTTGTTTGAATTCAATTCCAGAATTTCTCTCTTAGATATGCCTGACAAGCCCTTCAAGTTTTTTTGTCTGTTCAATTGAGTCCATTTTTCTTTCGTTTACTTTCTTTTCATTTGATCGACACTTGAATATGGTTATTATCCTATATGAACAAAAACAACACGCCATTATACTGAAAACAAATAAGAGTACTTATAATCGTCTCTTTTTGTGAGCTCAGATAAGTACAAAATTGTACTTATCAAACACCCTCAAACTTGAATTTTTATTCGTCTTCGAATAAAACTAGCTAAAGACAATCATGCACATAATGACAAAAATAATAAAAACAATCACAATATAAATGGCTTGCCGATCTTTTGCAACAACTTATAATTTAGGACAAGTATCCAGGTATTACTATTACAAACGTAATTCTACTTAAGCCATACTTGATATGTGTGTGAGAGCAGTTAATGTGTTCTACTTAATTTCTATGGTGGTGATAATCCAACCATTTGGTCAACTTTTCCTTTCCCTCTCGTAAGATACACTTTCCCCCAAAATGATAGTTACCACACGATTCTGATATGGCCTCCACGTCAGCAAGGGCCCCATCTAGGCCCAGCGAGAGCCCCATCTGAGACCCATCGAGAGCCTCATCTAGGCCCTGCTAGGGCCTCGGAAGTTCTGATATAGTACCCCGGAGGCCCATCGAACACCTTAGCCTTCTGTAGCCAGAATTCTACAGAGCCCAGAGAGGGCCTTGACACTCACGGCCGACCCATAGGGCCTCGCCAGGCTTCGTATCAATTATGGCTAGCAGGTAGCATGATATGCCGGAAGGACCAGAGAACTAATTAAGGAAAGATTACGTTGGTTTGGCGCACGGATCCTCACAAGAAAACCGAATCATAATCTCCTAAAATCATGCAACGTAATAAGCTCAGATAAGAAAGGTAATCTTGAAGATTGCCTTGACAAGGAAGAATCCCTATCCCATAAGGAAGGAGGATCCGATTGGGTATCTGATTGATTTGTTACCTAAATCGACCAGGACTCTTGCGCTATAAATACAACGTCTCCAGTTGTTCCGAGGTACACTATTTTTCGCACTTGAATCCCACCCTAAACTCTGCTCAAACTTCTGCCTGCTTGTCTCTCCCACACCCAATTACTTACCTCCCCCCGTGTATTATTTCTATATACCGGCAGTTGACTAAATCGTCGGAGTACCAACAATCGTTGGACCCTTTTTTCCCAGTGATCTTGGTGCCTAACGATCGTTCGAGTATGAAGGTAACATACAGGTTGGCAGAGGAGTGACTGGAGATCTGTTGACACATAGACGTTGCGGGTTCTGACGTCAACAGATTGGTGCCGTCTGTAGGAAAGACGAAAAGTATAACACGGTCTAAAGCTTGTGGTAAAAACATGTTTTCTACCAAGAAGAGCATGGCAACCGAACATTCCATGGAAGAAGAAGTAGAGTCCCACCACACTGATATGCGGTAAGAAAGCATTCAAGACCTCCAAAACGTAACCCGTCGCAAGAGGAGAAGACAGCGACAGTAGCGAACGGTTGAACAGGAGAACCAAGACCTGAAGCTGGACAATGTTCGGATGAAGGCAGCGCTTTAACTGTTGGAGAATCAATCCCTCCAACATGGACCCAAGCGTAGTCGTGCCCGGAGAAGCCCTTCACGGTCTGGTTCGCTGGAAAGTCGACCATCGCGAGGAGACACGCCCATTTCAAAGCGGTCAGAACCCGCGTAACATCGCCTCGAAGCCCTCACAGGATGACCAAAGGAGAAGACCTCTCCCGGTACGGGGAAGCCGCCCATTCCTACTGCTAGCGTGTTCGACAGGTTGGGGGTGGGATCCTCCATAGCACCACCCCTACCCGCACACAGCAGGGGCAGTGAACACAGCGAGGCCCGCACAGAAAGAAGGAGGGCCATGAAGCAAGATCACAGAAAGGCCGAGGAGGAAAAAGAGAGGCTGGAATGTTACGAGGATGATGATGATGAGAACCTCCGGTTCACCCGCTACATGAAAGCCATGGAGATACCCGTGAACTTCTGAATGCCTCTAATGGACAAGTACAACAAGAAGGGCGACCCCATGGACCACATAAATACATGTAAGACGAAGCTCCAAGGCCAGTCCCTTGCGGTGAAGTGCCAGAACTTCCATACCATGCTCGCGTCCGACGCGAAGAGGTGGTACAATAAGTTGAAACCAGGGAGTAGCCGGAGCTGGCCACAACTAAAAAAGGAATTTGTCAATGCCTTCATTGGCAATCAGACGATGATAGCCGACATTGCCCAGCTCCACGACATCCGACAGAAGGAAGGAGAAACTGTCAAGAGCTACTTCAAGAGGTTCAGTCATGTTATCAACAAAATCAAAACTGTGACTGATGAAAAGGCTTTGGATGCACTCGTGACCGGACTGCACATGCGTACTCCCTTCTAGAAGGATGTACAGAACAGTCAACCAAAGACCTACAGTCAGCTATTGGACTTGGTCCAACGTGAGATTCGATCAGAGGAGACGATCGAGAATAGGGAAAAGGTAGAAAGGGAGAGAGGAGATCGCTACAAAGGGAGGGACAACGCTCTCCCAAGCTTTGTTTCTCTCACTTTCAAAAAAGGCGCTCATCCGATTTGCCGAACAACTGTTACAGGAGATTTGATCAGATGGAGGTAGCCCCAATCCCCCACCCCAGAGCATCCGTGGTGGCTTCCGTGCCTACCACAACACTGCCCAAGTTCTGTCGGATACACAGGACCAGGGTGCATAATACGGAGGATTGCCCAGACGTGAGAGAATTGATAAATAGCGGAACCCACCGGCATGGAGAGAGGAATCGGCCCGTGCGAAAATGTCGAGGGCCGCCCACACATGGCGAAGACCTTCTCCTCGGTGCCAGAACGATGGACCCCGACGTAATGAAGCGAGAAATGACAGAAACAGGGACCCGTTGGAGGGACCTGCGGGAGCTCCTCCTATTTGGGAGATAAACACCATCATAGGAGGGCCCTATGTCATAGGGCACACGATGAACTCATGGCGTAACTACACAAAGACGGCAAGAGAAGAACCCCTGGAGAGTTGGCAGGTCCACGGACATCGACCAAAAGCACCACAGATCTCGTTCACTGAGGAAGACGATGCTGGCATACACTATCCGCACTGCGATGCCCTTGTAGTCTGCGTCCTCGTTGCCAGAAACGGCCTAGGACGGATGCTAGTCGATGATGGAAGTGCCGTGAACATCCTGTTTGGTAGTGCCTTCAACCAAATAGACGTGGATCATGAATTGACGACCATCTCGGATCTGCTATTTGGTTTCATAGGGGACAGCCTCGTCCAGCGAGGAAGGATTACGCTGGCGGTAGACTTCGAAAAACCTCCATGCCATCTCCGGAAGTTTATGGAGTTCTTAATAGTGGACACACGCTCTACCTACCATGGGGTCCTTGGAAGGCCTGCGCTGAAGGATTTACAGGCGATCACGTCCATACACTATCTGGCAATGAAATTCTTGACGCCCAGAGGAGTGGCCAAAATCTGCGGTAATCAGACGGAGGCGAGGGCATGTTACATGAACGCATTGTAAAAGGTTACTAAACGTGAGAATATCACCCCAGCAGTAATGACCATACATTCAGAGCCGATGGATGTTGACTGTGAGGGGATGGATGAAGAATTGATACTGGACGAGGGTCTAGATCCTCGAATCATAGGCTCAGATTCTCTTGCCTCTCCAACTGAGGAGCTGGAAGCATTTTTGGTGAACCCCTCAGAACCAACCCGAGTATTGCAGGTGGGAGAGAAGCTCGAGAAAAGAATGAAGAAGGAGCTGATGCAGTTTCTTGGAGAGAACGCTGACGTCTTCGCATGGAAGCACAGCGATATGGTCGGGATCGACCAGTCAGTGGCGTGCCACGCCTTGAAAGTAGATCTGAAAGTACGCCCCAGGATTCAAAAAAGGAGGCCTTTGAGTGCCGAGAGGTACCATGCATTGAAGGAGGAAGTTGACAAGCTACTAGCCAGCGGGTTCATCAGAGAAGCAATTTACCCCCAATGGGTATCTAACCCAGTGCTGGTAAGAAAGAGTACCAAGAAGTGGAGGGTATGCATAGACTTCTCAGATCTGAACCAAGCATGCCCTAAAGACAGCTTTCCGTTGCCGCGCATCGACCAGCTGGTTGATACGACTGTCGGCCACAAGTTACTTAGCTTTATGGACGCATACTCGAGCTACAACCAAATCCCGATGTTTGCAGGGGACGAGGATCACACCTCGTTCATCACGGACCGAGGGCTATACTGCTACAGGATGATGCCTTTCGACCTGAAAAATGCGGGAGCCACATACCAGCGGTTGGTAAACTGCATGTTCGCAGGATAGATTGGGAATAAAATAGAAGTATACGTCGACGATATGCTGGTAAAGAGCATAAACACCGAGGACCACATAGAGCACTTAAGAGGGATGTTCGGAGTCCTTCGTAAGTATCGCATGAAGCTTAACCCCTTGAAGTACGCGTTCAGGATTGCGTCTAGAAAATTTCTCGGCTACATGGTCAATCAGTGTGGGATAGAGGCTAATCCTGAAAAGATTAAGGCGCTCATTGAAATGCAGTCACCATCTTCCCCCAAGGAAGTCCAGAGCTTGACGGGAAGGTTAGCGGCTTTGAATCGATTTATATCCAAGGCGACCGATCGTTGCCAACCTTTCTTTCAGATCATCAAAGGGGAGAAAAGGTTTGAGTAGACATAGGAATGTAAGAAAGCCTTCCAGGACCTCAAGGTCCTCATCGGAAAATCCCCACTGCTGTCCAAACTAAAGAATGGAGAGACATTGCTCGTTTACCTCGCCGTATCCGAGAAGGCAGTTAGCTCGGTCTTAATCCGAGAAGAGGGCCCAGCACAATTTCCTGTCTATTACGTGAGTAAAGCCCTGCAGGACGCAGAAACAAGATACCCAGACATGGAAAAGCTCGCCTTATCATTGATCACCGCCTCTTGGAAGCTTCGACCATACTTCCAGTCCTATAGTATAGATGTTTTGACAAACCTCCCTCTACAGCAGATACTCCAAAAGTCGGACACATCAGGACAGTTGATGAAATGGTCGGTGGAACTCAGCCAGTTCGACATCAGTTACAAGCCTCGACCTTCGATAAAAGGACAGGCCTTAGCAGACTTTGTGGCTGAATTCGCCCATATTCTTGAGGGTTCGCTCGAGGCCCGACCCTTGGAGGTACTAACATGGAAGTTATATGTTGACGGATCCTCGGGTGAGGCCGGAGCTGGAGCTGGGATCCTCCTGGTTAGTCCTGACGGCCATAATCTCAACTGCGCGCTTCGCCTGGAGTTCAAAGCCACCAACAACGTAGCGGAATACGAGGCACTCCTAGCAGGCTTGAGGTTGGCACAAGAGATGAAGGCCTGGAAGCTCCAGATTCATAGCGATTCACAGCTAGTTGTCAGTCAGGTTAATAGGACCTTCGCAGCACGCGAACAATCCATGGTGGCGTACCTGACGAAGACCAAGGACCTGTTGTCCCACTTTGAGCCATACGAATTTCTATAGATCCCACGAATGGAAAATGGCTATGTGGACGCCCTCTCGAAACTAGCAAGCAGTAGAGACTCCGACTTAATGAAGGCCATCCCTGTTGAGAGGCTCAACCGGCCTTCCATCGATGAATCTCACACACAGGCTGTCATAGCTATATTTGATTCTCCAAAATGGATGAAGGAGATCACTGAATATCTAACCGACCAGATACTGCCCGGTGACAAACAAGAAGCACAAAAACTCCGCAGAAGGGCCACAAAGTTCGTGCTGCAAGTCAAGATCCTATATAAGAGAGAATTCAGCCACCTCTTCTTGTGCTGTTTAACACAGGAGGAAGCTGTATACGTGATGAAAGAGATACATGAAGGGATATGCGGCAATCATTCGGGAAGAATGGCCCTAGCACAGAAAGCTTTGAAACAGGAGTACTATTGGCCGACCATAAAGAAAGACTCCCACAATTACGCAAAGAAATACGACAGATGTCAGAAGTTTGACTCTATACCGAAGCTCTCGGCTCAGAACCTTACCCCAGTCACCAGCCCTTGGCCTTTCGCCAAGTGGGAAATCGACTTCATCGGCCCCCTCCCGACGGAGAGAGAAGGGGTGAAATTCACGATTGTAGCGGTGGACTACTTCACCAAGTGGTGTGAAGCTGAACCTTTGGCCAAGATCACGGAGGAAAATGCATGGAAATTTGTATGGAAAAACATTGTCTGCCGCTTCGGCATTCTCCACTCCCTCGTTTCCGACAACGACACACAATTTGCAGGAATGAAGTTTAACGCGAATTGTGAGAACCTTGGTATCCGAAGGGACTTCTCCACCCCTTACTACCCTCAATCCAATGGCCAGGTGGAAGCCGTGAATAAGATCATTAAGCATACCCTTAAGCAGAACTAGAATCCACGAAGGGAGGATGGGCTGAAGAACTACCCGAGACCTTGTGGTCCTATCGGACCACCTCTCGCACGGCCATAGGTGAAACCCAGTTCTCCATAGCATATGGAGCGGAGGCAATGATTCCCGTCGAGGTAGGAATACCCTCGCCCAGGCACATGTACTTCAACGAGGTGACTAATGAGGATTTACTAAGGGCAAGCCTCGATCTACAAGACGAGAGACACGTAGAATCGCAGCTCCACCTCGCGGTTTACCAGCGGAAGATGGTCCGATACTACAACTCCAAGGTCAAAGGCAGGAGCTTCCACATCAACGACTTTGTCCTGAAGAAGGTATTTCAAGCTAATAGAGAGGTAGGGGCCAGAACTCTAAGGCCCACTTGGGAAGGACCTTATAAAGTCATCGAAGAAATTCGCCCCAAAACTTACAGATTGGAAGATTCCGAAGGTAGGGAGACAAGGCACCCTTGGAACATCGTCCACTTGAGGCCATATTATCAGTAGTTTCATTTTACCACCGCTTTGATTTTTCTATACTTTTGTCTGGCTCCCCGAGACACCGTGCCTTATAATAAAATCCGTCGTTTATGAATCTAAATTGTTCCTCATACAACAAAAGCAAGTGAAAGCAATTCGGCAGTGAGAGAGTGTGGTTCGCGGCCAACTCTTTCAACTCGCTGGATAAATATTCAACGCGTATTTAAACAAGTGCAAGCAATTCGGCAGCGAGGGAGTGTGGTTCACGGCCAACTCTTTCAACTCGCTGGATAAACATTCAACGTGTATTTAAACAAGTGCAAGCAATTCGGCAGCGAAGGAGTGTGGTTCGCGACCAACTCTTTCAATTCGCTGGATAAATATTCAACGCGTATTTAAACAAGTGCAAGCAATTCAAAGATGGCGAAGGGTGTGGTTCGCGGCCAACTCTTTCAACTCATTGGATAAACATTCAACGCAGATTTAAACAAGTGCAAGCAATTCAAAGCAGCGAAGGAGTGTGGTTCATGGCCAACTCTTTCAACTCATTTGGATAAACATTCAACGCGTATTTAAACAAGTGCAAGCAATTCGGCGTGAAGGAGTGTGGTTCACGGCCAACTCTTTCAACTCATTTGGATAAACATTCAACGCGTATTTAAACAAGTGCAAGCAATTCGGCAGCGAGGGAGTGTGGTTCGCGGCCAACTCTTTCAACTCCCTGGATAAACATTCAACGCATATTTAAACAAGTGCAAGCAATTCGGACAATGAGAGAGTGTGTTTCGCGGCCAACTCTTTCAACTCTCTAGATAAACATTCAACGTGTATTTAAACAAGTGCAAGCAATTCGGCAGCGAAGGAGTGTGGTTCGCGGCCAACTCTTTCAACTCGTTGAATAAACATTCAACGCGTATTTAAACAAGTGCAAGCAATTCGGCATCGAGGGAGTGTGGTTCGCGGCTAACTCTTTCAACTCGCTGGATAAACATTCAACGCATATTTAAACAAGTGAAAGCGACTCGGCAACGCTATGTAAACATTCAACGCATATGTAATAAAAAAAGGAGGGATGAGAGGCCCATCCAATGGCCCACATTTACAAGTCGAAGCAGCAACAACAAAAACTAGAGCAAAGAGAGCTCGTAAATTTCAGTCGAGAACCACTGGATTCGCGTGGCTGGAGGCCTCGAGTTTGGCCAAAAGACCCTGGGCCTTCGACAGCTAGGTCAGCGCTTTGTTCAATTCCTTGTCCTTGGCAGAAACCATGCCCTAACAAGACTTCAATTGCGACTCTGCTCTCTTTTGGGCTTCAACACATGCCTTTTGGATTGTCCTAGCTTTCTCGATATCGTACGTTGCTCGAGCCCTGGCATCTTCGGAGAATGCGAGTTTTTTCCGAAGGTCTTTGTTCTCTACATGCAATGTCTCAACATCCTTGTCTTCTCTAGCGGGAGGGCGCAATTCATCCATCTTCATCTCCAATAATTTGTACATCTCGCAGTTAAGTACGTGACTGCGGGGGGTATACATTTCAGCAAGTCTCAGCAACTCCGACAATTCTGCATTCGTGGCCGCCTTCCCAAGCGCGTAAGTCCAAGACTTATGAGCAGATGTCATTGCTTTGGCCACCAGAGGTGGAAGCTTCCCTAACAACGCTGGATCCAGCTCGTCCTTATGGGACCCAATGTTGATATACTCGTACTTACCATGGAGAAAAGAAAGAGAGGCCCGAACCGCCTCCTCCCCACCATGAGCGCCTGTCTTTCTTTTACCCGGTTGTCTGGCACTTCCCGACGAAGGCACGGGCCTCACAGGGGATGGGGAGGGAGGCACTACCGGTGTCGCCTCTGGCACTGGACGAGCAGAGGAAGGACCGCTCACCGTTATCCCCGGCATTTGTTTGGCGGCAACGCTGGGATTAGATGCCGCGGAAGGTACCGAAAGGGGAGGGGAGATGTCATCCACAACCCTTCCATGTCTTATCTTAAACTTTAGGGCGGTGGAGAAATGAAAGCCTGACATGGCCAACAATAACCAAGATCCGAATAGGAAAGTAGAAGGGTAGGGATGAGAAGAATAAAGTAAAGTCCTGCAAACATATATATTGGCGCGGTGGAATATGGACAGTCGGAGTAAGTACATACCAAGTAAACCTAGAGAGATGTAAAAGGTGCGTAGGAATGCGCGTTTCACAACATTCACCAACGTCAATGCATGGTAATGTCGCGAACGTCAATACGTGGTAACGGCACAAAGGGTGGTAGCCATCGCGCGATCGTCAAACTGCAAAGAAAATTTATTGTTCTTCGCGAACCACCAATATCAGGCGAGATGCAGCCCCCCATTTTTCTGAAAAATTGACAAAATTCGAAGCCCAAGTACCACAAACAATCGACATAGACGAAACAACCAGAGGAACTTAGGAATAGGTGTGTTTTATTCAACATGATTCAGAATACAGGGGAAAAATAAATACGCATGACAACTATCCTACCGCCCCGCCGTCTCTTTGGATTGGCACATTGGGACATTGGAACTACTTTATATTCTACGGTCTTCGTCACCCCGGCGTCGCCATCATTGTTGGGGATCCGATTTCACCATGATCGGAGTCAGCCACAACCAACATGAGTTGATTTGGTGACTTATTAGGCCACACTGCTCAAAAAATGCCGTTGACACCTTTTGGCAGAGGGCCCCTAGCCCCATCACCCGAATCAGGGCCCCTCCCATTCGGGGCATGGTCAGGCTAAGGCTGCTAGGCCCAACCTCCCCGTACGTTTGGTCCTCTGAACGTTGATTGGGTGGGCGTTTGGTCCTCTGAATGTTGATTCTTCAGTTGGTTGGTATTCTAAACGTTGTTTCTCTATCCGTGATTCCATAAGTACTTCCGAAATAGAAGGCCCGATCAAATGACTACAGAAATTTTTGGGGACGCAAGGATATAATTTACGCAGATTAATGGATTTACGTACACATGAGGATCACAATGGGAGACGTCCAATGTGTTCTTAACTTATATATAGAGGCTATGTTGGACTCAGTACAAAGCAATGAATGTGGATATCTCAGGAGGATTTGGAACGCCGCACAGTCGTTCTACCTCCCCAAGACATTAAAGGCGCCAACTGTACAGATTCCACTAAGAGTCTGCGCCATTAATGTCCAAGAAAATGATCCTTAGATTTAAGGCGTTCTCCCCCACGCGCAATCATCCATAACATTAAATGCCGGGACATGAATAAATTAAAGAAGATACGTCGGGCAATTTATTCAATAACATATGCAAAAGCAGATAACAAGATTCAACAGTTTGGATGTCCCGCCGCCTCTTTAAGGGTCGGCACATTGCGGGCCTTCCTCCACGGTTGGAGGGGATTTTTGTTCATTGACTTCACCAGGTTCGGTGTCAGGAATCCAAGCCTCGGAGGGAGCCTGCCGAAGGAAAGAGAGGTCCCACTCCGGATGGTTCTCCACGATACGCTCCACCAACTGTTCGCCCCCAATGGTCATCAGGTAGTGGGCAAGGTCCTGATACTCGGGCGTATCCACGAACGCGTCCTGATAGGCCTCCACTGCCCTGGCCTCGGCACTCGCAGATTCAGCTCGGACTCTCTCCAACTCCAGTCTCGCATCTGACAGCAACTTTTTCTCTTCTGCGATGACGACCTCTAACCAGCTGTTCGCAGCGGCTAGCACTGTCTCGGCAGAAAGGGTCTAGTCTTCGGCCAGTTTTCGAGCCTCCTCAGTACACTTCTACGAAGCCTTGGTATCCCTCTTCTGATCCCGGGTTTATTTCAAACTCTCTTTGGCGGCCTTCAGCTCGATCTCGTACTTGCCCCTCATGTCCGCCTCCTTCGTCACAACCAAGTCCAGCTTGAACTGCAGTTCCTTTTTTTAGGACTCCAATTGCACCTTCTCGAAGCCCATGGCCTTCAGCTCCTCGGCCATCTTCTTGGATTTGGCCTCTTTCTCGCAGTACTGGCCATCGTGTCCTTCCAAGGTGCTGAACAATTCCTTGGTCAAGACCAGTCCTCGTATGAAGTTCATCTCCGCCATTTGCAGTCGCTCCCGAACAGTGGCTTCCTCGGCGGACTTCTCCCACTTCTGGGTCCAGTATTTGTGCACACTCGCCGTAATCATTGCAGGGTGGGCATGGAGCATTTTTTCTGCCCGAACGAGGAGCCAGATTTTTTTGTATGCTCAGTCTGACTCGATTTCCTGGCGTCCCTCATAAACCCTCCCACAGGTACGGGAGCTTTCTTCTTTCGCGTGGCCGCATCACCGGTATCCTCGGCAATTCCCTTCTCTTTATCCCTGGGTGGAACGGGGTTGGTTGAAGGACCGGATGACGAGGGCTGGGACGGAGGAGGAACATCCTGGCTAGGAGGGGGATCGGAAGCCGGCGGGTGAGTGGATTCTAATGGCACAACATCGTGGATCTCTTGGGACGGACCAGACGCCTCCTTCACCGGCGCCTGGGAAGAAGAACCCTCTCTGCTGGCGGGGTGGGCAAGACGGAGCGTAGGGATATTCTTGAACCTGAAAGCTGTTAGAAGAAACAACAATTTACAACACGTTTGGCCAATTATTTGCGTCGACGCCGAGGTGCCAAAATTTGAGAACTTACACGTCAGTCCACAGCCAGCTAATAAGCTGTTGTCCTTCAACAGGTTGCTGAGACTCCTTCACCCTCGGCTCTTCTTGGTCCCTCTTCAGGATGGGCAGCTTACCACGGTCCGCAAAAGCAAGCAAGACATTAAGTCAGGAACAATTATTAGAACCTACACAACTGCAACAATATATACCGAGTTCTCCGAATCAACGAGGGATGGACACATTGGGGCGAGGGTCCTCTGGCATACATTCCCAGTCCCCGCCGATGAAGATGAACCTCTCTTTCCAATTGTGTACTTTGTTGGGGCTATCGGTGGCCGTTTTCCACTCCTGGCCCGACCGAGGAGAGATGTTGTACCAGTCTGCAGATCGACAAGGCCGGTATATAGTCTCGAACACCTCGGGGTAAGGTTCCTTCCCGCCTCGGCAACACCCTACAGTATGTACGAGGTGACCATCTACCCCCAGCCATTCAGTGTTATCTGACAAGGGGCTAGGTTCCAGTCCTTCAGCACCTCGCGGAAGAAAGGATGCATGGGTAGGCGAAGGCCTTGTTGCATCGCGGGTTCGTAAATCACAACGTACCCTTTGGGAGGATCGTCGGTGCGTTTCTCTAGACCCGGAGCTCTGAGTTTCACAGGCGCAGGAATGTCATAGGACAACCGTATGTCCACCAACTCTACCTCGGTGATCCTCGACTGATCCATAGATGCTTCGGTGGTTGACCGCTTAAGCTCCTCGTCGAGCGCCTTCGTGGCTGGGGCATCCCTCTTATCAAGTGATCCCCACATTTCAGGTACCACAGCGTCAGGTCCCTATTTCTCTACCGTCTTTTTCGCTGGTGCGGATGGACAGGCCCCCCTCCCACTCGTAGATGGAGTCGACGGGCATACGACGGGAGGCTCCGGGTTTACTCATCCTACGACTTCAGAAGATGAAGATGATGTGGCGGCCGATGATGACTCACCCCCAATAATACTAGGGTTTGACGAGGCATCAGATGGGTTCTGTGAATCGTCGTCTCCGGACGACATTACGCTTACAAGGTACAACCCCCAAGTTATGGAATCGGGCAACAACCACGAAAGGAAACAACGGAAACAAATCACAACAACTTTCAGCGCGCTTACCTCGAAAATGCGATTACAACGACACACCCACTAGGAGCTTCCCGCTTAGCGGCAGAGTATTCACAATGAGCACAAACGCAAGAAGAAGTTGTAATATCGGAGGGGATGCCTGGTTTTATAGTGATGCATTCCAATATCCACCGTCCAAATCCCAAGCGTCACATCTGAACCTGCGGGCAATAGACGCGTGTTTTAAATTGAGCAACAAGCAGGAAAGTGAAACCCCCAACGTTTAGTGAACCGAGAACGCACGTGCCACACGCGCGCCCCCGTTTCCCGCCACGCACAACTGCATTAATTGCATACACCGTCTCACTCATGATTACCTGGCCGTGGATCGACAGCCTTGATTGGCAGAACTACACCAACCACGGACACGTTACCAAAGGTCTGGCCCCCTGAAGCCCTCACCCGTCATTAATGTTCGGCTTCAGACTTGGAGAACTATACTGGGTAAGACGAAGCTGAAGTCTTATAGCTAAACACGCGAGGACCACATTCTGCAAAACCCATGGAGACCGAATTTTCTTCGCACAAAATTATTCTTTTTACTCTCAAAAGTCCCACGCCTATTATGAATAATAGGCTTGGACTTGGGAGACTATTGTTACCACACGATTCTGATATGGCCTCCACGTCAGCAAGGGCCCCATCTAGGCCCAGTAATAGCCCCATCCGAGACCCATCGAGAACCTCATCTAGGCCCTGCTGGGGCTCGGAGGTTCGATATAGTGCCCTGAGGCCCATCGAACACCTTAGCCTTCGCAGCCTGCAGTGTGGAGACCGAGAGAGGGGCTTGACACTCACGGCCGACCCATGGGCCTCGCCCGGACTTCAGTATCAATTATGGCTAGCGGCAAGCATGATATCTTGGGAAGGACCGAGAAGTAATTAAGGAAAGATTCTGTTGGTTTGGCACACGGATCCTCACAAGGAAACCAAATCATAATTTTCTAAAATCATGCAACGTAATAAGCTCAGAAAAAGAAGGTAATCTTAGAGATTGCCTTGACAAGGAAGGATCCCTATCCCATAAGGAAGGAGGATCTGATTGGGTATCTGATTGATTTGTTACCCAAATCGATCAGGACTCTTGCGCTATAAATACGACGTCTCTGGTTGTTCCTCTAAACTCTGCTCAAACTTCTGCCTACTTATCTCTCCCACACCCAATTACTTACCTCCCCCCGTGTATTATTTCTATATACCGACAGTTGACTAGATCGTCGGAGTACCAACGATCGTCAGACTCTTTTTTTCGGTGATCTTGGTGCCTAACGATTCGATACGAGTGTGGGTAACATCTGGTGTGTAAGCGGAGAGGAGTGACTGGAGATCTGTTGACACGTGATGACTGCGGGTTCGAGCGTCAACAATGATGTTTTCTTTCAATCCCCAAGATTTTGGGTTCATGGTTATAGTTCACTAATTCTTTTCTTGCTCGAGGCTGGTTGAGAAAGCTAATAATTGTGACAACCTAGGTTTATGAAGATTCTCCAATTTTTGAGTACTCTCAAAAAGGAAGTTTCTACTAAGTCAAACCCATTAGGTATATAATCCACATGTTTACTTTGCAAATGATTTTTCACTAGCTTTAGCAAATTATATATATATACTTATGTGCAAAACTCAATCATTTAAGCTTTCTAGATGGATGACTCATGTAACGAGCTTTAGGTCAACGACTCCTAGGTCTTTTGAACCTTAGGGCATTGGGTTTTGAAAAACCCCTACGTGCCTTTTCATTCAAGTCAAAACGGCTACGAAAAGAGTTATAAGATATTAATAGTGTGCGAAACTCAATCCATTAAACTTTCTAGATGACTCATGTAATGAGTTTTAGGCCGATTGTCTTTATCACTCGAGTCAAAAAGGTTACAAAAAGAGTTATATAATAGTAATAGCCTTATTTCTTGCGTGCAATAAGTTCATGCTTGGGAAATAAATTCCTAATATTCGTTCATTACCTAACTTCTTCTAACTGGTCTAAAGTGCTCTACAAATTTTTTTTCCAACATACATGGAATCAATCACAACCTAGAAAACCACCATCACAGCTTAACTATCACACTGATTCACTCTATTGGTTACTTGTTGAGATACAAATGATTATTAGTTTCAAGAAGGTATCCTATTATTTTCAACTTAAGTGTACCAACATAGTTAAAATTCATCATAACTGGTCGACATAAAACATTATTAGACATGGTTAAGTAGTCTCACATTTAAACAAAGTAATAATCTATTCAAAAATCATGATTAAAGCTAAACTTAAATAAAAGTTCCATCATTAGCCGACAAGGCTATTCATATCACATAATCATGCAAATAAACATCAAAATATATATATATATATATATATATATATATATATATATATATATATATATATATATATATATATATATATATATATATATATATATAATCAAATATCAATTATCATAATCGAATCAAGCAAATTTTTTTTCATTTTAATCCACCCATAAATTTGAAATATACATTGTCCCTAATTTAAAAATTCAAAGGATATATATAAAAGATCGAGACTACCCAGAGGTGGATCGGATGGCGTAGGATGAATAAGTATGGAAGAATCTACTGGTAGAAAGTCTTGGTTAGGTATCGGTTGGCCAATCTTCGCTTGAATGACATCCAGCTAGCCTGCAAATTGTAACTTTAAAAAAATATTAAAAACTATTAATAAGAAAAACAAATTGAAAATTTTTTTGGTTGTCCTTGCGATCGCAAGGACAAAACGTCTCGCAATCGCGAGGACGTTAAAATATGGGCAGAAAGTTTTCTGCCCAGGCCATGCGATCGCAGAGGGATATACCATGTGATTGCATGGTATAAAACTACTGATGGCGAATTTTTTTTTGAATGATGATGATCATTGGTTCTTTGTTACCTAAACATTGAATACGCCTACTTAAAGTTTTAAAAGCATAAAACGTTCAAAATATCAATTGAAATCCTAAAATTTAAATGAATATGAAAATTTAAATAAAATGGTAGAAAAATGGGTTGGCTCCCATTAAGCGCTTCTTTAAAGTTATTAGCTTGACTTTGTTGTGGTGATCACTCAAGACATTGAATAGATATTTAGAGGACTTAATTTGCTTGCATCAATTGTCCTCGCACCATTGTTTGTTTACTTTCCAGATTTTGATTTTCTCCCTATCATATTGATATCACTCTATTTTACTACCCTACTCGAATTCAACTATGAAAACTTCAGCTTCCTCATCGGCCTTGATCACAGAATCATTTTTAGAAGACAGATGGAAATTCTCTTTCTCTACATACTCTTTTTCGATAATTGGTGCATCTTGATGTTGGATGACAGCTCGATCATCTAAACTCTCGACCTTTTGGTTAATGACAGCAATCTGGAAACAAGAATCTAAAGAGCTTGAAAATTTGGTTGCTTTAAACACATCGAATGTGATATGTTCTTCATTCAACCTCAGCTTTAGTTGCCTTTTTTGCACATCAATCAATGCCCGACCAGTAGCCAAGAAAGGTTGACCCAAAATTAGTGGTATATCCCTGTCTTCGCATATATCTAAAATAATAAAATCAGTATAGAATATGAACTTGTCCACTTTTACTAATATGTCTTCAATAATCCCTCTTGGATGTTTGATGGATCTATATGCAAGCTGAAATGATAGTGTTGTTGGCTTTGCTTCTCCCAAACCGAGTTGTTTAAAACTAGAATAAGGCATTAAATTAATACTAGCACCTAAATCACAAAGAGATTTGTCAAAAAATAAACTACAAATAAGGCAAGGAATAGTAAAACTCGCCGAATCTTTTAATTTCAGAGGTAGCATGTTTTACAATATAACACTGTATTCCTCGGTAAGCATGACTGTTTCGTGCTCTTCCAACTTCCTTTTGTTTGCAAGAATTTCATTCATAAATTTTGCATAGCTTGGCATTTGAGCTAAAGCGTCGGCAAAAGGTATGTTGATTTGATGTTTCTTGAATGGATCCAAGAATTTCTTAAATTGCTTGTCTAACTTATGTTTTCGCAGCCTTTGAAGAAATGGAATTGGAGGGACGTAAGCCGGTGGTGGAATATAATTTGGTAGAGAGTTCTATTTTTCTTGTTCAACTTCTGAATCTGAGTTGTTTTCTCTCTCTTTGCTGGACACAGTTTCCTTTTCTACACCTGGTCTCTTTACATGAATTTACGGCAATTCAACTCCACTTTTCGTGGTAATTACATTTATTTGCTCTTTTGGATTAACCTCGATATTGCTTGGCCAAGTGCTTGGTTGTCGCTCAGTCAACAATTTAGCCAACTGTCCAATTTGATTTTCTATATTCTTTATTGCAACATCTTATCTTTTCTGCACTTTCTTGAGTTCCATTTCTATCTGTTCTGAAAATTTAGCGACTGTTTCTTCTAATCCTCATTCTCTTTCCTGTGATCTTCCTTGATTTGGTGGATTTTGAATGTTTTGGGTATTACCATAGGAGAAGTTTGGATGATTTCTCCATCCAGAATTGTAGGTCTGTGAGTATGTATTATTCTGCTATCGTTGAAAGTTCTGAGCATATGTAGCTTGTTCAGGTGATGACATATCAACGGTGGTTAGAGGGCATTTTGATGATTGATCGTTTTCCCCGCATGTTGTTCATATTGGTAGGGACATCTGAACGATATTGGCTGAGTGAGAATATTTCATTTCTTCCATCTACTTTGACAATGCATCAATTTTCACCAGTACTAGCGAATTGATATCCACTTCGTGCATTCATGTTGCTTTCTTCTGCAATCCTCTATCTGGCCACATAACGAAATGTTCACTCATGGTTTCATAGAAGTCGTGAAGGTCACCGACAAATCTATTTATGATAGAGCCACCTGCTACAGAATCTATTGAAGAAACAACTAGTTGGAGCTAATCCAGAGTAGAAATAATAATTCTAAGCTGCTAAAGGAAAACCATGACATAGACACTTTCAGAGCAGTTCCTTGAATCTTTCTCATGCCTCGTGAAAATTTTCCAACTCAGATTGTTGAAATTTGGATATTTCATGCTTCAGTCTGTTCACTCTAGCCGGAGGAAAGTTTCAGTGTAAATTTCTGTATCAAGTCTGTCCAAGTAGTGATGCTTCCATACAGTAGAGAATCTAACCATTCTCTAGCTTTATCCTTCAGTGTGTGTAGGAAGAGCTTCATCCTAAGTGCCTCTTCATTAACACCGTGGTATATAAAATTTTCACAATATTTATCGAAGCGAGAGATGTGGTAATGAAGATTTTCATTTGTTCTCCCATAGAATGACAGATTGTTCATGAACAAATTAATCACATCTGGCCTCAACTGGAAGTTATCGTGTCCATAAGGTGGATAGATTATGCTAGACCGATTTTCAACAATCGGTGGCATCATATACTCACCCATAAGAATATCCTGTACATTAACTTCAACTGGTCAAGCTACTGGTGCAAGATTATTTCTCACTTCTGCAGGTAATGGATCACGAATTCGGTTGTCTTCCATTGTGTCTTTTTGCTGTTTTTTCTTTTCTCTTCGTTTACGTTATCATTGGTGAAAGCTCCATTCAATCTAAATCAAATAGATCAAGATCCTTTGTACAACGCATATACACTTGACACCTGAAACTTTAGAGAATACTTGGAATTCAGCAGTATCACGAAGAACTGAGAAGAAAAATAAAAAATAAAATAAAATAAAATAAATAATAATAAAAAATTGTTAAAGCTAGACTATTAATTTATGTAGTAATTAATAAAACTAGTCCCCAGCAACGGCTCTAAAAACTTCTTGTGTGATTTTATTCCCGCAAGTGGACGGATCATTAACAAGTAATATAATGATGTGTAGAGTGTCGAACTCATGAGAACATTTAACCAATTAATATGTAGTTCGATTTTTAACAATAAAAGGACACAGATTCATTTATGATTTTTGATTCTAAAACTATTCTACGTATGTATAATTAAATCTAAATTATCATGCAATTAAAGTAAATTTGTGAGAAGGAATTTGAGTTTTACTGACACTAGAATTTGCGAATCTACGTACACGTTTCTTAATCAATTATCCCTTTAATCGCTTTAATTTATAATTATCTTGGATTGAAAATCGGTGACCTTAAAATAATCAAAAGCCTCTCTCGATGATCAATCAATTCTACATCGATATGTGAACCTAATTATCTCTAATTAAGCTTCAAATATAAACATATGCATTAAAATATCAAGAACACCTAAATAGATTTCATAAGGCATAATAATAATTTCTATCTATTATTAGACCCTATATTATTCAATATCACGTGCTTAATCTATATTGAATCTCTCAACTTCAATAAAGATCACAAAACATTCTAATGGTGATCAAGCATTAAAACATTAGAAAAAATGAATAAAGAATAATCAACCCAAAAGTAATTAATTACTAAAATGAAAAAACTTCTAATTAATTAAAAACATGAAGTTTCATCATTCATCCTAGCAATGAGTAAATTAGCCGGACATGATTTCGTAAAATAATACAAGAATTGTATTAATCATGTTCTAGATGAAAAAGAAGAAATTAGAGATACAACCCGTGATTTCAGCTCAAAAATCTTCAATCCGTTTCTTGATATTCGATTATTCTCTTGTATATCCTTTCCAAAATTCGTCCCCTGCGATTTGTACTCTATTCTACCTTTTATACTCCTTCTCCAACTCTCCAAGATGTAGCTTAGGCAGTTGTATTAATCTGGACTTCGTAGAGTTTTAATTGGATCAAGAAACAACTTAAGTTCTGTCTGAAATACCTTGCGATCGCATGGTTTTGTCCATTTACATTCTGCAGAAAATCTTGAATGCTTGGGATCGCATCACTTAGATACCATGCAATCGCATGGTTGTTTGAACGCAGTTCCTGAATTTCTCTCTTAGATATTTGTCTGACAAGCTCCTCAAGTTTCTTTGTCTGTTCAATTGAGTCCCTTTTTCTTTTGTTTGCTTTCTTTTCGTTTGATCGACACTTGAATTTGATTATTATCCTATATGAACAAAAATTACACGCCATTATATTGAAAAACAAATAAGAGTACTCATAATCGTCCCTTTTTGTTAGCTCAGATAAGTACAAAATTGTACTTATCAATCACGAAGATGACAAAAATTTAGTAGTTATTGAATCTAAAACACTTGAAATTATACAAAAAAAAATCATTAATAAGTCGAGATAAGTGTATAAATTATCCTTATCAAACTCTAAAATTTGAACTTTAGCTATTCCTGAACAAAAACAAAACAAAACAAAGACTAAAAAATATACAAAGAAAAATTTGTGCACAACGTTGGATTTTTTACCACGTTCTTTCAGTATAGATCTAAGAATTTAATACAAGAAAAATATCCAAATATTGCTACATAAAATATTTTAACACTTATCCGATGCTCGACTTGTGTGTGTGAATAGCTAATTCTAATCATAACTCTAACCCAGATAAAATTGTGCAAACAAATGGATTCTTATATTTTTTTCAATCCCTACCCTCAATGGTCATATTTTCCTTTCCCTCTCGTAAATTTCACGTTATACTCAAGTATCTATCACTTCTTCTCGAAGGTGTTCAAACGAGGTTAGAGCCCACTTATTTAACTTCACTATCATTCTCAAACTGGAAGGATTTAACTAATTAAGGCGATGTTTAGATAGACAATGATCCTCCATGATGTCAATCGTTTTAGTCTCTAGGTCTTCACTAAGCTAGTCAAACTAACTAGGCATCTAAATCTTCGAATTCACGTCCAAGACTTACCAAGCAACTGCAGTACTTTTATTTTATTTCTTTCTACTGCTTTTCTTTTATACTTTCTTTTTCATTCATAAGTAGGTGGTTTTTTTTATCTAATACTGAAGCAACCATCTTCTCTGATAGATCGTCTCATACATATTATTGATATATAGTGCCAGATTATTATGTGCCTTGACTAGTACATTGTTTTTCATTGGGACCAAAAGTTGAGATTAGAATTCTAGCGAACAATCAATGCATATCGTCAAATCTATCAACCTAGAGCCACTTATAATTTTTCCAATGAAAGCCCACATCACTACTTCTCTAAAACTACACATTTATTTGTTCAATCTCCTCCAAACTTATTTTCAAATACTTGTTAAGTGTATTTCTAACCAAATATTTGGAAATTCAAAATTACTACCTAAAGTCTTGAACCCAAGCCTTTGTTCACATATCATAACCCGTCTTCAAGATTAAGCAATGATAAGTGCATTTTGTGCACTTATTCGGGTCTTTAAACAAAGATTTTATATCATCATTTTATTGATTTTATACTTAATTTAGTGTATTATTCTTCGTATTTTAGTTTTGAACCTGTTTATAAGCAATTGGAGAAGAACGGATGGAAAGAGCAATAATTTGGTGAAATCGAAGCTTAAGTTGAGTTTTTTAAGTGAATATCAAGAGCCAAACATTGGAGGATGAGGAAGAATATAAAATCAATAAGTTAAAGTGTTTTGGAGTAACAATGAAGAGTTGAATCAATGGATCAAACACCGGAAAGCCAAAGAATCGAATTGGAAAACTACCTACAGAAGCATGTGGGGAAATTCAAGCACAACTTTTGATATTAAAATCTCCAAAAGGTAAATGATATACCATTGGAAAGATAATTGAATTACAAGTCTAAAACTTTTTACGAGTCTCAATTTTGAGTTTCTTACAAGAAGTTATGTCCATTTGAACAACAGTCGTAGAGCAAAGAAAAGTTGAGCTGGGCGATCGCCCAGTGTAAAATGTCTACCGCAGATTTTTCTTACCTTTTTGAGTTATAATCCAATTAGGAAACTTTTGGGACATGATTTTAATGATTTTTTGGGATCTTTTTGGACAAAATTATGGAACTAAAAATATGAGTTATTAACTCAAATCAAGAGAACCGTTTTGGGAGCTGGATTAGAGCCGATTTTCAAGAACTCAACGAAGATCAAGATCAAAATTTCTTCTCTTTCAAGTTTTCTTCATATCCTTAGTATGTTAGGCTAAACCTTTTAGTGCTAGGATCATGATGAAACTTGTACCATGATCCTTTAATTCTTTGAACCTAATTTTTTATATTTAAGCATGGTTTTAATTTTGAATAATTGATATTTATTTCTTTTCATCTACAATTATGTGCGCAATAGTTGTATGATTCTTGTGGTTATTTTTCCATCAAGAGATTGAAAATAGGTTATACATAATATCAATTGTCGTAGAGTCCGATAGGGGATAGAGATATACCGATATGCTTTACGTGATCTCTAAGTATTCACAAATTCTAAAGCATTCTTGTATGTTCGCATCCGTCATACAGATATAGTCGGGTCACACATAGGAATATGTTTAATTCTACTCGAGAGAGATTGTTAAACAAATTAGGAATATTGAATCTTCATAATTAAATCATATTATCAAATTCAACGGTTCGGGTTAAAGGAAATTGGTATAAGTGGATTTGGGGTCCTAGTACGCTTTTCTTTTCCTTTCTTTTTCAAAGTTAAAAGTATTCTTATCTAATTTAATTTCTTATTTGCTTTAATTATAATTATTTACTTGTTCTTAATTTATTTTTTAATTAGTTTTTAATCACCAAACATTCAAAAGTTAACATATTCGGTTAAGGTTATTATAATTGAAATTGAACTATCTAAATCCTTGTGGGTACGACACTTGGACTCAAAATCCACATTATTACTTGTGCGATCCGAACACTTGCGGAATATTAAACACTTAAAATCGCTGACAGGTTTTTGGCGCCGTTGCCGGAGATTTAGTTTTAGATATTTTTCAGTTATTTTAACACTAATTTGAACTTTATTTATTGAAATTTATTATTATTATTATTATTATTATTATTATTATTATTTTAGTTTATTTCAATGTTCTCTTCTTATTTTTCAGACCACAACACAAGATGAAATACCAAGAGATCAATGAAGACAATATGCTAGTTGGAGACTTTATGACTCCACAAATCATCCAGAGCCAATCTAGCATTGTTGAGGACAATATGATTGTAGGAGATTTCATCGCAATGCACCAGGCTAATGTAGTGAGATATAATGCAACTTCTGAGATTGATGAGAACAACATGCTTGTTGGAGATTTCTTCGCAATGCACTAGGCTAATGTAGCGAGATATAATGCAACTTCTGAGATTGATGAGGACAACATGCTTGTTAGAGATTTTTTCGCAATGCACTAAGCTAATACAGAGAGATATAATGCAACTTCTGAAATTGATGAGGAAGTAGCCACTATCACGGTGTTATCTAGAAAAATAGATTCTTTGGCACACAAAGTAGAGAGCGTGTCACATTCAGTTTATGCAATGAAAATGAAGAAATCAACTTGTGAAGAGTGTGGGGCAAATCACAGTACGTCAAAATGCTATATTCTATCACAGCAACCCGAGCAAGCCGAATATATTCAAGGTGGTCAATACCTGCAAGATAATCCATTCTCCAATACATTTAATTCAGGACGGCGTAATCATCCAATTTTTTTCTGGAGGGATAATCAGAATAATATCATACCACAAGGTCTTCAGTTTCAGCAGCCAAAAAAGAGAAATTCACTAGAAGACATATTTAATAAATTCACGGAGATAGCTGAACGGTACATAGGATTCGATAATTAGTTCATGAAAAAGATAGAGATCACTCTTCAAAATCAAGATGCTTCAATAAAGAATATCAAGACACAAGTGGGTCAGATAGCAGTTATGTCAGGGAGAGTACCAAGTTCGTTGCCAAGCAATACAGGAGAATCCTAATGAACATTTTAAAGCTATTACTACCAGAAGTGGGGTTCAATTACCAGAAATCCATTTAAAGAGGCCAGTTGCAAATAAAGAAAAGTTATCGTCCACTAATAAGGAGCACGTGGAACAGACTGAGCAGATAGCAGTTATTAAAGAGAGTTCAAATATACCACATGTTAAGGCAACCGTTCCTATCAACCCATATGAGCCTCCGATCCCACTTCTTCAGAGATTACAAAAGTGCAAGTTAGACAAGCAATTCTCCAACTCTCCTCTTTCTTCTAAAATTGATTTTGTGATCAAGGTCGATAAGGAAGTTAAAGTTTTCGTAGTTGTGTTCGAGCAAAGTTCTACACTAAAATCCTATTTTTATGAGGAGTACAAATTCAAATTATTGAGAATAAACAAAAAATGGTGCAAAGTCAATAAATGCAAGCAAAGCAAATCTTCCAAAACACTATTTAGAGTGACGTAAAGTAACTAGATAATAAGTCAAGCTAATGACTATAAATAAGTACTTAATGGAAGGCAACCCAATTTCTAATCCTTTTACTTACTTGCTTTATATGTAGTAGTTTTAGGTAGTTTAAAAAATTTATTAGTTTTTTATTTCATTTATTGTTTAATACACTAATAAAGTCTCACTATGTCAATTGCAGGAAGTCTCACTTTGCGAGCCGCTTAGATAATATCTATGCCATCATCTCTTGACCAAGAGTCCCAGCACTACATCTGAGTACACTTCAACCAGACCTTCAACCAGTTAGATCCATCTTCTCCACATCTATCTCTGTGGAGTAACTAATCTCTTGTCTCCTTTATTTGCTTTATTTTGCTATTACATTGTGGACAATGTAATGTTTTAGTTTGGGGTGGGTTAAGTATCATGATACTTAATTATTTTGAATTTACTTATTATTTGGGTATATGTAACTGCAAATTTCATTTTTTAAAAATAAAAAAAATTATTAATTTTCCTTTAAAAAAAAAGAAAAAAAAAGAGAAAAAATTATGTCTAGTTATTGTTGAACATCTTACTGCCAATGATGATGTTTGTTTGAAGTTGAGTACGTTTTTAGTCAGAATATTGGACAACACTTAAACTGTATTTTTATTTGAATACTTATCTATGTTAGACTAGATTAATGAAGAACATAGTCACTATTGACTTATCTCTTATCTGAGAACATGACTTGAGTGTATGGGTTGATATTGTTGACTTAGGATTGTTGTGAAAAATCTCGTTCTAATATCCTTAAACTAGTAACCAAACTGTTTGAGAATAGTTTGAAGGTGTTAAAGTTATTGCATGTGTTTGTAGAATTTTGATGATTTGAATTTTCTGGAACTCATCTTTGGTTGAATAGATTGTAGTCAAAGAATCTAAATCGGTAGTACTCACTGCTGATAAAAAAAAAAAATCGACTCGAGCAATTAAGCATGTTAGGATATTTTAAAACCTGGTGTCCTATGGTCAACTGACTTGGAAGTCATCAGCTCAAAGCTCATTACATAAGTAAAAAAAATTACATCTCACTTCTCTTATAGTCTGTGGGACTCGAGCAATTAAGTCTGTTAAGATATTTTAAAACCTGGTACCCTATAGTCATCAGTCCAAAGGTCGCTACAATGGGTCACATAGAAAGCTTATGAGAGAGAAGTATTGTACAAGATGTAAGACTGTTTATTTTAATTAAATAAAATAAAAAGAGTTATAAGTGCTCAGTAAGGATTGCTATGTTAGAACCTTAGAGATTGAAGATGAGACTTTAGAAATCACTCACCATCCTAGTTCTAAAAATACAAATTTCTAATTTTTACCACTTTATTTGAAAAAGTATTGTATTGATCGATAGAAACCAAATTCGCTAGAACACCTCGGGATTGGAGAGAAAAGCATTAGAAGTATAATTTTTTACGAGAGGTGTAAGGAATAAATGACTACAAAAGGTTCGGGATTGTAAAAATATTAACAACACAATATTGGTCGTGGTTTAATACACGTGTACGTTTAATATCTGGCTATTCACAAACTCACAAAAGATCGAGCATTGGATAAGTAAAAATTTATTTGTTGTGTTTTTAATATATTTCTAAAAGTGTTGCTTTATATTCGAACCTGAGGCATTTGGTAAGAAATTTAACATTAACTCTGTTCTGTTAATTCTTTTAGCTTAGTTTAAATTTGTAGTTTAATTTTTTTTTTGTTCGAGGACGAACACATGTTAAGTTTGGGGGTGTTTGATAAGTGCATTTTGTGCATTTATTCAGGTCTTTAAACTAAGATTTTATATCATCATTTTATTGATTTTATACTTAATTTAGTGTATTACTCGTCCTATTTCAGTTTTGGACCCGTTTATAAGAAATTGGAGAAGAATTGACGAAAAGAGCAATAATTCGATGAAATCGAAGAGTAAGTTGAGTTTTTGAAGTGAATATCAAGAGCTAAACATTGGAGAATGAGAAAAATATAAAATCCATAAGTTTAAGGTGTTTTGGAGTAACAATGAAGAGTTGAATCAATGGATCAAACACAAGAAAGCCAAAGAACCGAATTGAGAAACTACCTACCAAAATATGTGGAGAAATTCAAGCACATATTTTGATATTAAAATCTCCAAAAGAAAAATGATATACCTTTGGAAATATAATTTAATTACGAGTCTAACACTTTTTATAGATCTCAATTTAGAGTTCCCTACAAGAAGTTATGTCCGTTTGAACAACAACAGCAGAGCAGAGAAAAGTTGAGCTGGGCGATCGCCCAAGCTTAAAGCTGCGTGATCGTCCAACACTATTTTTCAACAGCAGAATGCAAAACAACATGCCTGGGCAATTGCCCGGGTTTGCATTGGGCGATCTCCCAGTTTAAAATGTCTACCGCAGATTTTTCTTACCTTTTTGAGTTCAAATCCAATTAGGAAACTTTTGGGAGATTTTAATGATTTTTTGGGATCTTTTGGGACAAAATTATGGAACTATCAATATGAGTTATTAACTCAAATCAGGAGAACCGTTTTGGGAGCTAGATTAGAGCCGATTTTGAGTGGAATTTTGTAGAGAAAAACAATATGCGGAAATAAGAAATGAAGATCAAGAATTAATCTTTCAAGAACTCAACGAAGATCAAGATCAAGATTTCTTCGTATCCGGGTGATGGCTTCCATATTTTATTTTTCTCTTTATTTCCTTATTATTAGTATGTTAGACTAAATTTTTTAGTGCTAGGATCATGATGAAACTTGTATCATGATCTTTTAATTCTTTGAACCTAATTTTTTATATTTAAGCATGGTTTTAATTTTGAATAATTGATATTGATTTCTCTTCATCTACAATTGTGTACGCAATAGTTGTATGATTCTTGTGGCTTATTTTACCATCGAGAGATTGAGAATAGGTTATACATAATATCAATTTTCGTAGAGTCCGATAGGAGATAGAGATATACCGCTATGCTTTACGTGATCTCTAAGTATTCACAAATTCTAATACATTCTTGTATGTTCGTATCCGTCATAGAGATATAGTCAGGTCACATATAGAGATAGGTTTAATTCTACTCGATAGAGATTGTTAAAAAAATTAGGAATATTGATCTTCATAATTAAATCATGTTATCAAATTCAACAGTTCGGGTTAAAAGAAATTGGTATAAGTGGATTTGAGATCCTATTACGTGTTTCTTTTTCTTTCTTTTTCAAAGTTAAAAGTATTATTATCTAATTTAATTTCTTATTTGCTTGAATTATAATTATTTACTTGTTCTTAATTTATTTTTTAATTAGTTTTTAATCACCAAACATTCAAAAGTTAACAGATTCGATTAAGGTTATTAAAATTGAAATTGAACTATCTAAATACGGTTAAGATTATTATAATTGAAATTGAACTATCTAAATCCATGTGGGTCGATACTTGGGCTGAAAATCCACTTTATTACTTGTGCTATCCATACACTTGCGGAATATTAAACACATAAAATCGCTAACAAGTTTTGGATGAGGAAATAGACTCTTTTACGGTGTTACCTGCAAAAATAGATTCTTTGGCAGACAAAGTAGATAGCATGTTACATTTAGTTTATGCGATGCAAACAAATAAATCAACTTGTGAACAGGGTGGAGACAAATCACAGCATATCAGAATGCCCTATTCTATCACAGCAACCCGTGCAAGTCGAATATATTCAAGGTGGTCAATACCTGTAAGATAATCCAATCTCCAATATATTTAATCTAGGATGGCGTAACCATCCAAATTTTTCCTAGAGGGATAATCATAATAACAACAGAACACAGGTTTCTCAGTTTCAGCAGCCAGAAAAGAGAAATTCACTAGAAGACATATTTAATAAATTCATGGAGACAGTTGAACGGTACATAGGATCCAATAATCAGTTTATGAGAAAGACGGAGATCACTCTTCAAAATCAAGACGCTTCAATAAAGAATCTTGAGACACAAGTGGGTCAGATAGCAGTTGCTACATCCGGTAGAATGCCAGGTGCGTTGCCAAGCAATACAGAGGTGAATCACAAAGAAAATGTTACGGCTATTACTACCAGAAGTGGGGTTCAATTACCAGAAAGCCATGTAAAGAGGCCATTTACAAATAAAGAAAAGATATCGTCTACTGATGAGGAGACCATGGAATAGACTGAGCAGATAGCAGATATTAAAGAGAGTTCAGATACACTACAAGTTAAGGCAACCGTTCATATCAATACATATGAGCCTCCAATCCTATTTCCTCATAGATTACAAAAGTACAAGTTAGACAAGCAATTCTCCAACTCTCCACTTTCTTCTAAATTTGATTTTGTGATCAAGGTCAATGAAGAAGTTGAAATTTTCGTAGTTGTGTTCAAGCAATGTACTACTCTAAAATCCTATTTTTATGAGGAGCACAAATTCAAATTTTTGAGGATAAACGAAAAACGGTGCAAAGTCAATAGATGCAAGCAAAGTAGGTCCTCCAAAGCACTATTTAGAGTGCCGTAAAGCAACCATACAATAAGTCAAGCTAATGACTATAACTAAGCGCTTAATGGGAGGCAACCAACTTTCTAACCTTTTATTTACTTGCTTTATATGTAGTAGTTTTAATTTGATTAAAAAAATGCATTAGTTCTTATTTTATTTATTATTTATTACTTTTGTACAATCTCACCATGTCAACCGTAGGATACTCCACTTTGCAAGGCGCATGAGTTCCAGCACTACATCTAAGTACACTTCAACCAGCCAGATTCATCTTCTCCACATCTATCTTCAGAGAGTAACTGATCTCTTCCCTCATTTATTTTCTTTATTTTGCTATTATATTGGAGATAATGTAATATTTTAGTTTGGAGTAGGTTAAGTATCAGGATACTTAATTGATGAATTTTGAATTTGCTTATTATTTGGGTCTATTTAACTATAAATTTCATTTTTTTTTAAAAAAAGTTGGGAGATTCATTTTAAATAATTTTTTTTTTATTATTTGTGTAATTATTGTTGAATAACTTACCGCAAATGATGGTAGTGTTTGTTTGAATTTAAGTACATTTTTAGTTAGAATATTGGACAATACTTAAAATATGTTCTTACTTGAATACTTATCCATGTTAGACCAAATTAATGGAGCACATAGCCACTATTAACTTATCTCTTATATGAGAACATGACTTGAGTGTATGGGTTGTTATTGTTGTTCACTTAGGATTATTGTAAAAAATCACATTCCCAAATCTTTAGACTAGTAACCACGAGGTGTCAAAGTTAGTGTATGCGTTTGTAGAATTTTGATGGTTTGAGTTTTCTAAGTCTCATCTTTGTTTGAATTTGTTGTAGTAAATGAATCTAAATCGAGCACTACTCACTGCTGATAATAAAATAATAAAATAAAATAAAATATCTGACTCGAACAATTAAGCCTGTTGGGGTATTTTAAAACCTAGTGCTCTATGGTCATCTAACTTCTGAGTCATCGACCCAAAGCTCGTTACATGAGTAAAAAAAAATTACATCTTCACTTCTTTTATAGCCTATGGGACTCGAGCAATTAAGTTTGTTAGGGTATTTTAAAATTTGGTGTCCTATAGTCATCTGACTCGGGAGTCATCAGCCCAAAGCTCGCTATATGGGTCACATAGAAAGTTTATGAGAGAAAAATATTGTACATGATGTAAGACTGTTTATTTTAATTAAAAAAATAAAAAGATTTATAAGTACTCGGTAAGGATTTCTAGGTTAGAACCTTAGAGACTAAAGATGAGACTTTAGAAATCACTCACCATCCTAGTTCTAGAATTACAAGTTTCTAATTGTTACCACCTCATTTGAAAAAGCATTATATTGATCAATAGAAACCAATTTGCTAGAACACCTCAGGATTGGAGAGAAAAGTATTAGATGTGTGATATCTTACGAGAGGTGTAAGGAATAAATGACTACAAAGGGTTCATAATTATAAAAATATCAATAACACAATATTGGTCATGGTGTAATATAGGTGTAAGTTCAATATTTGGCTATTCACACACTCACAAAAGGTTGAGTATCGGATAAGTAAAAATTTATTTGTTGTATTGTTTACTATATTTCTAAAAATGTTACTTTATAATCGAACCTGAGACATATGGTAAGAAATTTAAAATTAACTAAATTTCTGTTAATTCTTTTAGTTTATTTTAAATTTGTACTTTAATTTTAATTTTGTTCGAGACGAACAAATGTTTAGTTTGGGGGTGTTTGATGAGTGTATTTTGTGCACTTATTCAGGTCTTTAAACTAAGCTTTTATATCGTCATTTTATTGATTTTATACTTAATTTAGTGTATTATTCTTCCTATTTCAATTTTGGACCCGTTTATAAGCAATTAGAGAAGAATGGACGGAAAGAGCAATAATTTGGTAAAATCGAAGAGTATTGAGTTTTTGAAGTGAATATCAAGAGAGAAACATTGGAGGATGAGGAATAAGATAAAATCAATAAGTTTAAGGTGTTTTAGAGTAACAATAAAGAGTTGAATCAATGGATCAAACACCGAAAAGCCAAAGAACCGAATTGAGAAACTACCTACCGAAGTATGTGGGGAAATTCGAGCACAACTTTTGATATTAAAATCTCCAAAACTCAAATGATATACTATTGGAAATATAATTGAATTACAAGTCTAACACTTTTTACGGATCTCAATTTTGAATTTCTTACAAGAAGTTATGGCCATTTGAACAACAGCTGCAGAGCAGAGAAAAGTTAAGCTGGGCGATCGCCCATGCTTAAAGCTGCGCGATCACCCAGCATTATTTTTCAACAGCAAAATGCAAAACAGCATACCTGGGTAAAACATTATTTTTCTTTCTTTTTTGAGTTTTAATACAATTAGGAAACGTTTTAGACTCAATTTTAAAGTCTTTTTGGGATCTTTTGGGGAGTAATTAATTAACTATAAATATGAGTTATTAACTCATAACAAATTGGGGATTTTAGGATCCGGATTTGGAACCGGATTAGAGCTGATTTAGAGATCGATTTTGAGAGAAAAACAAGAAACGAAGATCAAGAATTACTCTTTCAAGAATTCAACGAAGATCAAGATAAATAATTCTTTTCTTTCAAGTTTTCTTCCTATCCGGGTAATAGCTTTCATATTTTATTTCTTTCTTTATTTTCAAGAATTAAACTTTTTAGTGTTCGGATCATGATGAAACTTGTATCATGATCCTTTAATTTTTTGAACCTAGTTTTTGATATTTAAACATGTTTTTAATTTTGAATAATTGATATTGATTTTCTCTTCATCTACAATTATGTGCACAATAGTTGTATGATTCTTGTTAGGGTGGGCATGGGTTGGTTTGGTTCGATTTTGGGTCCAAACCGAAATCGAACCGTCCAATTCGATTTGGCTATTATCTGAAACCAAACCAAATCGCCGAGTTGGATAAAACCGATCCAAACTGAACCGACCAATCTTAGTTCGGTTCGGTTCGGTTCGGTTTAGGCAGTTTGGGCTTTAATGTTTTGGGCTTGTATTTGTATACTAAAAAAAAATTAATAAAATAACTCCCATTTGTTTTGAACATGCAACCTGTTATTAACAAAAATTTACAAAAAATTTAAATATAACTCCCATTTATAAAATAACCTATTATTTACAACCTATTTTTCGACATGTTATTTAAATTGTGGACATACTGAAACGTGAAATGGATTGGGATGGGTTTTTGGGTTGGGCCACTTGGGTTGAATTTCATTTCATGTGTTTTTTTCGGTTTGGTTTGGTTTGGTTTGGTTTATTTGCTACAAATTGAAACCAAACCAAACCGAACCGAATATATTTTTTAACTTAGTAAACCAAACCAAACCAAACAGCCAGGGTGTCAAAAACTGAACCAAACTGACCCGATTCGGTTCGGTTCGGTTCGGTTCGGTCGGTTTGAGCGGTTTGGCGGTTTGGATGCCCACCCCTAATTCTTGTGGCTTGTTTTACCTTCGAGAGATAGAAAATAGGTTATACATAGTATCAATTATCGTAGAGTCCGATAGGGGATAGAGATATACCGCTATACTTTATGTGAACTTTAAGTATTCACAAATTCTATCACATTTTTGTATGTTCGCATCTATTATAGAGATATAGTCGGGTCACATTTAGGGATATGTTTAATTCTACCCGAGAGAGATTGTTAAACAAATTAGGAATATTGATCTTCATAATTAAATCATGTTATCAAATTCAGTAGTTCGGGGTTAAAGGGAATTGGTATAAGTGGATTCGAGATCCTAGTACGCTTTTCTTTTCTAATTTTAAAGTAATTATTTTCTAATTTAATCTCTTATTTGTTTGACTTTTAATTAGTTAATTAATCTTAGTTTATATTCTAATTAGTTTTTAATCACCAAGTATTCAAAAGTTTATTTGATTCGGTTAAGGTTAATTTAATTGAAATTGAACTATCTAAATCTCTGTTGGTACGATACTTGGACTCATAATCCACTTTATTACTTGTGCGATTCGTACACTTGAGGAATTACTAAACTTATAAAACGCTGACAAGCAACAATAAAAATAGCTATGTGCTCAAAGTAGTTTTAAATCTTACGAGGATAAGAATTTTAGTAAAATCAAGCACATTGTAGCAATACTCAATTATTTTTCAACAATTAACTTTAGATCAAACATAAATCATCATAAGTTAGTAGGTTATCAAACTACGTTACATAAAGAAAATCATTTTGACTCTTTTGTTTTTACTTTTTGTCATTACGCACTCCAGATAAATAGGAAAAAAAAAACAAAAACAAAATTAAGAAAAAGTTGACTCCACCCCAAACTTAAATCTACACTGTCCCAATGTAAGCATAAAGACAAACTAAGAAAGTAAATAGAAGGGTCACAATACTCCCTCCAACTTGTAGTGAATCCTCTAAGTGAGTTTGACGAAGTTACATTCTCTGGTTGTTTGTTTGTACATCTCTTTTTAAGTTTGGGGGTATATGATAAGTGTATTTTACATGCTTTGTATACCTTATAAACTTTATATATAATTACAAATTGAGCGAGTTTATACTAAATATAAATATTGTCATTGTAGGTAAAACTCAAATTTGCTGTTACTTGGAGCAAAAAGAAAGTTTGAGCTTAATTGAAGTTGATCAAAGTATTTGAAGACTGAGATGATGGCACGGGAATGATAAAAACCATTAAGAGATCTACTGGATAAAATAAACAAGTTTTGAGAGTGAAATTTAACTTACCAAAAGTTTAAAGACTTATTTGTACACTTTTGAAACTTGAAGAGGACAAAACTCGGATGACTAAGGAGGTTTGAGGACCAATGTGAAAGCTCTTGAAAGTTATGGGATGAATGTTGAAAGATTTGGAGCAAAAGAAAAATCAAACATGTAAAAAAAATTGAAGTAAGGACCAAATTACACAATTTTGAAAGTTGGGGAACCAAACTACAAAATAGAGGAAATTCGTAAATTAAGAATATTTTTGTCATAGTCTAACTTCGGTATACAAATTACGGCCAAACCACGTCAAACATTGGAACCTCTGTTTGCCGCAATTTGCAAACTATGGCCAGACTGAGTAGATTTTTAGATCTTTTGGTTTCATTAGTTTAGAGTACTTTGGTCCATTTCATGTACAGGAGTTCAAGGGTGTTAAACACTATATAAAGACCTAATTTAGATCAAATTAGGGGTTGAAAAATTAAAGAAACAAGAGACAACTTGAGGAACCAACAACAACGGAAAAGAGCGAAGTTTTTCAAGATTGAGATGAGAAGATGGCAGATTCTTGGTGTAAGATACCCCATTCTTGTTGTGTTTTTGACACCAGATAATGTATTCTAAATTCCTTATGTGTTTTTTTTTTCTTATGATGAGTAGCTAAACTTTTAGTTGAGATGAACACTATATATGTAACCTAATTTTGAAACTTTAATTTCAATTCTCAAATTTTATGAAATTCATGGATTCATGTATTGATTTTGTTTCTTCCCTTCATCTTTGAATTAATTGATCACTAATTCATTGGTGTGTGAATTTTCCTGAGCCGAGAGGTGAGTTATAAATTTAGACCACGTAGTAAAATTCAGTAATTAGATAGAAGGTAGAAATACGCTTTTGTTATTGTTGCAGTTTTTAATTGAATTTGTAGGTGCTTAAATGTTTTTAGTCCATACTTATTCATATTCACATAGAGATATAGTGAGTTGATTTAACTAAATATGATTGATTTGAACTTCAGAGAGGTAAATTAATTTAATTGGTGAATTTGACCAAATACAACTTTAGAAATTGACTTGAAAAGCGAGATTAAATGTGATAACTACGGTAAAATCGTAAGTCCTGACACTAAGTCTCGACACTTTAACATATTTATTCGTTTAATTATTTTTCTTTTCCTTAGTTAATCATAGTATCAATCAATACGTTGCCATTAATTTTTTAATAAAATAATAGATAGAATTAGTTAAATTAATGTTGAGATAGAATAGTAGTTGTAGGACAATAATTCAGACTCTTTAAGTCCACATTACTACTTGTTTAATTGACATCGTACACTTACGATTTAAACGCGACAACCTACACTCTAAAATGAGCCCTAGGTTGATTTAGTTGATTTTATTTTATTAAGGTGGATTAAAGCATTCAAATCTCAGCCATCACCCATAAAACCTCATATATGAGATATGTTGTCGTATCACCTTTCCCTCCACTTATTTTTCGACACTTCGAGACATCAACTCTTATTAATAAATGAGAAGACATTAACACAGTATACTATAAGTGACATTACTTTTAAAATAATATCTTCTCACTTTCTAAGAAGAGCTGGTGTGTTGGTTATGTCAAAATATGAGCAAGGGGACAACCAAATGAAGACAACATATGATGCGAGCCATGGACTGACTAGCTAGGACTCGTTACATATTCTAGTGGGGCCAATTACGAGATCAAGAGCCAAGAAGATCAAGGATGCCATACAAGATCTTGTTCAAGCTACGTGGGCCGAAGACGACACCCAAAGTGCAACACCAACATTCAAAATGAGTATGACCAAGGAAGAACCAACCTTAGTACATTTGATTCAAACTAAGGATCATATCAAAGACATATTGGAAGCTAGTGGAAGATTGGAGGGCCAAAATGAACATGAAACAAAGTTTGGAGACCAAAACGAAGGAAATGGGCATTTCGCCTAGGTAAAATATGGGGCGATCGCCCAGCACCATCAAATACAAATAGTGGCTAACAAGTTAGCCTCGGCAATCACCCAGGCATATTTTTGGGAAAGTCCAGATTTTGTTGAGTTTTTGTTTCCTTTTCCAATTAGAACTCTATTTTGTTAAGTTTTAGTTATTTTTTGAATTAGATTAGGTTTTCATTGATTTTTCAAATATAAACAACTCTCATTGTAGATAATTCACAATTTTGATTATTGAAAGATTAAATAAAAGTGAGATTCACTTTTCTTCATTGTTCTTAATTGAACTAACCAAAACTTATCAAAGAATTCGCAAATCTTTATGGCATTCAAACAAGGTTCTTTGATTCAAGAAATTATCGGGTCAAGGTCTTGCGCCTTGATTTTAGCTTTCTTGGAGTTCATATCAATCTTTCTTGTGGGTTCCGAGATTCAGTCTTTGCGGTTTTGCATCAGCTAGTATCAAAGCTTTGGCATTAAAATCAAGTTATATCTCTCTTTTTTCCATCAATTTCATCTTAAGTCATATACAAAATAAATAAAAAAAATTTATCTTTCGTAATTTATCATATTTCATAAGTCTTTCTTATTTTTCTTGTTTGATTCATTACATCGTAGAATCATTCAATATATATATATATATATATATATATATATATATATATATATATATATATATATATATATATATATATATATATATATATATTATTTTTCTTGTACTAAAAATATTCAAGAATTGTTTGGGGCACGATCCATTAAGGCGCCACAACTAATTCTTTTCTAGTTCTTGCCTTGTGATAATTTTTTTTATTAGTTTCTTGTGTTGGATAAAAAACAAAAATTCAAGAAAAGTCAATAAACGCGTTCTTTTATGATTCTCGTGTTATATTTGGCAAGAAACTCACACTTCATATTTTCATCCGGTGCTTAAGTATTCAAATCTTATTTATTTTGTAATTTTTCTTTTTTAGACGTTTTCGTTGTCTTTTATGTCCTTATTTCTTGTTTTTGAACGTTACGGAGACCGAATTCTTGATTGAGTTTAATTAATTCTTTAGAGAACTTGGCAATAAAAATAAAGAGAGGTAAAAGGCAAGAGTGGTGAGATTATAATCGAAAAAAAGCCAAATAGAGTGAAATACGAGTGTAAACACATGAGGTTAAATTTTTCTTTGAATCCTAATTTCTATTTTTTTTTATCCCAAAATGTCTAATAATGAAGAAACAACACCTAGGAAAGAGAACACCCAATTCTTTTTGTTAAAAAATAGGCAACAACAATTTGAGCGGATGAATATGATATTTTACGAGATGAGGGATAGTAATAAAGAGATGAGGAGTAGGATGGATATGCATGATACGGTGATTACAACCTTACTAAGGGATAAACAACACGGGATCCTTAATGACTGGAGACAAGATATGCGTGATCACAGCCCTATGGCTGAATTTGAGGATGAGAATGATGATGATTATAATTATATGACTGAGATGGTTAGGATGAGGCGTAGAGAAGATAGTTGTGAAAGGGTACCTAGAGGAGGAGACTATAGAGGCCACGATGGAGATAGATAGAAACCTTGAGAATATAAAATGAAAATACATTCCTTCCAAGATAGGAATAACCTTGAAGCTTATTTAGAGTGGGAAATGAGGTAGGAATTAGTATTTGATTACCTTAGCTATTGGGAAAAGAAGAAGGTAAAATTAGCAGCAATTAAGTTCACTGACTATGTTATAATGTGGTGGGATCAATTGGTGACAAAATAGGAGGAGAAATCACGAGAGGCATGTAGAAACTTGGGGTGATATAAAGGCTCTCATGATGAAGAGATTTGTACCTAGTCATTACTATAGAGACATCTATCAAAAATTGCAGAGCCTTACTCAAGGTTCAAAGAGTGTAGAGGATTACCATAAGGAGATGGAGGTGGCCATGATTAGGGCTAATGTTGATGAGGATAGGGAGGCCACATTGGCCAGGTTTTTGAATGGATTAAATAGGGATATAGCCAATGTAGTTGAATTACAACACTATGTAGAGTTGGAGGACATGGTGCACATGGCTATGTAGGTAGAGTGGCAATTGTAAAGAAAATGGACAGAAAGGTACGTATTCTTTGGGATCTAGCCCTCCTTGGAAACCAAAGTGGGATAATAATGGTAGGAGTGATAGGGCTATTTCAAAAGAGAAAACCGAACCACCGAAGGAAAAAGATGATGTATCTAGTAACAATAAACTCAAGTCAGATTTCCAACCTTATAAAAATAAGGATATGAAATGTTTTAAGTGTTTTGGTTCTGGGCATATTGTGTCACAATGCCCAAACAAAAGGGCAATTATTTTGCGTGATAATGGAAAAGTAGAAACTAATGATGAGTGTGATATAGATGTGATGTCTGAGTTGGAGGATGATGGCGTAGAGTATCATGTAGAAGGTGAAGTCCTACTTGCGAGGCATGCTCTTCATGCACAAATTAAGGTAGATGATTTGGAGTAGTAGAAAAGAAAAAGTGAGATAGAATTACAAGAAAAGAAAACAATGGAAGAAAACAACAAGATTGTAATTAGCAAAACTAACCAATTCCTTCCCAATTGCCTATTTCTATACTACATAAATTTGAGGACATATTTTCTAAAGAGATGTCTAATAGGTTACTACCTATTAGAGACATTGGACATCAAATTGACTTTGTACCTGGAGCTGTTATTCCAAACTGACCAGCCTATAGAAGTAATCTAGATGAGACAAATGAGTTTCAATGGAAACAAATTAAAAATAAGATTAAACAACATATAGCTAAAGCCAACAAAGACTGTAGACTTATCTTTAAGCCTGGTGATTGGGTTTGGGTGCATATGAAGAAGGAAAGATTTCTTGCACGTAAACGATCTAAGTTACATCCTATGGAGGATGGGCCATTTCAAGGTGATAATTCAAGGTCGATTCTTTTTGAAGAAGGAGGAGATGGTGCAAGCCATGGACTGGCTAGCCAGGACTTGTTACATATTCCGGTGGGGTATTTAATAATGAGATCAAGAGCCAAGAAGATCAAGAACGCTATACAAGGTCTTGTTCAAACTACGTAGGCCGAAGCCGACACCCAAAGTGCAACACCAACCTTCCAAATGAGTATGACCAAGGAAGAGCCAACCTTAGTACATTTAATTCAAACTAAGAATCATATTAAAGACATATTGGAGGCTAGCGGAAGATTGGAGGGCTAAAATGAGCATGAAACAAAGTTTGGAGACCAAAACTGGAAAATGGGCATTTTGGCCTGGACGATTGCCCAGGCATAATGTGGAGCGATTGCCCAGCACCATCAAATACAAACAGTGGCTAACAAGTTAGCCTTGGCGATTGCCCGGAATTACACTGAGCGATCGCCCATGCATATTTTCGGGAAAGTCCGGATTTTGATCAGTTTTTGTTTCATTTTCCAATTAGAACTCTATTTTATTAAGTTTTAGTTCTTTTTCGAATTAGATTAGGTTTTCATTGATATTTTTATATATAAACAACTCTGATTCTTGACAATTCACAACTTTTATTATTGAGAGATTATTCTTAATTGAACTAACCAAAACTTATCAAAAACTTCGCAAATCTTTGTGGCGTTCAAACTTGATTATTTGATTCAAGAAATCATCAGGTCAAAGATCTTGCGGCTTGATTTTAACTTTCTTGAAGTTCATATCAATCTTTCTTGTGGGTTTCGAGATTCAATCTTTGCGAGTTCGCATCAGCATATCTCAATTGAAAGTGCAGCCCTCAAGCTTAATATTTCACGTGGATTAAGTGTCAAAATAAAAAACAACATATATATAATTGATTGGTCTGACTATTCATTAATTTTAACCTTTTAAACTCGAACTGAAGTCATAACACACGCTCATATATTTGTCTTAAAAGTAGAAGAAACAAGACGAAAGGAGGAACAAAATCTACTTTAATTTCCATTTTCGTTCAACAGCAAGGTTGAAGTCTCGGGCTTCACACTTTATTTAAAAATTCAACTTTTTTTACATAATAGTGAATGAAGCTTTAAATTATAAATGATAAACCAAAAAGTAACATTGAAGTTGACAGTTAATTAAGCTTGAATGATATCTGCATGGTGCGAAGCAAGGAACTTTTTGAGACACCTATTGTAGACGCAAGGGCGCTCTATGTGAACCAGGTGACCTGCTTTCTTTATCCCTTCAAATGTAGCCTTTTCTCCTAGCTGCCTGCACTTATATGAGTATTCGAGTTAGGTTTAGTGGGTCGAGAGAGAGAAAGACTCATTCTTCGAAACTTCTTACTCTTTCATGTTTTGAGCAACTTGAAGCTTGAAAATTTGATCATTCTCACCCCAGAGAAGATGTATTCTCTGTTACAAACACACATCAACATGTTTAATTAATTAATTAATTATTTTTATTAATTTATGAATATTAATTGGCAAATTAATAATACCTGCACAAATTTTGGGATGTCAATATCTTTGTTGCTAACCACCAGCCCTTCAAGCAATTCACCTCTTTCCTTTCTGTTGTTGAACATCACCTGTTAATGTTATGCCACCCAACTTAATATATTAAGTGTTTGTTAAATGTTGGTCTTTTAATGTAAACGCTAGTTATAAGTTATGCCCTTAATTTTGTCTAGATTTTAATTCTATTGTATATTTGTACAGGTAAATAATTAACTTATTTAAATTTAATAAAGTTAGGTACAGATGTGACCTAGCTTTTCAACATTAATTGGGTGTGACTTGCATAAGAAAAAGAAATTGGCTTCAGATTCTGGTTAATCATCTTGTACAAGAAACTCCATCTATTCGTGGTCCTTGTCATCGAGAGTCGTCGCTTTTCAAAAATTAAATAGACATTTTCTGTCTATTCGACATACTTGTTAAGTTTTGAATGAGTTGAAGATTTCGACTGTAATTTTAATCAAGCATAATTATTAGATAAAGAGTTAAATTCAAATACTTATTTCTATAGCATCCGTTCATTTGTTACATGAAGAATAATTTAATTAAGACTCATTTTCAATAAATTTAACTACATAAATCATTTTCATTGTTCAATCTGTCACTATATTTATTAGAAAATTAATGAAATCAGCTTTACAATTTGGGACGAAAACTGGACTATAGCCCAGAGTAAATTTTGGACTAATTTTATTTTTTACTTCATAGGGTTTAGTCCATCCCAAAACTAGAAATTTCAGCCTACCTTAAATCTGATTGGTTTACCTAAGTATAATAGCATCTTGTTATTTAAAATTTGGTTTACCTAGCCCGTTTGGTGTGGATTATAAACTAATTTATATGACTAAAATAGTTTATTTGATAAAAAATAATTTATTTGACCAAAAAATTTGTCTTTGTAGTACAATATTTAACTATTTTGGTCAAATAAATTAGTTTATAGTCCACACCAAACAAGCTCTTAATTTCTGACATGTTTCGGCTGAATTTCATCACTATTGTGAACGAGAATTAGTTAAATAATTTTTAATCCCCACCCTGGTCCCGCCTGACTTCTCAAAAATCTTTGGTGGTAGGACGGGAGACAGGGAGGGCCCCCCTTTTGCCATCCTTGTGACTCACATACTAACCACGATTGCTACTACTCATCAATGATTTCAGAAGAATTTTTCAAATAGAGTCTTGGGGAAAATGAACAAATGAAACCCTACTGTAAAATCTGAATATTTTAATAATAAACTAGAAGAAGTTAAAAATATGATTAAGGAGTAGAAAAATGCTAACCTCAAGAAAATCCTTATGAAGGCGATCAGGGAACCAAAGTTTCTTGTGAGCAGCAACTTTTAAAAGTGCCTTACATTCATTCACTGTATTAGGCAACAAAAGCTGTGAAGAAGAAGGAAACCCCAGGCTTTGAAGTGTTTCATTGCTTATAGAATCAGTCATGGCCAGGACGGAGCCGGAAACAACCACAGCCTCCACCAATTCTGGGTACATCTCTGCCATCTTGAACGCCACCATGCCGCCATAACTGAACCCTACAACGGTGCATTTCTCAATTCCCAGCTTCCTCAGCCCCTTCACTAGACACTCCGCCTGGAAAGTGGGTGACCGGTCGGGGCTGTCGGTGGTGGAGCCACCGAAAAACAGGAGGTCCGGCACGTAAATGGAGTATTTTTTTGCCAAGGAACCCACCTGGAATTGCCAGGTGACAATTCCTTCGGCTGCAAAGCCGTGAACTAGTACTACAACGGGTTTGGTAGGTTTAGGTTTGGTGATTTGGTATTCGGTAGTGGATTTTTTTGACTTTTTATTGGGTTTTTTGATGGTTTCGCAGGGAACCCAAATGTTCATCACTGTGCCTGCTTCGATTTCTATGGTGTGAGGTCTAATGCCGGCCATTTTCATCAAGCCACGTAATAATGGCTTCTGGGCTGCTACAAGGTTCACCATCTCTGCGTGTTTCTTTGTGTGTGTGTGTTTATGTTATGTGTATATATATATTTATGAGATTGATGGGTTGAACGAGGAAGAGTTTTTAAACAAGGCAAAATAAAGGGTTGGCGTTGGGTAGTTATATGTTGTTTGCATTAAATGTTAACATTAGATAATAATTCATAGTTTTTTTTTTTTTTCCTTTTTAAGTTATGGTTTGTGTAATATGTAGAAACTTGAATTGTATCTTTCTGGCATATAGTAAAGATGGACAATGAATATGCATTTAGCCTGACGTATATAAATATTTTCTGCACTAAATTGTAGTAGTTTAGAGATGAACATTAAGAGCATTTAAAGTCTCACCATTTTGCTTGCATGGGATGGATATACAAAACAAACTTAGCAATTACGTGCCTCAATTTTGATCGCATTCAAGAGTCAAAAATTCAAAATAAGTCTTGGTATGATGTTATCTACAAAATAAGCACAAGTAAGTGTGGTCTACCTTCCATGAAGTAGGGTAAATAGCCTACTAGACTCTAAGTTATTTATAATATGATTGATAAAGTTTTTTTTTTTTTTAAATTATAAACTATTGATTTTACAGAATGTGTGAATAAAAAATAAATAAAAATTGTGAATCTTACAAAATGTATAGATAAAAATAACGTTTGACCAGTGACCGATCTAGCCATTGGCAGGGGTGCACTCTGTAAAATATGAGAGAAAATATATGTGGAGAAATAATTCTCTCTGTATATTGATGTAAATTGTATAATGAATGGGGGTTACAAGATATATATATATATATATAGACTAATGGAAACCTAATAAGGAAAGGAATGTAAGAAAAAGAGTTCTACCTAGAATAGGAATATTACATATATAGTATCCTACTACATGGTATTTTGCTATAAATAGAATTCTAATACTCTCCCCCAACAAGGTGGAGCATGTATGTCAAAAGTGCCCAACTTGTAAGTGAAATCGTGAAATACATCATTGCCCAATGCTTTAGTAAATAAATCCGCAACCTGATTGTTGCTTGGAACATAGGCAGTCTTGATCTCTCCCTTATCAATTTGTTCACGAACAATATGGCAATCTATTTCAATGTGTTTTGTTCTTTCATGATATACTAGATTAGCGGTAATATGCATTGCTGCTTGATTATCACAATATAATATTGCTACTTGTAGATGATCTACACATAAGTCTATCAGCAATTGTCTCAACCATATAAACTCACATGTAATAGAAGTCATTGCCCTATACTCAGCTTCTACTGAAGATTTGGACACAGTCGTTTGTTTCTTGCTTTTCCATGAAATAAGTGCCTTTCCAAAAATACACAATATCCTATAACTGACCGTCGTGTAGTAATATATTCGGCCCAATCTGTATCACAAAATTTTGCTAGCTGCAATTTCCCACTTGATGGAAAATATAATCCTCGTCCTAGTGCCCCTTTCAAGTATCGGAGCAATCGGTGAACTGCATCAAGATGGGATTGTCTAGGTGTCTGCATAAACTGACTGAGTGTATTGACTGAATATGAGATCTCTGGTCTGGTAATGGTTAGATAAATGAACTTTTCTACCAATCGTCGATAGTATGTGGGATCTTTCAATAACTTTCCATCAGTCAAATTTAATTTCAATGACTGCTCCATGAGAAATGCTGCAGGTTTTGATCTAAGTAATCCGGCTTCTTGAAGAACGTCAAGAGTATACTTTCGGTTTATTGAAATCCCTGATCTTGAGCGAGCTATTTCTATTCCGAAAAAGTATTTTAATGTGCCAAGGTCCTTCAACTTGAATTGAGATGCAATGAATGTTTTTGTAGTAGAGATTGCTTATCTATTGTTTCTTGTGACAATCATATCATCCACATATAATAGAATTGCCGTAAATGAATTACCATTGACCTTTGTAAAGAGTGAGTAATCTGCATGTGACTGTTTGAACCCAAACGGAATAATAGCAGATACAAATTTTTGAAACCAAGAACGAGATGCCTGTTTCAATCCATATAGAGATTTATGAAGTCGACATACAACTGGTGTCTCCTCCTGTCGACAAAATCCAGGAGGGGGAGTCATATAGACTTCTTCATCAAGATCACCATGAAGAAAGGCATTGTGTACATCCATCCGATGAAGCGTCCAGTTATGAATAGAGTCGATAGCAAGTAAGCATCTGATTGTAGTTAACTTTACAACTGGAGCGAAAGTTTCATTATAATCAATCCCTTCTCGTTGTGTAAACCCCTTTGCCACTAATCGTGCTTTGTATCGTTCAACTGTACCGTCAGAATGAAATTTAATTTTTAACACCCACTTACAACCAATAGGATGAGAACTTGAAGGAAGCGGTACAAGTGACCAAGTATTGTTTTCTTCCAAGGCACGAATTTCATCATTCATAGCAGCGACCTATTTGGGATCCTGACATGCTATCTCATATGTAGCTGACTCAATGATATGAGAAATATTATATGTAAAAGCATGATGAATAGAAGAAATGTTACTATATGATACATACCTTGATATAGGATGTTGAATGCTAGATTTGACTGGTAGAGACCCGGCTTGAGTAGCCAGAGTATGATTGATATAGTAATCTTTCAGGTGAAATGGAGTTTGAATTGATCTTGTGGATCGTCTAAGTTGGTCATCTGGAGGGTGAAAAGAGGTAGGTGGATCAGTGGTGGTTGGACACTGCTCAACTGGTCGATCGATAGGTGAAGACGGTCGATCGTTTAAGCTCTCTGTTGAACTGGATGAGGTAACCGGTCGATCGGTGGATCGACCGACTGGACTCTCTATTGAAATGGATGAGTGAACCGGTCGACCAGACGTTCGGATGATGGTTCGGGATCTTCAGGCAAGTTATCCATTTCTACTATGTGTTGGTCCTCAGGGTTGGTGAAATGTGGTGTTTCAACATCTAGAGGCATAGATTGTGGCAATGGGATAGAGTTGGTTTCATCATCTTGTTGGAAAGTATATGGAAATATATTTTCATGGAACATGACGTCTCGAGATACTAATAGCTTTTTGTCGGTTAGGTCATATAAGGTGTATGATTTTTGTCCTGAGGAATATCCAAGAAACACACACTGTTTGGCTCATGTGTCAAATTTATGGCTGGATTTGAGGTTGGTGGCAAAACATAGGCAACCATAGACACGTAAATGGGAATAAGGTGGTGGTGTCTTGTGTAATCTTTCGTATGGTGTTTTGTGTGAGAGCAATGGCGAAGGTATCCAGTTGATGAGGTAACAAGCTGTTTTGATATGTTCTCCTCAAAATTTTAATAGAAGATTGACTTGAAATCTAATGGCACGAGCCACATTAAGGAGGTGTCGGTGTTTTCTCTCAACCACTCCATTTTGTTGAGGGGTATAAGGGCATGATCTATGGAAAATTGTACCATTTTCATCTAAGAATGTTTGCAAGGATAAGAACTCTTGGCCATTGTTAGACCTCAGGGTTTTTATAGTCCAGATGTGTTGAGTTTTAACCCAAGCAAAGAAATTTTTAATTATGCTTTGAGATTCAGATTTGTGACGCATGAAGTGTACCCAAGTATAACGAGAAAAGTCATGAACAATTGTAAGGAAATATCTAGCACCAGAATAAGAATAAATCATATGAGGTCCCCAAATATCACAATGAATCAAATCAAAAGGTTTATTGCTAGAAATTTGACTAACTTTAAAAGGGAGTTTAGATTGTTTTACCAAATGACAAACATCACAAATATCTTGAGAATCAAAACTAATATCTAAGGTATTTTGTGCTAAGAATTGAAGAGGTGAAGCTGAAGGGTGTCCAAGACGTCTATGCCATAAGTTGGTTGATCCACTGGTAGTATGATGTATTTGTGGTTTTTGGAAAAGGTAATATAGACCGTTACTCTGCCTTCCTAAGCCAATCGTCTTTTTCGTTGTCAAATCCTTCATGACACAAAAATCAGGAAAAAATGTCACATAGCAACCTAACCCTTGAGTAAGTTTACTGATAGATAATAGATTAACTTTGAAATTGAGAACATAAAGCATATCATCAACAGTCATATTATTTTCAAATTTAACTGCACCAATGGATTTAATAGGAGCATGATCCCCATTCGGTAGTTGCCCAGTTTTGTGTTTTGGCATGAATTTATTCTCAAGAATCTCATCCTTCATCACATGGTCAGTGGCCCCACTATCAATAATCCATGAATTACTCAAAAGGGTAGTAGAGAGATTGATACATGAGGTGTTAACATAAGGCTTGTCATTACCAGACTTATTGTTTAGAAGTGTCATGATCTGTTCATATTCCTTTGTTGTGAGCGTTTTGCCTTCCTTTGGATCAAGTGTAGAAGTGGCAGTAGTGTTTGTGAAGCATTTGTTTTGTGGCTTCACGTCCTTCCCATAAAACTTGTGCCCTGGAGGGAAGACATGGATGAAATAGCATGTATCAATGATGTGGCCAATCATCCCACAGTGGGTGCATCGTTTCTGGCCAGGTTTCGTCAGAGCGGTCTACCGGTCGGATGAAACGGTCAACCGGTTCGGCCGATTGTTATCTTTCCTGTTCGACCTCTCGACCTCTCCCAATTGATTAAATGTTGTCTTTCATGATCCGTTGTATCCTCAACTTGCCTTTCATGTTGCATTAAAATAGCGTGGACTTTTCTGGTATCTGGAAAGGGGCTCATTATTAGTATGTTTCCACGAACTGTAGAATAAGAATCATTCAACCCCATCAGGAATTGCATGACTTTCTCCTTCTCATCCCTTTCAGCCAGTGCTTTAAGATTTCCACAAGTGCATCCAATTGAGTTGTGATAAGAACCCAATTCATCCCATAGTCCCTTCAATTTGGTATAATAGGTTGACACCGATTGATTTCCTTGTTGATGCTCAGTAATTTCTTGGTAAATCTGATATATTCGCGCATCATTACCTTGAGAAAATCGATCTCGTAGGTCGTTCCATACCTCTATAGCAGATTCGGAGTATATGATACTTTCAGCAATATCTGGATGTATCGAATTAAGTATCTATGACAACACCATGTGATTACTTCGATCCCATATGGAATACTTCTCATCTTCTACTTCTGATGTTTCGATCTTTCCATCAATGAAGCCAATCTTATTCTTGGCAATTAGAGCAATTCTCATAGATCTACTCCATTGTCTATAATTGTTTCTATCAAGTGGTTTAGAAATGAGGATTAAGCCGGGATGATCGGATTGCTGTAGAGCCATGGGATCCGATTGGACAATCGTCGCTTCTATGGTGTTTGTACCAGACATCGTTGCTTAGAATCGTCTCTATGATACCATGTAAAATATGAGAGAAAATATATGTGGAGAAATAATTTTCTCTGTATATTGATGGAAATTGTATAATGAATCGGGTTACAAGATATATATATATATATATATATATATATAGACTAATGGAAACCTAATAATGAAAGGAATATAAGAAAAAGAGTTCTACCTAGAATAGGAATATTACATATATGGTATCCTACTATATGGTATTCTACTGTAAATAGAATTCTAATAGACCCAGCTCAAAAAGAGGGAAAAAAGCTTTGATTTTCATTTCACGGAATCAATTTACGAAATAATTTTGGATTACAATTGACACGACCCGTCCCAAATCACCCTAATGGACCCAAGACGGGCCGTGCACCAATGATGGATGCCAGCTGGATGCCGGACCCACCATTAAGACTGCTTAGACTTGTCTATGACTGACTGATTTTTCTTTGACTAAAAAGATTTTATAAAAATTTTGACAAAGCTCCCCTTGAAAATTGGACTAAACCAAACCTGAAAAGCAACAATTCCTCAAACGCAATTTATATAAACAAAATCAACTATGGTCCACCTGACCCAAAACATACATAATAACCCTGAACGAGTACGGACAACTCTATCAGCTCCAATATCTTTTACAAAATGACCCAAAAGCATATGAATTTACGAAAGAAGCTGTGAGCCTATCCAACCATATACATATAACCATTCTTCAAAATAAAACTAAATAAAACAATCCTAACTACTATACTAAACAGTGCATAAATCGAAATAAAATGCAATGAGTCCATCTAACTTCTACATGTGTTATAAAATGACTCATATACAAATAAAACGAACATATACCCCAAAATTAATAACTACATGATCTAAAGAATGAGTCATGAAAACTAATGGATCGTGTGTGGCTCTAACTCGGCTCAACATGCTCTCCAATCTGCTTAAAACTCAATTACTACCTGAGTAAGAAAGTATAGAAAATCTGCGAGCTAATAGCTTAGTGAGTGGAGAGTTCGTAATTAATCATAATTTTCAAGAAACTGATTTCTCATGTTATATATATACATACCGAGTAAATGCAAACGGTAAATCATAAAGAAACTGGATAATCTGATAATTTAGTAAATTTGCCAAGAAGTTCGATCTAATAACAATATACGTAAACATGTGTTTCTGTAAACTAAATAAGCTGTTATATACTAAAAAATTATACCAAAAAGTGTCTACTGATAATTTGTAATATGAAATCTGGTCATACGTGCGTAGACTGGCTGAGCACTCCCATACACAGCCCAAAGCCCCCCTTGTATGAAAGTGGGTCCCAAAGATCTCTAAAATAAGCACCCTTATACACGGTCCAAAGCACTTCTGTGCATAAGAGTGGGTCATAAAGACCTCTCATAATACACTCTAGTATACGGCCAAAAGCCCCTCTGTGCACTAGAGTAGATAATCGCATCATCAAATACTTTCTGGTGGTTTTATAAACTGTATCTAAATAATGGCATTTCTCATGATAAAATATAATAATAATTTACACTGATAGAACTGAATTTATTTATAAAATCTATTATATTCTGAAAATCATGCTTGTCTTCATAATCATTATGTAGCTAATACACATAGTATTTAAATTCTTATATTTTGAAAAATAAGTTTTTCCACTCACAGAGCTTTTGACTAGGACTAAGTTGGTCGGTACGCAACACCAACTTTCTCGTCACCTTCTGAAATAGAATATAATTGCTTGAATAAATAAGTAACCATCCCAAGTAACACTAATTATTACAAACAAGACTAAGCTTAACTTACCGTACTTAAGCAAAACTTATTCAAAATTTCTTTACTCACTCGGATCTAATCCTCATTCTAATTCACAACTTTTCACATCTATCAATTATATGTAACCAAGAATAATTTCCTTAAATTTTGTAGTAAAGTCACCAAGCTAGAATCCTATTTCCATTTATTCAATAACATATAATTCTCTTTAAGATTCTCAACCCTTTCTAATCTTCCATAAGGCCTATAAATAATCTCCTTTAAATCACATTCACTTAAAGGACCCAAATAGAAATTCTAGGGTTTGCTAAAATCATCATTCTAAGCTTTTAACATAAATAAACCAATACAAATCTTAAAATGCTTAAAATAGCTTAAATCTCTAATTAAATCCTAATTAAATCCACTAAGTGAAGAACCCTAAAATTTTGTTAATTAAATCCATCATTTAACTTGTAAAAATAATTCATATCACTAAAATTAACTTATCTCCTTTCATAATATTCACATTTAAGTCCGTAAGTAAAAATCCTAAATTTGAACCTCATTTTTAAAATAAGTGGGTTCTTGCTTACCTCTTGAAAATGAAGAAGTTGAAGAACCCAAACCTTAAATTTCCGACTACCTCACGAATCGATTGGCACCTTTCTTCCTCTTCTTCTTTTTCCTTTTTCTTCCTTTTTCTTTCTTTTCTTTTTCCCTTTCTTTTTTCTTCTCTGGCCGCGTCTCTCTTTTCTATCTGCCGAAGCTTCTGGAAAATGGTCCCAAATTCATTTCCAAATTAAGCCTTATTGTAAACTTAGTCCCCAACTTACATACATAGTGATATTTAAATCCTTAAGCAACCATATTTTATAAAATAGCCCCAAACAATTTATTTACTTAATTTAAGTCCCACTTTGACTATTCAACTTGAACTTGACCAAAATCTCATTGACTTTGACTAAATAAATTTTAACTTTGACTAATTTAAAGCGGGTCGTAACAACAATTCTCAAACGTTAGGAAATGTTCTTGATATCATTTTGAAGTACTCACCATGTACTTCGTAACGAATATTTCAATCGACAAAATCGTTAAGTGATAAAATCGCAATAGCAAGTTAAACATGATTGCACGAAATGAGTTCAATAAATCTAATTTGTGGCCATCCCCTATTTTAGCTTATTTTCGGGCTATATTTCTTGATCGTTGAGGTGAGTTCTTGGTATTGATTCGAAGATCTCGAGACCAGTTATGCAACACATATATTTTGAAACGAAAAACTGTTAAACTAATGTTAAACTTAAAATAACTAGTCAAAAATGACTACTTAAAATGAGTTTTACAATTCCTGCCAACTTGAATAAAATTATATTTGAAGTCAAATGATACTCATCTGATTTGAATAATTAAATATGAAAATAGAATGAATTTTTGAATCCTTTCGAGGAATTGCAAGTTGCGACATAATTAGTTTTTAAAGGTATTTTTATTGTATGTTTTTTTGTACTTTTTTTTTTTGTCTTTCATTTTTTACTTTTAAGTTAATGTATTGTATTAATGTGCAAATTGAAGGGTAAGTTTCGTTGTGCCACATTTATATCTTTTCGTTTTTCTTGTATTGTCGAAGTCCTCTTAAATTTTTTTTGCAAGTCCTCTTGATTTATTCATCCTACATCCGCCCTCTTACAAACTAATGGATGTAAACAAATAGCACGCCCCTCTACTAAAACGGGCTAGAATGCCTGTATGCCTAATCCATGCAGAGTGGGCACTCTATTTAGCAATAAAGGATGCCTCGCATAACTTCATGAAGTATTTTCCATACAATCGGTTATTTTTCTCAAATTTTATTCTTAGCAACTCCTATATTCGAAGTAAGATGTTGTCTAATTAGACCACAAATTACAAATTTTGACTTGTTATAAGCTTGAAAAAGCTTAGCCAAGCATGCACTTTATACAAAAAATTGTGTTGATGGGTTCAGCTTTAAAACAAATTGTTCATATGGATGTCCATGTCCTTGAAAATATTTATAGATTGAATGTGCAGTAGAAATGGTTGGATACGTGTGAGCTTGTGAAGTTTTGGGTTGTCATGCCTATTGTACGTAACTGGCTAGTTTTTTGTCAAGATGACAAGCGGGTACTAATGCTTGGACAGTGACTTCACAACAAATGCATCCCAAATTTCCAACCTACATGCATTTTTACCAAGCTAATTTCGTCGTTGCTATGACTTGGCTCGTGTCGAAGATAATGCCTTGGGATCTTATTTGATTGGTTTGTATGCTCGCCTCTAGATTAGCACAGTTAAGCAATTTGATTTGGTCATAAATGGCCGAGGAAGTCGTTCGTGTTCACCAAACAAGTGCTTGTTTGGTTAAAAAAATTTAGATTATAAGCGTGAGTTATACATAATGTGTAGAAAAAAAACTGAATATCCATCCATAAAGTACATCACATGTCCGGTAGTTGAATCTACTAAGGAATCTACTGGTTGGCATTGGATATTCATCTTTAGGCGTTACTAAGTTCAAATTACGAAATCTATGCAAACCCTAATACTACCATTTTTCTTTTGATACGAGCACAATATTAGACAACCATTCAACGTGTCGGTCAGTCCTTATAAAACTGCCTTCATCAACCGTTCTATTTCTTTCTTTACTTGAGCGATACATTAGGAGCAAAAGCGTGCTGGGGGTTGCTTATGTGGTTTAAAAGTGTGGCTTAGTTGGTAGCCTATGTTCCACCAAATTTTTATCTAAACCCAAGGCATGTGTTCATATTCCCGAGCAAAACAATCTCTATACTCTCTTTAACGAAGCAATTACTTCGGTCACTTACCTCTTTTGCTAAAGCATCGGACCGACAAAATGCCAATGTTGGGCGATCTTCTTTTTCTCTCAATATTTACTTACCAAAGAGGGTCTTGTGCTTGGGCGTGCCATTGTCTTCATGACTCCTATCACATCGTCATTCAAGCTCCTTGTATTGATGTCTTGCATCTAAACAATCCACACTTATTCACTTCTCGCTAATTTATCCTCCAATTCTGTTCTAACTTGAACACGACTAATTTATCAACCATTAAATCTTTTTCATCGCCCTTCAAGGCCACCCGTTTTCTTTCTTATTTCTCCTTCGAACGGGCACATCCTACTTTTCTGACCACAAAGCCATTGACATAAACTTTCGACTCCAGCATCCTGAAGTTAGGTACCTTCTTCAACATTTATTGAATATCTTTTTGCCGATCATTTGCCCATACTCTTCACCGGGCACATTATGATCAGCAGTTGGCCTCATTGTATTGTCGAACATTTCCGTTAAATGCATCTATTGATAATGGCTCCTCGCATCGCTGGAATGATGGAGGTCGTGATTTCTTCACCATCTTGGACTACTCTCACACATCTAGCACACAACGTATTTTCCTTCAATTATAAACTTCTACGTCCGATGGTTCAAAACTTCTGCAGCAACAAAAGGTCTATGATCACGACTTGCACCACTTGACATACACCTTTGCTCGTTCCAAAAACTAGACTAGCGATGGGTGTGGTGAATTATACATAATATATAGATAAAAATAATATTTGACCAGTTGATAAACAATTCAAAACATGATATAAATAATTGACTAGTTTTCTTCTTTCCATATCAATTTGAAAAAAATAAATAGCTTTTATACAATTAGGATTTTGCTAAATAAAACATGCATAAATTAATGGTTTATAAATGTTTTCATGCTCCTCGACACCCCTAACATACATATAACACATATAAATGCTAAATACGCATGAAATTATAACAAACCCAAATCTTGGAACTTTAAAAGCATCATAATAAAATTAAAGTCCATATTAATTATGTTTTTAAGCCCTAAAACATAAAAATTACAGCTCTCAAAAATCCACGCACGACGCTCTTCTTCTTCAAATCTCCATAAAATTCAAAGTTGATTAAATTCAAGCACGTTCTTCTCTAATTTTGACAAAATTCAGAAGTCACATATCAATTTTCAGATATCATAATTTTTTTTTCTTCTTCATGATTTTTAATTTATTTACCAGATTATAAGTTCTTAAGTGCAAATTTTCAGATTTTCAGTAATAATTTCATCTCTTGTTCTAATTTCATTCTCCAATCGCCATTAAAAGTTTATTTCTTCAGATAAATTACCAATACAATCTACTTTGCAAAAAAACTGCAATTTTATTATAGATTTGAGATTTTTGTTTGTGTTAGTATATATGATGGAGTAATTGATTATTATTGAGTTTTGCAATCTTTAAATGATGGGTAATTGATTATTATTGTGTTTTGCAAAAAATAGAATGCAAAGATAGTATGAAATTTTTTTGAATTAATATTTGTTGTAGAATTAGGAGATAAGTAGCAAGATTCAAGATGCAGAAAAGATGTTTGTGAAAATCAACCAGCCAAATTGTTGTCTGAAATATGAATTAAGGCAGATATTAGAAATTGACATGCTGTGACACTTTTGAATTAAAAAGTCACACTGTGTAATTTGACTTTTTCTAATGAAACATGTTTGCTTAAGTTTACAATGAGCTTATAAAAATATTTTAACTCATATTTAGATCAACAATTATAGGCCTATTGGGTGGTATTGGTTTTGGGAGTCTATATTAGCTTATGTGACTAAATTTCATTTGGTTTTTGGCTATAAAAACATGTTTTTGCATTTTATAACTTGTGTTACCTATCCATTTTCATACAAACATTATTGATTTCCTCCACTTGACTTTCATTGTGAAATTGTGTGAAAATGATAAGAGCTAGAAAGTGACATAATGTGTCAATTTTTAATTAAAATGTCACACATCATGTGGTTTGAATTTTTTTTCTAATAAAATATCTTTAGCTAAACTTAGACTACGCTTATAAAAATATCTTTAACTAATATTCATCTGAAATTTAATTTTTTTTGTGTTAAATAAGAATTAAGGTTCCACATTAGAAAGTGACATCCGTAAGTCCAACTTTTCCAAATTTTGAACTCGATCTCTCACTGAATTTTATTTTTTGTATATATTATCGCTTGAATGAAGACATTCGTAAGTCCAACTTTTCCAAATTTTACACCATTAGCCCTTGACTATAAGTTTACAATATACTTATAAGAACTTTTTAAACTAATATTCAATTCTTATTTTTTTGTTTTGTTTTATTGGATGATAATTAACGTTGTATGTTGTGTCATCTTTTAATTAAAATGTCAATTAACTTTATTTATTAAAAAGTTTTATACTATGTCACTTTTTTTAGTAAAAAGTCGGATACCGTATTTTTTTCATTAATTAAAAATTTAAGTGTATTTTTCAAATTTTTATCAAAATTCCCTAATTTTCCCTTTAATAAAAGAAATTAAAATGGTAGGAAAAGGGAGCTTTATTAAATCAAAACTTCATAAACATGGACTAGATTTGTGATCCACACTTGTTATTGCTTCCGATCATGTATCGTCATGAGGTAGAATGATGTGACTTCCTACGTGGACACAAAGACGACTTAAGTAATTTGGTGACTGATAAGTGTATTTTACACACTTAGTTAGGCTTGTAAATTTAGTAAATATTCACTACATGAGCGAATTTCTATTTAATCGGTTCGATTATTATCTACGTAGGTATAAAATCCAATTTAGATGAGTTTGGAGATAGCTTAATTGATGCTTAACCGGACGACACTAACATAAGTTGAAGCTATTAGAAAGCAACTCGGGTGAATTCAAAAGCAAGAATTAGATTTCAAATAGTTCAGAGACTAATTTGCACATTTTCGAATATTTGGAAGACCACTTTGAAAGACTTTAGAAGGGTAATGACCAATTAGAATGCAATTAGAAGTTTTTAGATTGAATCGAAAAGATTTAAGGAAGAAACGACCAAAACCATACCTAAAAGCCAAATCGGGACCAAATTGTAAGTTTTGAAAAAGGCCACACATAGGTAGCACAATGCATGGTGTGACCTAGGTGCGTTTGCACCACACTTACTAGAGGTTGCAGAGAGGTCGCACAATGCATTGTGCAGCCGCTGTTGAAAAAATGTCATAAGTGCGGTTTTATAAAGTTAAGTCGGATTATGGCTCTTTGAAGTCACAACTTCCAAGGCATCTCAATGACTATAAAGAGACATCTTCTAAGTCTTTTAAGAGGACTAGCCAACTTAAGAATATAGAGATCAAGAGAAAGAAAAGATGAATTTTTGGGCAACATTCATCACGGTGCAATCAAATATTTTAGATTAATTCAAGATTAAAGGTTGTAACTCTTCTTCTTTTGGATCATGATTTCTTTCATTATTATTAGTATATTCATAGAAATCATGTCCGGGTAGAGCTTTTTATATCTAGGATGAACGATGAAACCTCACATTTTTATTAATTAGAAGTTATTCATTTTCATAAATTTATTGATTATTGATTATTGATTATTTTTGTTTTGATGTTTGATCTCCATTAAAATATTTTTGTGGTTTAGATTTCTTTCAAGAGATAATTTAAATGAGCGCGTGGTAATAAATAACATATGATCCAATAATAGATAGAGATTACTGTTATACTTTGTGAAATCTTACCAAATGATTTTTGGGGGCTAATGCATGCTTTTATGTTAGAAATTTAACTAGAGATAGTTAGGTTCATGTATCGGTAGAGAATTGATTGATCGTTGATAGAGGATTTTGATTATTTTAGGATCATCGATTTTCAACCTAGGACAATAATTTATAACAACGAGTAATGGATAATTAATTGTTTGAAATGTGATGGTGGATTTGTGAAACCTAGTACCCACAAAACTTGCCTTTGATAATTATTCTATTTTCGTTTGCGTGATAATTTAGACTTAGTTACGTTAGAGTAGACCCATTTTTAGAAATCATAAAGAAATTGTGTGTTTAAATTATAATTAATTTGATAATTAATCACCAATCCTTTTGGGTTCGACACTTTTTTCATCACTTTATTACTTGTTAACGATCTGTACACTTGCGGAATTAAAATCGATAACAAATTTTTAGCACCATTGCTGGAGACTGGTTTTATTGATTATCAAGTTAATTGATCTTTTATTTTTAATAATTTTAGTTTATTATTCTTTTTGTGACATTGAATTTCTGCTATTTTTTATTGTTTTAGGTTTTTGATTGTGCATACGTTGTTCGAAAAATCTTGATCTACTCAATTTTGATCTAGAAATCGAACAGATTTTTCACCAAAGACAACGTTAACAAAGAAAAAAGAGAAAACATCAACAAGACACAATGGGTGACAACAACTGAATCCATTATCTACCACCAGCAGATGTTGAAAATCTCCTCGATCCCATGGTGCAAGCAGTCAAAATCAACGAAAGGAATATCCTTATGGGAGAATACATGTTGCCTCATATTGTTGAGAATCAGTCCAGCATAATCTATCCACCTTATGGATATGATGACTTCCAGCTGAGATCGGATGTGATTAATCTATTCTCAACAATTTGCCTTTTTATGGACGAACTGACGAAAGCTCGCACAACCATTTATCTCGCTTTATGGAATACTGTGAAAACTTCAAATATCAAGGTGTCAATGAAGAATCACTCAAGATTAATCTTTTTCCACACACACTAAAGGATAAAGCTCATAAATGGTTAGATTATTTACCGTCGGGTAGCGTCACTGCATGGACAGATATGGTTAAAAAATTTACACTGAAATATTTTCCTTTTACCAGAGTGAACAGACTCAAACATGAAATATCTAATTTCCAACGAACTAATTTGGAAAATTTTCATGAGGTGTGGGAAAGATTCAAGGAACTGCTTAGAAAATGCCCTAGTTAGGCCTTCCCATTGACAGCACAAAACCATAACTTGTACTCTGAATTAATTCCAAACGGTCATTCTGCAAATTAGAGAGCTGGGGCCTCTATCTAAAATAGATCATTCAGAGTACTTCATGACTTATATAAAATAATGAGTGAACAATTTGTGATGTGACCAAATATAGATTCACAAAAGCAAACAATAGGAATGCACGGTGTAGAAATCAATAAGGTACTACTGGCCAACATTGATTTATTGGCAAAGTAGATTGAATCATTAAAGCATTCCCAATCTACGAATATGGTTCAGTTATCTCTTTCAATCCTGTGCAACTTGTGGGGTGAATCATCAATCATCGAAGATTCTGTTAACCACCATGATCTACCATTACCTAAACAAGCATCATACACTTGAAACTTTTAGCAACAGAAAAATAATCCATACTCACTAACCTACAATCTGGGGTGGAGAAATCATCCAAACTGCTCCTATGGCAATAACCAAAATATTCAAAATTTGCAAATCAGAGAAGAACATAGAAAAAGAAAGGAAGATGCGAAGAGGCCTTCGGTAAGTTGTCAAAACGGATAGAAATAGAACTCAAAGAAATAAAACAAAGACACGATGCTTCTTTGAAAAATGTAGAAAATCAGATTAGACAGTTGGCTAAGTTATTCACCGAAAGACAACCAGGCACATGGCCCAACAACACTGAGGTAAATCTAAAAAAGCAGGTAAATGCGAGCGGAGTTGAGTTACCAGAAATTCATGTCAAAAGACCAGATGTTGTAAAGAAAACTGAGTCCAACAAAGAGAGAGTGAACAGATGTGACGAATTAAAAGAAATAGTTGAGCAAGAACAATAAAACTCTCCTCCAGATTATATTCCTTCACCGGTCAAACCTTACATTCATCTAATCCCATTTCCTCATAGGTTGTGCAAACATAAGCTAGACAACTAGTTTGAAAAATTCTTGGACGTGTTCAAGAAAATCCAAATTAACATACCATTTGCTGATGCATAGGCTCAAATGTCGAGTTATACGAAATTTATGAAAGAAATTCTCTCAAACAAAAGAAAGTTAGAGGAGCATGAAACAGTATGCTTACCGAGGAATGCAGTGCTATCTTGTAAAATAAGCTACCTCTAAAATTAAAATATCTAGGGAGTTTTACAATTCCTTGCATTGTTGGTAGTTCATTTTTTGAAAAAACGTTGTGTGATTTAGGTGTTAGCATTAATTTAATGTCTTACTCTATTTCTAGAAAACTAGGTCTCGGTGAAGCTAAACTAACAACAATATCACTATAGTTGGCAGATTGATCTGTCAAATATCTACGCGGGGTTATTGAAGATATATTAGTGAAAGTGGACAAGTTTATATTCTCAGTCGACTTCATTATCTCGGATATGGGAAAAGATAAATATGTACCACTTATCTTGGGAAAACCTTTTTTGGCTACCAGACAAGCACTGATTGTGTACAGAAAGGACAGCTAGTGTTGAGATTGAATCAAGAGCAGATAATGTTCAATGTATTTAAAGCAATTCAATTTCTGAGCTTCTCCGACTCTTGTTTCTAGATTGATTTTATTGATCACGAGATCAAAAAATTTTTCACATTGGAGAATCCTTCAGACCCATGGAAAGCTTGCATCATGTATTCACAAGATGTAACCTTCGACTCTCTTGTCATCGAGGAATGTGCCAGGTATTTACACGGGCCTGAGTTGATAGAAAGAAGGAAAAAGTACAAAGAATTAGGCACTAACCTCCGCAACCACTACCTTATATTCAACTATTACCATCTCACATTCGATATGCGTATTTCGGCGAATCATTCACTGTTCTATTCATAATTATAGATTTAATCGATTAAGATTAGGAAGACAAATTACTCTGAGTACTTCAGGCACACAAGTTAGTTATTGGGTGGACTATTGCATACATCAGAGGTATTAATCCATCTATTTGCATGCACAAGATACTTATGGAAGAAACATATAAGCCGACAGTGTAGCATTAACGTAGATTAAACCCTCATTTACGAGAGATAGTCAGAGCACAGATTTTGAAATTACTTGATATTGGATTATCTATCCAGTTTCAGATGGTGCATGGGTGAGTCTAGTTTAGATTGTGCCAAAGAAAAGTGAAATTACGGTTGAAAGGAATGACAATAACGAGCTAAAAACAGTTAGGTTAACTACAAGATGGTGGGTGTGTATTTATGTAAGGTGGTGCAGCTATATCTTGGGGTTCAAAAAGATAAACTATTATTTCGAGAGGTATTCTAGAATCGGAGTTAATAGCATTAGATACTACATGCACTAATGCTGAATGGCTAAAAGATCTATTAATAGACATACTTTTAATAAGTAAACCAATTCTAGCTATCTCTATACATTGTGACTGTAAGGCTGTAATAGAACTTGTGAATCAATCTCATTCGAATAAGAAGGTAAATAGAAATATACAAGAAAGACATAAGTCAGTTAAGGCCTTATTAAAGAGAAGTGTGATTTCTCTAAATTTTGTAAGATCTGAGAAGAATTTGCAAGACAACGTAACAAAGGGTTTAAACAAAAAAGGTGTTGCTGAATCATCAAAGGGGGTGGGCTTAAACCTATAAGGGAGTAACCCAACCTTTGTGATTGGAGGACCCATGAAGAAGGTTCAATGGGTAGAAACAACCTGTACTACGTGACTTAAGATAGCACTATATTATTTTTGCGTATCCCTATGGTGATAGTACTATATTATGTGATGTTTTCCATGAGGCCGTGGCTATGGGATTGGGCTATTCCCTAGAGACTCTTATTAGAATCAAGATAAAAGTGTATGGCCATTAACAGCGCTACTCGCTATGAACTGAGCCTAATTCGATACTGTGTGTGGGACAATTGAAGTTTGGACAAATGGACTTAATTCAAGGCTTAGTCCATTATGGCTCCATCAAATAGAAATTGTCATCACTAAGTGAGATTCAAGTCCTGAAGACACATACACTTATTCATCAGTATAATGTTGCCATTATATATATATAATATTGTTTGAATGTTTAAGTTTTGTGGAGAACTATTGTAACCTCAGTTTTAAGCAAATTCAAAAACCCCATAATTTCATGATTAAAACTATTTTGAATAACATAAATTTTCATGAAAGTGGGGGTTAAATTTTCTATTATAAAAGGGGTGTAATTTCATGTTTTAGACATATTACAAGACAACAAGATTAGAAAATACACTATATACTATACTTATTTTCTTGTTTTTTGCAACTATTTAAAATGTTCGTTCTTAGCTCCCTTTGGTCGTGCACATAAAAGGAGAATCGGCTGTGAGCTAACAGGTTTTTATCTTGGAGTCGTGTAGTGCTGACAATATCCGTAAGTTTAGTCTATGCAACACCCTTACCACATTTCAGCGTGTATGATGTCTATATGGTGGAAAAATCCATTGATGTATTCATGGATGACTTTTTAGTTTTTAGATCGTCATTTGATGAGGGCCTCAAAAATTTGACCCTTGTGCTTTAGCATTGTGAGAAAACAAACTTGGTTTTTAACTGGAAAAAATGCCACATTATGGTCCAAGAGGGAATGGTGTTGGGACACTGGATTTCGACTAAGGGCATTGAAGTTGATAAGATAAAAATTCAAGTTATTGAGAAACTCCCTCCGCCGACAACAGTTAAAGGTATTCGAAGTTTTTTGAGACATACAAGATTTTATAGATAGTTCATACTAAACTTTTTGAAGATCAAACATGTTGGAAAAGCATGTCAAATTCGACTTCTCTAAAGAATGTCTCAATGCCATCAATACCCTTAAAGACAAGTTAATCTCGACACCGATAATTATGACACCTGATTTGGATTTACCATTTGAGATCATATGTGAAGCAAGTAATTTTGCAGTTGGGACAATTTTGGGACATTGAAAGGATAAAGTCATTCATGTCATATATTACGCCAGCTGAACTCTTAATGATGCTCAAATGAACTATGCCACTACAGAAAAGGAATTACCAGCTCTAGTATTTACCTTCGAAAATTTTTTATCTTATCTCATTGGATCGAAGATAATAATATACACGGACCATGCAACATTGAAGTACCTTTTTGCCAAAAAAGATGCAAAATTGAGGCCAATTTGTTGGATACTACTTCTTCAAGAAATTGATTTGGAGATTCGGGATGAGGAATGAAGTAAAAACGTAGTAGTTGACCACATGTCAAGATTGGAGCAACCCGAAAGGAATGAGGAAGACGAAATCAATGAAAAGTTTCCTAGATGAGCAGATTTTTGTTGTAGAGAAGGCTGAAAAGGAAGGAGAAGCACCATGGTATGCCGACTATGTGAATAATTTCGCAAGTAACATTGTGCCATCGGACTATGATCACCAACGACGAAAAAATTTCTTTTTGGGACAAAAATACTATTTTGGGAGGATGCTATTCTCTAAAAAAAGTAGGCTCATCAGGTGATTCGGAGATGTATGCTGAAAAAAGAGATGGAAACAGTGTTAGAACAATGTCAATCTTTGCCGTACGAAAGACACTTAATCTGCACAGGCAAAAAAGAGATGGATACAATGCTACTAAAACTACAGCCAAAGTTTGTGTAATCTGGATTTTATTGGCCGACTTTATTTTAGGACGCTCACAACTTGGTGACTATGTGTGATTGTTGCTAAAGGACCGGAAACATATTAAGAAAGCAAGAAATATCTCTTCGGAGCATTTTGGTAGTGGAATTGTTCAACGTATAGGGAATCGATTTTTTGGGACCATTTTCACATTCGTTCTCAAATCTTACATCTTGGTGGCAGTGGACTATGTCTCAAAGAGGGTAGAAGCTATGGCTTTACCTACTAATGATAGTCGGGTGGTGGTAAATTTCATCAAAAAAACATTTTCATGCACTTTGGGACCCCTCAAGCGTAAACACTTTTGCAACCGGAAATTTGAAGCTCTCTTGACAAAATATGGTGTGAAGCACAAGGTGGCTATTCCTTACAATCCACAAACGAGTGGCCAAATCGAAATTTCCAATCAGGAGTTGAAAAGGATTTTGGAGTTAACCGTGGGTACTTTAAGGAATTATTGGTTGAACAAGCTTGACAATTCTCTTTGGGCATATCGCACGACATTCAAGACTCCAATTGGTATATCACCATATCGAATCATTTTTGGAAAGACGTGCCATTTACTGGTCGAGTTGGTGCATCGAGCTTATTGGATAATGTGAAAGTTGAACTTTGATTTAAAGGAGGCCAGTGAGAAAAGAATACTTAAATTGAATAAAATAGACAAATTTTGGTTTGAAGCGTATGAGAATGCCAAATTATACAAGGAGATGACGAATAAGTGGCATGACAAGCATATCCAACGGAAGCACTTTGAGGTGGGGCAAAATGTATTGTGTTCAATTCAAGCCTTAAGCTCTTTCCGGAAAAACTGCGTTCAAGACGGTCCGGGCCATTCACAATAGTGAAAGTTTATCCACATGGTGCAATTGAAGTTGCTCATGATACAAAAGACAGGTTTAAAGTAAATGGACAAAGGCTTAAACTATACTTAGAGGGAGAATTTTCAAAAGAAAAATCATTCACCACATTAGACAATCCTGAGTGACCACCATGACAAAGTCAAACTAATGACTTTAAAGAAGCGCTTATTGTGAGGCAACCCAAGTTTCTATCCCCCTTCTTAGCTTTTTTTTTTTTTGTTTTTCACTTATTAATTTATTTCATTATTTTTAGCTTAAGTTAAAATTTTACACCTTTTAGGCATTTTTTCTTTAGGATTTTTGATCATTTTTAGTTGAGGTCATAGTTTCATAGGAGACAAGGGGGGGGGGGAAGATAGCAGTGAAAATGGAATTTTTGGCTCATGTTCGCGAGAAGGTCGCTGCATGAGTGACCAGTAGGGGCAATAGGTGTGCACTTGCAGCTCGTGGTTGGACCTTGGAATGCTTCGCGGTCCGATCGCGAGCTGGGATTAGTTTGTTAAAACTGGCCCTTATCCTCGTTTGTTCATACCCCTTTCAAATTTTCTCCCAAATCCTCCTACCCACGTCCTCAATTTCGTTTACATTACAAAATATTTGAGTAGAAACATACATTACACCATGATTCAAGTAAAGTTCATCTCTTCTTGCATCTCAATTTTGGATTTTTAGAGGTAAGTATGACAATCACCTACTTTTTGGAAATTTTGTGCTTTATTTATAGAATTTTCTTGGTGATGGCGTATAGGCTATAGTTAGGACATTGATTGATGTACTATGATATGGGTTTTGAAGTGTGAATTTATGGATTTGCTCAACACACCCATGGTCGTGATGTTATGTTTGATTAAACTATGCCTTCAAAGTGTTGGATAGAATGTCCCAACCAAGTACTTTGGTTCAACAAGAAAGGTTATTTTGGGAGGCTATTATTCCAAGTATGGGGTTTTTTCATACTATTTTCACACTACTTTGTGAACAAATTGACACAATAGACATATGCAAACCAACATTGCTATACCACTAACACTTAGAACTTACACTCTTGTTTTTCCACTTGTACTCTGCATGGTTAATTTCTTACACATCAATGTTGCATTGTAGGTACCTTCAAAGATTTACCATGCCACAAAAAACCCGAAACACGTCAACCTTGAGAAAGGGAAAGGAGATTGCCGAAAACTCAAATGTCAATAAAAGAGCCCGTGTAGAAGCACTACAATACAAAACATACCTAACGGAGCACACCGATGAGAGAGATAAAACCATTGCCAAATAGACTCTTCACCCGGAGAGGGAGTCAGATTTTGAGAGCATCGAGTCTTTTGGTGTTCTCGAAGAGATAATGACAAAGGGATGGACCAAACTCTGTGCACCATACAAAATCTACACACCAATGGTATGAGAATTTTTTTGCCAACTTCAACCCCAATATTTTGGAGAATGTAGAAGATGAAGAGGAGGATCACTCCTTTAAAAATTATGTCAAGGAAGTGTGAGTTCGATTTTAACTTATGATCGTGACATTCTAAGGAAAACTCAAAACAACAGTGTGTCTGTTCCAGGGATTGGCGGTAAAACTTGCTATAGGCAGCTGTGTGAAATAGAAGAACTACAGTTTGGGTCAGACCTTTCAGTCATTTTTTTCCAATGCAAATGGTTTAGGTGTGATGACAGACAAAGGGTAACAGAGAAGGACGTTTCTAGTACTGACGTCAGTGCACATGAGTACAAGGATGATCAGTTTATACTAGCTACTCAAGCACAACATATATTCTACATAGAAGATCCTTCTCGTGGTCCTAACTAGTGAATTGTATGAGAAGTCCATCACATGAGCACGTGGGACAATCTAGGATATGACGTCAATGAGATAGACTTGCTATATAATACCAACTCTTCCCAGTTTTCTTTGATCGTTGATCTTGGCAATTTAGAGCACATATCCTTGCATCGGAACGAGGACAAAATTGATGAGGTTTGTGCGTTGTTTATCAAGAGATCGTCATCTGATACTACATTGGAAGAATACAAGGATGAAGAAACATGCAGTTAAAGTAATGAGGATGACGGTGATGACGACAAACATACATATCATTAATTAATATAAATGACGTCAATGCAGATGACTACATTGAATGTTATTCTGTAACCAAAGTTTCTTTTGATTAACTAATATCAATTTAAAGTTAATGTTATTATATTAATTTTTATTAATTATGTTTGCTATTGAATTTATATTAATTTTGAAACATTATGTTATAGTTAATATTAATATAATTAAAAATATTTTATTAATTTATAAATAATTTCTTTTCCTTAACAATTAATAACAATATTATTTTGAACTTTTATAGCGGCGACATTTATACGTTATAGCGACGACATGGCATCTCTACACTTCCAAAATAAATTGGAAAAAAATGGCACGTATCTTTTAGCGGATTTAGAAAGAAAAGGCGTTTATTTTTTAGCCCGTTTAGAAAAGCGACGACGTTTTTCGTCACTATAGGTTACCCCGTTTTAAAACAGAAATGCCTATTCTTCTTCCCCTAGCTGCCCCAAACATTTGCAAGACACACGTAGCCACCATCATTTTCTTTTTAAATTTGCATTGACTTTCTTTCATTCTAAAGCAAAACAAGTACGTGCGATTTCATTAACGTTTTCTTATTATTTTGTGATTAGGAGTGAAAATGTATTTTCTAACGTAGAGTTATGAGTTCTGATGTGAGTTATGTCTCTCTTCAGTGGTGAAGAACAGGGTCGAGCACCTGATTTCTGAAGTTTTGCAGAGTTCGTGTTGTTCCCACTCAATCCAGGTGGGATTTTCCCTTTTAATGGTTTTCTTAATAAAATTTAGTGATTATTAGTCCACTAATTAAGAGCTTGTTAAAGATTTGATTTTTATAGTTTTATTGATAGCACGTTTGTTACTTTGGAATTTTTTTGAGGACCCATTTGGGTATTCTGTTGAATAATGCAATTTGGTAGCATGCAATGTCTCCATTGAAAATTCCAGATTTGGATTTTATTGTCAAGGGATGGATTATGGATACTTAGTGCTCACATCTATAAGTTTTGTTAGGAATTAACGATCTATGCACATCAAAAATTAAATATATAATTCCTGTAAGTCGGATCAACCTTGTACTTTTATAAAATTCGTAATAGAAGTTTATTTCGATGAACATTGTGGAATCTGATTATCTGATTAGCTGGAGGTACAATCTTCAATACCATAGCTGCCCAATTGGCCAGCCTCTAATGGTTATCCACATTCCAAGAACAGATGAAAGCGAAACTTTGTGAGTAATTGTATTGAGTTTTGTATCCTGCTTGTGCTACCATGTAATGAAGACATATTTAATTAAATTACATAAATTGTTGTGGCTCTAATATTTATAGGTTAACCTAACATTAGTTTTAGTCATACTAGAACTGGACCTAGTTCTAGTCATAACAATAAATGGACTCAATTAATTAATCTAATTAATTAACTTGATCCATAGGCAAATAAGTCTGATTCAACTAATTGGACTTTAGACATTAATTCTTACAAAATCCCACTTGGACAAGATCCAACTCCAGATACTCAATTCTCGCATTTTGTGTGTGACCAATTAGGTTCTCGTTCCCGATAGCAAACACATTGATATTCTCATCAATTCACCTATATCGATCAATTCACGTCGCTGTCCAAGATTGATATCTAGCAATGTTTCAAGGTAATCCATGTGGAGAAAATTGTCATGTGGAATGACAGAACCAATATATGTGCAGTTACCGTGGAAATATAATCCATTCATCAATATAACCCGGTTAAGAGATATGGATCGGTGTCAATATCATTTCAACCAATTATATTATTCACCTCAACTCTTCGTTGATCTAATCTAGTTATGATTAAAACATTTTCAACTCATTACTCTATCTCGACCAAGGAAATTTATATCAACTTAAGTGGGTAAAATATAGGTTATAATCTCATACTTTCCAGGAGTGACGAATCTTCATATTAGATATTCACAATCATCATATGATTCTCACTATACCCGTACGACGTCTTATTGGTGACTCATAATCTTAGGGCTTCATCAAACGCTTGCCAAAGTATTGTGGTCCTCACATAAGATTATAAGATATCCTCAAGTCAAAGGACTAAATCCACTATCGCTCATTATAGATTTACAACTAATACTTGGATAGTTATCTATGTGAAATATCTAGCCGGGTCATCTAATGTCATGTTCTCATAACAATGTATTCATGTGTTCATTCAGATGTCCCTCTACATCTTTGCTCGTGAGACCAGCTACTTTCTTCAAAGAAATGCAACACATGCTAGTCTATCCACAATAATGATATTCATATCTCATTATTACGATGACTATGGATATTTTAAGAATAAGTTATTTATAACTAGTATCTCACAATCAAAATACCTTGTGATTACATGTTATCGTGAATTAATTTTGGACTATATTATTTTAATTAATAAAATTTAAATAATAAGAAATCTGCTATTAAAATGTAGACAACTATTTAATTTATCAGTTTGTTCATACACATCAATGTCTAACAAAGAGTATATCATTAAATGTCCCATATAAACTAGATCCAATCGCTCAGATATGTAATACCATTAGATTTAGCATGACCATAATGGTTGTTGTTGTAAAAAATATTAGTTGCAAGTGCACAATAACGTTAACAAGTAATAAAATGGACCTAATGAGTCCGGATTATCGTTTCTACGAAGAATATCCTATTTATATAGTAGTTCAATTAATCTTGATCCTAATCTATTTAAAACACTTTGAAATAAGTTGATTTGAAGATTCTAATCCTAATCTATTTAAAACACTTCGAAATAAGTTTATTGAAAGATTTAATCTATAATTATTAATTCTAGAAAATAGTGTAAACATAAATATCAAGAATTTTTCAAATATAATTATTAAAGTGTTTGGATTCATGAATTCACCGTAGTTGTCATCTCTAATCTCTCCTCTCAAGATTTATTCCTAATGTTGTATTTGGTCGAATTCACGAATTTAACATAATTTACCTCTCTCGAGTTCAAATTAGTCCTATCTAATTAAGTCAACTCACCATATCTCTATGTGAAGTTAGATAAACTTAACTAGATACATTAAATCTCCTAAGAATTCAATTTAAGATCGTAAAAATAATAAAAATGTCTCTCTACTTTTCATCCAATTGTCGGATTTTACTACGTGATCTAGATTAATAACTTACTTTTCGGTTTGTTACAATCCACAATTCAATGAAATAATGGACAATTATTTCAAGCATTAAGCAAAGAAGTAAAATCAATACATAATTAATTTATAAGCAAAACTTGAGAATTGAAATTAAAGAATCTAAATTAGGTTAAATCGTTCATCTAAAATATTAATTTAGCTACTCATAATTCGGAAGAAAGAAAACATGAATAGTTTGGAATACATAATCGGATCTAAATAAAAGAGTAGAAAAAGATGAATATCTTGCACCAAGAATTCATCGTCTTCACATCCCAATCATTAAGATATTGGTCGTTCTTCCCATCTCCTTTTGTTCTCTATTCTTTTCTCTCTTTTGATTATTGTATATGGTATCTCCCATTTGTCTAAATCATAATCCCTATTTATATGTCCAAAAAACCCTAATTTAATGTAGAAGTCGTGTCCCAAAAGAATTACCAAATTAGAGTTTGACTAAAATAAGTAAACTAAAAGTCTGGTCACGAAATGTCATTGCGATCGCAAGGTTATGTCTGATTCAATGCTGTTTTTTCCCCTTTGAACCTTGCTATTGCAAGATTAATGGCTCTTGCGATCGCAAGGTCAAAACTTCCTCCAATTTTTTTTAGCTTATGTCCTTAATTATTTGCACGATAAGTCTTTCATCTTTTTAATATTTCAACTTTAGTCCTTGGATTTCTTCTTTCATTTCAATTTCGTCCTCTTTTATTTTCAACCCAAGTCCTTCAACTTTTAGATATTTACAAGTTGGTCCCCATTTTCAAGTATCCGTACACTTTCAGTCATTCTTCACCTATTTTACTTTGTTTTTTCAAATTCCATATGAACTTGAGTTTAACCTAAAGCAATCAAATCAACACACAATTAAGTAGAAATTCACTTAAGAGTACTTATATTCGTCCACTTTTGATGGTCCAAATAAGTGTAAATCCACACTTATCACTTGTGCTAGGACAACGACTTTATCAAAGGATCTGCTACTTTATCGTTTATCAGGACCCGTTCTACTTTATGTTATTTCTTAAGATCATCTCCATAATGAGATGATACTGCCTTAATAAATATGTGGATCATTGATGAGACATGGGTTCTTTCGCTTATGCGATGGCTCTATTGTTATCACAATACAAAGTATTCGATCAACAATGTTAAGAACTATTCCAAAGTTCAATAATAAACTTCTTGATCCAGACCGCTTTTTTACCGCTTCTAAAGAAGCTATATATTCAGCATCTGTAGTTGCATCAGTGGTCATATCTTCTTTGGAACTTTTCCAACTAACCACACCAACATTTAGAGTAAAATATATATCCAAATTGGGATTTTCCATCGTCTTTATCAAACTAAAAACTGGCACAACATATCCTTGAAATCTAAGTTCATTTCCTCCACACATCAAATAACATGTCTTTAGTGCTTCTTAAGTAATTAAATATGTTTTTTTACTGTGGTCCAATGTTTCTCGCTAGGGTTCGCTTGGAACCTTCTTGTGACACTCAAAACATATGAAACATCCGATCAAGTACATAACATAGCATACATGGTAGATACTATTACTAATGCATAAGGAATTCTATCCATACGATCTCTCTCAATCTGTATTTTGGACACATCTCTTTTGAGAGATAGATCTCATTCCCAATGGGAGATAGTCATCTATTAGACTCTTCCATACTAGATCTTCTCGAGATTTTATCTATGTATACATATTGAGATAGGCCAATCATTTTTTTAGATCTATCTCTATAGATCTTTATCCCGAGAATGTATGTTGTGATAAGTGCATTTTATACACTTATTCGAGCCTTTAAACTAAACTTTTATCCTGTCATTTTATTAAATTTATACTTAATTTGGTGTTTTATTCTTCATATTTCAGTTTTGGGCCTGTTTAATAGCAATTGGAGAAGATTGGACAAAAATGGCAACAATTTGGTAAATATTTAGAGATAACTTAATTTCACTCAATCAAAATTCGAAGGACCAAATTGGAGATTACAAAAAGTTGGAGGACTGAAGAAGACAATAAAAAAGTTTGGGGACTAAAATTACCATGACCCAAACTTGAAGGTCCAAATTGGAGAATGTGGAAATTGGAAGGACCAAAGTGCGAGAGTTTGAAACAATCAAGTTGGGCGATCGCCTAGATTATCAATGCACAAGTAGTGAGCAAAAACCCAGGCCTGGGCGATCGCCTAGTGTTATATTTCTGCCGCATGGAGTTTTTTTTCCTTTTTCAGTTGGACTCCGATTAGGTAACTCTTGGCCCACGATTTTTAGGGTTTTTTGAGATCTTTTAAGGCACAGTTCTGGAACTATAAATATGAGTTCTTAAATCATAACAAATGTGGAATTTTTGGGAGAAAAACATTACACAAAACACCAAACGGAAGATCAAGATTTATCTCTCCAAGAACGAAGATCAAGATCAAGATTTCTTCGTCTCCGGGTTATGAATTCTATATTTTCTTCTTCTTTTTATTTCTTTATTGCTAGTATGCTAGGCTAGAATATTTTAGTGCTAGGATAATGATAAAACTTGTATCATGAATCTTTAATTCTTCGAAACTAGTTTTTGATATTTAAGCATGTTCTAATTTTTGAACAATTGATATTGATTTTCTCTTCGTCTACAATTATATGCACAATAGTTGTATGATTCTTGTGGCTTGTTTTACCTTCGAGAGATGGAAAATAGGTTATACATAGTATCCATTTTCATAGAATCCGATAGGAGATAGAAATATACTGCTTTGCTTTACGTGATCTCTAAGTATTCACAAATTCTAATGCATTCTTGTATGCTCGCATCGTCTTAGAAATATAGTCGGGTCGCATATAGGAATAGGTTTAATTCTAGTCGAGAGAGATTGTTAAATTAAATTAGGAATATTGATCTTCATAAGTAAATCCTGTTATCAAATTTAATGGTTCAGGTTAAAGGTAATTGATATAAGTGGATTCGAGATCCTAGTATGCTTTTCTTTTCTAAAGTTAAATTAATCTTTCATCAATTTCATCTCTAAATTTTTTTTTATAATTAATTAGTTTATAGTTTAATTAGTTTTCAATCACAAAATCTTCAAAAGTTCATTAGATTCGGTTAAGGTTAATATAATTGCAACTGAATTATCTAAATTTTCGTGGGAACGATACTTGGACTCATAATCCACTTTATTACTTGAGCGATCCATACACTTGTGGAATATTAAATACATAAAATCGCTGACAAGTTTTTGGTGCCGTTGTCGGAGAGTAACAGATCTTTTCTCTCCTTTATTTGCTTTATTTTGTTATTATATTGGGGACAATGTAATGTTTTAGTCTGGGGGTGGGTTAATTATCAGGATACTTGATTATTTTGAATTTGCTTATTTTTTGGGTCTAAGTTTATCAAAAAAAAATTTCTTATTGTTTCAATTTTTTAAAAAAATATTCTAGCTATTGTTGAATATCTTACCACCAATGATGATATTTGTTTGAATTTATGTACGTTTTTAGTTAGAATATTAGACAATACTTTAACTCGTACTTTTACCTGAATACTTATCCATGTTAGACTAGATTTGAAGCACGTAGTCACTATTGACTTATCACTTATTGGAAACATGACTTGAGTGTTTTTGGTTGATATTATTGACTTAGAATTATTGTAAAAAATCTCGTTCCTAAATCCTTATGATAGTAACCAAACTGTTTGAGAATAGTTTTGGGTTGTTAAAATTAGTACATGTGTTTATAGAATTTTAATGGTTTGGATTTCTAGGTCTTATCTTTGGTTGAATAGGTTGTAGTCAAGGAATTTAAATCCAACACTACTGACTGCTAAAAAAAAAAATATCTGACTCGAACAATTAAGCCTGTTAGGGTATTTTGAAACCTGATACCTTATGGTCATCCAACTTGAGAGTCATCGGCCCAAAGCTCGTTACATGAGTAAAAATAAATAAATAAATAAATAAAAATTACATCTTCACTTCTCTTATAGCCTGTAGGACTCGAGCAATTAAGTCTGTTAGGGTATTTCAAAACCTGATGCCCTATGGTCATCTGACTTGGGAGTCATCGGCTCAAAGCTCGCTACAAGGGTCGCATAGAAAGCTTGTGAAATAGAAGTATTGCACTGGATGTAAAATTATTTATATTGGTTAAATAAAATAAAAAGAGTTAAAGTACCCGGTAAGGATTGCTAGGTTAGACCCTCGAAGACTGAATATGAGAATTTAGAAATCACTCACCATCTTAGTTCTAAGAGTACAAGTTCTAATTTTTACCACTTTATTTGAAAAAAGCATTGTGTTGATCAATAGGAACCAAATTCACTAGAACACCTCGGGATTGGAGAGAAAAGTATTAGAAGAGTGATAATTTACGAGAGGTGTAAAGAATAAAGACTACAAAGGATTCAGGATTGTAAAAATATCAACAACACAATATTGGCCGTGGTCTAATACAGGTACAAGTTAAATTTTAATAATCACACACTCACTAAAGGTCGAGCATCGGATAAGTAAAAATTTATTTGTTGTATTGTTTAATATATTTCTAAAAGTATTGCTTTATTTTCAAACATGAGGCATATGGTAAGAAATTTAACATTAACTCAATTCCTGTTAATTCTTTTAGCTCAGTTTAAATTTGTAGTTTAATTTTATTTTTGTTCGAGGACAAACAAATGTTTAGTTTGGAGGTGTTTGATAAGTGCATTTTATGTACTTATTCGGGCATTTAAACTAAGTTTTTATCCCGTCATTTTATTGAATTTATATTTAATTTAGTGTTTCATTCTTCATATTTCAGTTTTGGGCCCGTTTAATAGCAATTAGAAAAGATTGGACAAAAATGGCAACAATTTGACAAATATTTAGAGAATTTGTGAACTTAATTTCACTCAATCAAAATTTGAAGGACCAAATTGGAGATTACAAAAAGTTGGATGACTGAAGAAGGCAATAAGAAAGTTTGAGGACTAAAATTACCAAGACCCAAAGTTGAAGGTCCAAATTGGAGAATGTGAAAACAAGAAGGACCAAAGTGCGAGAGTTTGAAAGAATCAAGCTGGGTGATCGCCCAGATTATCAATGCACAAGTAGTGAGCAAAAACCCAAGCCTGGGCGATCGCCCGGGAATGCACTGGACGATCGCCCAGTGTTATATTTCTGCCGCGTGGAGTTTTTTTTCCTTTTTCAGTTGGACTCCGATTAGGTAACTATTGGCCCACGATTTTTAGAATTTTTTGAGATCTTTTGAGGCACAGTTCTGGAACTATAAATATAAGTTCTTAACTCATAACAAGTGTGGAATTTTGGGAGAAAAACATTACACAAAACACCAAATGGAAGATCAAGATTCATCTATCCAAGAACGAAGATCAAGATGAAGATTTCTTCTCATTCAAGATTTCTTCGTCTCTGGGTTATTAATTCTATATTTTCTTATTTTTTTATTTCTTTATTGTTAGTATGCTAGGCTAGAATATTTTAGTGCTAGGATCATGATAAAACTTGTATCATGAATCTTTAATTCTTCGAACCTGGTTTTTGATATTTAAGCATGTTCTAATTTTTGAATAATTGATATTGATTTTCTCTTCATCTACAATTATATGCGCAATAGTTGTATGATTCTTGTGGTTTGTTTTACCTTCGAGAGATGAAAAATATATTATACATAGTATCAATTGTTGTAGAGTCAGATAGTGGATAGAAATATACCGCTATACTTTATGTGATCTCTAAGTATTCACAAATTATAATGAATTCTTGTATGCTCGCATTCGTCATATAAATATAGTCGGGTCGCATATAGGAATAGGTTTAATTCTACTCGAGAGAGATAGTTAAATTAATTTAGGAATATTGATCATCATAAGTAAATCATGTTATCAAATTTAATGGTTCGGGTTAAAAGTAATTGATATAAGTGGATTCGAGATCCTAGTACGCTTTTTTTTTTAAAAGTTAAATTAATCTTTCATCAATTTCATCTCTAAATTGTTTGATAATTAATTAGTTAATTGTTCTTAGTTTATAGTTTAATTAGTTTTCAATCACAAAATCTTCAAAAGTTCATTAGATTCAGTTAAAGTTAATATAATTGCAACTGAATTATATAAATCTTCGTGGGAACGATACTTGGACTCATAATCCACTTTATTACTTGAGCGATCCGTGCACTTGCAAAATATTAAATACATAAAATCGCTGACATGCTGCCTCTCCCATATTCTTCACAGAGAAGTTTTTTTTGGGGATAACCACAATTTTACTAATTTTAGCATGGGGACATCATTTTCTAATAATAGTATGTCATCTGATAAGTGTGATTTTCCACACTTATTCACTACATAAACATATTTCTATTTAAATGAGTTCAATTATTGCGTGCGTAGGTACAAAATCTAATTTGGATGAGTTTGGAGCGAAAAATAAGAGTTTGAGGCTTGAGTGGTGCTTAATCAGATGGCACAGACATAACTTGAAGCTATTAGAATGCAATTGGAGGCTTTTGGATTGAATCGAAAAGATTTAATGAATAAATGACCAAAACCGTACATAAAAGCCAAATTAGGGACCAAATTGTAAGTTTAAAAAAAGGTCACACCTAGGTAGTACAATGCATTTTGCGACCTAAGTGCATTTGTAAAATTTACTGGAGGTTACACCTAGGTAGCACAATGCTTTGTGCGACCTAGGTGTGGTTGTAAAAACTTACTGGAGGTCACACCAAAATAGCACAATGCATTGTGCGACCTACGCTGAACGAAGGCCATAAGTATGTTTTTTTAAAGGATAAGTCGGATTAGGACTCTTTTGGACGACAACTTTCAAGGCTTCCCAAAGACTATAAACAGATCTCTTCTAGGTCTTTTGAGAGGGGTTACACAATTGAAGAGAGATAGAGATCAAGAGCAAGGAAAATAAAAATTCTTGGGCAACATTCATCACAATGCAATCGGAGATTTGGATTAATTCAAGACTAAGAGTTGTATCTATTCTTCTTCTTTTTCTTCCTAGTCATGGATTCTTTTATTATTATCGCTATATTCATAGTAATCATATCTGGCTAGATCTTTTATATCTAGGATGAACGATGAAATCTCACATTTTTTATTAATTATAAGTTTTTCGTTCTCGTAATTTTATTGATTCCGAGTTGATTATTTATTGTTCATTATTTATGTTTTGATGTCTGATCGCCATTAAAATATTTTTGTGGTCTAGATTTTTTTTTAGAGATTCAATTTAGATGAGTACATAGTAATAAATAATACAAGGTCCAAAAATAGATTTATATTACTGTTATGCTTTATGAAATCTTTTCGGATGATCGTTGTGATTAAATGAATGACTTTATGTTCGAAATTTAAGAAGAGATAGTTAGGTTCATATAGATGTATATAATTGATTGACCATCGAGATAAACTTTTGATTATATTAGGATCATCGATTTTTTTATCTAGGGCAATAATTTGCAAATATGAGTAACTGATAATTAATTGTTGAACGTGATGGTGGATTTGTGACTTATAGTGCCCGTAATACTTGAATTTGATAAATATTCTATTTTCATTTATGTGATAATTTAGACTTAGTTAAATTAGAATATGATAGTCTTAGAAATAGAAATCATAAACAAACCGTGTGTTAATTTTGTAAAAGTGAAGTTACAATTAATTAGGTAATTAATTGACAGTCCTCGTAGGCTCGAAGACTCGACACTTTTATCATCATTATATTACTTGTTAACGATTCATTCACTTACATGATTAAAATCGACAACATCATCCACATACAAAATTAGAAACACAACTTTACTCTTGTTTAACTTCTTATACACACATGGTTCATTTTCATTCTTGATAAATTCAAACATTTTGATTGTCTCATCAAAATGAAGATTTCAGCTTTGAGAGACTTGCTTTAATCCATTGCATACCTTATTTGGTTATGTGGATTCAAAACCTTCGAGTTGTGTCATGTACACATCGCTAATCAGATAATCAGATTCCATACCTTCGAGTTTGCATACCTTCAGTTTTGACATCCATTTGTCAAACCTCATAGTCAAAGTATGTTGCTATCGCAAGCAGAATTTGAATTGACTTAGACATGACTACTGGTGAGAAGGTTTCGTAAAAGTAATTCATTGTCTTTTCTTGTAACCCTTCGCAACCAATCTTGCTTTGTAAGTATGAACATTATTATCCATGTTAAACTTTTTCTTGTAAACCAAGATCCAAACCTTGTTTACATGGTGTTCATCTCGGATTCCATGGCTTCATGCCATCTCTTGGAGTCAATATTTGGCTTCCATTATGCGTAAGTAGTGAGTTAATCTTCCTCGATTAGCAATGCATCATTGGTAATCAGGAGATCATATTTCCGAGGAGGAAGAATGACCCTGCTTAACTTACGCGGAGATGGCGTGTCCTCGAAGACTGGCGGTTCTCCATTTCCAATACGTGCCTCATCAGGTACAGCCTCGTGTAATTGGTCAATTTTATTTGTGGTTTCTTGAACCTTTTCAAGACCTACTTTGCTCTCAATTTTCTCTTTTAGAATAATTTTTTTTAAGAATACAATATGTTTCGATATGATGACATTCATTTTGACGAGATTATAGAAATAGTGTCCAGTAGTTTCCTTTGGATATCCCACAAATATGCATTTATCATATTTAGCTCCTAGCTTGCCCGATTCTATGCATTTCACATAGGCATCGTAGCCCCAAACTACCATGTATGAAAGATCGGGTCTTTTTTCTTTCCAAAACACGTATGGAGTTTTATTTACTGATTTAGATGGGTCACAGTTTAGTGTGTGACATGCAGTGTTAAGTGTATATTCCCAAAATAATTGTTGAAGAACTGCGCGGCTCATTATTGATCGCACCATATCAAGTAAGGTGTAGTTTATCCTTTTAGAGACACTATTGTTTTGTGGTGTATACGGTGGAGTCCACTGTTGTGCGATTTAAATCCCGCAAGTGGACGGATCGTTAACAAGTAATATATTGATAAATAGAGTGTCGAACCCACGAGGACTAGATATCAATTTAACCTATCAATTTATAACCTAAATTCTAACAAAAAAAGAGAAACACAGATTTAAATTTTTGTTTTGTGATTCTAAAACTAATTTAACTATTTTAATTAAATTGAAAATAACAATAAGCAACTTTAAAAAGGTAAGAACGAATTCAAGATCTACTAACACTAGGAATTGCGAATCCACCAACACTTTCCTTAATTAAATATTCTTTTAACCGTTTTAGCTTATAATTACCATAGATTGAAAATCGGCATTCCTAAAATAATTAAAAGCCTCTCTCGATGGTCAATCAATTCTATATGTTATGCGAACTTCATTATCTCTAATTAAGCTTCGAACATAAACACATGCATTAAAATCTCAAGAACACCTAAATGGATTTCATAAAGTATAATAGTAATATCTATCTATTATTGGACCCTATGTTATTCAATACCACGTGCTTAATCTATATTGAATCTCTCGACTTCAATATAGATCACAATATATTCTAATGGTGATCAAGCATTAAAATAATGGAAAAACTGCATTAAAAATAATCAATCCAAGAACAATTAATTACTAAAAAGGAAAAACTTCTAATTAATTAAAAACGCGAGGTTTCATCGTTCATCCTAGAAATAAGTAAATTAGCCGGACATAATTCCGTCAATTATGACAATAATTGACTTCATCATGATCCGGCAAAAGAAAAAGAAAAAAGAATAATTACAACCTGTGACTCAGGCTGAAGAATCTCCAATCCCGTGCCTTGATCTTCGATTCTCCTCTTGTATCTTGTTCCCAAAATTCGTCTCCCCAAACGGCTCTGAATTCGGCTCTCTAATTATGAGTTAATAAATCATATTTATAGTTACCTAATTGTGCCCCCAAAAGATCTTAAAATATTATAAAATTCGTGGGCCAAAAGGTTTCCTAATCGGATTAGAACTCAAAAAGGAAAATAAAAATCCCGCAGCCAAATTAACACTGGGTGGCTGTTTTTCAAACGGCCATAACTTCTTGTAGAAAGCTCTAAATTGAGATCCGTAAAAAGTGGTGGGCTCGTAATTCGATTATCTTTCCAATGGTATATCATTTACTTGTCGATTTCACCAAATTATTGCTCTTTTCGTCTATGTTTCTCCAATTACTTATAAACGGGTTCAAAACTGAAATAGGAAGAATAATACAATAAATTAAGTAAAAATTCAATAAAATGACGGGATAAAAGCTTAGTTTAAAAGACCAAATAAGTGTACAAAATGCACTTATCATCCACTATGAAAAAATATCATTCTCTCTTAGATAGTTTAAAAATTAACCCCTCAAACATTTGTCATCTCGATAAGATCTAAGGGTTAGATGTTTCTTAGTTTTTTATTTCTACTATTTGTTTAAATTCTTTGAACTTTTCAAGGGCTCTACTCTTCAATTTCATCAAGTCGATGAAACTGTAAATAGAATGGTCATCTATAGATGTGATGAAGTAAGAAAAGCCACATCCAGCATCTATAGACATTTTTCCATATACATAAGTATGTACAAGACCCAAAATGTCTGTAATTTCGACTCTCTTTACAGAAAAGGGGGTCTAGGTCATTTTTTTCAACAAGCATGATTCACACTTATCAAATGATTCATAATCATTTGAATCCAAATATCCATCTTTATGTAACTTGGTGATGCATTTTTCATTTATATGACCGAGTATACAATGTCAAATATATGAATTGTTAGTTTTATTACTTTTATGCCTTGCAGTTCCTCTTCTAATGCCATTTGTTTCCACAGTAAAAATACAGATAATCAAACTTGAATTTGTCTTTGTCTGATTTAAGTATTTTTCAGCATAATTTGCCTTCTTGGATCCTTTCTGAAATGTTCCTTTTAGATTTTCTCTTAGTGTCCTTATAGGCGTCAATGGCTAAAATTTGCCCATTCACTTTGTTTATTTTGAGTTCAACAGTCTTATTCAGCAGCTTAGATAGGGTACGTTAAATCTTATTCATGTTGAAGTTCATAATGAACTGCGAAAAGCTATCAGGCAGGGGCTGTAGAACTGAGTCAACACCCAGCTCGTGGTCCATAGTTAAACCCAACTGGTTTAATTTTTTAATATAACTAATCAACTTCAGCACAAGAGAACTGACTGAAGATCCTTTTACCATTATACCTCTATATAAGCTTTTTGGATGTCTCATATCGTTCAATCCGTAAATGTTCATCATTCAACTCCTTGAGATGATAAATAATGGTATAGGCATCCATACCCTCGTGCTACTTTTGTAACCCAATTGACGTAGCTGCAAACATCACATGTTGTATTGTTATTGTCATCACTGTATATATTGTAAGTCCACACATTCTCCAACGTAGCCCCTCAGTAGGAGATTTTGGCATTGGATGCTAAATAACATATCCAATTTTTTTTAAATGCTTGAGAACAATTCTTAGATTGTGGTACCAGTCAAGAAAATTTGGCCTGGTATGTTTGTTGACATCTGATATACCTCTCAAACTCATATGGTTATTCATGATTCAACCATTAAATAACAAGATATAACAATTAATTAAATGCAAAAAATTAATTTGACATGCACTTCTATTAACTACAACAATAATGGACTCTGATTTTTCACTATAACAATGGAATACATGTTGTATTAACTATTTAATACGAATTTAATATTTTGATAAAGAGAGATTTGTCTCATCACGTTTATGTATATTAACTAACATCCAACATGCAATAAATCATGCATAATAATAACTATGAACGATTATTGATTTTATCTATCTAATCTCCCTAAGCAAAAAAAGACTAGTCGATCAATTCCTAGGACTGTTGCATTCGATCATCGAATGCTAAATGCAATCATCTCCATCTCCTGCTGCAACTTATATCTTATACTAGTTGTTTCCTTGTGGCCAATCTACAACCTGTATCATATGCTAGTTGGCAGACAGGCCTAGATAAATGAACACGTAGACACACAATAAATGAACTCGAAAACTCAATTAATTAAATAATAGGCTCGCAGGCCTAACCAACAATCAAAATGAATAAATTAATCATATTCACATGGGTCGAGTCCATAATTATCTACTAAATATCTATTTTAATATATAATATTAAAAAATGTAGAAAATTTCTAAATTTATAGCTTTGACAGTATAAGTCTTAACATTTCAGACATTTCAGAATGAAGTAGGTTGAATTAAATAATTAATCTAAATAATTAATTAATTTTCCAACAATAAAATTAAGCAATTAATCCAAGTAATCAATTAATTTTATTAATAAAGATGGTTTTCAAAATTTATTTATCTCTCAATTTAAAGTCATACCCTAAATTGAAGATAAAATAAGTATGTAGTCAAAATTATAATTTAATAAAGTAAAATTCAAAATTTAATCTGGTCAAAAATTCAATTTTGGTATAAAAAGAATTTTAGTCAGTAATGAATATTTGACTTGCATTTAAAATTAAATAATTACAATTTCCCAAAAAACTAAAAATTGTATATGAGACCCTGTTTCCCTTTTAAAATTTGAGAATTTACTTTGAAATTTTTGAAATTGCACAGACTTCCCATTAGTTTTTTTTTTTTTTTTAATTTAAAAAAATCAGGCGCAATTTCTACAATTTCATGGAAAGCTCTCATTTAGTGCTTGTTTGGTACAGATTTTAATGGATTTTTGGTTTTCCATTTTTTGACTTTTGGGAGAAAATGGTCAAAATAATCCCATTTTCTAGTCAAATATTGTGGCTACCTTGGAAAGCAAAGGATTATTTTGGTCTTTTTCTCTCAAAAGTCAAAAAATAGAAAACCAAAAACTTATTAAAATCTGTACGAAACAAGCACTTAATTTTAAAACAGTGGGTCCTTCTTATACAATTTCCAAAATTGTAAGAAGGCCCATTCAGAATTTTTGAAATTATGGGGCTTCTTATACAATTTCCAAAATTACAAGAAAAGCCCCTATTATGACATATCGGCGCTGGCAAAACCAGGCGCCGCATTGAACAGGTAGCAGTGGCACTGCCAGTGTCCAACACTGGAAGCCACTGCTGTTGGGGAACGTCAAACAAAGCTGCTATTCGACGCGACCAAACCAAAAGGTATAGCAGTGGCGCTTGCGGGTAGCAAACGTGAGAACCAGCGGCGGCGACCTATGATTCTTGTGGCGACGTCTGCTGTCTTCCAAAAGGCAGCTGACCCCACCTATCCTATTCGACCGCCCTTCGCCGGTGGCAGCTGCTTCCAAAAGCACCGTCGCCGTTCATAAACCTCCTACCAGCCAAATTCTGAATGAATAAATCCAAAATCTAATTTTAGATTTTTTTTTTTTTCAAAAATTCAAATTTTTTTTATTTCTTTGACAAAACCCAAATCAAATTAATATAACAATAACAATTATTGTTCGATTCATCAAAACAGACAAATTCTAACAACTAACAAGATAGGTTCTAATACCATTGTAAAGAATTGACATATACATGCACAGCGGAAATGAAATATGCAATTCCAATAAGCCGATCAACCTTGTAATTTGATAGAATTCATGATAGAAATTAGTTCGATGAACACTGTTAAATATGATTATTTGATTAGCTAGAAGTACAATCTTCAATACCACACATGTCCAATTGGTTAGCCTTCAATAGTAATCTACACAGTAAGAATAGATTTGGACTTCCACGATCAAGAACTGATGAAGCAGAAATATGTCATTTCATTGAATACAATGTGTTTGACAAGTTGCTTACTACGAAGTGTTAAGAGTTTGAACTCGCCTTATTAAATTCTGTTCTGCTGATTGAAAGTTTTGTTCTTCAATTATTTGTATTAAATCTTGGGCATTATTGTAGACTTCATAGTGGTGCTGCTAATGTGTAATGTGATAATATCAACCAAAGCTTCTATTTTTCCCCCAGTGTGCACCATACCTGTTTCTAATTAAGTTTTTCCTATTGTGGTGGTCCACTATTACTGAGATTGACGAGATCTTCGCATCATCATGGGTGCAAGCAATTACATCTGCCCATTTGGTGTGTAGGAGAACATTACTCGTTTAATAGAATTGCAGATTTATTAGTGTGGTATTGCCCTAGTAAATAATAAATTATCTTAAGTTCTGCTAATATTACTCTAATTTCATAAAATTTTAATTATTCCTTTGTGCTAAGTTTCATTTGTTAATTATTGTGATAAGTTTCATTTGTTACTTATCAAAGACAACTATTATAAATGCTCATAAAAACAACAACACAACTATTTGCAGTAGTACACATCTTATCTCACGAACTATCAACCTGTGAGTGGAATTTTATTTGGATTTATGATATGTGGATTGTCAAAGTGAAATTTGTGGATTTGATTAAGACGATTTTGATGGTTAGTATCCCTGTTGTTTGGATTAATGCTTTAACAACTTTCAAATAAGATAAACTTGTTTATTGTGAATCTTTTTAGCACATTACAGAAACTAGGAAATATTTAACTTAGTTTTTAATTCTTAAGTATTTTTTTGATTGTGTCGCTTGTTAAACAATGACGTTCTGGTTGTAATTTCAATTGAGTCCATGATGGTCAATTGGCTAGAATAGCACTAAGATAAAGTCGAAGGTATTTTGCTCCGAACAGTCCCCAATTGAATGGTGTATATACAGCTAAAAGACAGCAATAAAAAGTGAAGAAGGGAGTTGGGAGTTTGGACAGTTTTATGGGAATGGGATTGTCATGGGATTTGATTAACATGTTTATTTGGCTAACAATAATTATATTATATATATCTTAATTTTTTTTTTTTCATAAATAATGTTTATGGAAATGCAGCTTCCTTTAATTCAAATTGTAAATTGACTAATGTTTTATTTTGTAAGTTGCTATTAGGGTTGACTTCATGTCTTATGGAAGTGATGGTGCAGCGATCCTCCTCAGCCGCCATCCCACAGGCTGCAGACTTACTAGGAGTCCGGTTAGAACTTTTTCTTCAACATTCTTTATATCACGATTTTTTTCGTCACTTAATAATCGTTGAATTTCTTATTAACAATAGCGTATTTTGTTTTGCAGCGCAGCAGTTGAAGAGATGTGGTATCTGTCGATGCATTAATATCGAGAAGGTTTGGCAGGTGAAGGAGAAGATGCCACTTCCTATCATGTTCGACAATGTCAAACAGACGATGCAGCTGATCAAAAATAATGCGATGTATTTCACATGCCTAGTTAGGAACCAAGTGAGGTTCACCGTGGTCCCTTGTTACCCTTCTTGGACAGAGATTCCAGAAGAGTAGCGTGCACAGTTACGTAGCATCGTCGAAGTAAATAAATATAATTTATTTTTTTATTACAAATTCTGTAAACCTATTTATCCATATAATATGCATTAAATAATATTTTGTCAATGTTGCAGAGCTACTTCGACCTTCATGACGATCAGACGAGTACCAGACTATCTGGGCCGCTATAGATCACCTGACGGCCGATCGCTATTAGGATTACAAACTTAAGACACATAATCGATTGAAGGAGTACGGACTAAGCCATCCGTACGACGAGCTGTTTGCCAAGGACTGATAGAATTGTGTGGACTTTACTAATTTCATGGTACAAACAATCATTTTTTAAAGATTTTATGTTAATATTCGTATAAACTTCATAGTTACGTAACACTAATATTTTGTGTCTCCAGGTATGATCGGTAAAGAACAGAGCGAATTGGGTTAAGGCCAAATATCTGAGTGTGCAGAGGTCGAACAGCTTCTCTGCCACGCGTTACGATTATGTACAAGTAAATTTTTATTTTTCTATTACACCATCTTTAATATATATACACACATACATTAAATAAATTTCACACTGAAATTGTTGTAAAGCGACCATGAGACCCAGTAGTGGCCGAGCGTTATTGAGTCTTTCCGGACCTCCCACACCTTTTGGTTTAAAATTTGGGTGAATCTGGAGGCGGCTGGTGCCTATGTGAGTAAAACTTACATTGTAATGTTGTAATTGTTTTCTCACCGTTCAGTATTATTAATTATTTTTTTTCACTACATAGGATAAACTTGTTGAGGTGAGGGAGACTCAATAGACCGAGGCTGACTCCAGCGGCACATTGTTTGATGAGCGCACTATTGCGAGGGTGGTCCTCGAAGAACGACAAAGACACGTCTGTGGGGTTGGAAGGGTTCGAAAGTTAGATCACCCTTCTTGGATTCCACTGGTGCATCGAATGCTGCACGAGGAGCCAGGAGCCAGCTAGTTTTCTAATTATATATGCCCACTCTGATGATCCTCATCTTGCAATGTATGAGACCCGTTCTTCCGAATGGAAAGGACTATTACACATCTTACGGCTAATCTGCAATAGAGATTACCAGGGGTCGTGCTAGATAAAAAAGAGGATGACGAGGATGAGAATGATGGTGGCAGTTTGGGAAACCCATAGGATTTATGTAATATTTAATTATTCATTTTACTAAAAAAACTTAAAATACTCTATAGAGACGACAACCTCGTCACTATATATTTTACGTGCAAACACGTATAACGACGAAAATGACGTCGCCATATATCTTAGGGGAAATGTCGTCCCTGTTACAAAACAAAATGCCAAAGTAATAAAGACAACAGTGTCGTATCTGAAAAAGTTATCCTATAGCGACGATGTGTCGTATCAATGGCCTAATTCAAAGAAATTGAGCACGATAATGGAACGGTGACAATATCGTCGATATAGATGAAAAGATCTATAAAGGCAACATATTGTCATCGCTAAATATCAAGAGGCACTAATATATGGAGATGACTTATAGGGTCGATATTGTCGTATAAATAAAACGCGACGACTAATCATCTTATAGCGACGACATTTGTCGTCGCTATAGCCCTCATTTTTTTAGTGAAACCATATTTAACAACCATGAATTTTGCATAAATAAACACTGCAATTTTCTTTTTCATTAAAAATCTTATTTTCACATTATAGATGGTGGTGTCACAAAATATTAACAAGGTAAGAAGATTTGTCATGCTGAACCACAATCTTTGGGACTTATTCTAAAAAATATAACATATTGCCCGAAATTAAATAACAATATGGAGAAAAAAAATTCTTAGATATAATAAATCTTAAATCTTATACAATTATGCTCTTTGGGAGCAAGTAGTATTATGCTAGGATATTAATATAACGTTGTCCTTCATGAAGAGCAACAATAAATTATTTTAAAATATTAAACTTAATAAATATTTACTCTTTTGGAACTATCTGTAACGTCCACAAAAATTTAGAAATTTAATTCGAGCTAAGTAAAATTCTTATCAAGTATTTGTGGCCACATGTCTGTTCAATGTCCAAACGAGGTCCAATAATAATAAACGATCCAAGTCCACTAGAGAAAATATCTAACGATTTTTGAGATTATTAATTTATTAATTAATTTAATTAATTATAATTTTTTTCTAAAAAAAGGCAAGATTGGTAGAATGTTTTAAATTATGGTAATTTGCACCATATCAAAGACTTACCAAATTCCAATTTGGTAAGTTCCTTGATGGGCATGCAAGATGATGGAAAGAAGTCAAAAACCCTCATTTTCCCCTCTCTTTCTCCCTTCCCCTCCTAAAACTCCGCCCCCCCCCCCTACCCCTACCCCTACCCCTACCCCTCATAACACACAATTAAGCCAATTTTGCAAAGAAGAAAAGAAGAAGAAAAGAGAAGAAGAAATAATATGAGTTTTTCAAAAAGCTTTTCATCATTTTTTTTTATCAAGAAAGTAATGAAGAAATATCTATATGCAAGTTGATTTAATCCTTTTTATGTATTGAAAATTTTATGTATATTCTATGCTAAAGAAATGAATTTTGTGGCCATCTGGATATGAATGTAGTTTATTCCATTGGAATGAACAAGAAAAGAAATTCATCCTATTTTGGATGTATAAGAATGAATATTTATGGTTTTTAAATACCTTTGGATTAAACCTAAGAATGAATTTGGGGTTGACCCTTGAGCTCCCAGAAATTCAAGTTTGCATGGTTTATTTACATTAATTTCAATATACAAATTGGGATTTGTATTATTATGTTAATATTCCTATTGAGTTTTCTCAAACTCACCATTCTCCCATTAATAGATTGATTGTAGGGTCGGATTGAGGCTTAATGATGAAGGGATTAAACCATGGAAAAAGACTTTGGTCAAGAAGATGAATAAATGACAGTTTGCTTCATGATATTATAAATTCTAAAATTTATATGTTATGAGATGATTTTTGATATGAATGTTAAATGTTAAAATTTCAAAAACTTGCTCGAGGATTTATGAAATGATAATTTTAAATTTGTTGAGTATTAGAGAATGTTTAAATGATTTAATATTGACCGGAATGAAAACTGTCCAGAATTTCCAGCTTGCAACTCCAGTTTCAAACAGATGTCTAGAATGGTACACTTCAGGTTTTGGGATGAAATTTGGTGAGATTGTTGGCCTATCAATTTCAATCCATTGAAACTTAGAATCACCTTGTTTGGATGCCTGTAGAGCAAGATATTCAAGTTTTGGTAATGATGGACAGTTCAACTCAAGAATCTACCTTTCATATTTTAGAGGTTAATTTGGAGACCTTAAGAATTTTATTAAATTCTAAATTTTGGATATGAGTTAATGCATTATGTGTTTTTTTATCTCTGAAAGTATAAGAATTTTTCAAAGTCTTTTGATGGGGGAAAATTGGGATTAAAATTTAGTATTGAAAGCTGTATAGTTTCTATTTTTCGTGTACTTTGTATTCTCTTTAGATGATCTTAATCATTTCATAAAATTATGAAATTTTAGTATATGTTATAAGGATAAGTTAAAGTTATTTGGTTAAAGCTTCATACGTTTTTGTGACTGTTGGGTTGCTCATTTTATGCATATGAAATTAAATGACAGTAAATTTATGTCACAATCAAGTTAACTAGAAGTTTCGACTTTAAAGAAAACCATTAAAGGTTCTTAACCTCTACTTTAAAGTCCTTATAGTTGACAAGTCACATTCGTAAACTTTTAGAATAATATTTAGAATTTCACAATTTTTAGTCCACTTACGGGCTTTAAAATATAAGAATAGAGAGAAGCACTGGGGCCTCGTAGAGGAGGTTTTGGGACGTCACAGCTTGGTATCAGAACCCAGAGTTTTAAATCGGTTCTATAGACTGAGAAAATTTTAGGAACCAATAGAGAACGAATCAAGTCAAAAATAAAAATAATAAAAAAATTTGACCCTCGAGCAGACCTTTGATCACTCGAGCGAACACTATTCACTGTTGCAAAAAATATATTTGTTGTTTTAGTTTTTTTTTCTAATGTGTATTTAATGAAATGTATGATGATTTTATGATTTTCCGAAATGTGTTACATGATTACATAAAAGTTTGTATCCTATTGGTAATTGAGAAAGTTGAAAATGTAAAGGTTTCCCATGGCTATCTTATTCCATCTGACGGCTACCATCCTCAAACCCTCAGGTATGATTTTACTTGAGATGAAAAAGAATTATTTCAAAGTCTTCTAGCATTAATTTTTGTTAAGTTGAATTGCATAAAATTATTTTTGCAAACAATAGAATGTTATTTATTTTGATTGAGAATTTCTTAAATTTTTGGACTTATGTTGGATTGGACTTAGGATAAAATGGCTAAAGTGAGACATACCGCTAGAAAGTCTACCGGTTTACCGCGTCACCTAAGACCAAAAGCCTTAGCAAAATGAGCCTATGAGAACTTCGATTCCTACATGCCCATGCTTCAACACACTGAGAGATTCCTTCAATTGTGACGAAATACGACGAGTTATGGGAATATAATTAGTAACGTTGAGGCTATCGATCACCTTTTGCGTACCTTTACCCCATCTGTAGTAGAGATGGGTAATTTTATCAAGAACAAAATGTTGAAAGAAGACCCAAACTATATCGATGTCAAGACATATTGCTACACCCTAATTCACTATCATGAAGATTATGTGAATGGAAAATTTACAAGTAACAAAGAAGACTCAGATACGGAATTAGAGACTTCCGTCAATCAACCAACGCTCAATCGGGAAGAAGATTTAGATTATGCGTCATTTACTTAATTTCCATTATGTTATTCTCCTTCAAACTTTCCTTGAGAGCACTTTCTAGATTTGAAGTTGTAATCTAAGTTTTCTCTTGCTATTTTCCGTATTATTATTTTTCTTTCCAAACAATTGTAGTGTTTTGACATTTTGTCGAAGATAATTCTAATAAAAATTCATGCTTTACTTATGTCATTTGAGATAGTGGTTTTATTGTTGCCTGACGGACAACCATTATTTTGTCAAAAGGAAATGGCACATCCAACTCAAAACAATCTGATCAGAGATCTTCTAAGAGCAGTGCAGGACCTGGCCAGACAAAGTCAGGCTCATCCCACTCCACGTCCTACCCAATCTACAACTCCAACTGTTGTAAATCATACCGCCATGGTAGAACAGTTTTATAGGCACAAATCTCCTACGTTCAATGGCTTTTTAGGACTACTAGCAACATAGGAGTGGCTGCGTAAGTTGTAGCACATCTTCTAATTGCTGACATGTACTGAGGTGTAGATTGTTAAGTGCATAGAATTTATGTTCACCGGTGATGCTAGTCACTAGTGGAAATCTATGTCCCACACTAGGAGTGAGGCAAATCAGGACGTTCTAACTTGGAACCAGTTCAAGAAGGAGCTGATGGAGAAATATTTCCAAGAGGCACTGAGAGACAGCAAGAAAACTGAATTCTTATAGTTGAGGCAAGGCAGCATGTCATTACCAGAATATGAGTGGAAATTTGAACAATTATCAAAGTATGCACCTCACCTTGTTCATACTAAAGCTAAAAAGATCAAAATGTTTGAGCAAGGATGGAGCACAGATATAAGCTTAATTCTCTTATCCCATAGATTCACTTCTTACAAGAAAATGCTAGCTCGGGCTAAGACAATTTGGTACCGTAAGGCCAGTTCAGATCAGTTTGCTCCTCAAAATAAGAATTTTTCTAGGAAGAGAAAGTAGAGTGGACAGGACAAATGAAATGGAAAATGGTAAGAAAAGAAGCCAAATAGCGGATCCAACAACGTCAAGCCAGGAGCATATGCTCTACCTTGCCCAAAATGTAACAAGACTCACCTAGGAGAGTGCTTGTTTAGGAAAAAGTATGCTACCAGTGTGGCAAACTGGACCACATGATCATGAATTGTCCAAAGAAAGAAAGAAAAGAAAAGAAAGAGAGAGACAGGAACAAGAATTATAATGGGAAAGGGAGAGTGTTTGCCCTTACTCAACAAGAAGCAGATGAGAATCCCAACGTAATAGTAGGTACCCTTTTGTTGTCCCGTTTTCCTGCTTATGTGCTTTTTGATTCTGGAGCAACGCATTCTTTTAAATCTGCATCTTTTATCACTAAGGCTAGACTTGCGTGTAATAAATTGGTTAGTACACTAGAGGTTAGCATTCCTTTGGGTGAGTCGCTTTTTATGAATCAACTTACTAAATCAGTTAAGATAGAAATTGGAGGAAATGTACTAGAAATCAGATTTTTATATCTTAGAAATGAGAGACTTCGACATAATCCTAGACATCGATTGGTTGGGATGTAACCATGCATCTATCCAATGCCACGAAAAAGAGGTAGTACTTCAGAAACTAGGAGATGAGAAGTTTTGTTTCTCAGGGATGAAAAGGTTAGGTGAAGGAAAATCTTTCAGTGCCTCAGCTAAATTACAACCAGATGTAACTGTTGAAGACGTAGAGGTGATACATGAGTTTTTCGACTTTTTTCCTATAGAACTACCTCGAATTCTGCCAGACAGGCAACTGGCGTTCACAATTGACTTAGTTCCTAGAGCGGGCACGGATTCTAAAGCACCTTATAGAATGGCACCGAAAGAATTACAAGAACTAAAGTATCAACTTCAAGAATTGTTGGATATAGGCTTTATCCGACCAAGTGTGTCACCGTAGGGTGCACCAGTCATTACTGTATCACTACAAGAAATGGGAGTTACAACGACGACATTATTAGCGATGATATAATGTCGTCGCTGATAGTGCCTGACAATAGCGACGACATAAAAAGTCGTCATTATGTTGTATAACTACATAGTGACGATACATGTCGTCCCAATAGTGCAAAAGTCATCACTAATGTCTTGAATATATAGTGATGACATATGATGTCATCTCTATAGTGTTCGTAGATGGAGGGAACTAATCGTGCCATTTCTGTCAACATATGGAGACGACAATTGTCGCCCCAATAGGTTTGGAGCTATAGTAATTAGTCAAATGCTATAGCGTCGACATATTATGTCGTCGCAATATGTTACACCATGTATTGTCGTCTCTTCACACCTGGCAGATGGCAGGAATTATTGGCGTCATTTTGAAATCTGTAGGGACAACTTACTAACTCTATTGTGGCAACAATGTCACTGCTATAGCCTCTCCTACTTCAGATATTCTTCTTCATTATTCATCACTGTATTTTTGCACGTTTCTATGACCTGCGCTAAAAACAGTCATTTTCAACAGCTAAACTATAAAAAAAGTCATTTTTGGGCCTTTGGTGAGCTACTCATAGCCATTTGTAGTATTGTCTTCATTGCATCTTATTATAATGTGTTTCTGATATGTGTTATTGGATTTTTGTTGATGGGTTCGATTATGTGGGTTGCGAGAATTTGATTATTTGAAATATCATATTGTATGTACTGCAGTACACTTGCATAAACCTTAGAAATCGTTTGAAGATTAATCAAAAAATGTCGACATCGTGGGTAGTTTCTGATCAACAAAATCTTCTTTGAATTCTCCCATTTTTGGAGAGTTTGTCATTGATATGTGAATGCTGAATTGTGTTGTTAATAATTTATTCTATTAAGCTTATATTTTTGCGTGTAGATATCGTTGGTATCTCCCTATTGTTCTTTGGGTGTGTGACTATATTTAATATAGATCGCACACAATTGGGGAGATGCTGTCGAAATTTACACTTGAAAATAGTGGTAGTAACAGAAAAAATTAACACAATTTGCTATTCACGTAGCAATGATGAATGGTTATGGCCCTTACATTTTAATTAGAATTGGACTGATGAGGTGGGCATAGGACATGTTCATGTTACTAGAACTTTTCACTTATTATTTTTCCGTGTCTTGCAGAAAATCGAATATGGATATTGATAAGAGTTGGACAAAGATTAAAAATCACACAAAATCGCTAGAATTTTGGAATGGTTTGAAAGCATTTATAAACTAGATTCGTAAACGACGGAAGAATGATTAGATGTTCGTGCACAAGATGTTTAAACGGTCTCACACATCCATAGGAAATTGTTGAGGCTCACACATTTCATAATGGTTTTGCAAAGAGTTATTAATGTGGATTTGTCATGGCAAGACTGAGGTTCAGAATGTGAATGTGCATACATAGAATGAGGAGACGGGTGTGGAAAATGGATGATGGATGTCACGGATGACATAGTCGGTGATGAACATGCATAAACATGTTTCGATGTTTACTATAACGAATTGTTTTAGGCTCTGCATTCAGAACTATACCCAAGAGTTTCATCGTTCTCGTCTTTAAACTTTTTAGTGAAGTTGATGCATATGAAGATCGTGAATAAATGGAAAAATAAGTCTGTTGATGATCTTTTGAAGCTACTGAAGCTAGCGTTTCTAAAAATAACCCTCGTGGACTTTCACTATGAAGCTAAAAAGATGATGACGAAGCTTGATTTGTGTTACAAATCTATTCATGCCTACAAGAATAACCGCACTATTTTAGGCCGAGCATACTAATAGACAAACTTGTCCAGTTTGCCAAGAAAGTCGTTGGTTACAGACTTTTGGGAAAGGGTCTAGGAAGAATGTTCTGTATAAGGTGTTGTAATATTTTTTCTTTGCCTAGGCTTAAATGTCTGTCCGACATGAAAGATATTATAAAACTGATGAGGTGGCGTAGTACAGGTCGGTCGAGGAATGAAGATGTGATGCAGCATCCTGTAGACGAGAAGGCGTTGCTAGAATTTGACATAAGGCATCGATAGTTCGCAAGTTAGATTCAGAATGTCCGATTGAGTTTGGCCGCAGATAGATTCAATCTGTTTGGCAACATGAGTCAGGCTTACAACATTTGGCCAGTTTTTATGTCGACTTACAACTTACCCCCTTGGTTATGCATGAAACCTGAATACCTCATGCTGACTCTATTGATCCTCAGCCCTCAAACACTTGGTAAGGATATAGATGTATTCTTATGACCATTAGTGGACACATTGAAGGAGTTGTGGGCCAATGAGATTGACACGCATGACGTTGGAACAACAAATAGGTCGATGTTCAGAATGCGTGTTGCGTTGTTGTGGATAGTTAACTATTTTCGACGAGGAGTAGTTTGTCAGGTTGGAGCAGTCAGGGTTACATGGCAAGTCCTACATGCAATGAAGAGATGCCTTCAGTTCGTGTGATCAGTAAAATAGCTTACGTGGGTCACCAGGGGTTCCTGTCGTCGAGGCATCATTTTAGGAGCAGACTTGACTTTGACGGAAATATGGAGAGGCGATATCCTCATCGTTGGTTAACGAATGCAGACATTTTAGCACAATTAATGTAACACATTAATTAAAATTAGTCAAAAAGAAAAATGGATGGTATAATAGTCAAGCTAAAAAAAATTGTCACAACTCACCCCATTTAGTCAAGTCAAAATTTTTATTTAGTCAAAATTGGGCCATTTTGCTATTATATAAACCATGGGGTAAGTAATAAGTGGATGAAGAAAATTTGGAGTTTAATTTGTAATCGAAGGTGGGTCCTACCATTTAATATTTTCATTCCCAATTGACTTCAATTCTTCTGGGGCATTTGAGAGGAAAACACACAGCATAACCAAGATAGAGGAAAGAAGAATCGGGAAAAAAGAAAATATGGGGAAAAAAGAAAAGAAAGAAGATGAAGGTAGCATCGGTCAAGCAAGGCGATGGTGATAACAACTATTAATGTTTGGGGTTCTTTCATTTCTTCTTGTATTTTAAGATGCAAGTAAAATACTTTTGTTGAATAGTGTTAAACTTTATAGGGCTTTTAATTAGTAGATTAAATTTTGAGAGTATGAAGGGAAAAAATCAATTGAATTGTAAATGAACTTTGTTGAAGAAAATAGAAAAAAATTGAGTTCTTACATCAGTTAATCACTTGGGGGGAATGAAAAGCAGTAATTCCTACTATTTTATCATCATTTGTAAACTAAAATGGGAAATTGGACGCTAATATATGTGTTAAACTACTTTCGTTCAATTTTGGAATGACAAAAGGGTGAATTTAGATAGATCCCTAAGCAAAGTGAAAATGTAAGTTCTCGTTCTAATAATTTTGAATTCAATAGAATTGAGTTTTGATTTGGATAATTTTATTGTTATCGCAAGAAGTGACTCAAATATCGGGACAATCTTTCAGCCGATTTAGTCTCTAATAAATAACTCTATGAGTAGAATATATATTTTAGAAAATTTAGATTTCAATTATATGATATTATACCACGTGGTTTTCACTAACTAAATGTTAAATTACGTGATTTCTTATAATTGTTTATTGAATTATGTTATCTTGTAAATCCTAAGGATCGTGAAATTGCCTATTATGAAATTAAATGTGAATTGAGATGACGTTTTAATCCATGAAAAAGTACTCGATGAATTCAATGATTATTCTTGTACATTGAGGGGTCTTGGTCGTGTACCATACATTGATGGGTCTTGACCGTGTACTAGAAAGCTTAGCCTTTGAGGCAGTCTATGCACGTATGTCCAGATTACAAATAGTGGGTACATTTTGGTGAGATTTTGCTATATTTGACAATATTATGTATGAGATTATAGTCTCCAAGATGATGATGGTACAATGATGATGATAAGATGTTGATTTTGTCAATTTAGTATGTTACAATCTATTGTATTATTCGTTGTTAAGCTACTTATTAAATGTGTTATTTGAGATATGATTTTTATATCGTTCTAATTGATATGAGATAAAAGATTAACTGAGGTTAAACTTGATTTTGATAATGTATAAATTAGAAAGTATAATTATTTTTGAAAATCTCCGTTCACTGAGCCTATCAACTCATTTATTTTGAATTAATTTTTTTATTTATCAAATAGTAGTTGATTTTTTGGGCAGCTTTTGGAGGCAAAGCTTTTGATTTTGGAGTCAGGGCCATACGACAGAGGTAGATTGTATGACTTATTTCATAGAGCATGTAGTCATTATTTTGGAGACACAAGTTCATTTTTGGATATTATTTTGCATCGCTTGTAATTACCTAAGTGGGCTCACTATGTATTTTGTATCCATATATATAGTTTATGTTATTTAAATAGTAAAAGTTTTACAATTCAACTAGTCTCTATCGCGTTGTTTTGTTGTGGGTATTGGAGGGGCAAATGGTCCCATGTAGTTGTGAATATTGTTGTTGGAATATGAGATGTTTTATTTCAGGTTGGTTAGTCCAAATTACATGGGAGATAATTCCAAATTTTAAGAAAAAATAAGTCATAATGAGTTGTAAATTGTAATAGCCTTGATGGTGGGTCCAACCTCTAGTTGGTATTCACTATTGGCGTACGTCACGTCTCGGGTATATAAATATTGCTTAGGTCGGGTCGTGACATATTGGTATCAGAGCATGATTCAGAGTTTATATGCTTGCATGACACACGCATTCTGATACTTAGCATATTATGCATACCATATAGGTGAGTCATGCGTCGTGGTAGCATAACTTGCAAGCTCCAAGATATTTTACCATAGACTCATATTACTCATGATAGGAATAATCTTAGAGAAGCTGAAAGAATAGATAAATCAGTTCATCAGCCACCTGAATATTTGGGACTGGGAAATATGGTTGAAGATGATCCAATAGAGATTTTTGTATTGAGAGAGCAACAAAATTAGGGGCTAAAGTTTTTATACGTATAGCTATTCCTCTAGTTGCCGAGGCTGGATGATTAAAATAGAGAGATTTTTTTATATGATGGGTTGCCCAGATGACAGGAAATTACGTCTCGCCACTTTCTTATTAGAAGATGGAGCATATGATTGGTGGCAGTCACTACAGAACAAATATTTAGACCCTTTTGTTATTACATGGGTAGATTTCAATTTTTTTTTATGATGCTTATTACCCTCGTTCCAATAAAAGTTCTAAACAAGACAAGTTCTTGAAACTAGTACAGGAGTCTTTGACTATTGCTGAATATTAGAAGAAATTGATTGAACTTTCAAAATATGCACAAGTCCTAGTTGGTAACGAAATTGACAAATGTAGACGTTTTGAAGATGGCTTAAGAGAAGAGATTAGATCATCAGTGACCGCATCGGGCTGGAGTGAATTTGACAAATTAGTAGAATCAGTGGAGAAAAGTATGTTATATTGACAAATTGATAAAGAACAGATAAAATTGAGAGCTAGCGGTAGTCAGACATGTATGGCAAGTTCTTGCTATAGACCATCTCAGAGGGATAACATAGGATTTCGACCTGGTGTTTCTACTTCAAGCCATTTTAAGCCTAGATCATGAGGAATAGAGGATTTCAGTTGACCGAGTATATTACAGTGACGATAAGTGCTTGTCCTCCTACCCAGAGTTCCTCCTAGAGATCATTCACTCCGAGATATGGAGAGAGTTCCAGCAGCGCTAAATTTCCTCATTGCAAGTTATGTGGAAGATTTCATCTTGGCGAGTGTTTGAAGTTCAAAGGGGTCAGTGTCTGTTATCATTGTAGCCAAGCCAGACACATAAGAAAAAATTGCCTAGTTCTATTACAGGAGAGTGGCATATCAACAAGGATATTTCTCCAACAGAGTGTGGGTAGTATAAGACAGAATCAAATCCAAAAAGATACTTTGACTAATAAAGTAGGCACAAATAGTGGGGTTCGAGTTCAATGTAGCGAGTAGTGCATGGGACCGATATTGAGCGAGCAGTCACTCGGAAAAGCAGGCCATATCTCCGCCTCGTGGACCTCCAAATTGAAAAATCGTCACATGCCCGAATCGGCATGAAATTCCGCACCGCTGTAAAAATCATCGAATTCGACAAGGTTCTGCGGGGCCCGCTAGGTGGTGGCGATGGGACCCAGCCGGCGGCCGCAAAAAAAAACGACTTGTTTGGCGGTTAATCCACACCCAAATCCATCATCGGTTTTCCCACGGGAGGACCGGTCTACACTTAATCAAGGTAGCAGACATATGCTTCGCCGGTGCATCCGGTCGAGTCCTACACTTTCACAAGCGGCGGAATGAAAGGAAATCTTTTACGCTATTTTAGGCGCTCCACGAGGCTTGATTATTCACTCTATTACGCATAGGCCACAGGCTACATCGAGGTGAGCCATCATTTATTTTTTGTGGAGGAAGAGGCAAAGACTTTACGAGCCATTCAAGTTTACACTTGTTGGCAAATTCTCACATCGAAAGCCTACTATGGCAAAGGTGCGTGATTGCTTTACGAAATTTGGATTACGTGGTGATTATAGGCTTGGCTTGATAGATAGCAAGCATGTATTGATTCACTTGACGCATGAAAATGATTATAGTAGATTGTTTTTGCGTTCTTTCTATTATATTGATGGATGTCCTATGTGAGTCCTTAAATGGACATGTGACTTTGGACGATTGTGAAACCCCTATTGCTCTGTTTGGTTGTCCTTCCCTTTATTACACGTGCATATGCGATCCAAGGTGTGATTTTGCTTTGGCTAAGATTGTGGGTATACCTTTGCGTATTGATGAGGCTACTGCGGATTTGTTGAGACCTAGTGAGGCTAGGGTCTGTGTGGAGGTTAACTTAGAACATAAGTTACCTGAGCGGATTTGGATTGATAGGGGTGATGGTCGAAGTTTTTGGCAGACTGTGGTTTATGAGAAACCACCGTTATTTTGTTCTAAGTGTCGACATATGGGTCACTCTCTTGGTCAGTGTCGAGCAGGTGGCCCACCTTTTGCTCCTTATCCCCCAGTTGCTCCATCGGGCCAGCCCCCTCCTAGTACTAGTTTGCCTCCTCCACTTACTCAGACTGTTTCTGCTCCTCCTGTTACTAGCACCGTTACTGAGATTACTGACAGGTCCAGAAAAGCTAAGGGTAAGGAAGTAGTTGTTGATCAGCCTCAACAGTGGGCCCCAGTACGATCGAGAGCACAGCATAGACGAGGTGTTGGTATCTCCACCTCTGCGGGCCCCGCCACTTCTCTTGCAGGCCATAGCGGAGGTTCTCGCTTTGGTGTTCTTGCAGACCCCACACTTGATATAGTGCAGTGTTCTACAGTTGTTAGTTCTACTACTCTTGTTTCTACCATTTCTCAGACACAGCAGACTGTGGGCCCAGACTCGCGACATGTGGGACCCACTATTGATTTCTCGCATAGTATTCATACGGGCCCCACTTTGGAGGCTCCTTTGCTCTTTGGACCCAGCCGTTTCTCTCACGGCCCCATCATACATTTCATCACTACTTCCTACTTGATTCTCTCTCGTTAGTCGAGTCTGGATGTTTCTTTGCCGGTGGACCCTGCCATAGTCCCGTCTTCACATGTGGGCCCCTACCACTGATCTTTTGAAGACATCAGTTTTTGCCTATGATTACTCATTGCATGATAGGCTATTGACTATTGTGGGCCCTACCGGTGACCTTCCTCTCGTGGTGGGCCACTATCTTTGAGTCACGCTCGATTATTGATCTGTCTATGGTTCCTCATTGCATGATAGACCCGGCTATCTCTATGGGCCCCACACCAAGTACTTTGGCTCATTCGAGTTCTTTGACCATTTGCTTGACCATATGCTTCTCGCACCACGCGTCTTTGGGGTGCATTTGGATGACACAATTGATTCTAATCTCGATACTAGCCCTCTCACGGATTGTCGAGAGAATGTCGAGGCTTCTATTCCATCTATTTCATCATGATTCCCTCGGATACATCTTGTTACATTCGGATGGGTACACACCAGCAGGTCACTTTCGCAGGAGTTCACATGGTGATTTGACTTGTTTGGATGAGCTGACAGGGGACCGATGGTTTCTTTTAGTCTTGAGTGGGTCCCCATGAGTTATTGCTCCTCTGCGCCTTCTAGACCGATCACTCGGAGTATGTCGGTACTCATGGTTCCCTCTCTCGGTCTTTGTGATGTCGGTCCTCATATGGAATATTAGGAAGTGCGTGCTTCTAAGACTACGCAAGAGACTTAGGAAGCTTGTTCGATTATATCGTATTTTTTCCTCGCTCTTTTGGAGCCTTTTACATTTGAAGATAGCTTTGACTTTGTTCGACGTTAATTGGGTTTGATATCGGTGTTCGAACCGATCGAGTAAGAGTTGGTGTTTTTGGAATGTGGGGACGATCGTATGCTCGTGATTGTTGATCATTCCCGGTTTCTTCATCTCATGATCGAGGATCCGAGATTGGCTAGACCTATCTTTTATTTCTGTGTATGCTTCATGTTACATTTGTAGGACCGAGGATTTATTTGAGGACTTCACCGGGTTTACGTGGATGGCCCTTGGCTTGTGGTGGTGACTTCAATGTCATTGCTCATGATGGTGAGCGGACGGGGTCGAGACTCGTGATAGGGAGAAAGGCGATTTTGTGATATGATGATGGAGTGTGGATTGACCGATCTTTGGATTTTCGGTAGTCCTTATACTTGGCATAATAGGAGGTGTGGAAGAGACTTGATGAGGTTTTGATGAGTCATGAGGTGTATCCTTCTTTCGACAGGTTTACAATGAGGCATCTCAATCGGTCTACGTCTGATCATTCGTCTTTGTTATTGAGTTGGGTTGAGGCTGAGGATGGGGGTGGGCCTAGGCCTTTTTGGTTCCTCAATGTTTGGTCCCGTCATCATGACTTCTTATCCTTTGTCTCTCAAAAGTGGTCATACCCGACTCGGTTTCTGAGGATGGGCGCTCTTTGGGAGAAGTGCTTTAGGATGAAGCAGGGACTTTGTTGGTGGAGTAGACATGTGTTTATGGATATATTTCAGAGAATTAAAGATGCTGAGAGCAGGGTGGATGAGGCTGAGATGGAATATGATTTGGATCCATCACCTGCACATAGAGAGCACTTACATTAGGTTCAGGCCCTACTGAACCGTGCTTTGTCTATTGAGGAAGGCTGCTGGAAACAGAAGGTGGGACTCGTTGGATGCACGAGGAGAGCACAACACGAGGTATTTTCATTCGGTGGTGAGGGCGCGCATGAGGGCCCGTATACATTCTATTAGATCTCGAGACGGGAGAGACTTTTGCATGCACACGAGGAGATTCGGGGTTCATTGTTTCCTTTTTCGGGACCTCCTTTACGCTCCTCCCCGCCAAGCAAGTGACCAAATTTTACAGATATTATCCCTCTTTGGTTACTCGGGAGGATAATCGGGAGTGAACCGACTTCCATCATTGGGCGAGGTTAGAGATGTAGTGTTCAGTATTGATGCATATAGTGTGGCGGGTCTAGATGGGTTCACCTCTTATTTTTTCAGCAGTGTTGGGAGATTGTCCAGGATGATGTTTTTCGTGCAGTTTTGGACTTCTTTGATGGTGGGCATCTACCTAGGAGATTCTCTGCTACTTCTATAATCTTGCTTCCCAAGCGAGATAACGCTTGTCAGAGTATCGACCGATTAGTCTTTGAACGGTGTTCAACAAGATTGTCACCAAGCTCCTAAACTCTCGCTTAAGTTTTGTTTTGCCTCGTATTATCTCTCCACAGCAGAGTGGCTTTATTCAGGGGAGGCTGATTGGTGATAACGTCTTGTTGGCACAGGAGATGCTCCATACATTGGATACCCAGGCCCGTGGGGGCAATGTCATCCTTAAGCTAGATATGGCTAAGGCATATGAAAGGTTAGGCGGGACTTCTGATGGTGTGATGGATAGATTTGGATTCGATTGGATGTGGAGGGATAGGATCGGGCGTTGTATTTCGAACGCCATTTTTTACGTCTTGGTGAATGGCGGGCCTTGTGGTTTCTTTCCTTTCTCTCGTGGGCTTAGGCAGGGGATCCCATATCTCCTTCGTTGTTTATCATTGCAGCAGATTACTTTCTCGGGGTCTCACTCAAGTTTTTCAAGTAGTATCCATCGATGGCATATATTCATAGAGGTGACACTCTTGTCTCACATCTTTGTTTTCTTGATGATATGATCATATTTGCCAATGGCCAAAGCGGTCGAGAAAGAGAGTACTTCATTGTTTGGAGCACTATGAGAGGGTCTCGGCGGTTGGTGAATAGAGACAAGAGTGGTCTTATTGTGCCTAAGAGGGCACCTCCTTCTAGGATTCGGATACTTGAGCACATTATCGGCTTTCGGCGTCGTGACTACTCTATCACATACTTGGGCATACCCTTGTTTATGGGGGCCGAAAGACCTTCTTATATGATGATCTATTTCGGAAGGTCAAGAGCAAGATCTCTGGATGGGCCTTTAGTCGCTATCTCACAGTGGCGGGATTACTTTCTCGAGGTCATCCTTTCTTCCTTGCTCTCTCTATCTTCTTGATTATGCGACCTCCCAAGGCAGTCTTTGAAGAAGTTAGAGAGTACATTTGCTAGATTTTTGTGGGATTCTAAGGATCGGGCTCACCGTATGCATTGGAAGAGATGGAGGATATTTGCCTTCCTACTAATGAGGGTGGTTTGGGCTTTAGAAAATTAGATGACGTGGTCCATGCTTTCTCTTTGAAGATCCGGTGGTTATTCGATCGCGTGCGGTTGCTCTGGGCTCGATTTTCTTGGGCAAGTATTGCGAGGGCACCCACCCCTTCCGGCACCCATACCACATTACCGCCTGCGGTTTAGAGGAGGCTAAAGGGGTGGGACTCACAGTGAGCCCCACATCAGCGTGGCAGTTGGGTCGGGCGTATATTCTTTTGGCACGTTGTTGGATGGGTGACATGACTTTAGCTCAAATGTTTCCTCATAGGGAGCATACTTGATCCGGTAGTTGTGTTTTTGATGATATTGGATGGGATATCGATAGACTCTTGTTGGTCCTTCCACATGATATAGCAATCCGGGTTGGAAGTCTACCGCTTTGTCCCGATGTTCTTGATAGACCTATGTGGAAAGACACCCCAGTTGGTAGGTTTTCTACCAAGTCGGCGTGGCAGCTTGTTCGCACTGGGAGTACTCTTTAGGCCTTTTGTCGCATGATTTGGAGCCCGATCATCCCGCAGACTATCTCTTTGTTTTGTTGGCGATTGTGGCAGGGTTTAGTGCCAGTGGATCTGATTATTCAGAGGAGGATCCGGGCCCACATGGCATCAAGGTGTCAGTGCTTTTCAGAGATTGAGACCATCCAGCATGTCTTTATTGATAGCCTTGTGGGTCACCAGGTATGGCAGCACTTCTCAGCTATTTTTGGCATTCCCTTCAGGGTTGGAGAGATGCTCTGACATAGATTTCGAGACTTGGAGATTCTCGAGCGGTTTGTCGAGTGGCCATATTCGTACTATCATCCCTTTGCTGGTCTTTTGGTACATTTGGACAGCTAGGAATGATGCGAAGCATCGTAGGATTGGCATGGAGCCCAGTCGTATCATCTTGCGGGTCTATCACACTATTTCTTTACTGCAGACGGAAAGACTCTTTCGATTTGTGCATTGGCGTGGGGACCTTGATCTTGCCCCACATTTTGGTATTACTCTTACTTCTCCTACCCCCAGCCCCCCTACTTTGGTTTATTGGCGTGCTCCGTTGGCTGGATCTACCAAGATCAATACTGATGGATGCATAAGGGATGGATTTGCGAGTGGCGGGGGTGTTATCAGAGATCACACTGGGCATTGTATCAGAGCCTTCTCTACTGGCTACGGAGACATACTTATTTTGGAGGCAGAGTTGAGAGCCATTTTACAGGGCATTGAGCTTTCCCGACGGATGGGTCTTGTGGACTTATAGATTGAGACTGACTCTACACTTGCTGTTCATTGCATTTCACGTGGTGGGGGGCCGTGGGTGATTCAGTCAATACTCATACGCATCCGACATCTTCTATCATTCGATCGAGACACAGTTTCCCATATTTTTCGAGAGAAAACCAGGTCGCTGACTCTTTAGCTTCTGAGGGCTGGGACCAACGACATTATCAGGAGTATGGATCTTCAGACTTGCTTTGTCGTTCACGTGGACTACTTTAGACTGACAGATATGGCCTTCCATCAGTTAGAGGTCTTTAGTTTTTTGTTAGTTTCTTTATCTGGAGTTCAAGGAAACAATATAAACAAATGATGTTAGAAGGTTGGTTCACATTAGTTGCAAAATTTGAAAAAAACCCTCAGTTCGAAAAATTACTTCTCATTCCAAATTTATCCACTGTAATCTTGGCTTTTTTCTTTCATTTTTGGTGGGCCAAGAGAAAGAGTTGCTGCCGGTAACCAAATGTTTTTGTTGCAAATTCTTTATTGGTAAGATATTCTCCACCCTTTCATTCTTTGATCTGTATATCACTTTTGTAAATTAGCTTTTCTCTGTTTGAATGAATTTTTTTAGCTGAAATAGTGGAGTTGAGAAAGGACCTGCAGTAGTTGTGGGATGTCGATTTTGTAACGAATGTAGTCATTTTAAACAACGAAACACAGTTTGCACTACTATAGCTTAGTTGATGTCGTTTGAAACACATTATCTTTAATTTTTATTTAGATTACATATGAATTTTTTTAAATGAATTGCAAGAATGGACTCAGCAGTATAAATCACTGTATTTTATTTTGGTGAGTTTGTTAGGGATAATCAGAGCAAGTGGAATTGTAAACGGGGTGATAGTTACATTGTGGATGGACTTAAATTTATACAGAGATTTCATATAAAGAGCTATATGGTAAACTAATGGATCTGTGCAATATTGACTCTTCTTTGCATGAATTGGAGATGAGGTTTCTTTCTACGTTTGTGGAGCCAATCCATATTACATTAGACAAACATGTGCCATGGTATGTAGGTCTCACTAAACAAGGTAAGCCTCGTCCTATTTACATAACTCGTGTGACCAAAGGTCCATCAGAGTTTTCATACAGAGTAGTTAATGATCAAATTGATGCAGTCGAAGCAGGTGAACTAGAGCGTCACATGGAAACGGAGACATTGTCATTCAACAATATACAATCACAAGGGAATGACTATTGGGATGACTTGGAGATAGTTTCGAATAACGATGTACGATAGCAATTCAAGACGATAATGAAGTAGATCAAAATATAGATGATTATCGAGATGTGATTGATATAAATGCATATGATTAGAATTTAGATATTTCGACTCGAAATTCTCAGAATTCTACCTCCTATTCCTTTAGACCTGTGGTGGTCGAAGACAATCAATTCACAAATGAGCAACATCTCGCCTCCACCTGTTACAATTCACATGATTCCCACAGATGAAGATGTGGTACATGAAAAAGTCTTTAGGTCAACAAAATATTTGAAGTTGGAGGTGTACATGTTTGCAATAAAGTACGACTTTGAATTGAAAGTGAAGAAATCAAACATTGAGACATACACCATTGTTTGCTTCGATCAGAATTGAAAATGGTGTTTGCAAGCAACAAAGTTCAATCAATCTAATTATTTTAAAGTTTACAAATACAAACATGAACGTACTTGTTCTGTGAGCATTCGCGTCAATGATCATAGATAGACAAAATCATGGGTTGTTGGGAGACACACCGACCAGCAGATGTCATTAATTAATGATGTCTGAAACGACTTTGGGAGTAGTCTTGAGCTATCAAAAGGCATTGAAGTCCAGAGAATCTGCCCTTGTAGATCTTAGAGTTTAACCTGAGGAAAGCTATGTAAAATTGGCATCGTATGCCCACAACTTGTCCATTACCAATCCTAGCACAATAACACATCTACAGATTGATAGTGATAGCAAAATTTTATATTTTATATGGCTTTCGGACCTTCTATTCGTGGATTTCACAATTGCACGCGTCCTATAATTATTGTAGACAAAACCTCCATGAAAGAAAGATATAAAGGCATGCTGATTGTTACTACTTAACAACATGCGAACATGCAGATATATCCTATTGCATGGAGAATAGTTGATTCAAAAAATGATGCGTCATAGAACTGGGTTTTTACATAGTTGAAAGGAGTAACTAGTGACCTTGAGGACCTTGTTTTGATATATGTCCGAGGCCAGAGTAACATCAATGGCGTCCAAGATGTATTTCTGAACACGCACCATGTGCACTACATCTATCACATAAATGGCAACTTGAGGTTGAAGACGAAAGGTTCAAAGGTTTTATCATTGTTCAGTAAAGCGGCGGAGGCCTATACTATGGAAGAGTTTGAAAATTATATGACTCAAACTAAAAATATATGTAAATGTAGTTGGAATTATTTACAGAAAGCGAAATATGAATATTGGGCCAGGTCACACTTTAGGAAAACCATTACAACATCATGACAACGAACAATGCAAGTCGATCAACTCATTGTTGAAGAAAGATCGGGAGTTACCAGGCCTTGGATTGATTGAGAACATCCGAATATAGTTGCATAAATGGTTTTTCAAAAGACGTGTGATTGCATATAGTTGCACGAGCACTCTAAACCCAACAATGGAAGAAAAACTCCGTAAGAATCATAGTAAGACTAGAAAGTTTGTGGCGAATCCCATTGATCTAGTATGGTATAATGTTAGCGACAAAATCTTGAGGTACATTGTTAACTTGGATGATAAAACTTGTACATATAGACGGTTTGAGTCCGAGTACTTACCGTGCAAGCATGCAATTGTAGCAACGAAGGTGAGTGGGCATTTGGTTTATCTGTTTGTGTTTACTGTATTACACGACTGATTATTGGAGAGCGGTGTATGTTGAAATAATGTTCTCTATGCCGAATGAAGTTGATTGGGTTGTTCCAGAGTATGTTAAGACTCTGAAAGTCTTGCCGCCAGTAGTCAAACGACAAGCTAGACGTAAGAGAACAATGAGGATACACAACCGCCTAAGATGTACACACCAGATTCCAATAGGTGATAGCAGAGCTAAAGATTAGTTCAGTGTCCTCTTTTTTTCCATGAACAACAAATGTAACTATAGTATCTTTACTGTGTGAATTGAGATTTATCTTTACATAGACTACAGAACATAACAAATGTAACTAGTTATGTTATTTATCTTTCTATCGTGGTTAAACAAAACAAATATTTGCTACACCACTAAGGAAAGTGGAAAAAGCACGTTGATGCCACAGTGGTTGATCTCTTTCGAGATGTTGACCTGGTGAAGGATAAAGAGTTCTCTATGTGGGATGACCAGTTAGGTGATGGGTAAACATCTTTGATTACTTAGTGGACTTATTTATTTGTAATTTTAATTTCAGTTATGTTTTCATTTATATTTTTTCCTTTCTTGCTTCACTCCCAGAGTCAGCCACCAATTGGACATCTTAAAGTTGAAATATGCCAAAAAATGGTTTCATGACATTTTAATGAAGGGGGCTTGGCTTTTAGATGAGGTAAGTAGCCTCATGGTGTGAAATACGTTTGCGAAGAAGATAATTACTTTGGCTAACTCTGCATTTTCATTTTAAAGCACGTTGATTTGGCGATGCAATTGTTGTGTGAGCGGGCAATGAAATATTCAAAATCCTTTGGTCATCCGTGAGTCATTATGGACGTGACCTTCTATATAAATTGCATGCTAGAGATGTTTGAGTTAGAAGCAAAAGAACATATGTCAGATTTGCTAGAAGGGTTCAACTGTTATCCCGATGACGAGTTCCCAAAACATGGTCAGAAGTGGGAGGGGTGCACCAATTTATATTTTCCAGTTTGCAGTTGTAGTCACTTGTATGCTGTCGAGGTGGACACCCACTTCGACGATGTTTGTATACGATCCTGATAGGAGCTGTTCTACGGATGATCAAATTAGAGTTAACTTGAGACCCATGACTAAGGTTTTCCCATGCTTCTGCACAAAATCAACATTTTCATGGATGCTCTAGCAATAGAACGAATGACAACAACTTCAAAACAAGCCAACTCGTAAGTTTCCTATCACATTAATCAATTGCGAAGCTACGGTCATCTATTTTAATTTGCACTGTTAATGTTTAACTTCAAAACTGTGTTGCATGGGTAATTGTGATGCTTACGCTATCCAATACATAGAATTCTTGAGCATCGTCACACAAGTATAGCTAGTTAATGGCTTCCACATGCATATGTGGAAGAGAAAGTTGGTCGTTGAATTTTACACCCTTGATTGTACCCCCAGAACATATTTTTTGATGTGTATTGATTTTTTATTTTGATATGTTGTTTTCTGGTGTAAATGTTGTAGATATCAAGGTTGGGCAGTCGTAAATGTTGGTTAAGATGTACATTTCAGGTTGATAATCGTTTGAAACGATGCAAGTAGTTTAAGAACAACAACAGTAGTTTTAAAATGACCCAAGTATTTTAAGAACAACCCCTGTAGTTTTTGAATGCCTATAATTGATTCAAAAATTAGTAGTCATTTTTTATATGTCCACTGTTGTTTTTCGAACGTACTAGGTCGTTTTGATATAACTTTTTGAAGGTTGTAAGAACTCGTGGGATTTGGACATTTGTTGGTTAATTACTATGTTTGCATTTAGTTTGTCAATGGAATTTTACTTATCCAAATTCATTCTATCTTTGTTGTGACCGCAGTTGGATCCTTTAAGAATGAAAGCTGCCAACGGTGTTGTTATTGCAATGCAATGGAGGTTAATGAGACAACTATGCAAATAATTCAAATTTTGACACCTAATATTAGAGTTGTATGCAAACGTTTGATCTTGTTTTTATTGTCATGTTACAAAGTTTTCACTACGACCATAATTGTGAAACTCTAATAATAAATTAATGTTTCTTCAATAAATAAAAAAAAGGGTTCATTCGAATAGATTTAAAGAACATAAACAACTTTTTTGCAAAATAGTACTTTTTATTCATAATAAACTTTCAAAACGTAAATAACAAGACATCTGACAACCTTCCATCGAGACAACCTTCCAAACAACTATCCTTCCATTGAGGCAACATTCCAAACAACTATTAAATAACAAGTAAAACAACAACCATTGAAACAAGCAACAAAGACAAATTTCACAATCCCCTTTCCCCGACTGCTCAATCTCTTCCTCTATATCCTCGGCCTCCAAATAGTGAGAGTAGAGTTCGTTGAAATACTCATAAAGGTGCATAAATATGTCAAGCAAAGCTTCTAGTTTTCACAGAGCAACAAAGTTTGGTAGGTATTCCTGAACTTTTCACTGGTGGCCATTGTTGTGCAATTATAATCCCGCAAGTGGACGGATCGTTTACAAGTAATAAAGTAATAAATAGAGTGTCGAACCCACGAAGACTAGATAACAATTTAACCAATTAATTTATAACTTAAATTCTAACAATATGAAAAAACACATATTTGATTTGGTTTGTGAATCTAAACCTATTTCAATTAAATCTAAATTATCAAACAATTAAAATAAATTTATGAGAACGAATTCGAATTGTACTAACACTAGGATTCGCGAATCCACCAACACTTTTCTTAATCAATTATCCGTTTAACCGTTTTAGCTTAAAATTACCTTGAATTGAAAATCGATGATCCTAAAATAATCAAAAGCCTCTCTCGATGGTCAATCAATTCTATACGATATGCGAACCTAATTATCTCTAATTAAGGTTCGAACATAAACATATGCATTAAAATCTCAAGAACATCTAAATGGATTTCATAAAGCATAATAGTAATTTCTATCTATTATTGGACTCTATGTTATTCAATACCTCGTGCTTAATCTATATTGAATCTCTCGACTTCAATATAGATCACAATATATTCTAATGGTGATCAAGCATTAAAATAATATAAAAACTGAATAAAGAATAATCAACCCAAGAGGTAATTAACTACTAAAACGAAAAAATTTCTAATTAATTAAAAATCACGTTTCATCGTTCATCCTAGAAATAAGTAAATTAGCCGGATATGATTATGCAAAATAATACAAGAATTGTATTAATCATGATCCAGCGAAAGAAAAAGAAAAAATAGATCAAACCCGTGATCCCGGATGAAGAATCTTCAATCCCGTACCTTGATCTTCGATTCTCCTCTTGTATCTTGTTCTCAAAATTTGTCTCCCTTTGTTCTGGTTATTATCTGCCTTTTATAACCGTCTCCAAACTCTTTAAAATGTGGTTGAGGAAGTTCAATTTTGTTTTGGAGTTGTAGAGTTCTAATTTAACCACGAAACTGCCAGATTTTTGCTACGTTTGGCCCATGCGATTGCATGGTGTAATACCTTGCGATCGCATGGTATTTTCTAAAAGTGTTCTGCAGATTTTTTTGTCCTTCCTGCAATCGCACCAAATTCTAACCATGCGATCGCATGGTTGATTTTGGTGCTAAATTTGAATTTCCCTCCTTGATATTTGCACGTCAAGCCCCTGAAGTCTCTTTTTCTTCTATTTGCTCTCTTTTTGTCAGATCAACATTTGATTTTGATTATTTCCTAAAATAATAAGAAAACAACATGCAATTAAACTGAAATCAAATAATATGACTCATAATCATCCCTTTTTGCGAGCTCCAATAAGTACAAAATTGTACTTATCAAACACCCCCAAACTTGAACTTTTATTCGTCCTCGAAATAAACTAGCTAAAGATAATCTTGCACTTAATAAAATAAGCAACAATACAATTCACACTATAAATAGCTTGCTGTTCTTGCTTTAGCTTTTACAAAAAGAAAAACTTATAATTCATGACGAGTGTTCAGGTAATATAGTTGTAAAAGTGATTCTACTTAAACCATACTTGAGATGCGTGTGAGAGCAGTTAATCTGATCAACTTAAATTCTATGATGGTGATAGCCCAACCACTTGGTCAACTTAAATTCTATGGTGGTCATAGCCCTCTCGTAAGGTACACTTCTCCTAATATGATTGTTTTCTCTCAAATCCTGAGATTTTCGGTTAAAATGTTAAACTTCGCTCATTATTTTCTTGTCCGAGGCTGGTTGAGAAAATTAATAATCGTGACAACCTAAGTATATGAAGATTCTCCAATTTATGAGCACTCTCGACCAGGAAGTTTCTACTAAGTAAGTCAAACCAATTAGTTGTCTAATCTCCAAATTTACTTTGCAAAGGATTTATCACTGGCTTTAACAGATATTAAAAAATTTAATTATTTATTTATTATTAATTTTTTATAATATATATATAAATCTTATGTGCAAAACTCAATCTATTAAACTTTCTAGATGACTCATGTAACGAGCTTTAGGTCAATAACTCCCAGGTCTTTCGAACCTTAGGGCACCAGATTTTGAGAAACCCCTACGGGCCTTTCACTCAAGTCAAATAGGCTACGAAAAGAGTTATAAGATATTAATAGGGTGCAAAACTCAGTCTATTAAGCTTTCTAAATGACTCATGTAACGAGCTTGAGATCGATGACTCCCAGGTCTTTCGAACCTTAGGGCATCGGGTTTTAAGAAACCCCTACGGACCTTTTCATTCAAGTCAAATAGGCTACGAAAAGAGTTAAACAATAATAATAATAATTTTGTTCCTTGCGTGCAATAAGTTCATGCTAGGGGATTAGATTCCTAACATTCGGTCAATACCTAGCTTCTTCTAACTGGTCTAAAGTGCTCCACACAATTTTTTTCAACATATATGGAATCATTCATAACCTAGATATCCACAATCACAGCTTATCTACCACACTTTCTCACTCTATTGGTTACTTGGTTGAGATACAGATGATTTTTAGGTTCAAACATGGTATCCTATTATTTTCAATTTAAGTGCACCAACATAGCTAAAAATCATCTTAACTGGCCAACACAACACAATATCAGACATGGTCAAATAGTCTCACATTTAACCAATAGTATTAATCTGTTCACAAGTCATGGATTAAAGTGAAAAAATTAAATAAAAAAGTTGCATCATATCACATAAATATGCAAACAAATTTTAATTTTTTTTAAACGAAAATAAGTTAAAAATCAAATATAAAATATCAATTATCGAATCAAACAAATTTTTCATAATCACCCCCAAACTTGAAACAAACATTGTCCCCAATGTAAAATTTAAAATCAAAAGATCAGAGACTTCCGTGAGGTATATATGATGGTGCTGGGAGAAAAGGTGTGATAAGATCAACTGGAGGACAATTCTGTACAGGTTGGTCGACAAATCTTTGTTTGAATATCATCCAGCGAGCCTTCAGGTTGTAACTCTAAAAAGAAAAAAGAACTTAATAATAATAGTAAAATAAATAAATAAATTTTTTTTGGTCCTTGCGATTGCAAGGTTATAAAGTACTGCGATCGCAAGTACATGAAAATCTAGGCAGAACAGGCCATGCGATCGCAGAGGAGTATACCATGCGATCGCATGGTTCAAAATTTGTTAAAATCGATTTTTTTTAAAAATTTTAAATGTAAATTTAAAATAATTAAAAAACGTGCTTATGCAAGAAGACGATTATTATAGCCTCAAAACCTAAGAATTTAAAGCCTTACTAAAAAAAAACCTAAAACGTGCAAATTGTCAATTGAAATCCTAAAACTGAAAAAATACGAAAATTTAAATAAAAGGTTAGAAAATGGGCTACCTCCCATTAAGCGTTTCTTTAAAGTCATTAGCTTGACTTTGTCGTGATGATCGCTCAAAACACTTTGAATAGATCTTTGGAGGACTTGCTTTTCTTGCTTTGATCGACTTTGGAACAATTTTTGTTTACCTTCCAGATCTTGATTTTTCCCTTATCATATTGATATGATTTTGTTTTGCCACCATGCTCGAATTTAACTAAGAAAATTTCAGCCTCCTCATCAGCTTTGATCAAAGAAGATAGATGGAACTCCTCTTTCTGCACATACTCTTCTTCTCTAAGTGGTGCATCCTGATGTTGGGTAACAACTTTATCATCTAAGCTCCCTGCCTTCTGGTTAATGACATCAATCGCGAAATAGGAATCTGAAGAGCTTGGAAATTTAATTGCTTTGAACACATTGAATGTAATGTGTTCATCATTCACTTTCAGCATAAGTTCTCCTTTTTTATAGTCAATTACTACCCGACCAGTAGCCAAGAAAGGTCGACCCAAAATAAGTAGTACATCCCTGTCTTCACACATAACCAGAATAATAAAATCAGCAGGGAATATGAACTTGCTCACTTTCACCAATATGTCTTCAACTATTCTCCTTGGACGTTTTATGGACCTATCTGCAAGTTGCAGTGTTACTGTTGTTGGCTTTGCTTCTCCTAAACCGAGCTGCTTAAAAATAGAGTAAGACATTAAATTCACACTAGCACCCAAATCACATAAAGCTTTATCAAAAAATAAACTACCAATAGTGCAAGGAATATTAAAACTCCATGGATCTTTTAATTTCGGCGGTAGCTTCTTTTGCAATATGGCACTGCATTCCTCAGTTAGCACAACTGTTTCATGCTCCTCCAACTTCCTTTTGTTTGAAAGAATGTCCTTCATGAATTTAGCATAGCTAGGCATTTAAGCTAATGCATCGGCAAAAGGTATGTTGATGTGAAGCTTTTTTAATACATCCAAGAATTTTTTTGAATTGCTGGTCTAGCTTATGTTTTCGTAGCCTTTGAAGAAATGGAATTGGAGGGACGTAAGCCGATGGTGGAATATAAGCTAGTGGAGAGTCCCTTTCTGGTGCAACTTCTGCATCGAATTTATTTTCTATTTCTTTGCTGGACACAGTTTCCTTTTCTACACCTAGCCTTTTTACATGAATTTCTGGCAACTCAGCTCCGCTTCTCGTGGTGATTGCATTGACTTGCTCTTTTGGGTTGACATCTGTATTGCTTGGCCATGTGCCTGGTTGTCGCTCGATCAACAGTTTTATAACCGCTTAATCTGATTTTCTACATTCTTTATCGTAGCATCTTGTCTTTTCTACATCTCTTTTAACTTTCAGATTCCATACGCGTGTGATGCTTTCTTCCAATCCCCCTTTTCTTTCTTGTGGTCTCCCTTGATTTGGTGGATTTTGAATATTTTGGGTGTTGCCATAGGAGAAGTTGGATGATTTCTCCATCCTGGATTGTAAGTCTGTGAATACGGATTATTCTGCTGTCGTTGAAAATTCTAAGCATATGCAACTTGTTCAGGAGATGGCATATCAACTTTTGTCAATGGACACTCTGAAGATTGATGATTTGCCTCGCATGTTACACAAATTGGTGAAGACATCTAGACCATATTGGCTGAATGAGAATATTTCATTGCTTCTATCTGCTTTGCCAATGCATCGATTTTTGCCAGTACAAGCGAATTTGTGTCTACCTCATGTACCCATGTTACTTTCTCTGCAATCCTCTTTCTGGCCACATAATAAACTGTTCACTTATGGTTTCAAATAGATCGTAAAGGTCACCAGCGAATCTATTTTGGATAGAGCCACCTGCTACAGAATCTATTGAAGAACGACTGGTTGGAGCTAGTCCAGAGTAGAAATAATGATTGAGCTGCTAAGGAGAAACCATGACTTGGACACTTTCGGAGCAGTTGTTTGAATCTTTTCCATGCCTCGTGAAATTTTTCCAACTCAGATTGTTGGAAATTGGAAATTTCATATTTCGGTCTGTTTACTCTGGCATGAGGAAAATATTTCAGTGTGAGTTTTTGAATCAAATCTGTCCAAGTAGTGATGCTCCCAGGCGGTAGAGAATCTAACCATTCTCTAGCTTTATCCTTCAGTGTGTGTGGAAATAGCCTCATCTTAAGTACCTCTTCATTAACACCTTGGTATTTGAAATTGCCACAAAATTCATCGAAGCGAGAAATATGGTAATGAGGATTTTCATCTGTCATCCCATAGAACGGCAGATTGTTTGAGAACAAATTCATCACATCTGGCCTCAACTGGAAGTTATCATGTCCATAAGGTGGATGAACTATGCTGGACTGATTCTCAACAATCGATGGCATCATATACTCACCCATAAGAATGTCTCGTTCACTGACTTCAACTAGTCGAGCTATTGGTGCTTGATTATTTCTCTTACTGCAGTATGATATACGGATTCTGTTATCCTCCATTGTGTCTTTTTGCTGTCTTTTCTTTTTTGGTTTTTCACGTTGTCGTCGGTAAAAACTCCGTTCAATTTCTGGATCTAAATCAAATAGATCAAGATCCTTTGTACGACGCATACACACTTAACACCTTAAAATTTAGAAAACAAATAAAATTCAGCAGTATCACGAAGAATTGAAAATAAAAATAAAAATAAATAATACTAAAAAGAATTGTTAAAAGCCAAATTATAAATTAACGTAGCAATTAATAAAACTAGTCCCCGGCAACGACGCCAAAAACTTGTTGTGCGATTATAATCCCGCAAATGGACGGATCATTTACAAGTAATAAAGTAATGAATAGAGTGTCGAATCCACGAGGACTAGCTATCAATTTAACCAATTAATTTATAACTTAAATTCTAATAATATAAAAAAACACATATTTGATTTGGTTTGTGAAACTAAACCTATTTCAATTAAATCTAAATTATCAAACAATTAAAATAAATTTATGAGAACGAATTCGAATTGTACTAACACTAGGATTCGCGAATCCACCAACACTTTCCTCAATCAATTATCAGTTTAACCGTTTTAGATTATAATTACCTTGAATTGAAAATCGGTGATCCTAAAATAATCAAAAGCCTCTCTCGATGGTCAATCAATTTTATACGATATGCGAACCTAATTATCTCTAATTAAGGTTCGAACATAAACATATGCATTAAAATCTCAAGAACACCTAAATGGATTTCATAAAGCATAATAGTAATTTCTATCTATTATTGAACCCTATGTTATTCAATACCACGTGCTTAATCTATATTGAATCTCTCGACTTCAATATAGTTCACAATATATTCTAATGGTGATCAAGCATTAAAATAATATAAAAACTGAATAAAGAATAATCAACCCAAGAGCTAATTAACTACTAAAACGGAAAAACTTCTAATTAATTAAAAATCATGAGGTTTCATCGTTCATTCTAAAAATAAGTAAATTAGCCGGACATGATTTTATAAAATAATACAAGAATTGTATTAATCATGATCCGGCGAAAGAAAAAGTAGATAAAACCCGTGATTCCGAATGAAGAATCTTCAATCTCGTACCTTAATCTTCGATTCTCCTATTGTATCTTGTTCCCAAAATTCGTCTCCCTTTGTTCTGGCTATTATCTGCCTTTTATAACTGTCTCCCAACTCTTCAAAACGTGGTTGATGAAGTTCAATTTTGTTTTAGAGTTGTAGAGTTCTAATTTAACCACGAAACTGCTTGATTTCTGCTGCGTTTGGCCTATGCGATCGCATGGTGTAATACCTTGCGATCGCATGGTATTTACTAAAAGCGTTCTGCAGATTTTTTTGTCCTTCCTACGATCGTACCAAATTCTAACCATGCGATCGCATGGTTGATTTTGGTGTTGAATTTGAATTTTCCTCCTTAATATTTGCACGTCAAGCCCCTGAAGTCTCTTTTCTTAGCAATTAAGTTCTTTTTTCTTCTGTTTGCTCTCTTTTTGTCAGATCAACATTTGATTTTGATTATTTCCTAAAATAATAAAAAAACAACATGCAATTAAACTAAAATCAAATAATATGACTCATAATCATCCCTTTTTGCGAGCTCCAATAAGTAGAAAATTGTACTTATCAACCATGCTTCATAAGAAAGACATCAAATATACGCTAGTCTAACTGTACCTTAACTGTAGCCAATGAAATATGAGAGTTGAATAAGAAAAGATTGCACTACTCACTTCCCCAATATAATTCATGCATTACAAGCTATTCATATGTTATTTTCATTGCATCGTTATGCCATGACTCATTCTTACTTATCACAAGTATGATAAGTGAATTGTTTTATATTCTTGTATGGTGTTAGTTGTCAATCTTCATCCCAATTTAGGTGGTGATTTTGTATTGGAACATGGAAGAATATACGGTGATTAAGGTATTGAGTATTGACATTATAAGTGTTAGATATTGATTGGATAAGTGTTGGCGGAGATGGAAATGCCACAAGCATGATCGGTAATCTTATACGCTTTTAACTCGATTTGATAAAATTGGCTCGAAACCCTAGGTGGATAATCAACATATCTTGGAGATACTTTATTATATGAATTATTTTGAGGTTATAGGACAAGGATAATAGGGATTTGTGATAATCAAAATACAATTTTGCTGACTGGATGAGAATCAAGTATAGTTTGGTGCAATCGAGTAAGAAAGTTAAACAAGCGGATCAAAACTATAGAAAGTTAAACAAGTGGATCAATTAACATATGTTTTATTTGAGTCAAAATAGGATGTGGATACTGTATTGGAGCTTGCAAAGGCTGAGTAACATCAGATTTCACCAAAAGTTGGCACCTCATGCGTCGTTTCCACCTCATGCCTGTTTTCTAGCTTTATCTTTCAGCCTTTTCTTACCCCTTAAGCAAATTGGCTCGACTCATATCCTCTTTAAGACCTTATTTCATCTTTAAAACTCACATATTAACCTCCTCCAATTGTTCCTAAGTGATTCTAAGTGCAAAAAGAATCAAAGGGAAGTAAAAATCAACAACTTGATACAATATTTTTGGACATGTTAGTTTAGTCAATGCCTTGGTGCATATTTTGTAGGTTTTAAAGGTTTTATGATTTTCTAAGAATATACTCTTTCTTATAATGATGTTAGGGAGTTCTTGGAGTTAATTATTATCTGTGAGAAAGATTTTCCATGGTAGAAATGTGATTAAAATCACAAAGGGCAGAAACACGAAACAAGTTGTATATATGTGAAGTTGTAGCCAGATTTTGGAGATAATAACTTAAATATCAAATAGACATGTGTTCATCTATTTTTTGTTTAATATAATGAGTTATATGTTAATTTGTAGACTTATTTAACGTATTTTGGATAAAAAAACAAGCATGGACTCCCATAACACGCAATCTGGAAAACAATTCTGGCATCATGTAGTTTCAATGTTTACCTATGGTTTTTGGCACTTAATTTTGGGAATTTGACGTGGGAATATTATAGGGTCGTATTACTTAGATGACATGATGTTAAAGTGATTTTTGTAGTTTTAGGATTTGAGTTATGGCAAGCTAATTCAATAGAAACTAGCAGCAACCAAAATAAAAATAAAATAATCTGAATTTGTCCGTGTTCATGTTCTACCTATTTCCAACCTCTAAATGTTGTAATTGAACTATGATGCTGGTGGACTTAATTAGGTTATATGTTAGGATCATAATGCTTCATCTATATCTTGATTACATGTAGTTAACTTGAGAAATTATGGAAGTTGTAGGCTTGCCTTCAGATTTTTAGTGGTAACTCGAAGTATAAGTATTGATTATCTAGCTTATCATTATATTAAAAGTCTTAGCATGAGTACTTGAGGATAAGGTCTGATATTATACGGTATTACAGGTTATTTGCCACCTAGAAAAGAGGATAAACACTCGATTTACACATAGAACAAGACAAACACAATATTGCATGAACGATGTGCTGTCCAATTTCGAAGTATCTAATCTGATGATGCTTGTCATGCCAATGTTTGGACTTTTCCTTGTAAATCCAAGCATTTTCATAAGCATCCAGCCTAAATTCATCCAACTCATTCAACTGTAACAATCTCTTTTCTCCCGCAGCTTACATGTCCATGTTCCACCCCTTAATTGCCCAATAAGCCCTATGTTCTAGTTCAACTGGTAAATGAGAAGACATCACAAAGACAAGTCGGTAAGGGGACATGCCTAAATGTGTCTTGTAAAGCTGTCTTCTAGGCCTAAAGTGCATCATCTAACATATTCGCCCAATCTTTCCTTCAACTGCTCATATTTTTCTTCAAAATTTGCTTCAATTCCCTATTTGCCAATTCTATTTGCCCATTTGTTTGTGGATGATAGGCAAGTGCTACCTTATGATTATCCTCACATTTCTTCAACAAAGCCTCAAATGACCGGTTATAGAAATGGGAGGCTCCATCACTAATAATAGCTCTCGGCACACCAAAACTTGAAAAAAAATATTCACAAATCTCATCACTACTCGAGAGACATTAGTATGAGTTGCAGTAGCGTCAACTCATTTAGTCACATAATCCACTACTACCAGGATGTACTAATTGTTGAAAGAGTAAGGAAATGGGCCCATGAAATCAATTCTCCATAAATCAAACAATTCAACCTCCAAGATATTGGTCAAGGGCATCTCATTCTTTTCCAAAATATTGCCAACCATTTCACATCTATTACACATGATCACATATTGTCTAGCATCTTGATACAAGGTTGGCTAGTAAAAACCATACTGTCATACCTTCACAACTGTCTTGGAGGTACAAAAATATCTACCACACTCTAAGGAATGACAAAGGTCAAGGATATCCTACATCACATCCTAGGATGCACATTTTCTAATAATCCCAAATCTGCACAATGTTTATAGAGTAGCGGTTCTTCCCAAAAATAATGTTTCTCATCCCACAAATGATAGCTCAAATTAAGAGGAAATTTGCCACTAACCAAATATTTCACCAAATCAGCATACTAGGGGATGACTGAATTTGCCAACAACTGCTCATCTTGAAAGCTTTCATTAATGGGCATCTCACCTTCCTTTGACCGACCCTATAATATAGACAGGTGATTTGCCACCACATTCTCCACACCTCTATAGTCTCAAATCTCAAGATCAAATTCTTGAAGCATCAACACCCACTGAATCAATTGTGGTTTAGCATCTTTCTTTTTCAAAAAATACTTGATTGATGAATGGTCTGTATATACAATTACCTTGGAACTTAAAATATAAGATCGAAACTTGTCAAAAGCGATCACAACAGCAAGCAATTATTTAAAACTCTACTAGCATAATACATTACATGCAGCTTCCTATCTTTACTCTAACGAGAACGGCACCCAAAGTTAAATCACTCGCATCACACATTAGCTCAAAAGGCAAACTCCAATATGGGGTTGCTATAATTGGTGCTGACACCGACTCTTACTTCAACTTGTTAAAAGCATTCAAACAGTTCTTATCAAAATCAAACACACATCCTCATTCAACAAATTACAATAAGGTTTAGAAATTTTAGAAAAATCCTTAATAAAATGCCAGTAAAATCCTGTGCATTCAATGAAACTTCTAACTCCTTTAACATTGGTAGGTGATGGCAAATTTCCAATAATTTTTAGTTTTACACAGTCCACCTCAATACCTTTTTCTAAACTTTTATAGCCTAAAACAATACCTTCCTGGACCATAAAATGACATTTCTCCCATTTCAAGACCAAATTGGTCTCCTCACAATGCTCTAAAACTTGAGACAAGTTACCTAAACAAATATCAAAAGAAGATCCAATAGCAGAAAAATTATCCCTGAAAACCTCCATGATCTTCTCAACAAACTCAGAGAAAACTAGCCATGCAACGTTGGAATGTAGCACATGCATTACACAAACGAAAAGAAATTCTACAGTATGCAAAAGTACCATAAGGACAAGTAAAGATAGTCATTTCTTGGTCTTCGGGGGATATAGGAATTTGGTTATACCCTGAATAACCATCAACGAAACATTAAAACACATACCCAACAAGCTCTCAAGCATCAGATCAAGAAAAGATAAAAGAAAATGATCCTTACGGGTAACGCTATTAGATTTACTATAATTTATGCAAACTTTGTATCCAATTGCTGTCTTGATAGGAATTAATTCATTATTTTCATTATATACCGCAAGCATCCCATCCTTTTTAGGTGCTACTTGCATTGGACTGATCCATGAACTATCAGATATAGGATAAATAATCATGTATCTAACCATTTAAGAACTTCAACCCTAACTATTTCTTTCATGTTAGGGTTTAACCATGTTTGATTTTCAGCAACATGTTTATGGTTATTCTCCATTAAAATTCTATGCATACACAATGAAGGGCTAATTCCTCTAAGGTCTGATAGAGTCCATCCTATGGATTTTTTTCTCAATCTCAAAATATGCATCAATTTATCTAGTTCCTCATTAGACAAAGAAGTACTCACAATACATGCAAAGTATTATTCTTAACTAAAAAGGCATACCTGAGATTTGAGTGTAATAGCTTCATCTCCATAATTGATGCTTGCACATTCGAAGGGAGAGGGAGTGGCTTACATTTGTCTTGATCCTCAAAATAACTACCTCTGTGCTATGGCTTAGGACATGTAGCCTCTAATGCAAACACCACTTCTTTTGCAGCCTTCCAATTATCATCATTACTTTACCCTGCATTTACTAAGAAATTCTCAAAAAGTTCTTTAGTACTTCCATCTTTAAAAACCTCTCTAGTCGACTCATCTACAACATCAACTCAAAAAATATGACTAGTAAAGAAGGATATTTAGTAACTTCAAGAAAATTAAACTCTACCTCTTCTTAGCCAACAATCAAAATCAGCCTACCATTCTTAACATAGATGACAACACTAGCTGTGGCTAGAAAGGGGCGGCCTAAAATCATTGGGATCTTGGTGTCTTTTTCCATCTCCAGCACAATAAAATCAACTCATAAACTTCTTTACCTTGATCAGCACATTCTCAAGAACACCCAAAGGATATTTCATTGATTGGTCAGCTAGCTGCAAGGAGATAGTAGTTGGCTTGAACTCCTTCAATCCAATCTTTGTAGACACAGACACAAACACAAACAAATGCATTAGTGAAACACTAGCACCTAAATTAACATCATCTATAGTACAAGGGATATAAAACTCTCTGGATCTCTTAGCTTCGGTGGATGGTTATTATGGATAATGGCACTGCATTCCTCTATCAAGGCAATGGTCTCGAAATCCTCCAATTTCATCTTCTTGGACATGATCTTCTTTAGGAACTTTGTATTGGTAGGAATCTATGCTAAGGCATCTGCAAAAGGAATATTAATGTGATGTTGCCTAAACACTTAAAAAAAGTTGCTTACTACTAAAGAAAACTACTAAAGAAAAGGAATAGGAGGGACATAAGGTGAAAGAACTAATGAAGGTTTGGCTAAAACTTTTCTTGTATTAATAATAATGAAGAAGAAGGATACTTACACATATATATATACATACATACTCGGCCAGCACTTCCTTGGCCAACCCTGATTTGGGTTTCTAATTATGTTAAACTCTAGAATCTTTACCATAATAAACTACACAATTATGGTACAACAATATTCATTATGATACAGCAATATTCTGGAATGAATACAGATCACAGAATATACATATACTAAAAATGAGTTAATTAAAATGGGTAAGAAGATCATGGTCCAATATGCCTCCTCAAGATGGAGGACAGATGGACGCCAATCTTGGACCGAATCTTTGGTAAGTTTAGAGTGGGATTTGGTTTTGTTAAAATTTGTCATCTAAGCGATAGAGCCAGATACATGAGAGACACGAAGCTTGCCAGTTTGAAATTTTTCGTGAACAAAGTAAAAGTCAAGGACTATGTGTTTCATTCGAGAATAAAACACTGGATTGGCACACAATTAGGTGGCCCGACATTATCAGAGTAGATAACATGAGTATTAGGTAATGTGTAGCCAATCTCATGAAGGAGAGCTTGAAGCCAGGTGATTTCTGCTGTTGTAGTAGCAATAGACCGGTATTCAGCCTCTGTGGACGAGCGAGCAACTGTACTCTACTTTTTAGAACTCCAGGAGATCAGATTAGAGCTAAGAAAAACAATATAAGCACCAGTGGAGGTTCTGTATGAGATGTTACAACCCCAATCATCATCAGAGAATGCATGAAGAGAGAACAGAGAATTCTTTTGAAGTAGGAGCCCATGATCAAGAGTTCCATGCGAATACCGTAATAACTGTTTAAGGGCAGACCAGGATGTAGGTGAGTGCATGAATTGTGAAAGTTTGTTGACAGTAAAGGCCACATCTGGGCGTGTCAATGCCAGGTATTGTAAGGCACCAAGTATAGAATGATAATCAGATGGTCTGGGCATCGGTTCACCTTCATGTAAAGTGGGGATATGTGAAGTGGGCATAGGACTGATAGCTAGCTTAGATGACGACATACCTGTTCTATCTGGTATGTCAAGAATGTATTTGTGCTGTGAGAGAAAGAGACCATGCGTGCCAGGAATAACTTCCATCCCAAGAAAGAAAGAGAAATCACCCAAATCTTTAATAGAAAACCTGTCAGCAAGTTTCTAAACACAAGTGGCTATAGTAAAAGATGAGTTACCAGTCAGTATAATGTCGTCGACGTAGACAAGGAGAAAAAGTACCGTAGACTGTTGGCGAAGGAAAAATAGGGACGCATCGACCTTGGAGTTTTGAAATCCAAGGCTAACTAGAAAATGCTTGAGTTCAGAATACCAGGTACGAGGATCCTGTTTGAGGCCATAAAGAGACCGTTGTAGATGACAAATGAAATCTGGAAAGTGTTGATTAATAAATCCTGGTGGTTGCTGCATATACACATTCTCAGATAATGATCCATGTAAGAAGGCATTATTAGCGTCTAGCTGTTTGAGATGCCAACCATGCATAACAGAGAGTGAAATGAGCAGACGAATAGTAGAAGGTTTGACAATTGGACTGAAAGTATCACAATAGTCTAGACCGAGTCACTGAAGAAAGCCTTTGGCAACAAGGCGCGCCTTATATTTATCAAGAGACCCATCAGCATTTCGTTTAATGTGAAAGATCCATTTGCAGCCAATAACATTTTGAGAGGAGTCACGAGGCACAAGAGTCCATGTGCCATTTTTAATAAGAGCGTTAAACTCATCACACATAGCGTGACGCCAGTTTGGATCTTTCATGGACTGGGTTGCAGTGGTAGGTTCTCGAGGGAGTTGGTATGGTATAGAGGATACATGGTGAGCAGTCTTACTTCGGGTAAGCATTGGATGGAGGGACTGGGAGCGTGGAGGAGGAGGTGGTGCAGCTGGCCGATTGGGAGATGAAGGATGTGTAGGGGAATTTTCAGTGGCTGGGGAGAGAGATAGATGGTTGAGGGTGTTGGGCAGCTCAAGAACGAGCTGTGGAGGGGAGTGGAGGAGTTGTGCAAGACTTCGAGTGGGCTGCATATGTTCGGGAGTATTGGGAGATTGTGTGAGCTGAGGAGAGGAGGGAGATGGTGGCATCGAGGAAGGACTATAGATTGGAGTGTTAGTATGTGGGACGAAAGGAGCTGTGGTGGGGGAGTTTAGCGTGGGGATAGTTGGAGAGTTAGGGCAGGCAATTGTGGTCGGTGAAGTGGAAGGCGTAGCAGGGTTGCTTGGGGGTTGGGACCCGGATACAGGGGCCAGGAAAGGAGGGGCGGCAGTGACGGAGTCCATGTCGGCGGGTGCAGTGACAGAGGGCTGAGTACGCACACCATTGTGGAAGCCATTGGAACCAGTGACCATGGACGAAGATAAATAGAGTGGAGAACCAGCTTCAGTGGTTGTGGGGGAAGATGGTGAGGTAGTAAAGGAGAAAACACGTTCGACGAATTTTACGTGACGGCTCGTATACACACGACCAGTGGGAATATCGAGGTAGTAGTAGGCACTTTGTGAGAGACTATAACCTAGAAAAACACATGGTTTGGAGCGGGACTCAAGTTTGTGAGAGTTATACGGGTGTAGCCAAGGATAGCAGAGACACCCAAACACCCGTAGTTTAGAAAAATTGGGAGGAGAGTGGTAGAGTTTTTCAAATGAGGTGAGATAGTTGAGGTTGATTTTAGGAAGTCGATTAATTAGATATGTAGCTGTGGTCAATGCATAAGGCCACAAATGCGTGAGAATAGAGGCGTGTGGAAGGAGTGCCAAACTAGTTTCGACAATGTGGCAATGTCGCCGTTCAGCATAGCCATTGTGTTCCGGTGTATGAGGAGGAGTGGTAAGATGAGTGATACCATTTGCCGAAAGGTAGGATGTGAGGGCAATATATTCACCACCATTGTTCGTAAATAACGTGGTAAATGATTTATTAAAAAAAAATTTGACAAGTCTACGAAATCGAATAAAGGTGTCACGAACGTCCGACTTTTTCTTTAAGGGGTATAGCCAAACATATTTCGTGAAATGGTCAATAAACACAACATAGTATTTATATCATTCGGTAGAGATGATAAGAGATGTCCACAAATCAGAGAAAATAACTTGTAACGCTGCAAAACTGGACACAGTAGAGTTGGAGAATGGTAATTTGTGACTTTTATTGCAATCGCATGAATTACAATTAGATAATGACTGTTTCAATGGCGATAAAGATAAAAATTTGTTTGACACTAAACGACGCAAGATTTTGAGGTTGGGATGCCCTAAACGGAGATGCCAAGTGTCATGGTTGGTGGAGATAGAGAAAAAGGCGGTCACTGGTGCAGATGGAGCGAATGAGAGTGCGTACACGCCATCTTTAACTGGTCTACGAAAGATTGGAGCTCCGGTCTGCAAGTTTTTCACAATAAATGAGGTGGGTAAGAATTCAATACTAGCATTATTTTGCGAGCATAATTGAGAGACAGAGATTAAATTACGAGCTATTTTGGGAACACAGAATATTAGAGAGAAGAAATTTAGAATTATGAGAGTGAACATGAGTGTAACCAGTGTGTGTGATCTGTAAACCGTTACTGTCACCAATTTGAACATCGTCGGGTCCATAATAGTTGGAGTGGAGTGAGAGATTTCCAAGATCATTGGTTATGTGATGGGATGCGCCAGAGTCAAGAAGCCAATCTTGAGTTGGTGGGTTAGTGGAGTGGGCAGCCAGATTTGCGTGGTACTGTCGCGGCTGTTGGGTAGAATTTGGGTTTGGGATGACAGGTGAAAAATGATAAGTGGTGCAGCGTTTAGCGGAATGACCATGTTCTCCACACAATTCGCACTTGCCAAGGTATGGCCGAGGCGTATAATTTGTGTTATTATTGCTACGGGGTCGGGAGTTGTTTGAGAAGGGACGTTGCTGGTGATTGTAGTTGGACCGAAATCCACTGAAGGGAGGATGATTTGGCCGTGGGGCGGATGGATTTTGAGATGCGAGATTGGCCGTGATTGGTTGGAAGGGAGATAAGGAGGCGGATGAGTGGGGTTGGAGTTGGGATTCTCTAGTAACAAGTTTTTCGTGCAACTCATCAAACGTGATTGATGTATCACGAGCACGAACGGCTTCTGCCAAGCCATTGTATTCAGAGCCAAGACCGCGAAGGATGTGAAGAACCAGTTCGTCGGGATCGGGTGAAGAATTCATGAGGGTTAGATTGTCAACAATACTTTTAACCTCATGCATATATTCGGTTATAGTGGCATCACCCTTTTGAAGATTACCGAGAGCATTTTTGAGATGTATAATACGTCCACGGGAGGGTCTAGCGTAAGTGTTGTTTATTGTAACCTACGCTTCACGTGACGTTCGTGCTGCAGCAATAAAAGAAACCAGATTTGGAGAGAGAGAGCTAACGATGGCATTGAGAAGGAGTTTATCCTGTCGGATCCAGCGAGTATGTTCGGGGTTGAGAATGTTGGTTGTGTTTTATGTGATCAAGGAACGCACTGGACAGGGAAAGGTGCCGTCGACAAAGCCTAGTAGGTCAAAGCCAACGAGCAGACAGTGGAATTCGATATGCCATGCAGGAAAATTTGTTGGAGTAAGTTTAATCGGTAGTTGAGCTTGAGCATTGATGACAATGGGAGGATTTGGGACAATGGGAGAGGGTGGAGGTGGTGGGTTGGTGTTGAAGGACTGTGGGTTGTTAGGATTTGCACTGGATGAATCTATCGAGGCCATGATCGAAGCTTGTTAAGCGTATAGCTCTGATACCATGAAAGAACTAATGAAGGTTTGGCTCAAACTTTTCTTGTATTAATAATAATGAAGAAGAAGGATACTTACACATATATATACATACATACTCGGCCAAGGAAGTACTCGGCCAGCACTTCCTTGGCCAACCCTGATTTGGGTTTCTAATTATGTTAAACTCTAGAATCTTTACCATAATAAACTACACAATTATGGTACAACAATATTCATTATGATAGATACAGCAATATTCTGGAATGAATACAGATAACAGAATATACATATACTAAAAATGAGTTAATTAAAATGAGTAAGAAGATCATGGTCCAATATAAGGTTCGACCGGTGGTCGTGGGGATGGTATCTTGGTTATGTCCTCAACTTCTTCACCGACTTTCATGGTCTACATCATCACCAATTATAGTCTCACCACTTACTTGACCAAGTTGCTTACCACTTCTCAAGGTGACTGCTTTGCAAGGTGGTTGCTTTGTAATGCTCTTGCAGATTCAACTCAGTCTTACTTGTCAAATTGTCTTGTCCATGAGATTTGACGGAATTGGCTAACTACGACAATTGTACTTTCATATTTCTGTTGAAACTCTCCATTTGGTCCACCTTTACTTCCAGTGTCTCAATTATCTATGAACCGACGTTGGCTAACTTCTCAACAACTATCTTCCAATGCTACTTATTTTCTAGCTGGCGTGGTCTTGGTTGAAAGTCGTGGAGATGGAAAGGTCTAGAATTGCTACCTTGGTTACTTTGATGTTTTTGGGATGATTCCTCTAGCCCGAGTTGTATGTGTGGGAATAAGAGTTGTTCTATTGCTGCTGCTTGTTAAAATTGGACACGAATTCGGCTTGCTCTACCTGCATACAATCAGAACTCATGTGAGCTACTCCACAACAATCACAACTCAAACCAGAAACAAAATTTACATTAATATCTTACTGATCATTTTTACCACAGAATCAATCTTCGTATTCAACATGTTTATGCCATCTACATCATGCATACATGGAACTTTCTTAGGCATAAATCTTTCATTAGACCATGGTAATTGTTAGATGTTATTTATTCTTACAACTCATATGCCTCTTTTATTTACTTACTCATTAAAGTACCTATTGCCACTGCGTCTATGGCAATTCTGATTGAATGTGTGAATTCAATATAGAAAGTCTGCACAATTAACCAATTAGGAAGACCATGATGTGGTCACTTCCTCTGCAAATCTTTAAACCTCTCTTAGACTTCATACAAAGATTCACCATCACACTGCACAAAACTAGTAATATCATTTCTAAGCTTGGTAGTCTTACCTAGGGACAATACGTTCCTAAGTGGTGAAGGAGTTAGGTGCTTTGAAATTCAAAAGGCCTTGGCTTTATCCTTTATAGAAAATGGAAAAATTTAGAGCCGAATAGCAACATCACTAACTCCATTCATCTTGACTGTATCACAAATCTCTGAGAAATTAGCAAGATGTGCATGTGGATCCTCAGCCAGTCCTCCACCAAACATCTCTTGCTGCACCATATGAATGAGATCAGGCTTAATCTCAAATTTATTACCATTGACTATAGGCCTGACAATACTAGCACAATACCATTGACATTATGCATGGTATAGTCATGCAACACTCTCTAATTCTGGTTATGTTTGTTCTTGTCATAGCTTATTCTTTGTTTTCTCCTTAGTTCATGTAGGGTTCTCTCAATTGTTGGATAAAAAGTTCACTTAGTTTACAGTTACGTGGCATACACTAACTACAAAAAATTAAATTGACAACAACAAACACAAAACAGACTAAAAAACTTAGAAATCAATAGAATTTGTCCTCATCGTTTCCTTCGCAACAGGTATATGCTTTCCACCTAATTCAACTAAAAATTTCCAAGTAAATAGTAACACACACAAAATATAAGCAAACCGAATGCAAGAAAATAAATAAAAAATACAGTCTAAATTAATAGAGGAAGTTTTTTGTATTCATACTAAAAACGATCATCACTGGCAACGATGTCAAAAACTTGATGCCCCAAGACTATACTACAAGTGTATGGGTATGGGTAGTAGAATATCTTAAACATGAAATTCATGGCCAGTAAATTACGAAGAATGAAAATGGTAATCATCAAATTTCAATTATCAAAGAATATACAACACAACCATAATCAAATCATATAAAAAATTCGGCGATTACATCCTAGCCCTAGAATAATAAAACTAGAAAATCATAATAAATAAATCAATCCAATTATTTCTCAAACATAAATTTGATTTCGACATCCTTACGAAAATTTCAATAACTAAACGTAAAGAGAGAGAGACAAGAAAAAAACTCTCTAATTGCACGAATCGTGAACTTCCTTCCTTCATTTTCTTCTCATTTCTTCTCTTCCTCCCTCTCTATTCTTCTCTCTGTCGTCCCTCTTTTCTTTTTTTGTGAATGGTTACCCTTTTTCCTCTTCTAAAAAGAAATCAAATTTTTTCCTCCCTTATCTCTTCTATTCTGCCTTATCTGCTGCTAATTTATTTACCTGACTTACATATGGATTTAGAGCATCAAATTAACATAGTTTGGAGTATTGCCCTAAAGGAAAGTTTTAGTTCTCTTTCTCATATTTCCAACGCACCGAGGCTCACTTTATTCTAACTTCTAGAACTCCATGTATAGGCTAAAAACCAGAACAAGGTTGCGGCTGCACTAAACTTGTGAAATCAAAACGTGTGAAATAAATTCTCACATCATGGTGCATTAACAAAATATTAAAAATTAAAAATAGCAACAGATTTTGTGAAGGAATAATTCTTCTTCCACTTGTTGTGAGACTGAGCTATCTTGCTAACATACACACATTTTGCACAGAACATACACAGACTTCATCTCTTGAGTTGTCTTCTGCACATGCACAAATTTTGCACGAAACACACATCTTGTCACGACGTAAATCGTTTTGTTGGTTAGAAGAGAAATTGAAAATGAATACAACACTCATTTTCACTAAAATTAACTCATTGTTATAGACCTATAGACACCAAAAATTGAGAAAGGACTTCCGTTCCTTGATCAAGGCTGTAATTTTATATAGACATTCTAGGAGAAATGAGGAATTGACTAATAGATAAGAAGATGAACTGGATATTTTCTCAGATGCTTTGGCCAACCCGATAATAGAAATGTATTTTCTTTGTTTACAAATTAGAAAATTGTTTTTTAGTTTAGTGATGTATCTACGTTATACAAACTATAGTGTCTTTTCAAATGTGGGACACTAACAATCTCGTAGAAAGCTAAAATAAATCTGTTGGAAAAATATCTGTCATATTTTTCACCTTTTATATCTTGACTTTCTTAATTAATATAACTAATTTTTAATGTTAAAAGAGTAGGTCAACGTTTTTGTTATGACTGGTCAACATTTTCGTTATGACTGGTTTGGATAATGCTAGTTCTGACTGACTGCGTTGATAAGCAGATTAATTTTTCAGATCAGTAAAGCTGCAATTTTTTTCTGTTTCCATACACGATATATTTTTATCTCGTGAATATTATTTACATAATATTTTGTAGGTTAAAGAATCTTTTCTTATTCTCTTAAATTTGTTTAGGAAGGAAATATTTAAAGATAATCTTGAGTTTTCTAAATTCCTTCCTTCTACAAATCTAGAATATCTTTTCATATATTATTTCCTACTAATTTTTTTACTATTTTTGTTGCAGAGTTTTAGGTAAGAAATAATTCCTAATTTGATTACTCCTTTTACTATAAGTAAGAGTACGAATTAATAAGGAATTAAGCTTTGAAAAATATTTTTGTGTTCTTGTTCCATAAGCTTTAAACTGCATATTCCATTGATGTAAGAACAAGACATCAAGCTTCATTGATTCAACTTATAAAGCCAAAAGGGTTTCTTCAAACTCATTGAAGAATCAAAAACAAATTGGTGCTCAAAAAACAAATTCTATATCTTGTTTAAGCTACTTGGCGTGAAGTCAAGAATGGGGGTTCTTAATCCAAGTGGTGGTTGCGGTCAAGTACAATAGAAAAGTGGCAATAAAGTCAATACTACTGGGTTTGACTCGACTTCATCAACAAGTGAGAAGAAGAAGTATCAAAGCGAGTTGATCTATTTTCTTTTTGATTGTTATTTTGTTAATTTTGCGAAATTTCAAAAAACAGATACTATTGTATTTTTGAATAAGATTATTAGTGGATTATTTTTACCCATGACATGGGGGCCGTAGATGTTTCCCTTTAGGGTTTACCACGTTACATCTCGTGTTTGTATTTAATTCTTTAAATTCCACACTTAACAAGATTATGTAAAGGAACACTGCACTGTGAGTCAGAATTGTTATCATTGTCACTCGCCAGTTCTGACTACGATCTGTCCACTTCTTGTTTAATTAAGACTAAAATTAATATTAATTTAATTAATCTAGGTTTTAAAACTTTCAATTGGTATCAGAGAGGGTTCACTTCTTAAAGTGCGATCCGAAGAAACCTAGTTATGGATGGAGCTCTGTTTAGACCACCGGTTTTATATGGTACTAATTATGCCTATTGGAAAATTAGGATTCAAGTTTATATCCTATCCCTCGATAAAAATGTTTGGCACTCTATTATACATGGCTATAAAACTCCCACCATTATTGAAAATGGTGTAGAAAGAGAGAAAAATACAGACGAGTGGGCTACGACTGATTTTAATTACACTAATTGGAATTCCAAAGCTTTAAATGCCATATTCTCCTTTGTAGATTCCAATCAATTTCGTTTGATCTCTACTTGTTAGGTTGCTAAAGAAGTTTGGGACATATTATAGATTGCTCACGAAGGAACCTCTATTGTCAAGTCATCCAAGCTTCAAATTCTTACACTTGAATTTGAACAACTGTCCATGAGAAATGATGAACAGTTCAAAGACTTCTATGCAAAACTCAGTGACATCACCAATACAGCTTATACCTTAGGAAAGAAATACTAAAAGAGTAAAATTGTAAAGAAAATTTTCAGATCCTTGCCTAATTGTTTTCACTCCAAAGTAACTGCAATTGAAGAAAGCAAGGAGATTGAGAAAATGAAGGTAGAAGAATTGGTTGGATCATTAATAACATATGAACTACATCTACAAATGAGGAACAAAGAAAAGAGATATGGTATTACCTTCAAAATTGAAGAAGAAATTGAGTGAAGAAAGTGGAACTGATGAAAATACGGCCATGCTCACTAAACAATTTTAAAAGTTTTGAAAAAAAATCAGAAAGACAAAAACTTGAATACCCCACTCCAACAAAAGAACAGATTTCTTAACAATACAAAACAAAACCCCACTACATCTATGAATAGATCTGACAATCAAATTCAATGCCATGAGTGTGAGGGCTTTGGACACATTGCTTCTCAATGTACAAATACTCTAAAGAAATCTCGTACCAAGAAGGCTATGATTATTACTTGGAGTGAAGATGATGAAAAGGATTCAGACTCAGATGAGGACGACATAACTACTGATGATCAGGTAACATCTCTCACTGTAAACTTACATTCTGGTACTGACTCTGTGCAAAAATTGACTGCAGGTTCTAATTTCTTGACTACAACGTCTAAAAAACCAAACCGTGTGTATTCTAACTACATCAGTGTGAACAAACAATTAAAAGATGAACATGAGAATAATTTTTTTATTCATGTCATGATGGAATTTTTTGGAAGATGATAAGGTAACAGTTGATTCTAAAAATGACACTCTAACTAATATCTTAAAAGAGAAGGACGATCAAATTGTGAATCTTTTTGGTGAATTAGAAAAATCAAAAGAAATGGTCAAACAACTAACAATTGGAGCCTCTCGCTTGAGTGAAATCCTAAGCTATGGAAGAACTCCAAACGTCAAAGAAGATTTGGGATATGTTGGAAAAGGTAAAGGAAAAGTTGGGAATCAGATCAAATTCATCAAAGAAACACAATCTTATGTATTTTCAGACAAAACTACTCCCATTGCCGTCAGGACTGAGACTGGCTTGCATATGTAGGTTTTGACCAATACCAAGACTCAAAAATAGTCACGACCATCACTTATACAACCAATGTATCAATTCTCAATACAGAGAGGTAAATCAACTTACTTTGTAAAATGTTGCATATGTGGTAATCTAGGACACGACTCCTTTCATTGTTTATATTCCTAACTCTTGGTATTTTGATAGTGGTTGCTCTTGACATATGACTAGTAATTGATTTTGTCTAACTAACTACAAGAGTCATGCAGGTGGTCTGGTCACTTTTGGTGATAGAGCACACGGTAAAATTGAAGGTGTAGGCACTATTCTAATTGGTGGATTCTCCCCGTTAAAAGAAGTTCGTTTTGTTGTAGGTTTGAAAGCCAACGTGATTAGTATAGGCCAACTCTGTGACGATAAACACTTAGTTATGTTCTCAAAAAAAATTTGTAAAGTCTTGAAATATGATGGTAGTTGTATTCTACATCGCACTAAGTCTAGTGATAAATGTTATCTTCTTGACACCAAAATTACTTGTCATATTTCAAAGACTGACTATACCGAGTTGTGGCACAAACGGTTAGGACATTTAAACTATAGTGATATGTTGAGACTAACAAAATTGAATACAGTACGAGGCATTCCTAAGCTTACTGAAAAATTTGAAGGATTGTTTGGTTCGTGCCTAAAAGGTAAGCAAACCAAAAGTACTCACAAGCAAGGTAAGTTTCTTACTACATCTCATGTATTAGAATTACGTCACATAGATTTGATGGGATCTATTCAAACTGAAAATATTGGTGGCAAGAAGTATATTTATGACTGCGTGGATGATTTTTCTAGATATACTTGGCTAGATTTCTTGAAAGAAAAATCTGATGTTTTTGAAAGATTTAAATTTTTGCACCTAACATTAACAATAGAAAAACATTTTGAGTGAATAAAAATATTGAGGATTACAAGTGATCGTGGGAGGGAGTTCGAAAATGCTAATCTCTTTACATTCTATGATTAAAAAGTTATTTTTCATGAATTCTATGCTATTAAAACTCCTGAACAAAATGGAGTTGTAGAATAAAAAACCATCTCTTCACAAGAGATGGCTATAGTAATGCTAAATAGTAAAAAACTTTATATTAAATTGTGGGCTGAATCTATTAATATTGCTTGTTATATTTTGAATTGTGTGTCTTTATGAACAGGAACCACTAAAACTCCTTATGAAATTTGGAAATGAAGAAAATCAAATCTCAAATATTTCCATACCTTCGGTAGCAAAATGCTATGTTTTAAATGATCGGGAATATCTGGGTAAATTTGATTCAATAAGTGATGAATGAGTGTTTATTGGTTATTCTGAGAACAGCCGAGCTTATAGAATTTATAACATGCGTACTCAGACTATCATTGAATCAATCAATGTAAAAATTGATGACACTGATTATTTTTTATCTTATTCACAGGAGCCTAATATTCAGACCACGGAAGAATAGGTTGCTGGATGTCAACTTACTCAAGACAATCATGTGCATGTACCAGATAGTGATAAACAGACGAAACAGCCAACATCAAGTTCTGGTGTCTCTGCCCCTGCTCCTGGAAGTTGTCGCGTACCAAATACAAATAACGAACAAAACATGAGAAGGCAACGTCCTTCATGGATTGGATAATGTTTTCTCAGATTCCATAGGTAGTATGATGACCAAGAGGAGGCTTGCTAATGAACTTGGAAATGTTTGCTATACTTCACAAATTGATCCCAAAAATAAATGAAGCAATTATTGATAAAAATAAGGTTCTAGCCATGCATGAAGAGCTAACTCAATTTCACATAAATGAAGTGTGGAAACTTGTACCTCGGCCAAATGATACAAATGTGATTGGGACAAAGCGGATATTGAAAAAAAAAATCAGATGAACACAGCAACATAGTCAGAAACAAGGCACGCTTGGTTGCACAAAGATACACTCAACTAGAAGGAGTGGATTTTGATGAAACATTTGCACCTGTGGCTCGACTCATTAGACTTTTACTATCTGTGACATGTCAAATGAGGTTCAAACTATACTAAATGGATGTCAAAAGTGCCTTTCTGAATGATATTCTTAATGAAGAAGTCTCTATTGAGAAGCCTAGGGGATTTGTTGATCTTTATTCTCTCGACCATGTGTTCAGATTGAAAAATGCTCTATAGAGACTAATGCAAGCTCCACGTGCTTGGTATGATTGACCATGTTCTTGTTGGAACAAGGATACAAGATATGAGGAGCTGACAAAATATTATTCATCAAACATTTCAAAACTGGATTAACAGTTGCACAAATCTACGTAGATGATATTGTGTTTGGTTCTTCACTAGAAACAAAATCCAAAGAGTTTGTTACACTTATGCAAAATGAATTCGAAATGAGTATGGTTGGTGAACTAAATTTCTTTTTACGTTTGTAGATCAAATTGGTTGGATCAGGGAATTTTATCTCACAGACCAAGTACGCTAAAAATCTGGTAAAGAAATTTGGCCTTGAACAAACTAAGTCCGTCAGAACTGCCATGGCCACGTCTTAGAAAATCTCTAGAGATGACCAGGGTAAGGAGGTTGACTCTAGCTTGTATAGAAGCATGATAGGTAGTTTTCTGTACCTGACTGCAACCCGTCCTAACATATCATTTAGTTTTGGAGTTTGTGCGTGTTATTAGGATAAACCAAAAGAATCACGTCAAGCAGCAGTGAAATGAATTATTCGCTATATTAACTATACTTCTGATTTTGGTTTGTGTATACTAATGATACTAACTCTCATCTTGCAGGATACACTGATGCTGACTAGGCTGGAAACATGGATGATAGGAAAAGCACGAGTGGAGGATGTTTCTACATTGGTAACAATCTCATTGCATGGTTAAGTAAGAAACAAAACTTTATTTCCTTATCTACTGCAGAAGCTCAGTATATTACTGCGGGTAGTTGTTGTACTCAGCTACTCTAGATGAAACAAATGCTATATGATTACGGTATTGATCAGGATTCTGTTACTATATTTTATAATAACACTAGTACTATCAATATTTCTTAAAATCATGTTCAGCATTCTAGGACCAAACATATTGACTTTATACATCATTTTATTAGAAATTTAGTCTATGAAAAAGTAATTACTTTTGAACATATTTAGACTAAGTATCAGTTGGCTGATTTGTTCATTAAGGCCTTAGATTCTGCTAGATTTGAGATTCTACGAAAGGCCGTGGGCATTTTCTTGATGCATTAATTTTATTTAAAAAAAGATTCATCGTAGAAGTAGTGTTTTTTTTAAATTTGATCATGCGTGTTTGTTTGCATTTACTTATTTTTTTATTATTTAAAAAAAAAAGGAGGAAGGGTATTCTTACAAATAGCATATGATATAAATATATGATTGGCCTATGAATATTGCGATTTACTTGGATTAACCAATCAGTATGGTATGCTCATTATACTTATGGTAAAATATGCTCAGATAAGCACACTTTGAAGACATATTGACTTATTTGATTGTGCCTTACTACTGACTAGATTGTTCTCTCTAAAGTAGCTTCATACTTTGTTGTGACCTATGGTCGGTATCTATGTCTCTCGGCACTTTAGTATGTTATTGTGTTAAACAGACAATTTCATGAAGGAGAGGGCTACCACCATTGATGTGTGCAGCCGTTCTTGATAATGAACATAAATCATGTAGAAAATGGTTACCTTTATGGCTGTGAGAAAGTCAACTCCATGATCTTATAAATTCAGTGCTTTGACAAAAATATATATATATATATATATATAAATATATATAAAGTCAACACTCTGAGTGCTCAAAAGAAAAATTGCTATGGTACTCCTGTCTGGCACGCACATATTTTTATTGAAAGAGACATGTTCAGATGATGACTGGTTTGAAATGTATCTCAGTGCTTATCTTCTTAACAATGTTCAATTTAGCTTAGTGGGACATGTTATAATTGACTAGTATAGTATGTCCTATCACACACTCACGTTATAAATCTGACCAATTAATTGAATCTAATTATGCGCATATGTCTGATTGAAAGATTCTAGTTGATTTGATACTTTTGGAGTGATTGTATAATCTGTAGATTCAATTAATAAGGGGCTGTTCTCTTGTCCATTTTCAATCCATTTTCTATTTTGTGTTTTTGGAAATAGGGGAAATGTGTTCTCTTTGTCATTTTTGAAAATTCATTTTTCAGAACACTATAAAATTTATCAAAGGAAACGGAAAATGGCATATTTGGCATTTTTGGATTTCCTTAACAAACAAAAGGTGTTTTCCAAAACGGCCAAAATGCGCGTTTTGGCCGTTTTGGTCGGCGGTTCGAATCATCAATCCGCATTTTGTTTTTTTTTTTTTTTTATTTTAGGCTGTACAAACAACTCCTAATATAATCATTTTCGCTGTTTTTTTAACAAAAGGCGGCTCCTTACCTCAATGGTCAGCCGCGCTAACTGTTTCTTGGAGGTCACGAGTTCAACTCCTCACATGCGCGGCTCCTTTTGTAAGTGTTTTGAATTAATTTAATTAATTTTAATTGTTTTTAATTTCAAATAATTCCAAATATAATTGTTTTTAATTGTTTTTAATTCTAAATATAATTTCTTTTAATTAATAATTATTTGTAAATATTTTTAATTGTTTTTAATTTCAAAACATAATTGTTTTTAATTGTTTTTAAATATTTTTCCAACAATCAATATTTTTAAATATTTTTAATTCCAAATAATTGTTTTTAAATGTTTTTAATTCCAAATAATTATTTTTAATTGTTTTTAAATGTTTTTAAATATTTTTAATTCCAACAATCAATGTTTTTAAATGTTTTTAATTCCAAATAATTGTTTTTAAATATTTTTAATTCCAACAATCAATGTTTTTAAATGTTTTTAATTTTTTTTAAATATTTTTAATTCCAAAATTTTTCAATATTTTTAATTCCAACAATAATTATTTTGAATTGTTTTGAATTGTTTTTAATTAATAATTATTTTTAATTCCAAGTAAATCCAAATTTCTAAAATATTTCAAGGAAACGCGTTTTCGAGTTTTCTGTTTTCAGAAACAATTTTCAAAAATTTCAAAAAGAACGCATTTTTAAAAATATCAAAACAAGCACTCAAAACACAAAAGACAAAATGAATTCAAAACACAAAACACAAAACACAAAACACAAACGCAAAGAGAACACCACCTAAACAATTGTATATTTTTGACCAATTAATAAACGATTCTATTTTACCTCATAAAATATTCTCATTATTTTTGTGTATTTTTCTTGTGTGGGTCTTTTCGTAGAATTTTTAATCAACAGTCTAATTTTGGCAGCACAATCAGTTTTAACTGAGAAAAATCAGGATGATTTTTTTACGAAATCCAATCTTATTCTGTACTAAATATTAAATTGATCTTCCAAATTTAAAAATTCTGTTTTTACCATAAATTAGCATCATGGGTGGTTTAATTCGAATTTGACATATCTGGTTAAGGAAGGTTTTATGTCTATAACTACAAATCATCAGTTTTTGGAAACAACTTTGAACATGTCCCAAAATAAACCGTTTCCTCATTGTGCAATTTTGAAAAAATTCTTCCCTTATTAAACCGTGACTTAGGGTTTTCTCATTCATCTCTCACATTTGATTTTCAAATTTCTCAACATCAAATTCTCGCTTGCACTTGATTTTGAAGTTGTGTTAAGTTCCTTATTTCAGATTGAAACAATGGTGCAAACCAAGATGCCAAAATCAAAGAAAAATGCTGGTCGTTCATCCAAAAACACTGTTACTCTACCGGTTGATGCTGAAACTGCGATGGGGCCTCAAATGTCACCGGTAAGGACTCTCCAGCAAAATGCACAAAGATTGGAACTCTCCAGTTTAGACCTGGATACTTCTCCAGCAGATGTTGCATATCAGGCTGACTAATCGACAAACATTGTTGCATATCAACCGTCGATCAGCCATTCTAAATCACAGTCCCATTAAACATCTAAAGACCCCATTACTTTTTTGAGCAAGAAAGTTACCCAAAGTGCTTAAGAACCAGATGAAGAAAGAGATGAAGATGACGGATCTAGAACAGGTGACAGTGGGTCTGACATTGCTGGAATTGAATACAAAGTTCATGAGGATGAAATGACTAGTGAAAAGGAGTCTGAACAGCCTCCCCCAATCATAGAAGGTTCAAGTAAGCCCCCTTCTCAAAAATCAGATTCTGATTTCGATGTTATTTTTTATGAATCTTCAGAATGTACTCCCAAACATCCTTCAACGAAAAGAGCCACGAGGGCTGAAAAAGAAAAAGGTAAAATTGGTGATGTTGCTGAAAAGTCTACAACTGCTGGTCATAACAGGCCTCCCACTGCCTCAGGGGGTGCCAACAGAGTACTTCTTACTCCTAGTTCAGACTGCAACTATTCAGGCTTGAAACTCTAACTAGAGGAAGGCACTCTGTTAATCCTCTAAACTACTGTTTTGTATCTGAGACTACTGAAAGTCTGTTTCTTTCATTTACCTCTTTTCGCAAGTTCATCGTTGAATGCAAGGTATATATTATTGGGTTTGTTGAATTTGATGTAGATAATATTGTTGGGTTTCATAAACTGTTAAATTTGTTGAGTTTTTTTTGAACCATTTAATGAGACTCTTGTCAAGGAGTTTATGGCAAATGTTCCCAAGAATTTGGGTAAGGCTGGAAATGAATTTAGGTGGCAAGTTTATATCTGGGGAAGACATGTTAATTTCAGTCCTAACTCTCTAAGAGAATGGCTTGGGATGGATGATGTGGCTATCTCCAGTGATGAGAAGTTAACTAAGGATAGCATTGCTCAAGAGATGACTGGTTCTGCTTCGCCAGAGGTAGTTGAACTGACTACTTCCAGACTTCTGCGAAAATACAAAGTTCTCCATCGTATCTTAATCAACAACATTGACCCTTTGACTCATCGATCTGATATCTTGGATGATAGGGCAGTTATCCTATATAAGTTGGGAATGTGTTTGCGTGTTGATTGGGCCAAAATGATTTTTGATAGAATTGTGTACGAAGGGCCATAGAGGGCTAAGCAGTATAGATTACCACATCCAGTGCTTATTCATCATTTTCTTGCTCATCAAGGAGTGCCTCCTATGGATTCAGACAGGTTCTCAGATGCTATACTTGTCATGGGCGTTCATGAATTTTCAAACTTAAGTGGAAAACCAAGTACCACTGCTAGGTTCCAAAGCACGTTCTGTCTTCTTTGGATTAGTCTGGCCATTTGGATGTACTGGAAAATCAGCTGGGGCTAGTCTAGACTTAGGTATAACCGCTTTTCGCCCTTACCAAAAATTTTCTAATGAATTTGATTTCATGCGTAGGGTCTTTTCCAAAATTGAATACCTGGAGAGTGACCATATCAAGTCTGCCTACCTCATAGTCTCTCCAGAATTCTCGGCACACCCTGAAGGACAGGAGGAGATTCCTAATACTAATCCAGTAGGTTGGTATACTGCTCATCTAGCTTATGCTCCTCTACCTGAGGCTCATCCACCTATTGCTCCATCAGTTACCCCTACTGGCAAGAGAGATGTAAAACCATCTGTGTCCAGTGCAAAGAAGTCTAGATCCTCTCGGAACTGACTGGTTCTGGTTCTACTCTCTAACTTTCTAACTATTTGGTTATGGATGATTGTATTAACTTTTACATTCTGCTTTCCTTCTCTTCAAACACTGCATTAGTTTTGTTTTTCTCTTCCCTATTTATTATTTCCTTTGGCGTTCTTCTTACAAAAGGGAGAGTAGTAGGTATTTTTTAAAATTTGTGGTTGTTAGTTTGTGATTGTCGTTTATACTTTGATGATGGTAATTTGTTGGTTAAACTTTGCTAATAGTATTTTTAGGTTTATGGTGGTTTGATGATTACACTTTGATGATATCTTGCTAAGGGGGAGCAATATTAAAGTTGTGGCTAATGAGTGCGGTATTTGCATTTTTGTTAATTTCTTTGCACGAGTTTTTAGTTTACACACTAAGGGGGAGTAATAACCCTTATATGTTGATGCTCATAGTTTCTTTAATTATTCACATGTCATAACACACTTCACTCTTACATTAAAAATTTCGATAATTATGTGTTTGTAATTAAGCAACGCCAAAGGAGGAAGATTGTTGGAAAAATATGTGTCATATTTTTCACCTTCTATATCTTGGCTTTCTTAATTAATATAACTGGTTTTTAATGTTAAAAGAGCAGGTCAATGTTTTCATTATGACTGGTCTAGATAACGCCAATTCTGATTAACTGCATTGATAAGTAGATTAATTTTTTCACATCAATAAAGCTGCTATTTTATTCTATTTATATACTAGATATTTCTGATCTCGTAAATATTATTTACATTATATTTTGTAGGTTAAAGAATCTTTTCTTATTCTCTTAGATTTGTTTAGGAAGGAAATATTTAAAGATAATTTTGAGTTTCTTAAATTCTTTCATTCTACAAATCTAGAATATATTTTTATATATTCTTTCTTACTAATTTTCTTAGCATTCTTGTTGCAGATTTTTAGGTAAGAAATAATTCTTAATTCGATTACTCATTTTACTATAAGTAAGAGTACAAATCAATAAAGAATTAGGCTTAGAAAAATATTTCTATGTTCTTGTTCCATAGCTTTAAACTGCAGATTCCATTGATGTAAGAACAAGACATCAAGCTTTATTGATTCAACTTTCAAAGCAAAAAGGTTTTCTTCAAACTCATTGAAGAATCAAAAATAAATTTGTGCTCAACAAATAATTCCATATCTTGTTTAATTTACTTGGCGTGAAGTTAAGCACGGGGGTTCTTAATCCAAGTGGTGGTTGCAGTCAAGTACAATAGGGGAGCGGCGATAAAGTCAAGATCGGTGGATTTGATTCCACTTCATCAACAAGTCGGAAGAAGAAGTATCAAAGAGAGTTGATCTGTTTTCTTTTGATTGTTATTTTATAAATTTTGCGAAATTACAAAAATCGATACTATTGTAATTTTGAACAAGATTATTAGTGGATTGTTTTTACCCATGGCATGGGGGCCCTTGGATGTTTACCTTCGGAGTTTACCACGTTACATCTTGTGTTCGTATTTAATTCTTTAAATTCTGCACTTAACAAGATTAGATAAACGAATACTGCGTTGCGAGTCAGAACTGTTATCATTGTCACTCGTCAGTTCTGACTACGATCTGTCCACTGCTTGTTTAATTAAGAATGAAATTAATATTAATTTAATTAATCTAGGTTTTAGAACTTTCAAAATTATATTCTATGTGGCATAGACAAATAAAATTCGATTCCCATTTTAATTAGGACAATACCAACTCAAATTTTAACATTCTCCACTTGACTCTAGTTGTTAAATTTTAAATAACTCGCAAGCACACGAATCTATTGGAATATATCCCATAAGGAATACAATGAAAAAAGTCTAATTTAATCCAAATTAACTGTTATTCTAGACTAGTGAAAGGAATTTGGTTGAAGGAATTTAAATTAAAGGCAAATTAACCATTGCTAGAAAGTTAAGTTGAAGATTCAAATGATTCAAATTACTAAGGTTTCAGTTATTCGATTATCAATTAATTTCCAAAATCGAACAACAACTCGAAATCCATCTATTGTTGTCTTAAGAGATTTGTCAATTAAGTCAAAATAAGAAAATATATCAACGGTTCTTCTTTGCTTCGTTTTTAAATTATTTAAATGTTTTCCGTATCAAACCTTAATGAAAGAAAAGAATTAAAGGTTTCGCATCCTAAGTGTTGTATGTATCCAAAACGACAAAAATATAACAACAAATCAAAAGAAATCAATATAACACGTTCAAGCACCAAGCACGAAATAATCAAATTAAGTTCTAACTATAAAAAATAAGTGATATTTAAGATGAAATAGATTATATTTAATTAATCCAACAAGAATGAACTATAAAACTCTAAGCCTGAAAACAGAATTAAAAGAGCAACACGATAATCACTTCGTTTAAATAAAGTTTTATCATCTACATTGGCTCAAAAAATTTGAAGAACATAATTAAATTAATAACAAAAGAGTTGATAAAACCCGGCATGGATTAATGGAGAAGAAATCTTGGAAAAGCCCTTGTTTAGCACATGATTCTTCCTCTTGTTTCTTAGTCATTGTTCCCCCCTTTCTTTGACCTACAAAAGGTCCTCATATAGTGTTTTATCTATCTTGAAACTCTTGTCGACATAAAAACCTCAACTTGAAACTGAAAATAATACAAAAAATAAAAAATCAAATGGGCCTTAGTTTTCTTGTCGTGGCCCAATCGCGGCAAACTTCACATGACTACGGCAAATAGAGAGTTGTGTCATAAATTGCCTTTAATTCTCATATTTTGCATGTTTGGTGCCCAATGTTTCATATTTTTGTGATTTTGTCGCCAATTCAAATTTTTTGTACGAGTCTAGTCCTTTTTGCGTCATAGCTTTAAAATTGATCCAACACTTCCAAAAACTTTCACTTTGATCCCAAAATCTCTATAGTCATTTAGAATTGGTCCTAATTCAAATTAGACATTAATTAGTACTTTTATCAATGAAAAAATTAATAACAAAATAAGATTAACGGGTAAAATGTATGCTACAATTATGCTCATCAAATTTGGATTGTCTAAGGTCTTCAATTAGGAATCATTCCATATACTGCAACCACATTTCCGTCTCCTCATGCTCTTGGAATCATTCCATGTACTGTGTTGTGAAAAATATATGATTGCAAGTGAACAATATCGCGCACAAGTAATAAAGTAGATTTATTGAGTTCGGATTATCGTTCCCACGAAGACTATCCTATTTAGATACTAGTTCAATCAATCTTAATCTTAATTTATTTAAAAAAATATTTGAATTAACTTGATTTGAAGATTTAAACTATAATTATGAATTTTATACAAAATTGTGAATGCAAAAGTTATGAATTTATCAAGGAATATGATTAAAAGATTTGGATTCACAAGTTCACCATAGTTGTTATCTCTAATTTCTCATCTCAAGATTTATTCCTAATGTTGTATTCAGTCGAATTCACGAATTTAACCTAATTTACCTCTCTCGAGTTCAAATTAATCCTATCTAATTAGTCACTTATGAAGTCAGAATGGTTGTTAATTAGATACATTAATTCACCTAAGAATTCAATTCAAAACCGCAACACCTAAGAATTCAATTCAAGACCGCAACAATAATAAAAGCTCTCTTTACATTTTTTCCAATTGCCGGATTTTACTACGTGGTCTAAATTAATAACTCACCTCTCGGTTTGTTACAATCTACAAATCAATGAAATAATGACCAATTATTTCAAGCATTAAGAAAAGAAGTAAAATCAAAATATAATTAATTTATATGCAAAACTTGAGAATTGAAATTAAAGAATTTAAACTAGGTTACATCGTTCATCCAAAATTAAGATTTAACTACTCATAACTTTAGAAAAAGAAAAGATGAAGAGTTTGGAATACATAACTGGATTTAAATAAAGAATGAGAAAAAGTTGAATATCTTGCACTAAGAATTCGTCGTCTTCATGTCCCAATCTTTAAGATCTTGGTCGTTCTTCATTTTTTTCTCCTTTTTGATCTATCTTTTCTCATTCGGTTGTTGTATATGGTACATGGAACATGGTATATCGTCATCCTTATTTATATGTCCCAAAAACATTAATATAGTGTAGAAATCTTGTCCCAAAATAATTACCAAATTAGAGTTGGACTAAAATAATGAAACTAAAATTCTGGTCACGAATTGCGCTTAAGTCCCTAATTATTTACACGATAAGTCCTTCAACTTTTGGATGTTTGCAAGTTGGTCTCCATTTCCAAGTCTTCATGCACTTTCAGTAATTTTTCACCTATTTTGCTTTGTTTTTTTCAAATTCCATCTGAACATGGATTTTGACCTAAAGTCATCAAATCAACACACAATTAAGTAGAAATTCATTTAAGTGTATTTACAATCGTCCACTTTTGGTGGTCCAGATAAGTGTAAAACCACACTTATCATATTACCACTAGTAGTCCCTAGAGGCGATGGCGCTTCAGCTAATTGCAGCGGCGGTGACCATGGGGGCTTCTGCTTACAACAGGGGCAGTACCTGATGGTCCTGCTGCCGTTGCAATCAAAGCTGAAAATTATAGTGCAACCTCTATGTTTGGATGTCCACATCTATCGAAATAGGGATCGATCTTCCTTCCAAATCCTTGTGCAATCTAGATTGAATCAGAATGTCATTGACTTGCACTTTCAACAAGCCAAAATTGGTTATCCAATCAAATTTCTCCACATCGTATTTGGCAGCTGCCATATGTGCTATGTGCTCCAACACGCTGCTTAACCCGATGCTCTAATACAAATGTTGGGAATTGAGATCGATTATTCGATTTGTCCACACGATTCTTGTCCACATGATTTGAACCTGAGTTGTTTATGTATCAAACTATGCAAATTACCAATATGTTAAATAACCTATTTACTTGCTAGAATATAGAAAGGATTTCATTATAAGGAATAAAAAGATTTTAAATTGGGAGTAGGATTGCATCTTACGTTTGAAAACTTACTTTATATGTGGGCCGAGCCCAAATGCTCGTCTCTTGGCTAGGCTAGACGTACAAACACTATAAAAAGTTCTAGGATATTGTTTTATGTGACAATTTGAGAGCACCATGTCATAAAAGGGTTCCCATCTCCTTTTATAGAATGTCCCGAGCTTCCTTGGCTTTTATGCTTTGAGAATCCCAGGAAAGACACATGATGAAAGACCTCGTTGAATTAAAGAAAGGGCTTTTCCATCATTTCTTTTATTTTTCCTAAATTGTAGCTTTTGTTCTACCGTCAGCATCATAATCGGGTCGAGGGCTTGATCATACAAATCTTCAGATATCAAATTGTTTTCATTTTGACTGACCAATGATCAAAATGTTTTCTACCGAACATGGAGTTCTTTTCTCGAACTGGCCATAATAGTATGCAAAACTCCTAAATCATTTAATTAGAGAAATTATCCATGATTCACAACCACTGTTGCCGTCTCCGTCTCTTTGTCCATTTCTATTATAGAAAGTGTTAAAATAAAACGATAACATATCCCTGACCTAATATTTTATGCCTGCCAAATACAATGTCTGATTATATTCCATCACAAAAATCTTCTTCCAAATACAATGTGCATTAATAAAATATCAAAAACTAAAATTAGTATCAGATTTTGTGAACGAATAATTCTTCTTCCACCTGTTGCGAGGCTTAGTTGTCTAGTATACATGCACACATTGTGCACATAACATGCACAGACTTCATTTCTTGAGCTGTCTTTTGCACATAACATGCACAAATTATGCACAAAAACACACGTTTTCTTCTATTTAGGTAACATTATATATGAGTAGCTTCTGTTTGACCAAGTGAATTCAACACATTTTTTTCCAAATATTTCTTAGTATAGATTGAGACAGGTGAAATTAGTTAATATGACTTGTTAGTATGCAAAGAAGATTAGTGGAAGGTTAAAGTTGAGAACCTTCTGATCGTGTGCTTTCCGTGGTTGAGGAAATTAGTCCGTCTGTATAAAAAAAGTTCTCAACATATCATTACAAGAACGACTTGTTGGATGGACGATCAAGGAGAAACCACATAAAGACACCAGAATAGTCAATAAGGTACTAAAGTAAATCATCTTGTCTCGAAAATATTGTTTAAACTTCCATAATTCATTTTGTTGGTTAGAGGAGAAATTGAAAATGAACACAACACAAATTTTTGTTGGGAAATCAATTGAAAATATCACATGATTTAAATGTTTCGTGTTTTGACTAGAGTATAATAAATATTGTTATTATATATTAAACTAAACACACTTGTGTTTTTGAATTACCTTCGTGGTGTGATTTATGAAAATTCGTAGCTCTGATTTCTCGTTACATTTTTTTATTCAACCTTCAAACCTTCTTGGTCTTCTCCGGTGTTCTTCAAAAACTCAAGAATCGTAGATATTCTATTCTTGTGTGTGGTCACAAGTGTATTCAAAACAATCAATTAATTGGCCAATAACACACACACACACACACACACACACACACACACACACACATATAGTATACGAATATAATCAATTATTAAAAAGTTCCATAATCAAAAAAATGAAAATCAATATTTTCCTCTTAATAATTATCTCATTCCTATAAATAAGTGACACACATCAGGCACACGCTTAGCATACGCCCAGTATGTGAATGGCACATGCCGGCCATTGCCACTATGTCCATAAAAATTCCCTCAAATATTTATAACAAATTATAACTCTTATAATTTATCTCAGTTCTTATTTTGAAGCTACTAAATTTACTTGGTCGGACTCAATTAAACTAAGCTCTAATAAATTATTATTGACCTGGTCATGATAGTTTACTAATCCCGTTCTATTCTACTAAAAGAAAGAAATTTCTCTTTCAATTCGATTGAAATTACTGAAGGTGTATAATGAATAATTATATGCTCTGACTCGTCGTTACTACGCACTACCTCCGTCGATCATTTAGAATATTCATAACAGGGTTGAAATGACCAAAACACCCTTTTCCAAATAAATGTTAATCCTCGAATCCTATTTTCCTTATGATAGTTCATGTGATCACATCACAATATTAATTCAACAATCGAAGTCGAGTTACTGAGCTTAGATTTAATAGTCAACAAGAAAATCATTTGAGGCCATAATCTTGCATATTAAATAGGTGGCGAATTCCATATTGCAAATATATGTCTCTATTATTTCACTTTAATTCCTGAGGCACCGAGGTATTGACCAACAATTTGATCTCACTCATTAATACCTCAAAGAACTTCAAGTTCTCGTTCAGAAGTAAGGTACTACATATGACACTCAAGTGATAATAAATTTATGTGGTCAATATCACAAATTAAATTTCACGTGGCCCAGTCCAATACATTGCAAATGTACTTTCAATTTTATTACCAAAATCAAAGTTAGACTCTAATAAAATTGAAACAATATTATCAAAATAAAGTATTCGTCTTTATTTATCGATCGTGGACTACAAAATTTAGATCGAATTATAAATCGAATCTTTCTATATTTAACAACTTAAGCACTTGATTTACAATATCAAAATGATCTAGGAACAAAAGCTACCTCAAGGTCATATAATTAAATAATATTTTATTTTAAAGTGTCATGAATACAAAAAATTTATTCGACGAGAAAATTCTAACTAACAATTTTCAATAAAATTAACTCCTTGTTACAGACTTATATACTCCACAAAGAAGGCCTTTTGATCCTTCATCAAGGCTATAATTACTGCTACACAAGAAAAGAGTACTTCCAGCAAGTGATGGATGAAATTGCACAACGGACTTTAGTAAGTAACTTTATCATTATAAGTCATTAGCAAATTATGTGGGCACATGTGACAAGAGTAATTTTCTTTCCATCAACACTTTGTTATTAATTAGTTTATTAATTCCAATTACTACTTGTTAGGCACATGTGACAAGAGTAATTTATACATTTATATTGACTCCTTAATGAAGAGTTTTCGTATAATTCTAAGTATTTTAGAGTTGATATCTATTGAGTCTTAATTCATTTTCGTGATTGTAGGACAAAATCTCTGAACTCTAATCACATTGGTGAAATTGTCGATTAATGAGAATAAATTGAGGTTTTAAAGTGAATATCAAGAGCCATACATTGGAGAATGTGAAAGAAGATAAAATCAATAAGTTAGAAGTGTGTTGGAATGACAATGAAGACTTGATGTGAATTAGCAAACACCTGAAAGACAAAAAAGCGAATTGAGAAACCTACGACCGGAGCATGTGGGAAATCAGAGAACTTTTAGTACATAAATCTTTCCAAGGCTATATACCATTGGAAAGATAATTGTATTACAAGTCCAACGCTTTTTACAGAACATAATTCAGAGTTTTTGACAAAAAGTTAAGACCATTTAAAAACAATTCGCCAACGGAGCAACCCCTGCCCACTCGAGCAGCCAAAGCCCGAAAAATGGCAGTTTCTGTCCACTCGAGTGGGGACTTTGGGCATAAAATTCAACCATAATTAGACCCTTATAAATAGTAGACCTCTTATACTTAATTGGGAGTGGAATTTTGGGAGAAAACAAAGAGGCAAAACCAAGATTTCACAAGAATTCATTCTTCGAACAAGATTATTAGGATTTCAAGCAAGTGAAAGTTGGGATCTTGGGCAATCCATTGAACACATTCAAGGGGGTAAAATTAATCTTCAAACTTCTTCTTGCAATCAAATTTTCTCGGTGATGAATTCTCAATTTATTATGTATTTTTGTAATTCAATCATGGTAAGCTAAATTCTTTGTGCTATGGATGATGATGTAAACCATATGTTGAAATTTTAATTCAAGGATTCCTTTTTCTAATCTTAATTTGTGTTTGTTTGATTTATGCTATGGTTTTAATATCAGTTTGAATGATTGACTACTATTTGAACGTGTTTGTGATTTATTTTCGTTTCCGAGATGTTCAAAATAGGTTAGCTCAATATGGTTTTAAACACTAAGTCCTACAAAAATTAGGAATAATTTCCTACATCAGGTGTAATCAAATTATATAATCTCGTGGTTGAAAGCATTTATGTATATTCGAATTCAAAATAGGAATATTTTGGGGCGTATATAAAAATAGGTTTAATTCTACTCAAAAGATATTATTAGATAACTTAGAATTATGATTGTCAACTTGAATAAAAATTGGATTAGAATGTGGGATTTTTGGGATTAAAATAGATACTAATGGCGAAGTTAGATTCCCAGCATAATTCCTTTACTTGAATTTTCTCCAGAAAACCATACTAGTTTAAATCATAGTCACAATATAGGCATAGTTATAATCACTTTATTGGATCATTTATTGTGTGTATTCGATTTAAGCTCGAATTGGTCAAAATTAAGCTAAAACCTAAATCTTTGTGATAACAATACTCCTTTACTTACTTTTACTATAACTTGTCAATGAACCCATTCGCTTACGGGATTTCATTGGACAAGTTTTTGTCGCTGTTGTTGAGGAATAAGATATTTAGTTTAAATTTTATTAATTTTAGCTTTAATTTGATTTTTTTTTTTATTCTCTAGTGCTTTTTATTTTTATTTTTTTTGCTCCTTTTTAGGCAGTTGCAGTCGTTGTATGCAAGTTTGGAAGATCTCGGCCTTTTTCCAATTGATCATGAGATCGAAAGAACCTTTCATCATCAAAGAAGACAACTGAGAAAAACACACCAAAAAATCAACAGATCATCATGGAAAAAGAAGTAGACCAAATTGTGGAACTTGAGGATGATGTGCTAGTTGGGAAATTCATGACTCGACAAGTCGGTTCAAAGTCAATTAATTATAGTATATCACTAAATTTTCAATTACGGCCAGATGTAATCAATATATTCTAGAATCATATGCAATTCTACAGAAAATCAAATGAAAATCCACATGGCTACATTTCTCTCTTTCTGGAGCTATGTAGTAGCTTTGCTTACCAATGAGTGAGTGATGACGCCATTAGAATGAGATTGTTCACGCATACACTGAGAGATGGAGCGAGAGAGTAGTTAGACTCTCATCTAGCTAGCAATATTACTACGTAGAGTATGACATATTGGTATTCAGGCAGCTTAATTCAGAAAATTTTCATGAAGCATGGGAAAGGTTCAAAGAATTACTACGTAATTTTCCAAATCATGATATCAATAAGGGACTTCAGGCCTAATATTTTTACACAGGGTTACTTCCAACCAGCAGATTTGTAGTTGATTCACCATCCAACGGGTCGATTAAAACAAAGAATGTCTGAAAAGCATATGAATTATTTGAACGAATGGCTGAAACTAGTGCTATGTAGCCATTAGAAAGGAAAACACCAAGGAAAATAGTCGAACTACATAATGTTGATACCATTTTAACTTTATCCACAAAGATGACGATCTTGGCAATGAAATTGGACATCCTTAAACAAATAGTTAATATGATACATAATCATACACCAAATTGTGAAGGTTGTTGGGCTAATCATCAAACTTCAGATTGTCTATTGGCTGCCATTTTGACATCTAATCCCAAAAAGTCAGCTATTGCACAGAATTTTCCATGCCATCAAAATAATCTATACTCCAATACTTATAATTTGGATGGAGAAATCATCCCAACTTCTCTTTGAGTAACACTAAAAATTAGGAAAATCAAAATCAAGTCAAACCACTAGGGTTCCAGCAGCAGCATGAGAATTAGCCTTCATTAGAAGACTTAATTTATCGGTATATTACAAAAACTGATAACACTCTACAACACCTATAGGCATCCATAAAGAATATAGAGGCTCATGTGGGACAAATAGCTGCAACATTATCTAGAAGGACACAAGGCACTCTACCTAGTAACACCGAAACAAATCCACGATAACAGGTTAATGCCATCACTATATGTTGTGGAGTTCAAGCTACTGGAGATATATTTGAAAATGCCAGTTACTAAAGAAGACAAGGTACCTACCACAGATGAGGAGGAGGTGGAGAGGTCTAAACAGACACTAGAAAAAAGTCTAGAACATAATTCAGACACTCTATAGGTTAAGGCAACAGTTCTTGTCAAGGCATACGTTCTTCCTATACTGTTTCCTCAAAGGTTACAAAAGCACAAGTTGGATAAGAAGTTTACGAAATTCTTTCAAGTCTTGAAGAAGCTGCATATAAATATCTTCATCACTAAAGTAGTATACTTAAAGTTATTGAAGGATATGTTATCAAAGAAGATAAAACTTGAAGAGTTTAGGATAGTGACTTTAACCGAGGAGTGCAGTGCTATACTGTTGAACAAGCTACCTCCAAAGTTAAAAGATCTAGAGAGTTTCAACATTCTTTGTGCCATAAGAAAAAATTTACATTTTAATGCATTATGTGATTTAGGTTCGAGTATTAACTTGATGCTCCTTTTACAAGAAACTGTGTTTGGAGGAGGCCAAAGAAACTACAATATCACTTCAACTAGGTGACAGGTCGATCAAGCATCCTCGAGGTATGGTTGAGGATGTGCTCAACAAAGTAGGCAAGTTTATATTCTCAATGGACTTCATCATCTTGTATAATGAAGAAGATCAGGATATGCCGATGATTTTAGGCCGACCATTCTTAGCAACAAGTCGAGCCCCGATCGACGTGAAGAAAGAAGAGCTAATCTTGAGGGTGCTGATAAGTACAAATTTGTACTTATCTATGCCCACAAAAAGGGACAATTATGAGTTATATTAATTGTTTTCAGTTTAATGACGCGTTATTTTCTTTTTATTTTAAAAAATAATCAAATTCAAGTGTCAATCTGACGAAAAGAGAGCAAATAGAAAAAAAATGGATTCAATTAAATAGATAAAGAGACTTGAGGGACTTGAGATGCAAATACCAAAGGAATAAATGTAGAGTTCATAAAAACTAACCATGCGATCGTATGGTTAGTAATGTTTGCGATCGCAAGGTGCCAAAATAAACTGCAGAACGTAAATTGATTGAACCATGTGATCGCAAGGTTCTGAACCATGCGATCGCATGGCTTCCCGCGGCAGCAATTTGGCAGTTTCCTGATTGGATTATAACTCTACCAAGTCCATATTAATTCAACTGCATAAACCACATTTTGGGGAGTTGAAGGAGCAGTATAAAAGCTAGAGAATAGACATATCGCGGAAGGCGACTTTTGGGGAAAAATACAGTAGAAGAATTCAAGATCAAGGATTTGGTGGAAGATTCTTTGACCAAAATCACGGGTTTTATTTAATTTTTGTTTTTCTTTCTTCGGAACATGATGAATTCAATTATTGTAATAATTAACAAAATCATGTCCGGCTAAATTTACTTTTTGCTATGATGAACGATAAAACCTGATGTTTTTAATTAATTAGACGTTTTCCGTTTTAGTAATTAATTGCCTCTTGATTGATTATTCTTTATTCAGTATTTTTAGTGTTTTAATGCCTAATCATCAGTAGAATATTTTGTGATCTATATTGAAGTTGAGAGATTCTATATAGATTTAGCACGTGTTATTGAATAATATAGGGTCCAATAATAGATAGAAATTACTGTTATACTTTGTGAAATCCGGTTAGGTATTCTTGTGATTTAAATACATATTTTTATGTTCGAAATTTGATTAGAGATAATTAGGTTCTCATATGATTGACCATCGAGAGAGGCTTTTGATTATTATAGGATCACCGATTTTCAATCTAGAGTAATTAAGGGCTAAAGAGATTAACGAATAATTGATTAAGGAACGTGTAGGTGGATTCGTAAATCTTAGTGTTAGTAAAAACTTGAATTCGTTCTCACCAATTTAATTTGATTATTGATATTTTAGATTTAATAAAAATAGTTTATAATTGAAACCAAAACAAATCTGTGTTTTTCACATTGTTAAAACTTAAGTAATTAAATTAATTGGTTAAATTGATCACTAGTACTCATGAGTTCGACACTCCATTCATTACTATATTATTTGTTAACGATCCGTCCACTTGCGGGATTAAAATCGCACAACCGGTGCACGATGAACAATCAAAGTTCAATGTGTATACCTCGCTCAAGCAACCATACAATCTTGAAGATTGTCTTATGATCGACCAAATGGTGACAATTATTGATGACAACAATAGTAAGCGTGCAAGAAAACTCATAAAGACTCCTCAAAACTTCTTAGTTTTAAATGTTAACACAAGGTGTCGCCAATAATTATTTTACCATCTAAATGTGCTCTAAAAAATAAGATGTTTGAACTGTTAGTACTTTGCACCTTATGCTACAACATATAAAAAATCCAGACATTACACAAGTCGTTTTATATGAGAAAAATATAGCCAAAGTCGCCTAAAAACTGCATCGGGTATCACTAATGCTACTCGAGAAAATGGTCATAATACATTCATACGAATTCATACGATGTGATTTTAATCTGATTTCAAATTATACTAAAAGAAAACTTATAAAGCTATCAAAACCACTAATTTGACTAATAAATTCTCAGTACATAAATAATTGAAGCGTTTTGAATTTAGTAGTAGAAAGCTAAAAAAAAATCAGTACTTTAACTATAACTTCAACTTTAATTTCCAAAATGGAAAATTGAACATAAATTCAGTATTCTTTTAATTTACAACCTTCAAACATATTCAAATATTCTACCATAATTTACATAATTAAAGGCTCGATCATATTGACACCAAAACATAAAAGACATAAGACGACTTCTTTTCTTTCATTGTCCCTACTCTACACCATCGCACCACCACCAAGCATATCAATCTGAAGAATAAATGATTTTGGGGCGTGTGTATTTCAAACAAATACTCAGTAGTAATTATACTAACATATGAGGAAAACATATGAAATCATAAATGTGGCATGTCAAAATTTTTAAACATATATGAAGAACAACATAATTTGGTAGCCAGCACCATATAAATTTGTAAGTGATTACCTTAAATCACAACTTTCATAAGTGATTAGCTTCAAATCACTATGATAACGTTCTTCCATGGACATTTAACATGGCATTCATTTCATGTACTAATTTCCCAAAATAAAATTTATATAACATAGCTTAAGTCGTATAAAAACTACCTTGTAATTTTATAAGTTTTGTTGAGTTAAAATGGATGTCACTTTCCTCAAATAAACTCCACAATTACATAACCCTCTGAACCTTCGAATAAGGCTAGCACTAGTACAGATACTAGCCTATCTTTTAACTCATGAAAACTATGTTCACACTTCTCAGACCAAACAAACTTAACACCATTTCGAGTCAATTACGTCATAGAGCCAATTTAGAAAGCTAGATCCGGCTAAATCTAGAAAGCTTCTCACTTCCCCTACATTCGACGGTGCTGGCCAATTTAAAACAACCTCAACCTTTCGCGGACCTACTTCAATTCCTCTAGCCATCACAACGTGACCAAAGAATCCTACCCAGTCCACCCAAAATTCACATTTCTTGAATTTGGTATACAACTTTTCCCTCCACAGAATCTGCAATATTGTCCTCATGTGCTCTTGATGTTGCTGGGGATTTCTGGAATAAATCTGAATGTCATCAATGAACACAATGACAAACTGATCTAAATACTGATGAAAGACACGGTTCATCAAATTTATAAATACTGTAGGAGCATTCGTCAGTCCAAAGGGTATTTTTGTTACAAACTCATAATGCCTATAGCGAGTTTCTGTCTTTGATATATTTGACGGCCTGATATTCAGTTGATCATAGCCCGAACTTAAGTCGATCTTTAAAAACACCGAAGCATCTTTCATTTGATCAAACAAATATTCAATTCTTAGAAGGGGATACTTATTCTTGATTGTCAATTTATCCATCTTGTGGAGTCAATAAAAATTCTCATCGACCCATTTTTTTATTAAGAAAGAAAACTATGGCTCCTCACAGCGAAACACTTGGCCTAATAAATTATTTATCCATCAGCTCCTCGAATTATATTTTTAACTCTTGTAATTATTTTGTTGCCATCCAATATGGAACCTTTGATAGGGGTGCGGCTCTAGGTATCAGATCCATCATGAATTCCACTTACCTATCTAGCGGGATACTCGATAAGTAATCTAAACACCATAAAATGTGAACACCATAAAATTTTCGAAACCATAAAATTTGAACACCTTCTCTCCCGATCTTCGAAATATTACTTCCTTCTCAAAATATATGATAATAGTGTGATTAGTACCCAACCAATCCATACTCAAAATGATATCAAAATCTCGTATATTTATAACATGCAGACCTTCTGTCAACACCAACCCATCCAAATATATCTGAACTGCCCTAGCTATTTGATTCGTATCTATAGTTCATCTTGATGGCATACTAACTTCTAGTATACTATCAATTTTCAAACATGAAATATTAATCTTAGCTAGGCATACATTAGATATAAACTAATGCATCACAACAGAATCAATAAGAACGTAAACATGTATGCTAGAGACGTATAACATACCCTTAATAACATTCAGATTTTGGATGGCCTCTTTATGCGTCATGGTGAAAACACTAACTTTTTCTTTCTTCGCCTGATCATTAACCTTGGTTAGCACTTCCAGACACTATGACATATAGTAGCCTGACTCACCACACTGATAACAAACATTCTTTCCAAAGAAACACTCACCACCATGGTTCTTTTTACACTTACGGCACTGAGGATTTGATATTGCTCGAGTGCTCCCACGCTGGTCCTTGATTATGTCCCTTGAACTGAATTGAATTCTTATTTCTATTCTGATCTTGCCACTTTTCTTTTCCTGAGTCATTCTGCTGCCCCTGAACTCTGATATTCAAACCCTAGAAAGACATGGTCTGAGCCTTCTTAACAACTTCTCTGAAGGTAAGAAGATCATGCAAACTAACCATGTGTCTAATTTCTGAACGCAGCCGTCTTTCATAGCGTCTTTCCTTCATTAATTCAATACTGGCCAAATACTGAGCATAGCGTTACAATTCATCAAATATTGGTTCATGTTTGGTGATTTCCATGTCTCTTCGTACTAGATGATGAATCATTGTCGTCTCGTAGAGCTTGTTTAAAATAATTATCCATCAGCTCAACTTCGAACTGCACCCAATAGAGATTATTTTATTTTTCCTTGGTATGGGTGGGAGATGCTAACTCCCATCAGTCACTTGCTCAGCTAATCAGTACAAACTCATTGTATAGGATGTTCTAATTTTTCAGACAAGAGATGTACCGAAAGATTTTCTCAATAGTTTGCAACCACTCTTCGGCTGCCAGAGGATCTTTTTCGCCATTGAAGGTAGGAGGATGGTACTAACAAAATTGTTCTATCACTAGCATAGCTGGGGCCATTGGATGTACCGATGGGGCCTACTACACTTGAGATACTTGCGGTGCCCACGGTACCCTTAGGGTTTGAGGTGCTGGTGGTGTTGCTAGAGCTCGATCCATCTCTTCAACTGTGAGTTTCAAGTCCTAGATAGCTTTTGCTTGCATAGTTGATGCCATTTCCTGTAGGACAAACAATAATGAATTTGTAACCCATCAAAAATATATACGCAACACAATGATATCAAAATTTCCAAAAGAGATAACATTGTAGGAAAAATTAGTTAATGTTTTTTATTATTAAATAATTATTCAAGAGGAGATAATAACATAAGGAGAGCATCTAATGCTTAAACTGTGATAAAATAACAACTGTACAAATATACACCTCACAAAACACATCATACTCCACCTTAGACCTTCTCTATGTCTCACAGAATCTCTATGGCAACTAGCTATCTCGGGCCAATTAGTGAATCAACAGATGTACAATGGACTAAGCATCGGTTGTCACCAAACTGTAGTTCATCACCCTCATATGTGTTGCCCTATGGGTACAGACTTGATGGTCAATTGACCACTTAAGATTCAAGGAATCTGTATGTTTTGAATCATTGTCGTCTTGGCTCGCTCTAGATAGTACCACTGGATGGAGCCATATCTAAAGTGTCAATTATGAAGAGTCCATTTAGGTGAGTTTCTATCATCTTTTAATTAAATTCCGATGACTAAAATAAACATTCATAAAATTTAGTTACATTTTTCAAAACAATTATGGTGCAAAAATTTAATATCCACGTTACATTTTCAACACAACATGTCTAAACCTAATATTTTATATAAATGAAATGAATATAAAATTTCATAAACATAAGTTTCATATATCGTACTTAAACATAAAAATTCTCAAACTTTCTACCTCATAATTGGTGTAGTGCGGAGATGGTGAGTAGCGACACTGAAAGTTTAAAGTCTTAACTTCTTAAATTTTTACTTGACACAATAAAACAAAGAACATATATAATAAAATAAAATTTTTAAGATACCAAGATGTAACTCCCCGGATTTTTTTAACTTGGAAGGTCACTTAAAAATATTGAATTATACTTGACAACTCTAAATCATAATTTCATGTGCCCTTCAATGGTTTAAATGTTAACACAATGTGCCACCAATAATTGTTTGACCGTATAAATGTGTGTTAAAATATTTGGTTTTTGAAGTGTAAGTACTTGACACCTTAGGTTACAACATATAAAAAATCCAGACCTTAGCAAAATTGTTTGATATGAGAAAAAATAGCCAAAGCTTTATGAAAAAACGATCATAATAAATTCATACGGTATGATTTTAGTGTGGTTCCAAATCCTAATAACTAGTAACTTAGAAATCTATCAAACGCCACTAAAAAGCTGAAAAAATCTATCAAATGCCGCTAATTCAATACTTTAACTGTAACTCCAACTTTAATTTCCAAATGACAAATTGAACATAAATTCGGGTTTCTTCCAATTTACAACCTTAAAACATATTCAAATATTGTACCATAATTTACATAATAAAAGGCTCGATCACATCAACATGAAAACATAAAAGACATAAGACTACTTTTCTTTTATTGTCACTACTCTCTGTCAAGATCGCGCCGCCACCAAGCATATCATTCGGAAGAATAAATGCTTTTGGAGCGTGAGTATTTCAAAGAAACAATAAGTACCAATTATAATAACATATGAGGAAAACATACGAAATCATAAATGCCATGCCAAAACAATAAACATATATAAGGAACAACATAATTCGGTAGTCGACACCACACAAATATAATTGATTACCTTCAATCACAACTTCATAAGTGATTACCTTCAATCACTACCCTAACGTTCCTTCATAGACATTTAACATTGCATTCATTTCACGTATTAATTTCCCAAAGTAAAATTTGTAAAACATAGCTTAAGTAGTATAAAAACGACTTTGCAATTTTAGAAGTTTCGTTGAGTTGAAATGGCTTTCCCTATCCATAAATTAACTCCGCACTTGCCTTGCTGTTTTACCAAAATCCTTGTGATGTAGTGTATAGTATAAAAGATGGAAAATGGAAGGAATTTTACTCGCCAAAAATGGTGATGAAAGCAGAACAAGGTTGTTGGATTTTTGGGGGCCGAAAAACACAGCAATGTAAGGAAAGATGATGAAACAAAAATGGACCAAGTTGTTGGAATTTATGGGCCGAAAATGGACAGTAAAATGAGGTAGAAATAATGAAGAAAAGTAGATCTTTTTGCTAGAAGATGATGAGGGAAGAAGGGAAATGGCTGGAAAAAAAAAGATGTTAACTGATTATTGTTGCGGGTCGAAAACACTAAGAGAAAAGATAATGTGCTGGAGTATTTTTTTTGGTGATTGGAATGAGGTGAATTAAAGGGATTTAAGGGGCTAAAAATCTGGAGAGAAAAGTGCAACAAAACTAAAGTGTGGGATTGAAAAATAAAAGGAGAAAATGAGCTTAAGGAGGAGGAGGGGGCCAAACTAGGTATTTATGGGTAGTTTCTTCAGGGAAAATGGGTGGTTAGTCTGTCTGGGCTTGGAGTGGGTTGAGTGGTGAAAAAATAGGGCTAAACATGGAGATATGGGGTAGTTTTTCGTGCAAGAGAAATGGGATACTTGGTTGAATTTGAAGTGGAGATAGTTGCCTGATAAAATGATGAACAGGGTTTTGTTGGGTTCCAGGCCAGGTTTGGAGGTGTTTTTCTAGCACGGAAGAAAGGGTTGTTTGGGTTTTTTCTAGCTATAAGGTGGTCTGGGTTTTGGGCTAAATATGGGTGCATAATTGGATAGAAACTGGGCCAAAACTAAGGTGAATAAATGGATTGAAATTGATCAAAACTAAGGTAAATTAAATAAACTGAAATTTGGCCGAGAAAATTTTTAAATTTTGCCTGGTTTCAAATTTGAACGGATGGACTAAAATTATCCAATAATTAACTTGAGAAATATTATCCGATGCAAGAAAATTTAAAGAGGCTCGGACATATTTAATATTTTATATTCGGCAAATACAATTTTAAGGCAAACACGTGCAACATTTAATGCAATTAAAATATTTCAAATCGTACTAGGAAGTTCGTAGCGACGCTGGAAATTAAAGTTTTATTAAATGAAATTAAATGAAAAAAAATTCGATTGCTACAACATTAATAAGCCTAGGACTTCTCCTTTCAGCTATAGAAGTAGAGTCTTGGACCTGCTCTTGATACCCTGTGTTAGCAAGCGAATTAGCAACATTTCTCCTCTCCAATGTTTAAAAATGCTTAATCGAGTACCATGGCAATGCATAACTCTTGAGGCGCTATGAGGCGTAAGCTTGAGAAAAGAATTATAAAATAATACAAAATAATACTAAAATATGCACACAAAAAATTATAAACCATCTTAAAATATCGATAATAAAACTAATTAACAAAATTAAAAGTCTAATTTGCTAACAAACATAAAATAGAAAGTAGAAAGTTTGCACGTAACAGAATTATAATATATTACTAGAAGTAGAGACAATACGGAAATTTCTTATAACGTCACTACTAATATTATCTTTAAGGGAATCATTAATACCATCATCTTCGTCATTATAAGTTCTTCTAATTCTGTATTGTCATCCTCCACTTGCAATAGTGTATTCTTCTTCTGATTTTCCTTCCGTATAGGCATAAAAAATAATGGAACAGATCCCGTAAAAAATTATGTTATAAAGAAATAACCCAAAAAGCTAAGGACATTTATTAAATTTCCAACTATGCATGACAAACGGGAACCACCTTTGTCACTTTGAGGCGTAACCCTCACAAATGGCACTTTTGCAGTATTCAATGCGTTTTATGAAAAGCTCACTTGAGGTGGGATTCGAGGCGCATGCCTAATTATTTTGGACAATGCCCCTCCCTCCTGATTGGCGAATGTGATGCGTATTAAATCTTTATATCACGTATTCAATTTGTTTGTTTTTTTTTGTAAGATGTGATTTGTATTTTCTACGATTACATCTTTGTATGTATTGTGTTTTGGTTTACTATGTGAATAGTGGGATGTATTGTGTTTTGGTTTACTATGTGAATAGTGGGATGGACAGTAAACTTTTCCACCACTGTAAAATAAAAAGAGTCATAAAATAATGAGAAAATATATAGACATCTCGATAAAACCAAATATGGCATTCGTCATTATCTATTATTTTACAACAGTATATTTAAAAATATCTAGTCTTTAATGTGTAACTTTATTCTACTAACTATCAACATAGACGAGTGATCGGGGGATAAAAAGTAAATACTTATCAATTGTTCTTTTTGGGGAATTTATTCACCTAATTAATTGGGTGTATGACTCGATCGCATTGAGTAGTGTCCGCAATTGGTCACATTGAGTGTCTTCCATCACCTCCGGTTGAGTGACATCTCGGGCTTTTCTTTCTTGTTGAATGATTCATTTCCCTTTTTTTTTTAACTCTAGATTTTCTATTCACCTGCTTGGGTTGTATTTATATTGTCAATATATTGTAGTAGCATTTATATTTTAAAGTCTAAAATATAATTTATGATAAACAATTTAATAATTTAATTTTGTACTAAAAAGAATTTTTTACACTTCGATTCATTTCCTTAGCCAATACATACTCTAGTCGAGTTTGATACTATGATAATTAGGTTTTATTTTAAAAAAAAATTAACTTTCACAATTGAACCATGTGATAAGGGAGAGTCGTGTGGTTAGTTTGAGAAGAGTGTGAAGGCCCCATACGGGCATCCTTACGGGTCCCATGTTCACTAATTCAAGAATTTAGTTGCTTGATTTCGAAGAAACTATATTTTTATTCCAACATGATTATACAAAAATTGCAATACATGATTCTATTTTTTTCACACAAGAGCACCACCTTTGACATACTCAGCTAATGCCAATGCAACCAAACCCAACATAGCAAATCTTCCATTCCACAACTCAAACATCGACATCATTGGCTCCTTTGATTTGGATTACGCCTCACCCCTTTAAGCAGAGGAATCAAAGAAGCGCGAGATAGCAAAACTAAAGTCCCTATGAACCATGGAATTCCACCGGTTTGTATCTGTGCAAACAAATCCTGACCATTGGCTAGCTCTATACCAATGGTCGTCACAAACCCGATCATCGCAAGCCGGCCGTTGATCCTCTCCGGTCCCGGGCCACTGAAGGCTAGTATTTCACTAAAGTTGGTTAAAAGTCACATAGAAATATAGTAGATTTACTAAATTGAGTATGTTTGATACTACTCGTGAGAGATTGTCAAGCAACTTTGTGAAATTGATTGCTAATACAAGATAAGTAAATTGTCGTGGTTTGGTATGAAATTGTACATGATAGCTGTTGACGTTGGAAAATGGTTTGTATAATTTCCAAGCCAACTTAAAGACAAGTGTTGAGGTCGGCTATGACCGTAATGAGTAGTAGATAGGTAAAGACGTGCAGGAAGACCTGATTATATGATCTTTATAAGAGTGCTTTTATTAAGTAGTTGAATGTCCGATCTGAAGGACATTTATGCCTCCTATTTATAGGAAAATATGTAATGATTCCTTCCATTTAATGCTGAGACAGGCATTAAATGGCCTATCTAGACTAGGCATTAAATGCTAAGCTTGGCATTTAATGCTTACAAGACATTCTCTTTTTGGGGGCATTTAATGTGAAGGGACGTCTGACATATGGACATGATAAACCATCCTGATGACGTAAATATGACGTCGGACCTGATAGGTCCGATCTGGATTTCCCGGACGAGGTCCGAACTGTTTTGAAGATCAAGATGGACTTTAACCAAAATTGGGAAATGTGTCCGAACTGAGAGCTAAAGAACTTCACTACGGGTCGGCCATTTCGCACCGAAATTGTTGGATAATTAATATTTTTCGTCACAGAGCCAGATCAGAGGTCAACAATTGCCCTCCAAGACCTGTTTTGACTTTGGGCAAAGGAGGTTTTCAAATCCTGTTGTGGTTCGGGTGCGTGCTGATCTGGGTTCTGCCATGTTAGCGTGATATTTCTGATAGTTCACCTTCATGTTTGACACGTGGGACAAGCTTAGTAGTGGTCATGTCAAGCTCTCGCGTGGCTCGAGGGCACGCTTTGCTGGTGTCATTATTGCGGCATTGATGGTGCTGACTCCTTACCTTCCTTGTCTATAAATAGGGGAGAAGGTTCATTCGGAGCTCTTACTTTAAGCGCTTTTCCCTTCTCTGAGTTTTCTTTCATCCGAGCTAAACGTCAGAGCGGTAGGAACCTTCCGATCTAGAAGTCACTGCGGTTTATTGGATCAGACCTGAGGGTTAGAACGGTCAGTACCCACTCCCTTCTCTCTCTTTCAATTCCTTTCCTTCTTTCTTTCGTTTCGTCCAGTAGCATGTCTAGCGAGGTCGGCAGCGACAGTGGGGGAGAAGCCATTTCCTGGGGTAGGGGCCAGGAAGAAGAGGTAGAGGAGGTTAGCTCGGGTAGGATGGTAGAGGGGATAAATGAGGACGAAGTCCTCAGTCCGGATCCATTAACTGCCGTCCCTCCCCCGAATAGGTTGTGTCCACAAGCCGAGGGCAGTGGTGGAGGAGAAGTTAGGTCTAGAGCCTTAGGTCGGAGGGAGGCGGATGTTGAGGCAGAGCTTAGGACGGCCCCGGTTTGGAAGTGCAGGTTCTTTCCTTCTGAAGTAAATGAGAAACAACTCCGGGACTGGCATAGGACTTATAGAGTCCCGAATGAGATAGAGTTCCTCGTCCCCGGTCCCAAGGACCGGGCTGATGATTCGCCGTTGGGCTGTGTGGCTTTGAACCAGGCCGTACTGGCCGCCGGGCTTAGACTTCCATTCCCTAGGATCATTAGGAAGTTCCTGCGTGAGTGGATAATAGCTCCAACCCAGCTCTGTCCTAATGGTTGGAGGATCATGATAGGCTTTCTCATCCTCTGGGAGAAGCTCGGCTTTCCTCGCCCCTCAGTTAGAGAATTTAACAGCCTGTATTCTTTTAAATCAGATGGGAAGAGGTCGGGTTGGTGGTACACTTCAGTAAAGGCGAAGACGGGGGGTAGCGTCGTTACCCAGACGCCGGACTCAATAAAAAATTGGAAAAAGTTCTGGTTCTTCGCCCGAGGTCCATGGCAATTCTCTGCGAACGATAGTAGGCCAGATGTGAACATCCCAGTTTGTTATCACGAACTAAGTAAGGGTATTTCTTTACTTGTTCGGCTCGGTTAACTGCATTCGTTCGACACATTGCATTTGTCTTGCTTCCGGTACATTCCTCAAGATCCACACACCGAGTCCTCGAGATAGAGCTCGGAGAACTTAGTGTCGGCTCGCCTCTCTCCGTCCAGTTCAGGTTATCTGCAAGCCCGTAAGTTTTTTCGAGCCGGCTACTTTGTCATTTCTTTTCATGTTAATATGTTTAGTTGTGACTTTTGTTGTTCAGGTCAAACCGTGAAGGAATGAAAGATATCTCGGCTCTTCTTAAGAAGAAAGCTCAGGCCGGGAAGGGCAAGAGAAAGGCTCCGACGGACGATCAGGTGCCCAATGTTCGACTTCGACCGGGCGGTTACGGTCCCCGAGCGCATCTCGATCGGCTCGGGGGCGTCGAAGAGATAACCTCATTCGGTTCGTCTTGTCTGCCGTCCTCAAGTTCTTGCCCCGACCTCCAGTCGCGTCGCAGCCCCACTTTGTGTATCTGGGGTCGACTGGGATAAGGACGAGGAGTATCTCGAGGCTCCATGGTTCGATTCCCAAACCGATGCAGCATGACTTCTTTAGGTCCAACTCCCCTACTGGGGGTGATATCGCTTACCGCCCTCTTCAAAGAAAGATGGCGATATAAGTGTGATAGGGAAGAGTTGGACTCCAACCCAGCAAAAATATTTGGACGGCATGGGGACGGTGGAGTCCATTATTGCGAAGATCGGTCAATACTTCCGTGGCGGTAGTTCGGCTTACCTCGGCCGTCGAAAAAATGGAAAGGATGCTAGCCGACATCCAGTCTATGAGAGAGGAGGGGAGGAAAGTTCTGGCCGAGCTTACTGAGGAGAAGAAGCTTAGGGCCATCTCCGAGGACGTCCTTATGAGCAAGGACGAGGAGCTGAGGCAGAAGGAGGCTGAGTTAAATGCCTTGGCGGCGGAGCTGGACGAGGAGAGGAAAAATAAGACCGAGCTTGTGCGAGAGCTGGAGACCGAGAAGAAGAGCCGGGCTGAACTTATGGCTTCTTTGGATAAAGTCGTTGACCGGGATGAGGCCGTGGCTGATTTTAAATATTTTGATGCCTATCTGGCAGAGCAAGAGATGGTCTACTTTCTCACGATGGAGGAACTGATTGAGGTGGCAGCTGAGAAGCGTCCGGACTGGGATGTTCAGTTCCTGAAGGATGAGCTTGCCGAATTGAAGAAGAATTCTACACTCAATCCTCCATCTCCTGAAGATGTAGATCAGCCCGGTGCTGAAGATTGAACTTCTGTTCTCTTTTGTCTGTACTGTTTTGAATTTTTGTTGTATTAGACCGAAGTTTTTCGATAAAGTACCGCCTTGTTGCTTCTACTTTGGATGTTTGATTTCTTCTGTAGTTTTGACTAATGGTTAATGCCGTTCTGTTGCCTTGTTGAAATCAATCAATTAGCTTTAACTTCTATCTTCAGAGATCTGACTTTGGACTTCTGACTTAGGACGACGTCTTTGATAAATTTAGTCAATCAACTTCTAACTTCACAGGTCTGACTTTGGACTTCAGACTTAGGACGACGTCTTTGATGAATTTAATCAATCAACTTCTAACTTCCCAGGTCTGACTTTGGACTTCTGACTTAGGACGACGTCTTTGATGAATTTAATCAATCAACTTCTAACTTCACAGATCTAGCTTTGGTATGTAGGCGAGCTGAAACTTGAGAGAATTAATCGTCGGGGATGTGGTCCGACCTGAAATGTATTTTGGTTTAGGGGTGTGGATGCCCCCAAGTATTCAGATCGGTATAATACATAGTGAGGAGGTCGGTCATAAGGATTTTTGGGAACATAGTTCGGTCTCGTGGACAAACTGTATTCCTTGAAAAAACTGTCCTTGGGATGAAGGGACTTTAGTTTTGGTTGTTGGTGACGTAGCACTTACGTCATCCAACGTATGTTCTAGCTTTGCGGGACTTTGTGTTAGATAGGTTTAGACTATGTCTAGACCTGTGGTTTTTAACGCAAGTATTTTCGCAAATGTCCTTTGATTCATACTTGGGAAGTTTACAAGGTGGAAGCCGTGGCTTCTTTTAACAAAAGTAGCACATGCCTATGGGCCTTTGTAGGCAAGTGTTATTGATAGTATTTCTTCAGGTGTTCGGCATTCCACGGGTGTGGGAGTGATGATCCTTACAGATTTCGGAGCTCGTAAGCTCCATTTTTTAGGACTGTGACGATCTTGTAGGGTCCTTCCCAGTTCGGAGCAAGTGTTCCTACTTGGCTCTCTTTTGTTGCCAAAAAAACCTTTCTTAAAACTAAATCTCCAACTTTGAATTTCCGCTCCCTAACTTTGCTTTTGTAATACCTTGCGTTTCTCTATTTGTAAATTGTATTTCTCGATTCGCTGACCTCTTTTTCTTCTAGTAGGTCGAGCTCTACTTGTCATGGCATCATTGCATTGCGATTTTCATCAAAAGTCCGAACTCTAAAGGATGGGAGTTCGAGCTCTCTTGGGATGATGACTTGGTTCCAAAAGCTAGTGAGAAAGGTGTTTCTCCGTACTTGACCAAAGACGTTGTTCGGTAAGACCATAGCACGCTTGGGAGTTCTTCCGCCCAAGCTCCTTTCGATTCATCCAAGCGAGTCTTCAAGGTGTGCTTGATAATCTTGTTTACGGCTTCGACCTGACCGTTGGACTGGGGGTGATTTGGAGTGGAGAAGTGCTTCCTGATATTCAGTTCTTCGCAGAATGACCTGAGTTTAGAATTGTCGAACTGCTTCCCATTGTCCGTAATGATTGAGTATGGGACTCCAAATCTGCAGACGATCGATTTCCATATGAAATCCGTAGTTTTCTGTTTTGTTATCTTGGCTAGCGGTTCTGCTTCCGCCCACTTAGTGAAGTAGTCTACAGCAACAATGGCGTATTTAGTTCCACCTTTTCCCGTTGGCATGGGTCCGATTAGGTCGATCCTCCATTTTGAGAACGGCCACGGGCTAAGGATTGAGGTCAGCCCTTCCGGATGAGCTCTAATGGTGGGGCCAAACCTCTGGTATTTGTCGCATTTTTTGGCGAATTCGACGGAGTCCTTTTTTAGCGATGGCCAGAAGTACCCTTGCCTCAAGATTTTGTGCGCCAGTGACTGCCCCCAAGATGGTTGCCACATACTCCTTCGTGAACTTCACTGAGGGCGTACTTGGCTTCGTTTTCCTTTAGACATCTCAGTAGGGGAAGCGAAAAACCCTTCTTGTATAGGACATCGTCGATTATTGTATATCTTGCTGCTCTGATCCTTAATTTTCTTGCTTCTGTACTATTTGGGGGGACCTTACCATCCTTTAGGAATTGGGTGATCTCGTCTGTCCAGCTAGAGCTCAGTTCGGATGTGGTAAGGTTGTGCTCGGGCTGACTGATTGCTGGACCGCTGATCCTTCCAATCGGGATGTTCTCCAGCTCTTCTATGCCCCCGCTGGTAGCGAGTCTTGCTAGAGCGTCGGCAAGGCCGTTCTGAGTTCTTGGGATTTGTCTGACCTCGACGGTGTTAAATGACTTGAGTCCATTTTCTACTACCTGTGAATAAGACGCCATCCTTTCGTCTTTGGCTTGGTAGGATTTGTTGATTTGATTGACCACCAGCTGGGAGTCACTGTAAACGAGTAGTCTAAGCGCACCCATGCCTCTTGCAAAACTTAAACCGGCGATTAAGGCCTTGTACTCAGCCATGTTGTTAGACGCATGGAAATCAAATCGTAGAGATTGACACAGTGGTTCTATATCTGGGCTCATCAGCACAACTCCAGCTCCTGCACATGTTTCAGTTGAGGATCCATCGACGAAGAGAGTCCAATATTCTTCTTGTTTGGTGCTTGGTTTGTGCTCCGGACTGAACTCGGCAACGAAGTCAGCTAGAGCTTGACCTTTGATCGAAGTTCGAGGTTTGAAGTAGAGCTCGAACTGGCTGAGCTCTACTGCCCATTTTACAAGTCTTCCAGAAGTGTCTAGTTTTTGTAGGACTTGCCTCAGGGGGTAGTTTGATAGAACCTCTATTGGATGTTGCAAGAAGTATGGTCTGAGTTTTCTTGCAGACATGATGAGGGCATATGCCTCACTCCACTTGAACTCATTGCCACCTCGCTAAGCGTCGAAAAGGGTTTGCACCTGTCGGTTGACCTTGAAACAAAGCGACTGAGCGCAGCTATCCGTCCAGTTAGGCTTTGTACCTCTTTAATTTTGGTAGGAGGTCTCATTTCTTGGAGAGCTCTGATTTTCTCGAGATTGGCCTCAATACCCCTCTGGTGAACCATGTAACCCAAGAACTTTCGTGAGCCCACAACGAAAGAACATTTGGTAGGATTGAGCTTTATTTTATACCTTCTCAGTATAGAGAACATCTCAGTAAGGTGTTGGATGTGATCTGTTGCCTTGGTACTTTTGACAAGCATATCGTCAACGTATACCTCCATGGTTTTTCCGATAAGCTTGGAAAACATTGAGTTGACTAGTCGTTGATAAGTTGCTCCAGCATTTTTCAGTCCGAAAGGCATAACTCGATAGCAGTACAGACCTCGGTCAATGATAAAAGAGGTATGCTCTTGGTCACTTTCGTGCATGGCTATTTGATTGTATCCGGAGTATGCATCCATAAAGCTCAGAAGTTCATGCCCGACAGTGGCATCCACCATTTGATCTATTCGGGGGAGTGGAAAGCTGTCCTTAGGGCAAGCTTTGTTCAGATCGGTAAAGTCAATACATACCCTCCAGTTCCGTTGCTTTTTTTTACCAGGACGGGATTGGCCACCCATCGGGGATAACGTGATTCTCTGATGAAGCCGCACTTGAGCAGCTTGTCGACTTCTTTGGCTAGGGCTTCATACCTTTCTGGGTTAAGAGGACGCCGCCGCTGCTGCCTTGGTTTGATGTCGGGGCTCGTGTTCAGCCTGTGGCACGAGATTTTGGGGTCTATTCCTTCCATGTATGTGTGTTCCCATGCGAAGACATCAGTGTTGTTTTTTAGGAAGGTCGTGAGCTGAGATTTCATTGATTTATTGAGTTCTTTTCCGATACGTAGGACTTTCTCAGGATGGTTGAGGTCGACCTCAATCAGATCCAGTTCTTCTACTGGTTCGGCCTTCCGCGCGTAATTCCGACCTCGGGTCGAGATGACCCAGATCTTCCACGGGGTCCTGCCTCAGGTCATCCATGTTTGACCTGCTTGTTGGAAGCTCGGACTCTTCCTGAATCATGCCTACTCCTACTCGGGGGAAGGTAATGTTGCAGCTTCTGGCCACTAGTTGACTTCCTCGTACTATGCCTACCCCATGGGAAGTAGGGAATTTGATAGCATAGTGATAGATGGAGGCAGCTGCTTTGAGCTCGTGTAGTATTGGTCGTCCCAGAATAGCATTGTAATTAGATGGGAGGTCTACAATTACAAAATCCGCAATAATTCTCCTATGACATGGAGGGAATCCGAGCTCGACGACGAGGGCGATCTGTCGCCTTCTAAGCTTACGTAGTTCTTGTGAATCCTCAGAGAGGCTTCGGGAAGGGCCTAACGTGTCGGGTGTCAATCTCCATTTGTTTGAACGTTCTCAAGTATAAGACATTCACAGAGCTACCGTCATCTACCAGTGTTCGATGAATATCGATTCCAGAGACTGGCATAGTAATGACGAGTGCGTCTGAATGTGGTTGCAATACGTGAGATGCATCTTCCTCAGAGAAAAAGAACTTCTCTGCGTCCGGGTCAGCTATGGCGCCTGACAGCACTTGGTAGCTGGTATGAGCTTCTCTAGAGAGCTTGTGACGCTGCCTTCTTGACCCTTCTAGATGCTGGCTTCCCCCGACTATCATGTGGATTTCTCCTCGCCCTTGTTGAGGCGGGGGTGGTAGGTCGGTCCGGTCTTGTGGTTGGCGTGGCTCACCTCCTTCGGGCGATCGAGCTAGAAACTCTTTTAGGTGACCTCGTCTGATGAGGCTTTCTATTTCTACTTTCAAGTCTCGACAATCGTCAGTGTCGTATCTTGCGGACCGATGTTATCTACAATACTTCCTTTGGTTTAGCCCGGATGAGCTCGCCCTCAAGGAAGTTGGTGGTTTGAGGATGTCCTTGCCTTTGGTTTTCATCAGGACGTTCTCAAGCGAGGTGTTCAGGATGTGGTATCCTTGGAACTTTGGTGGAGCAGGTCCAGTTTGACCTGGGTGATGGAATTCTGCTGCTTTCCTAGGGCTTTCTTTCTTTTCCGTTTTGGGGTCTTTCTCTTTACTCTTCACGCTGTCTCTTCGATCGGATCTGTCATTCTCCTGGTCGGAGGTGGCTTCCTCAGCACTGATGTGTTTCTCAGCTCTAGCTAGGAATCCTTGATATGTTGCCGGTCCGTCCTCGTGGACTGACCACCAGAATCGAGTTTTGGTCCTTAATCCCGATAGGACTGCCATTAGAGTAGCGTCATCGGAAATTTTGTCCACTTCCACTATCCTTTTGCCGAATCGATCCATGTAGGACCTCAAAGATTCAGTTCGGCCTTGTTTGATGCTAACAAGGCGCTCTTTTGGAGTAGATCGAGTTCTTGCCCCCATGAAGGTGGAGACGAACTGACCTGACAGGTCATTCCAACTTCGAATGGAGCGTTGTGGTAATTTTTTGAACCACCTCATTGCTCTGTTCCCGAAGGTTAGGGAAAATGCTCGGCACATGATTGCGTCACTGGCTCCTTGGAGTTCCATCCAGGAGGTGTACCTGTCGAGATGACCAACGGGATCGTGGCCGTCCTCATAGCTAGTCAGCTGTGGCATTTTCAGCTTTTCTGGCAGGGGCTTTGCTAAGATATCCTCCGTGAACGGAGAGTGTCTGTATGTGGCGTATTCTTCTGGGGTGTTATTTTGCTTTGCTTCCAGCTCGGCCAGGCGTTGTTTCATCAGTTCAAGCTCATCCGGGGTGTTTTGTACACTCGATGCTACCATAGATGGAGCTCCTTCCTTTCTTTGTGCTTTCTGCTCGTGCGAGATTTGGGAGGGTTGTCCTAGACAGTGGAATACGCTGGCTGACCGCTGCGTGGCAGCCTTTCTAGGAGGACTAGGACGTATGCTTTTTCCTCCTTTGCTTTCTGATGAGCTTTTATCACCAAACTCCAATCTTCTTTTCACACGACGGTCTTTGGATTTGTCACGTGCTGGGGACTCTGCTTCTGAGTCAGAAACTTGTCTAGTGGTGGCTTGGTTCTTCTCAAGTCGTTCAATAGCATGAGTTAGGTACTCGAGTTTTTGTAGAAGCTGTGTCCCTTTCGGGGGGCGCGGGTTTGGCCAAGTTTCTCCTTGTTGTGTCATGCGACGAAGACACCGGGAAGGTCAACATGTCGGCTTCTGGGTTCTTCCTTGACTACGAGCCCTTGAGTCGTGATCGCGGCTCATGTTTGGAGGCTTTTATAGATGAAGTGTTTAGGTGTGATGATCAAGAATTGATCTTTTTGGTGAATTTCTGGAATATGGAGAGCGTCCCCCCTCCTTCTAGCGCCAAACTATTGACGTTGGAAAATGGTTTGTATAATTTCCAAGCCAACTTAAAGACAAGTGTTGAGGTTGGCTATGACCGTAATGAGTAGTAGATAAGTAAAGACGTGCAGGAAGACCTGATTATATGATCTTTATAAGAGTGCTTTTATTAAGCAGTTGAATGTCCGATCTGAAGGACATTTATGCCTCCTATTTATAGGAAAATATGTAATGATTCTTTCCATTTAATGCTGAGACAGGCATTAAATGGCCTATGTAGACTAGGCATTAAATGCTAAGCTTGGCATTTAATGCTTACAAGACATTCTCTTTTTGGGGGCATTTAATGTGAAGGGACGTCTGACATATGGACATGATAAACCATCCTGATGACGTGAATATGACGTCGGACCTGATAGGTCCGATCTGGATTTCCCGGACGAGGTCCGAACTGTTTTGAAGATCAAGATGGACTTTAACCAAAATTGGGAAATGTGTCCGAACTGAGAGCTAAAGAACTTCACTACGGGTCGGCCATTTCGCACCGAAATTGTTGGATAATTAATATTTGTCGTGACAGAGCCAGATTGGAGGTCAACAATAGCTATCGTTGAACCGTGAGCCCCGGCATTCCTTTGATTAATCAATTTCTTAAAAGAAAAATCATTCTCTAGTAAAAAACCAGTACTTAAGAATTATGTTAATATTAGTTTAGTGTTTAGATAGAAACAAATCATTGTTTTCTTTGAAATGTCGACATTAAATTAATATAGCTCTCAATTAATTAAAATTAATAATGGTAACTAGTCTTTGTGGGATCGATATTTCAGACTCTTGAAAAATAGACAAGCCAGGTGACTGTTAGAGAAACTATAGGGCGAAATATCAATGAAGTACCTTAAGAATGTGGAAGGGAGAGAGAGTTTCGAAACAAGATGATATATAAATTTATAAAGAGAGATACATTTATTGGAGGTATACAAACAAAAAAGAAAATTGACAATAAGATAGAGAACAAAAAGGAAACTTTTTTTTATCATTATGGCCGTTTTTGTTAAAATGCACTAAAAGAGACTAAACAATGACCATTATCAGCGTGTCTATTTAATGTATATTTCACTTGTACATTGAATATGTGGGGTCCACCATTATCTTACAACTACTTATGCTATGTAATCGTTGCTTAGCTCAGTGCTTAGGAAATCATTCCTCATATATATATAGCATATATGTAGAAATATTTCTCATTATCATAGCGGATCTTCCAAAAAAAAAAAAAATAGAGTTTGTATCGAATAAAGTATATACTTCGACTTCCTTGTGCTAGAACTTTGGCTCGGAAACATAAAAGTATTGTACGTGCTTTTTTGAAAAAATTAGGCTCGAAATTGGTATTTGAATATTATTCGTATCAATGATCTGGTCAACATAAATAATTATTCTGAAAGCTTGGAAATATAAATTTTTCACTATTCTGAAATGTTGATGTAGTATGTAATAAGGGTTAAATCAACTTAGTATTCAACTTTTTAAAGTCTTTATAAGAAAGGAAATGGTGTATACATAGGGAAAGCCGTGTGCAATGAAAAATGCAAGCACGGCTTGGGGAGTGGTTTTTCCTTATTTAACTAAGATAACAAGGAAATTATCTACTCCATCCGACTAGTTCCGGGTTCGAATACCCGGCAACCCACTGTCATATTGAAATTATATGTATAGAAATCCGTATTTTCTTTTTGCAATCCATTTCATTCATTTACAAAAAAATCAATAGATCTAGATAGTTATTGGGATTGGTTGACACGGATATATAAGTCATATTATACTATTAAATAACAAGCCTTCCATTTTCTATTTCGATTTATATTATAGAAAATTAGTGTTCTTGGGAGTCCCTGATGATTAAATAAACCAAGATTTTACCATGACTATAATTTTAGAGAGACGCGTAAGCGAAAGCCTATGGGGTTGCTTCTGTAACTGGATAACCAACATCGAAAACCATCTTCACATTGGATGGTATGGTGTTTTGATGATCTCTATCTTATTGACCGCAACTTTTGTATTTATTATTGTCTTCATTGCTGCTCCTCTAGTAGATATTGATGGTATTTGTGAACCTGTTTCTGGATCTCTACTTTACAGAAACAATACTATCTTAGGTGCCATTGTTCATACTTCTGTAGCTATAGGTTTGCACTTTTACCCAATTTGGGAAGCGACATCCATTGATGAATGGTTATACAATGGTGAACCTTATGAACTAATTGTTCTACACTACTTACTTGGTGTAGCTTGTTACATGGGTCGTGAGTGGGAGCTTAGTTTCCATCAGGTATGCGACCTTGGATTGTTGTTGCATATTCAGCTCCTGTTGCAGCTACTACCGCTGTTTTCTTGATCTATTCAATTGGTAAATGAAGTTTTTCTAATGGTGTGCCTCTAGGAATTTTTGGTACTTTCAACTTCATGATTGTATTCGAGGCTAAGCACAACATCCTTATGCTCCAATTTCACATGTTAGGTGTAGCTGGTGTATTCGGCAGCTCCCTATTCAGGGCTAAGCATGGTTCCTTGGTAACTTCTAGTTTGATCAGGGAAACCATAGAAAATGAATCATCTAATGAAGGTTGCAGATTCGGTCAAGAGGAAACAACTTATAATATCATAGCCGCTCATGGTTATTTTGGCCGATTAATCTTCCAATATGCTAGTTTCGACAACTCTCGTTCATTACACTTTTTCCTAGTCGCTTGTCCCAGTGGTGTATCGGTTCATCGCTTTAGGTATCAAAGACTATGGCTTTCAACCTAAATGGTTTCAGTTTCAACCAATATGTAGTTGATAGTCAAGGCCGTGTTAACCTTAGAATGGAAGTTATGCATGAACGTAATGCTCATAACTTCCATCTAGACCTAGCTGCTACCAAAGCTCTATCTACAAATGGATACGACCCGGTCTTAGTGTATATGAGTTATTGAAAAAAAAAAGGAGCAATAACCCCCTCTTGATAGAACAAGAAAGGGTTTATTACTCCTTTATTTATTTTTTAATTACTACTACTTTATTTTTTAGTAATATTGTACTTACATAGATTTTTATTCATTACATTACCGAAAAAGAAAGAAAAAGGATTATTTTTCTTGGTGGTTAATTGATGATTGAGTATTATTTGTTCATTCTATATGGCATTTTTTATTTTCATTTAACTACCCATCTTTTGGGAAGTTTATTTTGACATTTTAATTTGAAATTAAAACGATAAAAATTTGAATTTTTGCTGAATCTTTTTATCTTAGAGATAAGAATATCTCAGAAATCAGAAAGAAGATAAATGAAATGGTCAAAATTCAACCTTTTGTCTTAAAATAAAAATATGTATAAATAGTAGAGGGGCGGATGTAGCCAAGTGGATTAAGGCAGTGGGATTGTGAATACACCATGCACAGGTTCAATTCCCGTCGTTTGCCCATAAGTAAAATGATATCATCCTCAAATTTTGTTTTTGTAAAGACGAAGAGAGAAATTCTATTTTCTCACCTATTTACTACGGCGACGAAGAATCAAATTATCACTATATTTTTTCCTTTTTCTACTTCTACTTCCAAGTGCAGGATAACCCCATGGGGTTTTTTTTTTTTTTTTTTTTTTTTTTTTTTTTTTTTTGGTGGGGGTTTGGATGCCCCTACCACTGTATTTATATAAAAATAGTAATACACAGGAGGGGGATATGAACCTGACCTCCAAGCATACAACGAATGAAAAAAAATTCTTCAAACTACAACAAATAAAGAGATACTACTTCCGGTGCATAATTAACTATTCTTCTTACTCCTCTTACTACAGGACGCTTACCTAGCCAACGCTTAGATCTGGCTCTACCCAAACTTTTCTGGTTTGTCCCAACATTTCCCACTTGTCCGATTGTTGCTAAGCAGTTTTTGGATATCAAACGGACCTCACCAGAAGGTAATTTTAATGTGGCCAATTTTCCTCTTTTGCAATCAGTTTCACTACAGCACCTGCTACTCTAAGTAGTTGTCCACCTTTTCCAAGTGTGATTTCTATGTTATGTATGGCCATGCCTAATGGCATATCGGTTGAAGTAGATTATTCTTTTTGATCAATCAAAATAACTTACCAAATTGTACAAGCTTCTTCCAAAGCATACAACTTTTTGGATGTAGATGATGATATCTATACAGATGGATCTTATATATATCATACTATAAAGTACCACATGAGTAGATATGTATATGAAAACAAAGTTGCCGAATCACTCATGGTATGATCTTCTACATCCTAGGTCTTCCAGTTCCGTCATCTGACTTATATTCTTCATGTAATATTCAGACCAAATGACTCTATGAAATTACAACGATACTTCCACATATTATGGTTAACGTATGAGACATCTCTATTTTTCCCGGGAAATTTTTAGAATTCTCCCTGCTTAGCTTTCAATTCGCCCCTGACCATCAAATGAAATGTGAATAACCCATCATCATCTATTTGAAAGAAGGGGTCCTTCCGATTCTATCGGTGCTTGAAACAATTTTGTCTTCTCCTTATTACTATATCTCTATAGTCAATAATTTTTTATGAGGAACTACTGAACTCATTCACTTGTTGTCGTTACTCTTCAGTTTTCTATTGAGGTCTATCCTGTAGAGGTACTCAAATTGGATCACTGATCAATTTTTAGTTTTCGTCGTAAGCCTAATTGGTTACTTCCAATTTCATAAATCAATAGTTCAAACCGAACTCAAATTGTCTTTTTCTTGATTTTGATGTTAGACAAGAATAGTCTCTAGGCGTTTTGTTTTATGAATTGTAAGTTTTTATCCTTTAATGAACAATACAATATTAAAAACAAAAAGTAAAAAAAGTTCAAATAGACAAATGAAATAATTGATTAATTATTTTACCCAATGCTTTATGAACTAATTGGCTTCGCACCTTTAGGAAATTTGACGAGATCTCAAACATCATTGTCTTTGGTGGATTTCATCACATCTTTCATGGCATCACTCCACTTTTAAGAATTAGAACTCTGTTTTACTTGATGGAAGTTGATTGGATTATCTTCCACTACTCATATGTCAACCTCATGTTCTTGGAGAAAGATGATATAGTCGTCCAAAACTGTACTTTCCCTTTCTCTAGTGGATCTTCTCAATGACATTTCTTCGTCAGGTTGTTGAGCTTACTTATGAGGAGCAACTCCTTCATCTTGGATAGGAAGCTCCTCAACATTTTCTTGATTCATATCTCGAACAATGTCAAGAATTGCAGTCTGATCATTGTCAATAGCAACAGCAGGAAGAAAAACAAATTCTTCTTCAAAGACAATGTCTCTAACCCTATCTCATCTTCCAAGCTCAACATCATCAAGGAATTTTGCATTTTGTCTCAAAAAAGGACTTGGTTGAGGGATCATAGAAATTGTAAGCCCTTGACTGTTCAAGGTACCCAACAAAGTAGAACCTTATGATTTTTTAGTCTAGTTTCTTTTCATTCGGCCTGTAAGGCCTTGCCTCAGCTGGACAACCTCTAAATATGCAAGTGCCTAATACTAGGCTTCTTGCTTGTCTAAAGTTCATAAGGGGCTCTAGCCACTACTTTGCTTAGTACCCTGTTAAGGATGTATGCTACAGTCTATAGTGCTTCTCTCTAGAGGGGTTCTGGTAAAGAAGAATGACTAATCATGTTTCTTACACTATCCTTAAGCGTTTGTGCCACAATGCACTAGAATCCTCATTGCTTAACTTACATTCTATACCACATGAGTTGGTATGCAATGTTTCATTATATCGAGGCAATTGTATCCAATAAATATACGTTATCATTAAAAGATAAGGAACAAGCACCCATAAGATTTGAATCACAAAAGAGACTAAATTTATTATTTCCAAATGAACAACAACAACTTAATTTGTCCAATGCATGAATAAAAATTAAATTTTGTCTGAACGACGATGCTACATAAGTCTCTTCCAAAATCAAATAATGACCAGTTCTTAACACGCCATGCAGCGTACTTGGGGCATTACTTTTTCATGTGTCAACCCTTCTTTCAAAAGTAACATGTGAACTCCTTATCCTATTTCTTTTGCTCTTTCTGTTGTGGTGCTCCAATTGCAACTTCCCTTTCTCTTTTCCTTTTTTTTTATCTTGAGGAGTGGTTGATAAGTTACCACTTTTAGTTCTCTTACACTTAAGTCTTTCATCTTCCTGCACACAATAATATATGAGCTCATTAAGCATCCATTTATCCTTTTGGGTGTTGTAACTCACTTCAAATTGACCATATTGTGTAGGAAGGGAAATCAAAACTAGATGCACGAGCAAGTCCTCAGACAGCTCTAAACTTAGTACATTTAGTTTAGAAGCGAGATTAGCATTTCCATATTGTACTCAATTATGTTCCATTTCCCTTCATACCTTATTGAAACAAGGTGATCCAGAAGAGTACTTGTTTTCCCCTTTTTGTTTTTGGCAAAACACTTTTCAATTTTCTCAAGGAATGTCTTAGCATTTTTCTCCTCAGACATAGCGTCCTTGAATGTTTCTAGAATGGAATGTTTCATGATCATAAGATACATGAGGCTAGAACGATCCCATTTTTCCAAGTCTCTTTTATCCTTAGTAGAACATTCATGAGTGAGAGTAAGATGTCGTTCTATCCGAAACGCAAGGACAAGATCCATGCAATCGAGAACAGTCATAATGTTCTTCTTCGAATTCTTGAAATTAATTCCATTAAGCATATATATTGAATTAATGTTGACAGATATTGTAGAAGCAGAACCAAAAACTAAAAATATATAACAAGCTCACAAGAATTCGAAGGAGAACGTTAAGCACATTGATTGCTATTTAGTCTTTGAACAGAAACATCAACTTGTAAGTGGTACACTATGTGTAGTAATCAAATATTGATAATTAATCTGTCCAACAATAACCTTTTCTTTGGAGCGACTTCTTATCCACATGAAAACTTTATGTTGTCACATGTTTATTACCACGTGTATGTCTGCCATTTAGCCAAACAGTAATGCTTCTTTGGACTGGTCATTGTTCGCATAAGAAACATACACATATCTTCATATTTCAAAATAAACAAATTTATGTGATATAGGTTACTTTGGCAACGTATCATTTCAATTTATTTATTTTGAGATATAAGACAATTAATTGAAGGACTTGAAGATATTTTAGGAATTAAATTTGAAAATTCCAAACTTTAAGGGCCTAAGATTTAAAAAATCTAAAACTTGAAGGAACTAAGAATTAAAATCCAAAACATTAAAGACTAAATCTTAAAATCTAAAACATTAAATGTTTAATTTCAAAATCACAAACATTTAAGGCCCATGATTTTAAAATCTAAAAACTATAAGGATCTAAAATATAAAATCCAAAACCTTAAGGACTAAATCTTAAAATCTACAACTTTAAGGGCTAAGATTTCAAATTTACATACGATCTCCCATCCCTAAAATTTACAGCAGCTAGGGTTTGAAACCCCAGCGCTGCCATCCTTCACCGCTGCCCTTCTAGATTTGGCTAAACCCTAGCTATTACTAGCCATCATCCCTGCTCATCTAGATCTGGCTAGGACAGCAGAGCCTTTAGCTGCAATTGCGTAAACGGATCTTTGATCTTCAGCAAAGCACTGCAAAGATCATGCGAACAATAGCAGAGCTGACAAGCTACTGCTATTCCCATTTTTTAGTTTTTTAATTCTTTATTTTCCTTAACATATAAAAATAATTCTATCACATAAAGGTATTTTTTCCCTAAAAATTCCTTATAGGCTAATTCCTTTGGTTGAGCTCAGAGCAGCTGAGGAGTCATCGGATAGTCTTCGAACACTACCGTCCCCATGGTTGTGGCGAAAAGAGTCCTCTGCAGGGCCGTCGGGGAATCATGTCTACCATCTTCTTGCTTTTTGAGGAGGTTTTCCTCCTTTTAGGGGTAGCCACATCTTCGCTGGACTGGTCAGCCTTTATTAAACTCTTCAACAGAGGCCTGAGATGTGTCTTGGCTAGAGCCTTCTACCACTGAGATGCAACACCCCCCCCAGTTTGTTGCTTTTTAACCAGAGGTATCTCTTCTTCGGAGGCAACATCATCTTCAGCCCACTCAGAAGCAGGACTCTTCACATCCTCGTGGGCCTCCTCAAGGCTGATATCTCTTCCATCTCCTTCTTTTGCTGAGTATCCCCAGCCAACCCTGGGTGCAAATCTTTGACCTTGGAATTCATCAAATGCACCAGGCGAGGCTTTAGATATTTTTCCTAATCAAAGTCAGCTGCAAAAGAGTAATACTAGAGATAATGTGACCGAGAAGTGACATTTTTTCCAATTTAAAACTAAGTTTTCCTCCTCGCATCTCTGCAAAACTAAAGGTAGATAGCGTAAACATTCATCAAATAAATCTCCATATACAGAAAAATCATCTATGAACACTTCAAGAAACCTCTCAACCATGTAGCAAGTATATTACACACACCAAATGGCATTCTTCTATACGTAAAGGTTCAAAAGAACATTTAAATTTACTTTTCTCTTGATCTTCTATAGCTATAGGACTTTGATTACAGCCCGAATAACCATCTAGAAAACAATAAAAATCATGACCTGCTAGCCTATCAAGCATTTGATCAATGAATGAAAGAGGAAATTAATTTTTTCTAGTGACTAAATTTAATTTTCTATAATCAATGCAAACACGCCAACATGTAGTTACTCTATTTGGAACCAATTCATTGTTAGTATTAGTAACTACGGTGATACCTTATTTTTTTGGGACAATGTGTATAGGACTTACCCATGTGTTATCAGAAATAGGATAATCCTGACATCTAACAATTTAAGCACTTCAGTTCTTATCACCTCTCTCATGTTAGGATTTAACCTACGTTGCATCTCTCTAGTAGATCCAGAATTCTCCTCAAGATAGATATGATAAATACAATCTACTGGATTTATACCTATGGTATCAGCAATGGGACTCCTAGTGCCTCTTTATGTTCAGTCAAAATACTTAACAACTCACTTTTTTGCACATCATCAAGAGAAAAAGAGATAATTACTGGTAGAGTGTCCGCCTCTCCCAAGAATGCATATTGCAAAATGTTAGGCAACGCTTTAAGCTATAATTTTGGTGGTTGTTGAACTGATGGGATGTTCTTCTTTCTCACTTGTTGAAAGTGGCTCAATTTTCTATTTCCACTTAGTTGTATCCATGATGGTGCTGACTCAAGCAAGACATTCACTTCATTTGTAGCACTATCAATATGAAAATATGAACCAAAATGAGTTAAGCACATCTTTAAAGCATCATCACAATTAGTAGAAACGAAAGAATAATCAACTAATGCTTCTATCATATCAACATCAGCAACTTGCTCATCGTCATATGGTTGCTTGTTGACATTAAACATATTCAATTCTATTGTCATATTAACAAAAGATAGCTGCATAACTCTATTCCTGTAATTAATAATAACATTAGATGTTGCTAGAAAAGAATGACAAAAAATTACAGGAATGTGTTTTTTAGAGTCTCGACCGGTTGAGTATCAAGTATGATAAAATCAACAGAAAAATGAAACTTGTCGACCTGTATCATCATCTACAATTCCACGGAAGAATTTCATAGATCTATTAGCAAGTTGTAAGATTATAGATGTTGGTTTTAACTCGCCTAGCCCAAGTTGCATATACACAGAGTAAGGATGAAGATTAACTGTAGCTCCTAAATCTAGCAAAGCTTTCTCAATCTTATGGTTTCCTATGATGCATGAGATAGTAGGACAACCTGGATTTTTAAATTTTGGAGGGGTGTTGCTTTGAATTATAGAGCTAACAAGTTGATTTAAAAAGGCCTTTTTGCACGCATGCAATTGTCTCTTTTTTTGTACATAAGCCTTTCAAGAACTTAGCATAGGTAGGAACTTACTTATTATCATCAAGTAGAGGGATATTTATACTTACCTGCTTGAAGATTTTCATGATTTCATTGATCGCACTACCTTGCTTAACTTTTGTTAGCTATGAGAAAATGAGACTTTTGGAATGTAAGATGACTGATTGTTCTCTTTGGGAGATTCCTAAACTGAATCATCAGTTGGTGTATTACCTGGAGAAACTGGTTGAGATATATTTCTTTTTGAAATTTTCACTTGGTTTTCAAATAGTTTGCCGTGTCTTAAAGTCATGATGGATTTAGCCTCCTCCTGTTGGTTTCTTGAATCAGTCCCAATATTGGGTAGTTCTTTAGGGATAGGAAATGGCTGACTAGGAAACTTTCCTTTCTCAATGGTTGTTGCCAATTGTTGGACTGAGGAGGCCAGTTGTCCTATCATATTTTCCATATTATAGATGGATTGTGCCTATGAGTTTTGGCTGGTTCGAACTTCATTCTTAAACTCGGTAATGGTGTGATTTTGGTGTTCTAATGTAGCTTGTGTTGCTTTTCTCAATTTTTGAATGGCTACCTCCCATGGTTTTGGCTGTGAAAATTGGTGATTGAACTATCTAGTATTTTGCTGAGGGACTTGACCTACTGTACTATCTTGTTGAACACCCTGTGATTGAGAAATATTTGGGTGGTCTCTCCATCATGAGTTATATATGTTGGAATAAGGATTGTAAGGTGGTTTCCTCATCATGTTCAGGGCATTCACTTGACCAGAACATGCATCTTCAGCAGAATTATTGGCTATCAACGAGGTTAACTGGTGGGAAATATATTCTATCATGCCTTTGACTTCTTTGTTTTCTGAGCTAGGTTCACTACTTCGAATCTCATGGATTCCTCTTTTCTTTTGTTTAGTCCGAGAAGATTGACTCCACTGTTGTGAATTCTCAACCTGATTTTGAATTAAGCTCCAAATTTCTATTGCATTTTTGGACATAAACTCTCCACCACTTGTGGCCATCAACCACTCTTAAATATGTGATAGTAATCCCTCCAAAAATATTGGCATAAGTGTTATTTTTTATAACCGTGACGTGGACATTTCATAAGCCCCTTCCTAATCTAATGATATGCCCAACCAATGTTGAATCCAAGACCTGGTTCACGCTATTAATGTAGCTTCACTTCTTTGTCTTCTAGTCGAAACTTTGCCCACATAATTAGAGTTCGTCATTGTTGGGTGTTCAGGAGGTCAATTAGTTTTCTGGTTGTAGTCAGATTAATAATCTTCGGTAGCCTTGTGAGACTCCAGTTCCACTCAATCGTGTTAGCCTTTATCACCTTTTCTTTGGTGACCCGATTGAACGAATGCGATGACGTGACTTGTGTAGAGAACCTATGGCCATCTGTACCAAAACACATTAATATCTTTCTTTTCTTATAAAATTTATGCTTCTCCCCTTGAAAAGAAGGGTAATTCTCCAAAATAAAAGCAAAGCCCATTAAATCTCTTCCAAGTTTCATAGCATGGTTCTTCGTCTTTCTGCAAAAACTATGAAATTTCCCTGCAAATAGCATTAGTCTTATGAACAGGAAAATATTTATTCGAAAATTTAGCAACCATTTGTTCCAAATATGTAATAATATTGGCAGGTAATGTATTAAACAATGATCTCGATCTATCTTTCAGACAAAAAAGAAACAGACAAAGTTTAACATTATCAGGAGAAACATTCTCATATTTAAATGTCCCACATACAGCATAGAAATCTGTCAGATAATTATAGGGTTCTTCACTATCCAAACTATAGAAAGATGGAAGACAATTAAACACGATCAATTTTAGCTCAAAGTTCCTAGCAGCTACTTGTAGGTATTGTATGCATGAGGTGCTCAAATTTATGGACTAAAATAGTCCCTAAAAGGTCTCTCCTCAATTTCATCACCCATAGCAATTATTACTTCGGTTCTTTCAATTTTATCTAAAATGGTAGCCCATCTTTGTTGGTGAAATTTTCTTTCAATTTCACTATCTAGATGTTCTAGCTTAATCTCTAGAGATTTACGACCAAGCATGCACAATAAATATATATTTTTAAAAAAAATATATAATCCTAAATTATAACTAGTCAAAATAAAATTAACTAATATTAAATTAACTTTCTGACGCAGTTTCTGGCAACGGCATTAAAAACTTGTTATCAAATTTTAAATAACTCACAAGTGCACGAATCTATTGGAATATAGAAAAGTAGCAACGAGGTCGATCCCACATAGACTGCAATGAAGAAAGTATAATTTAGTCCAAATTAACTATTATTCTAGGCTAGTTGGGTCAAAAGGTGTTTAGTTGAAAGAATTTAACTTAAAGATTAATTAACTATACTAAAAAATTGAGTTGAAGGTCAAGTTGTTTAAAGTACCAAGGTTTCGGAATCCACCATTGTTTAACTTAGCAATTATCAAATTATTGATTAATTCTAAAAAACAAACGACAACTCGAAATCAATCTATTATCGTCTTAAAATATTTATCAATTAAATCCAAAAGAAGAAAATCCAATATCCTCTCCCCTTTGCTTCAATCTTAAATTACTTAAGCGTTTCCCGTATCAAACTTAATAATAAAAAAAACAAAGAACTAAAGGTTTCGCATCCTAAGCATTTTATTTATCCTAAATCGATAACAAAATAACGAAGAATCAAAATAAATTAATAGAACATGTTTAATCACCAAACGCGAATTAATTAAATTAATTTCTAACTATAAAAAATACGTGATATTTAAGATGAAAGAGATTTTATTTAATTAATCCAACAAGAACGAATAATGAAAGTTAAAGCTCTAAAATAGAATTAAAAGAATTACAAGATAATCACTTCGTTTAAAAAAGGTTTCATCGTCTACCTTGGCTCAAAAAAATTAGAAGAACATAATTAAATTAAAAAAAAAAAAAAAGATTTGATGAAACCCGGCATGGATTAAAGGAGAAGAAATCTTCCAAAAACTCTTTTTCGCCATGTGATTCTTCTCTCTTGTTCTTAGCTGTCTTTTTCTTTAACTCGACCTAAATTCGGTCTTTATATAGTATTTTATCAATTTTGAACCTCGTGTATGTGAAAAGATAGGAAAGGCCCCGACTTAGAGTTAAAAATAAGCTAAAAAATATCCAAATGGGCCGTGATTTGCTTGTCGCTGCTTAACCGCGACGAACAGTAAGAAATTTGGCAAAATTTGTTCCAATCCCCAATTTGCAGACTTAGTCTTCCAATTTCCAATTTGTATATTATTTGGTCTCCACTTTAAGTTTTAATTGCAGATTCAGTCCTTTTTGTTCCAAAGCTTTATGTTTGGTGCCAATATTTCAAAACTTCCATCTTGGTCCCAAAATCTTCATAGTTATTCACAATTTGTCCTAATTCAAATAAGACATTAATTAATACTTTTATCAATGAATAATTTCTAACAAAATAAGATAAGTGTGTAACATGTAAACTAAAATTGAGGTCATCAATTTATACCATTCGGAAGATGTGGAGAGGCATCTCGAAGCCGAATGAGTGCCTCAACCACTAATAAAGGCTCCCAGGATCTGGCTCCAGCCGTGTGGAGGGGCACTTGTGTTGTAAGCAAGCCATATGCTCGAAGAACCCTCTTATAAAAGGGGTCCAACAAAATACTCATCTCGATCAAATGGAAGTGCACAATGGTGGACTCCATCTTTGGAACACACGCTCGTTCATTGGGGCCCAGATTAAAAAACTCGATGTCGTCAGGGACCTTGAATCCCTTTCTGATGGTCACTAAATCTACCTCAACAATGGTAGAAGGGACATCTATTATGGGCCAATTGCAATTGTCAGAGGCACTAGTAGATGCGTCACCTCCCCCAATCACCCCACCATATCATATGTTGGGACTATGGCCAACTCCTCTTCAGCGGAAGTATCAATGCCTCAAACAGGCAGAACTTTGGCCAATGAATGAGAAACCTCCGGCAAACTTACTTTTACTGATTCAACATAATGGCTGGAAACCTCGCCAGGACCAGAATTGGTAAACGACCTCTTCCAGCTTTTAGCCAAGGGCCTCGCCAAAGGTTGGAATGGCCTCTACAAACAGGCCTCTTCCCGATATGGAAAGTTTCTCCCCTAATTGGGACTTCATTTTTGCAGAAGTGCCACACCTACACAAGAGCCTCACTTCTTCAATGAAGCAAAGCACCACCTAGGACTTAACAATTTGCGGATTCAACAATTGCAATATTAGGCCTCACCAAATACTGGAAGGACTTCTGTAAGCAATCCTCTTCCTCAAAGAAAAAGTTTCTCCCCTAACTAAGACTTAGTTTTTGGAGAAGTGCCACACCATCATAATATAAGTGAATTTGTACTTCAATCTTTCAATTAACATTAATTGGTCAACGTTGATTGAATTCGTTAACACAAATAGAAAACAGAATAATAAAATATTTAATCTGAACCCATGACATAAAACAATTTGCTCATCCATAACATTGAGCAAGAAATGGAATATCACTCATTAATAAGATAGGCAAATTCACCAAATTTAAAACGAAACAAATACAAGTTGCTGCATGAATCAATCATGATAATTTTGGATTGTAACATTTTGTATGAATATATATTAAATAAATTTATTCATAAATTACTTAATATTATTAGATTATGCATTACTAAACTATTTAGATAAACTACATTATTAAATATTCCATATTTCTGGTCCATATAAAATAAGTACTAATTTTTTAATACCAAATTAAAATAATGTGAAAATTATTATGATGTAAGATTCAGTTAATCATAATAATGCTGGGCGTATTTTTTATTAGTCGATGCTGGCCGCTGCAATCAAAGCAGAAAATTATAGTGCAACTTATAAGTGAGATTTTACACTTATCTAAACTATCAAAAGTAGACAATTGTAAGTGCTCTTAAATGATTTTTTTACTTAATTGTGAGTTAATTTAATTATTTCAGGTCAAAACCCAAGTTCTGAAGGAATTGTAGAAAAACAAAGCAAAATAGGCGAAAAGGACTGAAAGTGTACGAAAACTTGGAGATGGGGATCAACTTGCAAACCTCCAAAAGTTGAAAGACCTGGGTTGCAAATAAAAGAGGACTGAATTGAAATATAAGAAGGAATCAGAGGACTAAAATGACTACAATCAAAAGTTAAAGGACCACAAGCGCAGAATGGACAGAAATTGGAGCTGGGCGAACGCCCTAGATCAAAGTTGGGCGTGCGCCCAGCTGAAGCAGCAAACGACTGAGGCAAATTTCCTTGCCTGGGCGTTCGCCCGGATAAGAATCTGGCCCGCGGATTTTCTGATTATTTTGTTTCCTTTTCTGAGTCCCAATGCAATTGGAAAACCTTGAGTCCACGATTTTTAGGATTTGGAGGGATCTTTTAGGTCATCTAGAGGGACCTATAAATAGGACTGATACACTCATAATAAGGGTTCATAAAATCTGGTACGAAAAATCATATTGAGAGAGAGAGATACAAAGAGACGAAGAACAAAGACGGAATTGAAGATTGGAGCTTGAAGACAAAGATTTTTTGGTGCAAGATATTCAACGTCTCTTCCTCTATTATTTTCAAGATCCGGTTATGTCTTCAATTCTTTTCATCTTTTCTTTCTCCCGAGTCATGAATAGCTAGATTTAATGTATGGATGAACGATGTAGCCTAAGTTTAATTCTTTAATTTCAAATCTCAAGTTTTAGTATATAAATTATTTATGTATTTGATTTTACTTCTTTTCTTAATGCTTGAGATAATTGGCCATTATTCATCATTGATTTGTGGATTGTAATGAATCGAGAGGTAAATTACTAATCTAGACCACATAGTAAAATATGGCAATTGGATAAAAGGTAGAGATACGCTTTTGTTATTGTCACGGTCTTGAATTGAATTCTTGAGAGATTTAATGCATCTAATTAAGGACCATTCTGACTGCCTAAGTTGACTTAATTAGATAGGACTAATTTGAACTCGAGAGAGGTAAATTGGTTAAATTTGTGAATTCGACCGAATACAATTTTAGGAATAAATCTTGAGAGGAAAAATTAGAGATGATAACTAGGTTAATTCGTTTGTCCAAACGCTTTAACCATCATATTTTATTAATTCTTGATTTTTTCTTTATTATTATTTTCGAAAAATCCAAAGTTTTAGCTTAAATCTTTCAACTCAATTTATTTTAAATTATTTACAATAGACTAGCACTTTGATTAATTTAACTATTATCTAAATAAGATAGACTTCGTGGGAATGATAATCCGGACTCAAAAAGTCCACTTTATTACTTGTTAACGATATTATACACTTGCAATCACGTTATTTTCACAACAAGTTTTTGGTGCCGTTGTCAGGGACTATCCTTATTTAATATTAGTTTAGATTAATTTTTATAGTCAATTTATTTTTATCTTGATACTCTTTTCTTCTCTTTTATATACTACAGAAAAGGGTGTTTGTTGCATGCTCCGTACGCAAGGCGGCGATCTTGAGACCTTCGATCCTGAGATTGAACGTAACTCGCATTTAAGACAAAAAAACAACCAAAAAGAGAGATCAAGAACAAATTCTAATGGCAGATACACCAATAAGAAGAGAAGTCAAGAGGCAAAGAAGAGCACCCATCGTAGAAGCGGCGAGATTGGTACAAAGCAAATTCAGCTACACAATGAAGAAGAAGAAGATGACGATGGAAATATGCCATTGGCTCAGTTCTTAACCCCGGCGCATAGCTCCCGATCGCTCAAGCATAGTCTATCCAACTTTTGGTCGGAATGATTTTCAATTAAGAGTCGATCTTATTAATCTCTTTCAAGAAGAATCTGCAGGTTCTATGGCGGAGAGCTTAATGAAAACCCGAATACTCATCTTTCTCGATTCCTACGGATGTGCCGTGAACTTTCGATTTCAAAGAATGAATGAGGATGCCATCGACTTCGATTATTCTCCTATACACCGAGAGATGGAGCTCTTGAATGGTTATATTCTGAGCCACATGCAAGTATCGCCACCTGGGATGACTTAGCTAGAAAATTTCGCAACAAATACTTTTCACCAGCTAAAGTGGCCAAAATGAAGTTGGAAATTTCAACTTTTCAACAACTTGATGGAGAGTGGTATCATGAAGCTTGGGACAGATTCAAAGAGTTGCTTAGAAAATGTCCAAATCATGGTATTAAAAAGGGACTTCAGGCTCAATATTTCTACTCTGGACTTTCTTCTCAATCTAAATCGATAGCGGACTCATCAACAAATGGGTCTATTACGAATAAAAATGTCAATGAAGCTTGGGATTTATATGAGCTGATTGCAAACACACATACCATGTTTTCATCTGATCGAACCACTCCGAAGAAAGTAGCAGGGATACATGAGATAGACAATCTATCAGCTACCAATGCACAAATTGCCGCATTGACGAAACAGGTGGAGCTCTTGGTTAGAACACAAACAAAAGGAGTAAATGCAGTGCAAACCACTATGATGTACGAAAACTGTGGGGCTAACCACTCAACTTCAGATTGTATGTTATTGGTCTCTCCAGATGAACAGGTAAATTTTGTTCAGAATAATACACGTCAGCAGTATAACCCTTACTCTCAAACATACAATCCTGGCTGGAAGCAACACCCAAATTTTAGATGGTCAGATAATCAGAACAGTGGTAGTACTGGCAATGCTCAGCATGAGAGAAGACCAAGTTTGGGAGAAATGTTCCAACAGTATATGCAAAAGACTGATAAACTAATGGAGAGGCAGGACACAAATTATCAGAATCAATAGGCGTCTATCAGGAAATTAGAGACTCAGATTGGCCAGCTGGCCTTACAACTATCAGATAGAACTCCAGGGACCCTTCCTAGCAATACTGTAACAAATCCAAAAGAGCAAGTACAAGCAATCACGACAAGGAGTGGAGTACAATTACCAGAAATTCACGTGAAACGACCTGAGAAGAGGGACAAATAGTTAGTAGCTGAGGATGAGATAGTTGAGAAACATTCAACACAACCACAAGAAGAAGTTCTAAAAGAATATGCAGAATCATCCAAAGTCAAGACACCAATCCCTGTCAAAGCTTATGTGCCACCGATTCCTTTTCCTAAAAGGTTGCAGAAGCACAAGCTCGACAAACAATTTGCAAAATTTCTTGAAATTTTCGTAAAACTCCATATCAACATCCCATTTGCGAGCACTAGCATTGGATGCCCGCCTTACGCATAAAATTCATGAAGGACATTCTTTCCAACAAACGGAAGCTGGAAGAGCATGAAACAGTTTGTCTGATGGAAGAGTGCAGTACAATTCTTTAGAAAAAGCTTCTACCTAAATTAAAAGATCCAGGGAGTTTCACTATCCCTTGTACTATAGGTTCAAATTATTTTGATCATGCTTTGTGTGATTTGGGTGCAAGTATTAATCTTATGCCTTTATCTGTGTACAGAAAACTAGGACTGGGAGAAGCGAGACCGACCACTGTCTCGTTGCAACTGGCAGATTGATCTATCAAGCATCCTCGAGGTATTATTGAGGATGTATTGGTAAAGGTCGATAAATTCATATTTCCAGCAGACTTCATCATTCTTGATATGGAAGAAGATAGCGATATCTCCATTATTCTTGGAAGACCATTTTTAGCTACAGGGAGAGCGCTAATCGATGTTTGTGAAGAAAAAATGATTCTTCGGGTGGACAATGAGCAGGTTATATTCAATGTTTTTATGGCGATGAAATATCCAGCTTCTTCAGATTCTTGTTTTCAAGTCGATGTGGTGGAAAAATTAATTGCAGACACATTTGAAACAGAATATCCACCAGATGAACTCGCAATTTGTATGATGTGTTCTGAATCAACAAAATCAGAACATCTAGCTATACAAGCATGAGCCATGCAACTAGAGGCATCTCCACCAGTCTTTTACAAGAGAACTAGATATTTTGAACCACTTGGTGAGAGCCTACAAAGACCAGTACCATCCATAGAGAGGGTTCTTGCTCTTGAGTTAAAACCATTGCCATCTCACCTTTGATACGCATACCTAGGGACTTCTACTACTCTTCCAGTGATTATTGCTAATGATATGATAGAATTGGAGGAATAAAAATTGCTCAGAATACTGAAGGAACATAAAATAGCTATTGGCTGGACTATCGTAGATATTAGAGGAATCAGTCCTTCTGTGTGTATGCATAAAATCCATATGGAGGAAAATTTCAAGGCATCAGTGGAGAGCCAGCGAAGATTGAATCCTTCTTTGAAAGAAGTGGTCCAAGCTGAAGTGATGAAATTACTCGATGCGGGAATAATTTACCCAATCTTAGACAGTTCTTAGGTAAGCCCAGTTCACGTAGTGCCAAAAAAGGAAGAACCACAGTTGAAAAGGATGATAACAATGAGCTCATTCCGACACGATTGGTCACAGGTTGGAGAGTATGTATTGACTACCGAAAACTGAATAATGCCACAAGGAAAGATCACTTTTCTTTACCCTTTATTGATCAGATGCTGGAAAGACTTGCCGGCCACTCTCATTACTGTTTCTTGGATGGCTATTTGGGATACAATCAGATCTCCATTGCTCAGGAAGACCAGGAGAAAACCACTTTCACATGTCCTTACGGGACCTTTGCATTTAGAAGAATGCCCATTGGATTGTGTAACGCCCCTGCCACTTTTCAGCATTGCATGATGGCTATATTCTCAGACATGGTGGAGCAATACATTGAGGTATTTATGGATGATTTCTCAGTTTTTGGAGACTCTTTCGATGTATGCTTGATAAATTTATCTAAGGTGTTGAAGAGATGTGAGGAAACTAATCTTGTACTCAACTGGGAGAAATGTCACTTTATGGTGAAAGAAGGAATAGTTCTGGGACACCGAATTTCAGCTCAAGGAATAGAAGTCGACAAAGAAAAAATTCAAGTGATTGAGAAATTGCAGCCACCGAATTCAGTTAAGGGTGTTAGAAGTTTTCTTAGACATGCAGGATTTTATAGGAGATTCATCCGTGATTTTTCGAAATTTACAAAGCCTCTTAGTAGCCTTTTGGTGAAAGACATGCCTTTCAACTTTTCTGATGAGTGTCTTATTGCTTTTAACACTTTGAAAGAAAAATTGACAACTGCACCAATTATTGTTGCACCGGATTGGAGTTTACCATTTGAACTTATGTGTGATGCTAGCGACTTTGCAGTAGGCGCAGTACTTGGACAACGCAGGGACAAAAATCTACATGTCATATACTATGCAAGGGGACATGAACGGATGCATAGATCAACTATGCAACAATCGAAAAGAGATGCTCATCAGAGTTTTTGCCTTTGACAAATTTCGCTCCTATCTCATTGGGTCAAAGGTAATTGTCTACACCGACCATGCAGCTCTTAAGTATTATTTTGGGAAGAAAGATGCCAAGCCTAGATTAATTCGGTGGATTTTGTTGTTACAAGAGTTTGACATTGAAATATGTGATAAAAAGGAGACAGAAAATCAGGTGGCAGATCACTTATCTAGACTGGAGCAGGGAGAGTCCACTGATAATGTTGACATAAATGAAGTGTTTCTAGACGAACAAATCTTGCAGATTGGGAATGCACCGTGGTATGTCGACTTAGTCAATTATTTGGTCACCAAATTCTCCCACCGTAATTTTCTTATCGTGTAAGAAAAAACTTGTCCATGAGGCTAAATTCTACTTTTGGGAGAAACCTTATCTATACCGGAGAGGCCCAGATCAGATTATCAGAAGATGTGTTCTAGAAGATGAAATGAAATCTATACTTGCACATGTACACTCTTCGGCTTATGGTGGTCATTTTGGTCCTACCAAAACCACTGCTAAGGTTTTACAGTGTGGTTTCTACTGGCCCACATTATTCAAAGATGTGCACAGTTTTTGTAGATCATGTGATCGATGACAACGAACAGGTAACATCTCCGCCCATCACGAAATGTCGTTAAACAACATCCTTGAAGTACAATTATTTGATGTTTGGGGCATAGACTTCATGGGACTATTTCCACCGTCCTATTCCAACAAGTACATTATTGTAGCGGTTGATTATGTGTCCAAGTGGGTGGAAGCAAAAGCATTACCAACTAATGATGCAACAGTGGTAGTTGGGTTCATTAAGAAATATATATTCAACAGATATGGAGCTTCCCGAGTTATTATAAGTGATGGTGGTTCTCATTTTTGCAACCGTTTATTTGAATCGGTCCTCAACAAATATGGGGTACAACATCGAGTTGCCATGACTTATCACCCACAAACTAGTGGGCAACCTGGAGACATCTAATGAAGATAGTTGAAACGGATCCTCGAGCTCATCAGAATTCAACTCGAAATGATTGGTCCAAGAAGCTTGATGATGCACTATGGGCATACCGCACAGCTTTCAAAACTCCTATTGGCATGTCTCCTTATCGTTTGGTGTGGGAAAATCTTGCCATCTACCACCGAATTCGAGCACAAGGCCTATTGGGCACTAAAACAATTAAACATGGATTTGGACAAGGCCGTGAAACTAGTCACATAGGTTGAACGAGTGAATGAATTCGTAATTGATGCCTATGAAAACTCGGTGATCTAGAAAGAAAAGACTAAGAAGGCGGCATGATAAACACATTCGCACCGGGTATTCCAAAGTTGGGGATCAAGTTCTCATTGTACAATTCACGACTCAAACTGTTCCTCGAAAATCGAGATCAAAGTGGTGGGACCATTCACAATCGCCAAGGTTTTTCCGTATGGCACGGTTGAATTAACTCATCCAACCAAAGGAAATTTCAAAGTTAATGGCCAGAGAGTGAAACACTATGTGGAGGATTTCCCAACGGCAAAATCCACCATTGACATTGCAGTGCCAGAGTGAATGCCGCCAAACAGTCGAGCCTAAGACTCTAAATTGAGCGCTTAATGGGAGGCAACCCATTCTCTATCCCTTATCTAGTATTTGTTTTGCATATAGAATTTTAGGATTGTTGTGTTCCCCATTTTTTATCATAATTCGCTACATTTATTTTGTTTTTCTTTCAGGCCAAACGTCTTCATCCTCATAAAAAAAATTCTGTTGGTAGAGGCGAACGCCCACGCCATAATCCTGTGCGTTCGCTTTCATGCCGCAGCGAACTGCGCACTGTTTTTGTTGCATTGGACGAAAGCCCTGGTTTATACCAGGCGTTCGCCCATTAAAAAAAAAAAAAAAATTTTGTGCCCAGTTTTAAGAAACAAAACATCCGCCCCTATGTTCACAAGCCACTTTCTTTCCTTCCACACTGTTCCCTTCCATCTTCTCCTTCCTCTACCCACACACTTATGCACTTCTAACTGCATCATGTCTTGATTGACTCTCCATTCATCTCCCTCACGTTCCCCAAGTTCCCATTGCAAGGTATGAATTTCCGTTTCTCTCTCCATCATCCATATACGCGTTGGCTTGGTTTTTGGGTGATTTTTTTTACTTAATTGGAGGAGTTTGGGGTTAGGCAGTTGCTGGGTTCATGTTTTTTTGCTGTGGTTTACCACTTTTGGGCCAGATTCATGGTCTCTAATCATTCCCTTGCCCATACCAATCGGGTGCCTTCCATGTGTTTGTTGAAATGACTTAGAGAACTATCTTGTGAAATTAGGCCTAGCCATTACTTGGACGTTGTTGTTCTACGTTCAGGACTGTTCACATTGCATGTTTTCCTTAGGATGTCTTCAGTCATGCACTCTTTTGGTTAGTCCCCTCTAAGGACTTTGTGGCCTGCGAAGGCTACCCGTCGGCTGCCCTCCGGTCTCTGTTTCGTCCCCCTTTCATCTACCTTTTCTGACCTCCGTTCGGCCTATATTTTGAACCTGATACACACCACGCTAGGGCATTACGTGTGTCCAATGATGGCTCGAGAAACTTTAACTCTTTACTTAGTTTTCTCGGTTGTGTAAATCCTTGGTCCGCTTCGTTCTCTAACATACTTTCTTTCATTTTGTCTCTACAGGTACAACATGCCACCCAAGCGCAAAGCGACTGTTGCGAAAAAAGGAAAAGGGAAGGTCAGCGGGTCTTCTACATGGACTAGACATGTAGCAGAACCGCCTGATGATGGGAGTATACCACGGTTCCAAACTGAGGCCATCCAATCATGCTATACAACTAAGTGGATACCCAAGCTTTGTCACAAGGAACGCCAGGTAACTAGGACCGACTTCTCTGATCATTTGTTGGAATGAGTCATCCAGATCGTGGATGGAGCAAGGTGGCAGGTGCTCAACACGCCGCATACCCTACTCTAGTTAGGGAGTTTTTGCCAATTTCAACCCGGACATTGATGTCCCGGAGTCTCCCACCGGCTACGTAACACGGTGAGAGGTCGGTGGATACGCTTTCACCCCACTATGATCGACAGGTATTATGGCCTCACACGCACTAGGCTTGACCCTCTCCCCACTCCGCACGACCTTGACATGGCGTTGGTGGCCCGTTATTTATATGGTCAAGATGATGCTTGGCCATTGCACACCCCTCGGTTTATGCATGATCAGCTTACCAGGGAATTGCGCGTCTTACATATTTTTGTCAGTTCCAACATTAGCCCCACCAGGCAGAGGACGAGATTTAATGAGCACCGGGCCATCCTGTTATATCATCTGGCAAGGCTCCGTAAGTTCGACTTGGGGACTCATATCTTTGAGTTCATCAAAGAATTAGCTACTGAGGTGGACTCCCAGCGCGCCATTCATTTTTCTTGTCTTATAAGCGGGATCTATCTAACTCAGGAAGTTTCCATTTTCTCCAGCGAAGAAGTCGATCTCCCTGCTCCCTTATTCAATGCCCGTAGTGTTGAGAACTCGGAGACCAAGTTGGCAGCCGGAGGTACTAGAGTACACCCTGCCCAGGCCGGGAATACAGATGAGGATTTTCACGATGAGGCACCTCCCCCACCACCATCAGCTGTCGGTTTGGAATCCAGCGTTCAGTTTGCGCAGCTATTGGCAGCTCAGACGGAGATGGGTCAAGCCGTTAGCGCCATTCAGAATGTGATTATACACATACATCAGAACCAGGAGGCTATGCTTGGTGACTTGCGCTTTGTGACCAGTCAGGTGAGGGATTGGCAACAAACTGACGCTCAGACTCGATCCAATTAGCGTACCCTGGATTACCAGTACCATGCAATGCACGATCAGGTGAGTCGTATTGGGAGCCGTATGGAAACCCTTGATGAGAATGTCGCGCACATATCGGAGACCGTCTCTAGCTTTTCACAGCAGCTTGCTTCTTTTTGACCCTCTACTTCAGCTGGACCACTCCACCAGCCGGATGCATCTTCTCCACATTTACCCCCGGGAAGTTCCTGATCCTTTCCTAGTTTTTACTTTTGTTCTACGTTTTTCTTACATTGAGGACAATGTGAACTTTAAGCTTGGGGGTGACTTTAATTACTTTCATTATTTTTATGTAGGCCAAAAATAAAAATAAAAAAAATAATAATTTGTGTGCTTGTATGTTGGATAGCCTTGCCGGCCTACGATGATATTATTTGAAACTGATATCAATTCATGAATTATGACTAGGTTATGCTACTTATGCTTGTTTTATAGACTTATCCATGTGAGATATGATTAAGTGTGATTTATGGTCACGAATTTCACTACGCTGGGTTGGTATATTGAATATAATACAGTGAAAGTGTAGTGAAACTTAGTTGAGAAAACCAAAACTACCAATTGACAACTCAATTACCTAACTAGTTGAGAGGATAGTTTGGGGGTGGTTAAACCAATGCAGAAGTTGTTTAGATAGGTGTTGATTCCGTGTTTGAATAATTGTTTTGTGGAGTGTATTTTGGCTACCAAGTGGAATCTAGGTATTGACTGGATGCTAGAAATCTAATCCCTGCGTGTTTATCTTGCAAAAAAAAAAAAATTGAAAGACATGGCACTTGCATTATCTTATACCTCTCTTCGTAGCCTAGTTGACTCGAATGATAAAGTCCATTGGAGTTCTCAAAACTCGGTGCCCTAAGGTTTAACAGACTTGGGAGCCATCGGCCTAAAGCTCGCTACAAGGGTCATCTAGAAAGCTTAAGGGAGTGAGGTCTTACACATAAGATATTTAAATATATATATATATATTTAGCAAGATTGAACCATTGTGCGCATAACTTGGGGATATAGATTACTAGTGGGTTTGACTTACCAAGTGAAAACTTGATGGTCAAAGCACTCAATGAAGGGAGAATCATCACAGATCTAGATAGCTAATGTATTGGCAAGACCTAACCAAATTTTGAGCAGTAAAAGAATGAGTGTCTTGAGAGTCACTTTAGAGCTAATACCCAGGGTGAGAAAATTGAATATCAGTTTGGGGGTGTGTTTTCTTACGAGCGAGAAAGGAAATGTTTGACCATTGGGGGTATAATATCACCAACCTAAAGGCTTATGGTGATTGAATTGACTATGCGTACACACTGATATCTGTCAAGCATCGGATAAGTCAAAATGATTGATTTTGATAGCATGATTTAGAAGTTTTATTATGAATTGTTTGATTGTTCAAAAACATGAGGCAAATACGGCAAGCTATCTGTTATAATATATTTTGTTTGATTGTTCAAGTAAATAGTTAAGTTCGAGGATGAACAAATGTTCAAGTTTTGGGGTATTTGATAAGTGAGATTTTACACTTATCTAAACTATCAAAAGTAGACAATTGTAAGTGCTCTTAAATGATTTTTTTACTTAATTGTGAGTTAATTTAATTATTTCAGGTCAAAACCCAAGTTCTGAAGGAATTGTAGAAAAACAAAGCAAAATAGGCGAAAAGGACTGAAAGTGTACGAAAACTTGGAGATGGGGATCAACTTACAAACCTCCAAAAGTTGAAGGACCTGGGTTGCAAATAAAAGAGGACTGAATTGAAATATAAGAAGGAATCAGAGGACTAAAATGACTACAATCAAAAGTTAAAGGACCACAAGCACAGAATGGACAGAAATTGGAGCTGGGCGAACGCCCTAGATCAAAGCTGGGCGTGCGCCCAGCTGAAACAGCAAACGACTGAGGCAAATTTCCTTGCCTGGGCGTTCGCCCAGATAAGGCCTGGCCCGCAGATTTTCTAATTATTTTGTTTCCTTTTTTGAATCCCAATGCAATTGGAAAACCTTGAGTCCACGATTTTTAGGATTTGGAGGGATCTTTTAGGTCATCTGGAGGGACCTATAAATAGGACTGATACACTCATAATAAGGGTTCGTAAAATCTGGTAAGAAAAATCATATTGAGAGAGAGAGAGATACAAAGAGATGAAGAACAAAGACGAAATTGAAGATTGGAGCTTGAAGACAAAGATTTCTTGGTGCAAGATATTCAACGTCTCTTCCTCTACTATTTTCAAGATCCGGTTATGTCTTCAATTCTTTTCAATTTTTTTCCTTTCTCCCGAGTCATGAATAGCTAGATTTAATGTTTGGATGAACGATGTAGCCTAAGTTTAATTCTTTAATTTTGAATCTCAAGTTTTAGTATATAAATTATTTATGTATTTGATTTTACTTCTTTTCTTAATGCTTGAGATAATTGGCCATTAATCATCATTGATTTGTGGATTGTAATGAATCGAGAGGTAAATTACTAATCTAGACCACGTAGTAAAATCTGGCAATTGGATAAAAGGTAGAAATACGCTTTTGTTATTGTCACGGTCTTGAATTGAATTCTTGGGAGATTTAATGCATCTAATTAAGGACCATTCTGACTGCCTAAGTTGACTTAATTAGATAGGACTAATTTGAACTCGAGAGAGGTAAATTTGGTTAAATTTGTGAATTCGACCGAATACAATTTTAGGAATAAATCTTGAGAGGAAAAATTAGAGATGATAACTAGGTGAATTCGTTTGTCCAAACGCTTTAACCATCATATTTTATGAATTCTTGATTTTTTCTTTATTATTATTTTCGAAAAATCCAAAGTTTTAGCTTAAATCTTTCAACTTAATTTATTTTAAATTATTTACAATAGACTAGCACTTTGATTAATTTAACTATTATCTAAATAAGATAGACTTCGTGGGAATGATAATTCGGACTCAAAAAGTCCACTTTATTACTTGTTAACGATATTGTACACTTGCAATCACGTTATTTTCACAACAGCAACATCCATGTTTGGATGTCCACATCTATTGAAATAGGGATCGATCTTACTTCCAAATCCTTGTGCAATCTAGATTGAATCAGAATGTCATTAGCTTGCGCTTTCCACAAGCTAAAATTGGTTATCGAATCAAATTTCTCCACGTTGTATTTGACACCTGCCATATGTGTTATGTGATCCAACACTCTACTTAACCTGATGCTCTAATGCTAATGTTGGGAATTGAGATCGATTATTCAATTTGTCCACACGATCCTTGTCCACATGATTTGAACTTGAGTTTTTTATGTGTCAAACTATGCAAATTACCAATATGTTAAATTACCTATTTACTTGCTAGAATATGGAAAGGATTTCATTATAAGGAATAAAAATATTTTAAATTGGGAATAAGATTGCATCTTACGTTTGAAAAATTGCTTTATATGTGGGCCGAGCCCAAATGCTCGTCTCGTGGCTAGGCTAGATGTACAAACACTATAAAAAGTTCTAGGATAGTGTTTTATGTGACAATTTGTGAGCACCATGTCATAAAAGGGTTCCCATCTCCTTTTGTAGAATGTCCCGAGCTTCCTTGGCTTTTATGCTTTGAGAATCCCAGGAAAGACACTTGATGAAAGACCTCATTGAATTAAAGAAAGGGCTTTTCCATCATTTCTTTTATTTTTCCCAAATTGTAGCTTTTGTTCTACCGTCACCATCATAATCAGGTCGAGGGCTTGACCATACAAATCTTCAGATATCAAATTGTTTTCATTTTGACTGACCAATGATCAAAATGTTTTCCACCGAACATGGAGTTATTTGCTCGAACTGGCCATAATAGTATGTAAAACTCCTAAATCATTTAATTAGAGAAATTATCCACGGTTCACAACCACTGCTGCCGTCTCTGCCTCTTTGTCCATTTCTATTATAGTAAGTGTTTAAATAAAACGATAACATGTCCCTGACCTATTATTTTCTGCCTGCCAAATACAATGTCTGATTATATGCCATAACAAAAATCTTCGTCCAAATACAATGTGCATTAATAAAATATTAAAAACTAAAATTAGTATCAGATGTTCATTAATAAAATTAGTATCAGATTTTGTGAACGAATAATTCTTCTTCCACCTGTTGCAAGGCTTAGTTGTCTGGTACACATGCACACATTTTGCACATAACATGCACATACTTCATTTTCTTAGCTGTCTTTTGCACATAACATGCACAGACTTCATTTCTTGAGCTGTCTTTTACACATAACATGCTCAAATTATGCACAAAAACACACATTTTCTTCTATTTAGGTAACATAATATATGAGTAGCTTATGTTTGACAAAGTGAATTCAACACAATTTTTTCCTAATATTTTTTAGAATAGATTGAGACAGGTGAAATTAGTTAATATGACTTGTTAGCATGCAAAGAAGGTTAGTGGAAGGTTAAAGTTGAGAACCTTCTGATCGTGTGCTTCCCATGGTTGAGGAAATTAGTCTGCTTGTATAAAAAAAGTTCTCAACATATCATTACAAGAACGACTTGTTGGATGGATGATCAAGGAGATGCCGCATAAAGACACCAGAATAGTCAATAAGGTACTAAAGTAAATCATCTTGTCTCAAAAATATTGTTTAAACTTCCATAATTCATTTTACTGGTTAGAAGAGAAATTGAAAATGAACACAACACAAATTTTTGTTGGGAAATCAATTGAAAATATCACATGATTTAAATGTTTCGTGTTTTGACTAGAATATAATAAATATTGTTATTATATATTAAACTAAACACACTTGAGTTTTTGAATTACCTTCATAGCATGATTTATGAAAATCCGTAGCTCTAATTTCTCGTTACATTTTTTGATTCCACCTTCAAACCTTCTTGGTCTTCTCTGGTGTTCTTCAAAAACTCAAGAATCGTAGAGATTCTATTCTTGTGTGTGGTCACAAGTGTATTCAAAACAATCAATTAATTGGCCAATAACATATATATATATGGTATATGAATATAATCAATTATTAAAAAGTTCCATAATCAAAAAAAATGAAAATCAATATTTTCCTCTTACTAATTATCTCATTCCTATAAATAAGTGACACACATCAGGCACACGCTTAGCATACACCCAGTATGTGAATGGCACATGCCGGCCATTGCCACTATGTCCATAAAAATTCCCTCAAATATTTATAACAAATTATAGCTCTTATAATTTATCTCAGTTCTTATTTTGAAGCCACCAAATTAACTTCGTCGGACCCAATTAAACTAAGCTCTAATAAATTATTCTTGACCTGGTCATGATAATTTACTAATCCCGTTCTATTCTACTAAAAGAACGAAATTGCTCTTTCAATTCGATTGAAATTATTGAAGGTGTATAATAAATAATTATATGCTCTGACTCGTCGTTACTATGTACTACCTCCGTCGATCATTTAGAATATTCATAACAAGGTTGAAATGGCCAAAACACCCTTTTCCAAATATATGTTAATCCTCAAATCCTATTTTCCTTCTGATAGGTCCGTGTGATCACATCACAATGTTAATTCAACAATCGAAGTCGAGTTACTGAGCTCAGATTTAATAGTCAACAAGAAAATCATTTGAGGCCATAATCTTGCATATTAAATAGGTGGCGAATTCCATATTGCAAATATATGTCTCTATTATTTCACTTTAATTCCTAAGGCACCGAGGTATTGACCAACAATTTGATCTGACTCATTAATACATCAAAGAACTTCAAGTTCTCACTCAGAATTAAGGTACTACATATGACACTCAAGTGATATTAAATTTATGTGGTCAATATCACAAATTAAATTTCACGTGGCCCAGTCCAATACATTGCAAATGTACTTTCAATTTTATTACAAAAGTCAAAGTTAGACTCTAATAAAATTGAAACAATATTATCAAAATAAAGTATTCGTCTTTATTAATCGATCGTGGACTACAAAATTTAGATCGAATTATAAATCGAATCTTTCTATATTTAACAACTTAAGCACTCGATTTACAATATCAAAATGATCTAGGAACAAAAGCTGCCTCAAGGTAATATAATCAAATAATATTTTATTTTAAAATGTCATGAATACAAATAATTTATTCGACGGAAAAATTCTAACTAACAATTTTCAATAAAATTAACTCCTTGTTACAGACTTATATACTCCACAAAGTGAGGAAGGCCTTCTGATCCTTCATCAAGGTTGTAATTACTGCTACACAAGAAAAGAGTACTTCCAGCATGTGATGGATGAAATTGTGCAACAGACTTCATTAAGTAACTTTATCATTATAAGTCATTATCAAATTATGTAGAACTATATTTTCTTTCCAACAACGCTTTGATATTAATATGTTTATTAATTCCAATTACTACTTGTTAGGCACATGTGACGAGGAATTTATACTTTTATATTGACTCCTTAATGAAGAGTTTTTGTATAATTCTAAGTATTTTAGAGTTGATATCTATTGAGTCTTAATTCATTTTCGTGATTGTAGGACAAAATCTCCGAACTCTAGTCACATTGGTGAAATTGGGCAATTAATGAGAATAAATTGAGGTTTTAAAGTGAATATCAAGAGCCATACATTGGAGGATGTGAAAGAAGATAAAATCAATAAGTTAGAGGTGTGTTGGAGTGACAATGAAGACTTGACGTCAATGAGCAAACACCCAAAAGACAAAAAAGTGAATTGAGAAACCTACGATCGGAGCATGTGGGAAATTAGATAACTTTTAGTACGTAAATCTTCCCAAGGCTATATCCCATTGGAAAGATAATTGTATTACAAGTCAAACGCTTTTTACAGATCGTAATTCAGAGTTTTCGACAAAAAGTTATGACCATTTAAAAAAATTCCCCAACGGAGCAACCCATGCCCTCTCGAGCAAGCCAAAGCCCGAAAAATGGCAGTTTCTGTCCACTCGATTGGTCGTAGCCAAACCTTTATTTAAGTTAAAATTATATTTTGGTTTGTTTTTGGGGACTTTGGGCATGAAATTCAACTATAATTAGACCCTTATAAATAGTAGAACTCTTAGACTTAATTGGGAGTGGAATTTTGGGAGAAAACAAAGAGGCAAAACCAAGATTTTCACAAGAATTCATTCTTCGGACACGATTATTAGGATTTCAAGCAAGTGAAAGTTGAGATCTTGGGCAATCCATTGAACACATTCAAGGGGGTAAAATTAATCTTCAAACTTCTTCTTGCAATCAAATTTTCTCGGTGATGAATTCTCAATTTATTATGTATTTTTGTAATTCAATCATGATAAGCTAAATTCTTTGTGCTATAGATGATGATGTAAACCATATGTTGAAATTTTAATTCAAGGATTCGCTTTTCTAATCTTAATTTGTGTTTGATTGATTTATGTTATGGTTTTAATATCCGTTTGAATGATTGATTGCTATTTGAACGTGTTTGTGATTTATTTTCGTTTCCAAGAGACTCAAAATAGGTTGGCTCAATATGGTTTTAAACACTAAGTCCTACACAAATTAGGAATAATTTCCTACGCCTGGTGTAATCAAATTATATAATCTTGTGGTTGAACGCATTTTTGTAAATTCGAATTCAAAATAGGAATATTTTGGGGCGTATATAAAAATAGGTTTAATTCTACTCAAAAGTTATTATTAGATAACTTAGAATTATGATTTTCAACTTGAATAAAAGAATGTGGGATTTTTGGGATTAAAATAGATAATAATAGCGAAGTTAGATTCCCAGCATAATTCCTTTACTTGATTTTTCTCCAAAAACCATACTTGATCGTAGTTTAAATCATAGTCACAATATACGCATAGTTATAATCACTTTATTTGATCATTTATTGTGTGTATTTGATTTAAGCTCGAATTGGTCAAAATTAAGCTAAAACTTAAATCTTTGTTAGAACAATACTCTTTTACTTACTTTTACTATAACTTGTCAATGAACCCATTCGCTTGCACGATTTCACCGAACAAGTTTTTGTCGATGTTGCTGAGGAGTAAGATATTTAGTTTAAATTTTATTATTTTTGGCTTGAATTTGAATTTTTCTTATACTCTAGTGCTTTTTTTTTTGGCTCTTCCATTTGATCCTGAGATCGAAAGAACCTTCCATCATCAATGAAGATTACTGAGAAAAACACACCAAAAACATCAACATATCATCATGGCAAAAGAAGTACACAAAATTGTGGAACTTAAGGATGGTTTACTAGTTGAGGAATTCATGACCCGACACCGACATGTGGGTTCAAAATCAATTAATTATAGTATATAACGGAATTTTCAGTTATGCCCAGATGTAATCAATATATTCCAGAATCATCTGCAATTATACGAGAAAATCAAATGAAAATCCACATGGCTACATTTCTCTCTTTCTAGAGCTATGTAGTAGCTTTACTTACCAATGAGTGAATGATGACGCCATCAGAATGAGACTGTTCACACATACACTGAGAGATGGTGTGAGAGAGTAGTTAGACTCTCATCTCGCAAGCAATATTACTACGTAGAACGATCTAGTTCAAAAGTTCACCACTAAATATTTCCCACTAGCTGAAGTTGCCAAGCTAAAGTATGACATATCAGTATTCAAGGAGCTTAATTCAGAAAATTTTCATGAAGCATGGGAAAGGTTCAAGGAATTACTACGTAATTGCCTAAATCACGATATCAAGAAGGGACTTGAGTATTTTTATACAGGGTTACTTCCAGCCAGCAGATTTGTAGTTGATTCATCATCCAACGGGCCGATTAAAACAAAAAATGTCCGATAAGCATATGAATTATTTGAATGAATGGCTGAAACTAGTGCTATGTAGCCATCAAAAAGGAAAGCACCAAGGAAAACAGTCGAACTACATAATGTTGATACCATTTTAACTTTATCCGCGCATATGGCGATCTTGGCAAAGAAATTGGACATCCTTACACTGACAGTTAATGTGATACATAATCCTACACCAAATTGTGAAAGTTGTGGGGCTAATCATCAAACATCAGATTGTCTATTGGCTGCCATTTTCACATCTAATCCCAAAAAATTCAGCTATTGTACAGAATTTTCCACGCCATCAAAATAATCTCTACTCCAACACTTATAATTTGGATGGAGAAATCATCCCAACTTCTCTTGGAGTAACACTAAAACTTAGGAAAATTAAAATCAAGTCAAACCACTAGGGTTCCAGCAGCAGCATGAGAATAAGCCTTCAATGGAACACTTCATTTATCAGTATATTACAAAAATTGATAACACTCTACAACACCTATAGGCATCCATATAGAATATAGAGACTCATGTGGGACAAATAGCTGCAACATTATCTAGAAGGACACATGTAGTATCCCAAATTTTTATTATTATTTATTATCAAAGGACTTAAGTGAAAATAAATTTTAGAATCGATTAATTTATTTGGGCTATATAATTAATTAGTGAAATTTTGAGTTTTAATATTTTGATATTGGACTCGTTGAGTAGCTCGTATTTATTTACGATTATTGGTCCAAGAAAAAGTAATTTTAGATAAGCTAGACCTAAGATAAAATAGTACAGAGTAATCTAAGCTTATCTATTTTGTTAATTAGAGATTAAATCATTCTTTGTTTTATCTTGTTGACCGCACACACACACACACACACACACACACACACACAGAGAGAGAGAGAGAGAGAGAGAGAGAGTTGGGAGTTGTAATCATTATAGAATTCTAGTGAAGTGATCAATTCTAATTAGGTTAAGAATTAATTATCAATTCTTCATAACCTAAACTAAGTGGCGCGGATCTTTCGGATAATATTACTTCATCGCATGATGAGTTCTAAATCAATTAAATAAGCTAAACCCTAGTTTATCTAAACTAAGCTAACAGTAAGCAGGTAATCATATTCTATAAAACCACACTACGTGAAACCTTTCTCCCACGTCCCAACACTTTTCCCACGTTGGCCATAAAGCTCATATAGTCCAGAAAGTCATTGTGAACTTGTTTTGGCACACTAATATTCGAGGATTCGCATCAAGTTGCTTTCGTGTGTAAATCAGATTTTTCAAGTACAATTCCAAAATTTCAGATTTCCAATTTTAAGGTGAGATACTATGTGCTATTGTTGATTTCTACGAATTTCTGATTATTGTAGTTATGTATGTAAATTAATTACTTAATTTCAGTGCTCGAGAGAAATCATGAATCAGTTCATTTAAACCTTTGGGTTTCAGTTAAACTTTTGGGTTCAGTTAAACCTTTGAGTTTCAGTTATTTGCAGCGCTTGCATGAATTATCATTGTCATGGTGTGATAATTCTCAGTTCAATTTAGTAAGATAATTTTATGCATGATTATAATATTTGGACTGTTCGTGGAAATAGCGAGTATCTCACTGAGTATAATTTGTTTATACTCATCCCTCATTTTAAATAATTTTTAGGTAATGATTAATAGGATGGATGCGTGGAGGGTCAATGAAGTTGTCAAGCCAATGATCGCCAAAAGAATAAATTGGTTTATTTATAATGTTTAGTTAATAAGACGATTATTCACAATTTCAAGTTATTTAGCATTTAACAAATATTTTCTTATTTGTTTATGAATTAACCAATTGTTTGGCAATTGGGATTTTATTATTAAAGTCATTTTTCCGCAATATTTAATGGTTATGAATTTTACTAACACTCCGAGACTTTAGAAATTTCGGGGCGTTACAACACAAGGCGTTCTACCTAGTAACACCGAAACAAATCCACGAGAACAGGTTAATGCCATCACTACATGCTGTGGAGTTCAGCTATTGGAGATATATTTGAAAATGCCAATTACTAAAAAAGACAAGGTACCTACCACAGACGAGGAGCAAGTGGAGAGGTCTAAACAGACACTAGAAAAAAGTCTAGAACATAATTCAGACACTCTATAGATTAAGGCAACAGTTCTTGTCAAGGCATACGTTCTCCCTATACTGTTTCTTCGAAGGTTACAAAAGCACAAGTTGGATAAGAAGTTTATGAAATTCTTTCAAGTCTTCAAGAAGCTGCATATAAATATCTTCGTCACTAAAGTAGTATACTTAAAGTTATTGAAGGAGATGTTATCAAAGAAGATAAAACTGGAAGAGTTTAGGATAGTGACTTTAACCGAGTAGTGCAATGCTATACTGATGAACAAGCTACCTCCAAAGTTAAAAGATCCAGAGTGTTTCAACATTCCTTGTGCCATAAAAAAAATTTACATTTTAATGCGTTATGTGATTTAGGTGCAAGTATTAACTTGATGCTCCTTTTACAAGAAACTATGTTTGGATGAGGCCAAAGAAACTACAATATCACTTCAACTAGGTAACAGGTCGATCTAGCATCATCGAGGTATGGTTGAGGATGTGCTCAACAAAGTAGGCAAGTTTATATTCTCAGTGGACTTCATCATCTTGTATAATGAAGAAGATCAGGATATGCCGGTGATTTTAGGCCGACCATTCTTAGCAACAAGTCGAGCCCTGATCGACGTGAAGAAAGAAGAGCTAATCTTGAGGGTGCACGATGAACAATCAAAGTTCAATATGTACACCTCGTTCCAGTGACCATACAATCTTGAAGATTGTCTTATGATCGACCAAATGGTGACAATGATTGATGACATTGATAGTAAGCGTGCTAGAAAACTCATAAAGATTCCCCAAAACTTCTTTGTTTTAAATGTTAACACAAGGTGTCGCCAATAATTATTTTACCATCTATATGTGATCTAAAAATTAAGATGTTTGAACCGTTAGTACTTTGCACCTTGGGCTACAACATATAGAAAATCCAGACCTTACAAAAGTCGTTTGATATGAGAAAAATATAGCCAAAGTCACCTAAAAACTTTATCGGGTATCACTGATGCTACTCGAGAAAATGGTCGTAATACATTCATACGAAGTGATTTTTATCTGATTTCAAATTCTACTAAAATATAACTTATAAAGCTATCAAAACCACTAATTTGACTAATAAATTCTCAGTACGTAAAGAATTGAAGCATTTTGAATTTAGAGGTAGAAAGCTAAAAAAAATTCAATACTTTAACTATAACTTCAACTTTAATTTCCAAAATGGCAAATTGAACATAAATTTCGCATTCTTCCAATTTACAACCTTCAAACATATTCAAATATTCTACCATAATTTACATAATAAAAGGCTTGATCATATCGACACCAAAACATAAAAGACATAAGACTACTTCTTTTCTTTTATTGTCCCTACTCTACAACGTCGCAACGCCACCAAGCATATCAATCTGAAGAGTAAATGATTTTGGGGCATGAGTATTTCAAACAAATACTCAGTAGTAATTATACTAACATATGAGGGAAACATACAAATTCATAAATGCGGCATGTCAAAATTTTTAAATATATATAAAGAACAGCATAATTTGGTAGCCGGCACCATATAAATTTGTAAGTGATTACCTCAAATCACAACTTTCATAAGTGATTAGCTTCAAATCACTATCATAACGTTCTTCCACAGACATTTAACATGGCATTCATTTCATGTACTAATTTCCCAAAATAAAATTTGTATAACGTAGCTTAAGTCGTATAAAAACTACCTTGTAATTTTAGAAGTTTTGTTGAGTTAAAATGGATGTCCCTTTCCTCAAATAAACTCCGCAATTACATAACCCTCTGAACCTTCGGATAAGGCTAGCACCAGTACAAATACTAGCCTGTCTTTTAACTCCTAAAAACTATGTTCGCACTTCTCAAACCAAACAAACTTAACACCATTTCGAGTCAATTGCGTCATAGGGCCAACTATTTTGGAAAATCTTTCTATGAATCACCGTTTAGACCCGGCTAAATCTAGAAAGCTTCCCACTTCCCCTACATTCGACGGTGCTGGCCAATTTGAAACAACCTCAACCTTTCACGGACCTACTTCAATTTCTTTGGCCATCACAACGTGACCAAAGAATCCTACCCGGTCCACCCAAAATTCACATTTCTTGAATTTGGTATAAAACTTCTCCCTCAACAGAATCAGTAATATTGTCCTCATGTGCTCTTGATGTTGCTGGGGATTTCTAGAATAAATCTGAATGTCATCAATGAACACAATGACAAACTGATCTAAATACTGATGAAAGACATGGTTCATCAAATTCATAATTACTGTAGGAGCATTCGCAGTCCAAATGGTATTTTGTTATAAACTCATAATGCCTATAGCGTGTTTCTAACTTCGGTATATTTGACGGCCTGATATTCAATTGATGATAGTCCAACCTCAAGTCGAACTTTGAAAACACTGAAGCATCCTTCATTTGATCAAAAAAATCTTCAATTCTTGGAAGGGGATACTTATTCTTGATCGTCAATTTATCCATCTTGTGGAGTCAATACAAATTCTCATCGACCCATATTTTTTCTTTAGAAAGAAAACTGTGGCTCCTCACAACGAAACACTTGGCCTAATAAATTATTTATCCATCAGCTCCTCGAATTATATTTTTAACTCTTGTAATTATTTTGGTGCCATCCAATATAGAACCTTTGACAAGGGTGTAGCTCTAGGTATCAGATCCATCGTGAATTCCACTTACCTATCTAGCAAGATACTCGATAAGTAATCTGAACACCATAAAATTTGAACACCATAAAATTTTCAAGACCATAAAATTTGAACACCTTCTCTCCCGATCTTCGAAAGATTACCTCCTTCTCAAAATATATGATAATAGCGTGATTACTACCCAACCAATCCATACTCAAAATGATATCAAAATCTCTTATATTTATAACATGCAAACCTTCTGTCAACACCAACCCATCCAAATATATTTGAATTGTCCAAGCTAATTGATTAGTATCTATAGTTCATCTCGATGGCATACTAACTTCTACTGTACTATCAATTTTCAAACATCAAATATTAATCTTAGCTAGGCATACATTAGATATAAACGAATGCATCACAACAGAATCAATAAGAACGTAAACATACCCGTAATAACGTTCGGATTTTGGATGGCCTCTTCATGCGTCATGGTGAAAACACTAACTTTTTCTTTCTTCGCCTGATCATTAACCTTTGTCAACACTTCCAGACACTATGACACATAGTAGCCTGACTCACCACACTGATAATAGACATTCTTACCAAAGAAACACTCACCACCATGGTTCTTTTTACACTTAGGATACTGTGGATTGAGATTGCTCGAGGGCCCCCACGCTAGTCCTCAATTCTATCTCTTGAACTAAATTGAATTCTTATTTATATTCTGATCTTGCCACTTTTCTTTTCTTGAGTCATTTTGCTGCCCCTGAACTCTAATATTTAAACCCCAGAAAGACATGGTCTGAGCCTTCTTAACAACTTCTTTGAAGGTATGAAGATCATGCAAACTAAACATGTGTCTAATTTCTGAACGCAGCCATATTTCTTAGCGTCTTACCTTCATCAATTCAATACTGACCAAATACGGAGCATAGCGTTACAATTCAAATATTGGTTTATGTCTTCGTACTAGATGACGAATCATTGTCATCTCGTAGAGCTTGTTTAAAATAATTATCCATCAGCTCAACTTCGAACTGCACCCAATAGAGATTATTTTGTTTTTCCATTGTACGGGTGTGAGATTCTAACTCCCATCAGTCACTTGCTTAGCTAATCAGTATGAACTCAATGTATAGGATGTTCTGATTTTTTAGACAAGAGATGTGCTGAAAGATTTTCTCAAAAGTTTGCAACCACTCTTTGGCTGCCAGAGGATCCTTTTCGCCATTGAAGGTAGGAGGACGATACTAATGAAATTGTTCTATCACTAGCATAGCTGGGGCCATTGGATGTACCGGTGGGGCCTACTATACTTGACGTACTTGTGGTGCCCGCGGTACCTTTAGGGTTTGAGGTGCTGGTGGTGTTGCTAGAGCTCGATCCATCTCTTCAACTGTGAGTTTCAAGTCCTGGATAGCTTTTGCTTGCATAGTTGATGCTATTTCCTGTAGGACAAACAATAATGAATTTGTAACCCATCGAAAATATATACGCAACACATTGATATCAAAATATCCAAAAGAGATAACATCGTAGGAAAAATTAGTTAATGTTTTTTATTATTAAATAATTATTCGAGAGGAGATAATAACATAAGGAGAGCATATAGCACTTAAACTGTGATAAAATAACAACTGTACAAATATGCACCTCACAATACACGTCATACTCCACCTCTTGATGGTAGACCTTTTCTACATCTCATAGAATCTCCGTGGCAACTGGCTATCTCGGGCCAATTAGTGAATCAACTAGATGTACAATGGACTAAGCATCGGTTGTCACAAAACTATACTTCATCACCCTCATACGTGTTGCCCTATGGGTACGGACCTGATGGCCAATTGACCACTTAAGATTCAAGGAATCTGTATGTTTTGAATCATTGTCGTCATGGCTCGCTCTGGATAGTACCACTGGATGGAGCCATATCTGAAATGTCAATTATGAAGATTTCATTTAGGTGAGTTTCTATCATCTTTTAATTAAATTTCGATGACTAAAATGAACATTCATAAAATTTAGTTACGTTTTTCAAAACAATTATGGTGCAAAAATTTAATATCCACATTACATTTTCAACCCAACATGTCTAAACCTAATATTTTATCATAAATGAAATGAATATAAAATTTCATAAACATAAGTTTCATATATCGTACTTAAACATAAAAATTCTCAAACTTTCAACCTCATAATTGGTTTAGCGCGGAGATGGCGAGTAGTGACACTGAAACTTTAAAGTCTTAACTTCTTAAATTTTTAACTTGACACAATAAAATAAAGAACATATATAATAAAATAAAATTTCAAAGTATTCGCTAGTCTACATAAAAGTAAAACCACTCTATAATACCAAGCAAGAACTCTCCTGATTTTTTTAACTTGGAAGGTCACTTAAAAATATTGAACTATACTTGACAACTCTAAATCATAATTTCTAGTGCCCTTCAATGGTTTAAAATGTTAACACAATGTGTCGCCAATAATTATTTGACCGTCTAAATGTGTGTTAAAATATTTGTTTTTGAACTGTAAGTACTTGACGCCTTAGGTTACAACATATAAAAAATCCAGACCTTAGCAAAATCGTTTGATATGAGAAAAAATAGCCAAAGCTTTATGAAAAAATGATCATAATAAATTCATACGGTATGATTTTAGTGTGATTCCAAATCCTAATAACTAGTAACTAAGAAATCCATCAAACGCCACTAATTCAATACTTTAACTATAACTTCAACTTTAATTTCCAAAACGACAAATTGAACATAAATTCGGGTTTCTTCCAAATTACAACCTTAAAACATATTCAAATATTGTACCATAATTTACATAATAAAAGGCTCGATCACATCAACACCAAAACATAAAACACATAAGAATACTTTTCTTTTATTGTCACTACTCTACGCTGTCGCATCGCCACCAAGCATATCAATCGGAAGAATAAATGATTTTGGAGCGTGAGTATTTCAAAGAAACAATAAGTACCAATTATAATAACATATGAGAAAAACATGCGAAATCATAAATGCCATGCCAAAACAATGAAGATACATAAGGAACAACATAATTCGGTAGTCGACACCACACAAATATAATTGATTACCTTCAATCACAACTGTCATAAGTGATTACCTTCAATCACTACCCTAACATTCCTTCATAGACATTTAACATTGCATTCATGATAAGTACGTTTTATGTACTTATTTTGCCTTTGAATTAATCATTTATGCCGTCATATAGTTGCTTTTATACTTAATCTAGTTTATTATTGTTCTATTTCAATTTTGGACGCATTTGTGAACAATTCGAGAAAAAAAACAAAGCAAAATAGGCAAAAAGGACTGAAAGCGTACGAAAACTTGGATATGGGGATCAACTTGCAAACATTCAAAAGTTTAAGGACTTGGGTTGCAAATAAAAGAGGACTAAATTGATATGAAAGAAGAAATTGGAGGACTAAAGATGATGAAATCCAAAGTTGAAGGACATGTGCTGCAAATAAGATAACTAAAGAGGAGAAAGGACAAAAATATGACCAAGGACCAAATAAATTACAAATCAAAACTTGGAGGACTAAGCATGCAATATGGAGATTGGAACCAAATTTGGATTGAATTATTTCTTTGTTTGTCATGGTGGCAAACCATGATTCGACCGCATGACCATGCTGCATGCAGACGCGTCTGGGTGTTTTTTGGCTTATTTTTAATTTCAATTAGGGCCGTTTTTGTCTTTTCATGAACATGAGTTGTTAAATTAGTAAAACACTATATAAAGACCTAACCTAGGTCAAAATAGGAGGAGATTTTTGGGGAGCCAAATCAAGAGAAGACGGAAGATTTCAAGAGAAGACAACTACTTGGTGTTCAAGAACTCTTCGAAGATTTCTTCTCCTAAGATCTATGCCGGGTTTTATTAATTCTTTTCTTTATAGTTTAATTATGTTCTTCTAAGTTTCTCTATCCAAGGTAGACGATGAAACCTTGTTTTAATTAAGTGATTATTCCGTTATTCGTTTAATTCCTTTTAGAGCTTTAATGTTTATGGCTTGTTCTTGATTCGATTAATTAAATAGAATTTCCTTCATCTTAAATATCATGTATTTTTGATAGTTAGATATTGATTTAATTAATCCATGCTTGATGATTAAATATGTTCTATTAATTTCTTTTGATTCTTCATCATCTTTTATTCGTATTGGGATACATTGAATGCTTAGGAAATCTTTGATTCTTTGTTTTCTTTCAATGGAATGTGATATGAAAAATGCTTAAGTGATTTATGTTTGAAGCATAAGGGGAGCCTAAATTAGATCTTTTTCTTCTGGACTTAATTGATAAATCTTTAGAGACGACAATAGATTGATTTCGTATTGTCGTGTGTGTTTTTGGGAATTAATGAATGATTAGATGATTGCTAAGTTAGACAATGGTGGATTCCGAAACCTTGGTATTTTACACAACTTGAATTCTCAATTCATATATTTAGCTTATTTAATTAGTCTTTAGGTTAACTATTTCAACAAAAATCTCTTCAACTCAATTAGCCTAGAATAACAATTAATTTGGATTAAATTATACCTTCCTCATAGCAGTCTCTGTGGGATCGACCTCGTTTTTACTTATCTATATTCCAATAGATTCGTACACTTGCGAGTTAATTAAAATTTGACATCAATTCATTTCATGTATTAATTTCCCAAAGTAAAATTTGTAAAACATGGCTTAAGTAGTATAAAAAGTACTTTACAATTTTAGAAGTTTCGTTGAGTTGAAATGGATTTCCCAATCCATAAATTAACTCCGCACTTGCCTTGTTGTTTTACCAAAATCCTTGTGATGTAGTGTATAGTATAGAAGATGGAAAATGGAAGGAATTTTACTGGCCGAAAATGGTGATGAAAGCAGAACCAGGTTGTTGGATTTTTGGGGGCCGAAAAACACAGCAATGTAAGGGAAAGATGATGAAACAAAAATGGACCAAGTTGTTGGAATTTATGGGCCGAAAATGGACAGTAAAATGAGGGAGAAATAATGAAGAAAAGTAGATCTTTTTGCTAGAAGATGATGAGGGAAGAAGGGAAATTGCTGGAAAAAAAAAGATGTTAACTGATTATTGTTGCGGGTTGAAAACACAAAGAGAAAAGATAATCTGCTGGAGTATTTTTTGGTGATTGAAATGAGGTGAATTAAAGGGATTTAAGGGGCTGAAAATCTGGAGAGAAAAGTGCAACAAAACTGAAGTGTGGGATCGAAAAATAAAAGGAGAAAATGAGCTTAAGTAGGAGGGGGGCCAAACTAGGTATTTATGGGCAGTTTCTTCAGGGAAAATGGGTGGTTGGTCTGTCTGGGTTTGGAGTGGGTTGAGTGGTGAAAAAATGGGGCTAAACATGGAGATATGGGGCAATTTTCGTGCAGGAGAAATGGGATACTTCGTTGAATTTGAAGTGGAGGTAGTTGCCTGATAAAATGGTGAACAGGGTTTTGTTGGGATCTAGGCCCGGTTTGCAGGTGTTTTTCTGGCAAGGAAGAATGGGCTATTTGGGTTTTTTGTAGCTACAAGGTGGTCCAGGTTTTGGGCTAAATACGGGTGCATAATTGGACAGAAATTGGGCCAAATCTAAGGTGAATAAATGGACTGAAATTGATCAAAACTATGGTAAATAAATAAACTGAAATTTGGCCGAGAAATTTTTTAAATTTTGCTTGGTTTCAAATTTGAACGGATGGCCTAAAATTATCCAATATTTAACTTGAGAAAAATTATCCGATGTAAGAAAATTTAAAGAGGCTCGGATATATTTAATATTTTATATTCGGCTAATAAGATTTTAAGGCAAACATGTGCAACATTTAACACAATTAAAATATTTCAAATCGTACTAGGAAGTTAGTAGAGGCGCCGGAAATTAAAATTTTATTAACATACAATTAAACGACAAATTTTTTTCCAATTGCTACAACATTAATAAGCCTAGGACTTCTTCTTTCAGCCATAGAAGTAGAGTCTTGGACCTGCTCTTGATACCCTGTGTTAGCAAGCGAATTAGCAACATTTCTCCTCTCCAATGTTTAAAAGTGCTTAATCGAGTACCGTGGCAATGCATAACTCTTGAGGCGCTATGAGGCATAAGCTTGAAGAAAGAACAATAAAAGAATACAAAAGAACACAAAAATATGCACAAAAAAATTTATAAACCATCTTAAAATATCGATAATAAAACTAATTAACAAAATTAAAAGTCTAATTTGCTAACAAACATAAAATAGAATGTAGAAAGTTCGAATGTAACAGAATTATAATATATTACTAGAAGTAGAGACAATTCAGAAATTTCTTATAACATCACTACTAATATTATCTTTAAGGGAATCATTAATACCATCATCTTCGTCATTATAAGTTCTTCTAATTCTGTATCGTCATCATCCACTTGCAACAGTGTATTCTTCTTCTGATTTTCCTTCCGTATAGGCATAAAAAAATAATGTAAGAGAGCCCGTAAAAAAATTAGGTTATAAAGAAATAACCCAAAAAGCTAAGGACATTTATTAAATTTCCAAATATGCATGACAAACGGGAACCACCTTTGTCACTTTGAGGCTAACCCTCACAAATGGCACTTATGTGGTATTCAATGCGTTTTATGAAAAGCTCACTTGATGTGGGATTCGAGGCGCATGCCTAATTATTTTGAACAATGCCCTTCCCTCCTGGTTGGCGAATGTGATGCGCTCTAAATCTTTATATCACGTATTCGATTTGTTTTTTGTTTGTAAGATGTGATTTGTATTTTCTACGATTACATCTTTCTATGTATTGTGTTTTGGTTTACTATGTGAATAGTGGGATGGACATTAAACTTTTCCACCACTGTAAAATAAAAGGAGTTATAAAATAATGAGAAAATATATAGACATCTCGATAAAACCAAATATGGCATTCGTCATTATCTATTATTTTACAACAATATATTTAAAAATATATAGTCTTTAATGTGTAACTTTATTCTACTAACTATCAATATAAACGAGTGATCGGGGGATAAAAAGTAAATACTTATCAATTGTTCTTGTTGGGGAATTTATTCACCTAATTAATTAGGTGTATGACTCGATCGCATTGAGTAGTGTCCGCAATTGGTGACATTGAGTGTCTTCCGTCACCTCCGGTTGAGTGACATCTCGAGCTTTTCTTTCTTGTTGAATGATTCATTTTCCTTTTTTTTTTAACTCAAGATTTTCTATTCACCTGCTTGGGTTGTATTTATATTGTCAATATATTGTAGTAGCATGTATATTTTAAAGTCTTATATTAAAGTCTAAAATATAATTTATGATAAACAATTTAATAATTTAATTTTGTACTAATATTTTTTTTTTTACACTTTGATTCAATTCCTTAGCCAATATATACTCTGGTCGAGCTAGATAATTATGATAATTAGGTTTTATTTTTAAAAAAATTTAACTTTCACAATTGAACCATGTGATGCGAGAGTGTCGTGTGGTTAGTTTGAGAAGAGTGTGAAGGCCCCACACAGGCATCCTTATGGGTCCCATATTCACTAATTCAAGAATTTAGTTGCTTGATTTCGAAGAAACTATATTTTTATTCCAACATGATTATACAAAAATTGAAATACATGATTCTATTTTTTTCACACAAGAGCACCACCTTTGACATACTCAGTTAATGCCAATGCAACCAAACCCAACATAGCAAATCTTCCATTCCACAACTCAACATCAGACGTCATTGGCTCATTTGATTTGGATTCTGCCCTCACCCTTTTGTATAGAGGAATCAAAGAAGTAGCAGATAGTAAAACTGAAGTCCCTATGTGTAAAATATGAGAGAAAATATATGTGGAGAAATAATTCTCTGTGTTGATGTATTGAATGAATAAATAAGGGTACAAGATATACATATATATACTAATAGAAAGCTAATAGGAAAGGAATTCTACCTAGAATAAGAATATTACACATATGGTATCCTACTTACATGGTATTCTACTACAAATAGAATTCTATCAATAAAGTAAGTAAATATTTGTTAATGCTCTCCCTCAAGTTGGAGCATGTATGTCAAAAGTGCCCAACTTGTGAGTGAAACTGTGAATAAATCCGCAATATGATTGTTGCTTGGAACATAGGCAGTCTTGATCTCTCCCTTATGAATTCGTTCACGAACAATATGACAATCTATTTATATGTGTTTTGTTCTTTCATGATATACTGGATTAGCAGCAATATGTTTTGTTCTTTAATTGGAATTGGCCAGATGCAATTGAGAACTAATATGATGATACGGGAGTGATAGGAAGCATTAAAAGAGCCATTGGAGGAAAGTCACAAGTTTCAAGAGTGAAATTTAACTTACAAAAAGTTTGGGGATTCAATTGCACACTTCTGGAATTTGAGGAGGACCAATTTTGCATGATTATATAGATTTGAGGTCCAATGTGAAGCCTTTGGAAGTTACATGATCAATGTTGAAGGTTGGGAGCGAAAAAGACAAACATGTACGAAAAACTTGAAGTTTGTGCGAAAAAGACCAAACCTTTACGAAAAAACATGAAATAGGGACCAATTCATAAAATGTTGAAAACTTGGGAGACCAAGCTTCAAACCGCGGTTTGCAAATTTCTGCCTACTCGTGGGCAACATCGAAACATCAATTGGGCTTGTTTGTCGTGGTTTTGGCTGCGATTTGCAAATTGCGACTTGACTACAGCCCGTTCGAATGAATTTTAATGATTTTTGTCTTTAAAAGTCGGGGGTACTTTGGTCGTTTCCAATGCACGAGTTTCAAGGTGGGTCAAATTAGAGGGACAATGGATGAGTAAAGGAAGATTGAAGAGAAGATTTTTTATAGAAAACAAGAAAGGAATCATGGGTTTAGCGGTGGACCTCAAGGTTGAAGATCAAAACTTGGTGCACGAGCATATTTTCATCTTCTTCATCTCTATTTACTAAACCTCATGATGTATTCTACTGATATTATCTCGTTGTGTTTGAACAATATCATGTTAGGCTAAAATCCTCGTGTTGGGAAACGATGTCTATGTAGCTTGATTGTTTAATTCTACTTGTTAAATCCTGACTCTAATTCTTATCTTGTATTAGTTTTCTATCATATTTCCTTTAACTTTCCATGAATCTAGCTAATTTATGATTGTGTTTGTGAATTCATGATGAAACTAAGATGTAATTCACCAATTTAATACTGCGATCAAAAATACAAATTCACTTTTACTTTGTGCAAACTTTAATTAATTCTTGATCGTTAATGCTTTTAGTTAGGTTAAAAGTCACATACAAATATAGTAGATTTACTTAATTGAGTATGTTTGATACTACTCGTGAGAGATTGTCAAGCAACTTTGTGAAATTGATTGCTAATACAAGATAAGTAAATTGTCGTGGTTTGGTATGAAATTGTACATGATAGCTATCGTTGAACCGTGAGTCCCAACATTCCTTTGATTGATCAATTTTCTTCAAAAGAAAAATCATTCTCTAGTAAAAAACCAGTACTTAAGAATTAGGTTAATATTAGTTTTAGTGTTTAGATAGAACCAAATCATTGTTTTCTTTGAAATCTCGACATTAAATTCATATAGCTCTCGATTAATTAAAATTAATAATGTTAACTAGTCTTTGAGGGATCGATATTTCACACTCTTGAAAAATAGATAAGCAAGG